>WOVY01009408.1:320000-920000 GCA_013436015.1 Rhipicephalus annulatus | reverse complement strand
AATAGTTTACTCCCGTTACGAGGAAGAGCACTCAAACATTCTGGCTAGTGTACTTCAAGCACTTTGTGAGCCGAGCTCAAAATTAAACACAAGAAGAGTAAGCTTTTTGAAAGGTAAGTTGTGTTTATTGGAAGCGTATTTCTTTCCTTATTGATTCATTAGTTTATAAAGAACAATTGCAAAACTGTCCGAGGGGACATGGCAAAAAGCAAACATTGCCTGGCTGGGCTGCGCCACCCAAACCAAGACAACAAAACAGGAATCAGTTGAACAAATCGCAAAAATGCAGAAGTCATATGACTTGCACTCTCTTCGAGTATTTCTGGGTCTTGCAGGGCATTTCCAGTCATTCATCGAAGATTACTCGACGAAAACTAAATGCCTCACAGAAATTACTAAAAGAATGAGCCATTTCAGTGGACAACAAAGTGTGAATCCGTTTATCACAGCCTTGGGACCGTTATTTCGTCGGATCCGGTCCTGACTTTTCCAGACTTTAAGTTGCTCTTTGAACTGAACACCGATGCTTCTTATTATGGCACACGTGCAGTGCTTTACCAGATAGATACGACTCTCCACAGAGCTGCCAACAGAAGGTCGTCGGGTACTATTCGTACACCTTTTCGAAAACGCAACTGAACTACACGACTACACAGAAGGAAGCCTTCACAGTCCTAATGGCCGTACGCTATTTTAAACCTTACCTGGATGGCAAGAACTTCAAGCTCTTTACTGATCCTCAAGCCTTAACGTATACCTCGCCGAACCTCATTAAACCTCGAGGAAAATTGCTAGGTGGTTGAGTGAACTCCAGTAGTTTACTTTCGTGGTCCCCCAGAGGCCTGGGGAACACCTTAAGGATGCAGATGCGCTTTGAAGACTTGCGGTATTCTTGATCAAGAAAGTGCCAACGCAGCTTTGTTGTGGGAGGGAACTGAAGAGTTCAAGATTCTCAACGGAAAGTTTACAGTCCCAAAAACAATTATGCCTCGAACTTCGAAACACTATCATGACTCCCCGTACTCAGGTGGACACGACGGCTTTTGGAGGATATATCACAAGATTAGTCAGCGTTTCGAGTGGAAACATATGAAAAAGAACGTTCAATGGTATGCTCAGTCTTGTCAATAATGTCAAGTTCACAGAGGCAAGTACCTTCTGAGAACGGACGAAATGGTTTTGCCTCGACATTCCGACGTACCGTTTGAAGTCATTATTCTAGATTTCGCAGAGCTCCAGAAGATGGCTGCAAGAGTAAGAAAAACGCAGTATTTCCTAGTGGCAATAGACCAGTATATGCAAGAATAGTGGCTGCATGGGCGTGAAAAGAAGACGTAAGTAGTGTGATTGCTCTTTTGAGACGTGAGATCTTCAAGAATACAAAAGTAGTAATATAAGATAACTGACTGGCGTTTCTAAGTCAGCGTTTGCAAGATAGCGTGAAGAAACGAGGAGTGGCGACGCTGCGCTTCGTACCATCCCTCAGGAAATGGTATGGCTGAAAGAATTATTCGGGATTTGAAGCAGTTCATTTCAATGCACCCAGGTTTCAGGGGCGGCTGGAAGTGCTGCTTTGAGGCAGCTGTTGCTCATCACAATCGGTTGCCCACTGCGAGCATCGGCTGTAGCTCATATTTTGTAGCTTTTCGAAAGGCACCCATGCTTCCTGCTCATCAAGAACTTTGCCTTGCTAACCGTCTGCAATTGTGCTAAAAACGAAGAACTTCGGAAGCCTACCAGCGATACCGGGAAAATATGAAGAAAAACTGAGGCCGCTGCTCCAACAAGCGGACACCTCAGATACAACTGAACGATCTGGTGCTCACCAGAAAAGGCCTCTGAGGCACAAAGCAGGCGTACATGGGACCTTGTAGCGTGATGCAGATTGCAGTGCAACATGGCGTTCTCAAATTGATTGGTTACACCAACGATGATGGTGTGCTGGAGTTTGCGACCATTAGAAACGTCTTGATGTATCACCCCAGGAGAGATGAGTCTTCAAACAGGGGGAGTGTATACGTGGACATTAGGCAGGGTTGGAGGGAAGAAGAAAACGGAGAAGGTGCTCAAATAAAAGACCATGGCTGACACCCCAGCCTAGCACAACTGTGTAACATGACATGTTTATTTGTATAGTCTGAGGAAACACCGCATCATGTAGCATCGAAGCGATAAGAAAAACCCGTCTAGCAAATAAGGTGTTTACTTAGACCACGTGGAATACTGTAGCCGAGGCGCCAAGGGCGCTCACTTTCAGAACGTAACTACACGAAGGCCATCAAAAGAATCCCATCGACCCGGGGCCATGCTGATGCCGCATTGCTTTTGATCATTGGTTTCTACAGAGCTCTCTGTCAATGTTACTCCGCTTTTGCGTACTTCTCTGACATGCCTTTCAATTTCCTTTACAACAGCAAGTTCAACATTGCTTACGTAGGCGGGTAACATAATGAAGCGATTCCGTTCGGCCACTTATTCAGTTTCTTCGGGTTCGAGAACAAACAAGCTATGAAAAAAACGGTGATACGGTGCCCGTAACCAAATTCATTGGCCCATTGTTTCGAAGAAAAACATGCTTTGTTCGCCAGCCCAAGGGTGCTCCGAATTCTCTCGAATGTCCTATGTATATGCTTTGGCGGAAATGTTTACCCGAGGGCGCACAAGGCAATGACTTGCTGTTATTCTTCACTCAAGGTACTTACATTGCCACGGGCCAAAAAAGTAGATGGTAAATTGCATTTGTTGATGTTTATATAAACTAGAAACGGAGGCCATTCGAGAAACCGAACGAAAAATGGCCATGATCAAGATTTGGGGACACTTTCACGTAGCGCCATTTCTCGCCGGGGACAGTGGTGCCCTGTCGTAACTGGATGGGAAACAGCCGCAAAGAAATATCGGACAAAAAAGATAACTATCAACAACGACTTCCAGTTTTACACAGCAGATAGTTCGTTAAATATTAGGTAAAAATGACAGTCTGTCACTGAAAGCTACGTGGCTACTCAGAGTGTTTATTATTTTACCACGGGGCCCCATTTATTTTTCAATGGGTGGTGTTCAAGTCTTGGGAAGTCAAGACATTTCCCTGAATACGAAGTAGCTGCTCCCGCAAGTACACAGTCGTTAATCTAATCCGATAGAATAATCAACTGAAGTCTACTTTACGGGTGAGTCAATGCAAATGATCGATAATGGGCGGCCGTGTTCAGTTGTCTTGGGAAGTCACACGCTATATAGGATGGTCCTAAAATTTCGCCAAAGTGTTCCAGTTGGTCTCTGCTGTATAGACTCGAGAATGGTTTTTGATAACTACCTTATTTCAAAAGATATGACTTTTTAGGCTGTTTTCAATTCAATGATGACAGCAAGGCGTTGCTGCTACCGAGAGATGGCGCCAGGGGCCGATGTCCCCAAATTTCGGGAATAGAATAAACAAAGTTTTTGAGTCTTTTGAACCACGCTCTTTATATGAAAGGTAAGCGAACAGAAAGTAGATTGTGTGATTGCCAGGACAAAATTATCATAATGTCTTCTAGACAGATTGACCTTCACGCATTACCATTTGGTTTGGTATTACTTCAACGCTTTTATTTTCTTTAATAAATTATTTAACTACACAAATAGGTGAGCTTCACCTACTTATTTCGCTTAAGATCAGGCTACTGATGCGTGTTTTTGGCGGAATTGAACAAGGAGCTCATCAGAGAAAAAATGAAACCAATTATCATCGGGCAAAGATGGAATCCAAAATATTGGCAAATGTTAAAACAGCTATTTCTGCGTACAAAAAAATCCAGAATATCAATGCGGTAGGTAAAAACTGTTCAGTTGGAAAGCAGTACCCGGCACCATTTATAACAACGACCAGTTGGTGCAGACCGCAACATTCGGGTTCTGCGCCAATTAATGGCTCCTGGACATTTTTATGTCAAGAAAAATTTATTTAGCTGCGTTCCAGTTGATGCAAAAACTCTTATCGTGGAGTTGGAATAACATTCAACCAAAAACACTTTTGCGTAAGCCAAATACGAAAGACAGAGAAAGGCAGGCAACTCACCCGGACTCTGGTTGATGGTAGGCTTCCCTGTGCTTTTTTTTGTTAACAGATGCTTCTTTTTTTGGAGCCGGAGGAACGTGTATCAACTTTGCTACCTGGAAGCAACGCAGCAAATGAGGAAACAGAAAAACAGCGCAACCTAGTTTTTTTTTCAATACTGATAAATTATTAAAGCACATAATGAGGCCTGGTCAAGTTGTGTAGCGGGAAGTTGTATCCTCCCAAATGAAAATGTCATAGTAAAGAAAGAGGGTAACGTGATTTATCATACGAAAATTTGAAAGAGCTATTCCTGCGGTGTTGCCCGCATAGTACGTATAAGCATTCAATATTTCACACTTGACTGATAGAGCAGCTAGTTGTCATAAATAGGCTGCTAATGAAGATGTTTCTGTTAGAGGCACCCGTATCAGAATTGTTTCATGGTTTTATCGAGCTGTCCTACGGCGACACCTGTGGGGGATATGGTTGTGCTCGGATCATTCACTGAATAAGAAGCAGCAGCTCCCGCAAGCACGCAGTGGTTAATCTGATCCGATCGAACAATCCATCGAAGTCTACTTCATGGGTGAGTCAATACAAAGTATCGCTAATAGGCAGCCATGTTTATGTCAATGGAACATCCATGAAGACAGCAGGGCGCAGCTGTGGTCACTCGATGTGTAATTAGCGCACGTGGCCTCTGTTAATGGCCTAATCCCGTTACGAAGTACATCAGCTGATGAGTGGGTTTTCTTGTCGACGATATAGGTTAGTGTGTGAATTGCGTGCTACACACACGCGTGGCGTGACCTTGACACGTAAGCCTTTTTGCAGTCCCACCAGTTTATTTTTTTTCTTGAAAGTGTTTACGATGTCTCAAAAACTACGTGAAGTTTGAAAGTTCGGCTGATGGTGACTGAAACAGCATCCTGCCAATGAAGCGATAAACGCGAAACACGTCCACTTCCTGCTTTTTGGATCTTTTTTCTCAGGCCTCTCTACGCTACTAAGTGCAAAAGCTCACGCAGCCTCCAGAGATTAAGTGTTGATTGTCGTAATTGTTAGTATCTCTCTAAAGACCCCGAAATATATTGCTTACTTGAAAGCTTTTTATAACAACCCCGGTAATAAATAAAAATTAACACTACTTTAGGTATCTTCTTCAAAAAAATTAACACATTAGTCACAAAGCAGCGAGGGTGCAGCATAGAAACTATGGAGATACCAAATGAGATACAATAATATTTATTTTTATTTTGTCGAGGTACACTGCCTTGCTATTCAGGGGGAAGGCTGAAGGTGTGTAATATTTAAGAGTTCAGAGGAGATTCTTTTTGTAACTTGTATAATTTGGCAATGAGGTATGAAGAACAGAGTCATGAATGCTTCCTTGCAACTTTTGCGTTCGTTTGTGTCTCAGCTCAAGGAAACTCCGCTGAACATTTTCAAGGCCATGCTTTCAGACGCAACAACCGAGAGTGGACTGGGTATTTTTCATGTTCTTGTACTTCCCTAGTATTGAGTTGTTTGCCATGGACACTCGCGGGGTCCTTTAAACAAACTTTCGTCGAAACGTCGACCAGCAAGCAAGTGCATGGCTGCTCAGTGTGATACTTTAA
Source organism: Rhipicephalus annulatus (assembly GCA_013436015.1). NCBI lineage: Eukaryota > Metazoa > Arthropoda > Arachnida > Ixodida > Ixodidae > Rhipicephalus > Rhipicephalus annulatus. The sequence goes on along the minus strand of WOVY01009408.1, from coordinate 914,339 downwards.
AGCACCGCCTTGGAGCTGACCTTCGGCACGTCTCGAGGTTGACGTTAAATGAGATTCAAAAGTGAGTGCGGATACAATGACAAAGAATCAACTTTTCCTGGTGGTCGAAATTTTCGGAGCCCTCCACTACGGCGTCTCTCATAATTATATGGTGGTTTTGGGTCGTTAAACCCCGCATATCAATCATCAATCCGTAAACCACTCCACGGCTAGTGGCGACGGCCTCAGCTAATCGACGGCTCGGAGCCGATATCGTCGCAAGGCCTACCGAATCTGCATTGCACCCATGCTCATATGAGAAGAGAGACTTTGCCAGAACTAATGCCGCTTTACGTCGCATTCATAGGATAACATTAAAAAAATGGTTCATTCCGGGAGCGTCGGCTGCGATGCTGGCATGGCAGAGTTTTCACTGTTTGCTGCATAGCGTGCAGCTGTGTGCCCGCAGAGCACGCACGTATAAGCATACTTTGTATCACTGGTCTCATTCAAGCAAAAGACTCCAAAGTTGCGACCGCTTTTTTTGAGATGCCCTTTCGGTGATATATTAATCGCCCTAAAAACACGTTGTATCAAATTCGCAACCGCTGACGGTGATCGTCCTGCCTAGAAATCGAGCATGTGTTGCATAAAGTTTTCCTGTCACTGATCGGCCCATCGGTCACGCAGAAAGCTTGTTATCATACAGTATTGCTGTATTTAGAGCACTGCTTAACAACCATGTACCATGTTATACACACTGAACTCAGGAACACTTCGAACTATACGTTTGAAGAGCTCGGTATTCGCCGCTCCGTCAGACTTTGTTGATTGTCGAGTTTGACACCCTGTCAAAACACGTGAAATAGCGGAGTATTTTGTTCCAGGCGGCTCTTTTAGCATCTCAGCACACAATAAATCAAAACCGCAATCACGATTCCTCTATATACAACTGCTTCCGATCATTGTTGCAACTCGCCGATTATACCGAACGTACCAAATACTCCAACTACCGTCATGCACTGCGGCAGTGGTGGTGTAGTGCAACTCGTGGTGAGATCAGTCTATTCACGTATGGATGCATGGTCAAAAGCTCCACCTTCATAGCTCTCCCTTCATATACAAGCAAGTTTCCACGAGTAAAGCTGTGTGGGTTTCCTCGTTTCTCTTTGTTTTTCTTGTTCTTGCTCCAACTGTATTAAGATCACAGCTCTTCGACAGACCTTCCTGCACTGAGTGGCCTTCTCGTCCTCGTAAGCTGCAATGCAAATGAGGACGAAATACGTTGAATGAGGAACACAGTGTTCACCACTAAAACTTGACTTAATTAATGATGATCATTGATTGCTGTAAAAACGGAGACAGCGAGAAGAGCGTGACGAGGAGGCAAGACAATCTCGGCGTCGCCACTTATTTGGTGGGTACTGAAGAAGCCCCACAGCTCACCCACCTCCACCTACTTGTCAAGAACCAGCAACGAATCGATAGCCGTCACCAAAATCTTCGGCGATGCTACAGGTAGTACCAGCTAGGTGACCATGTGTGAGTCTGTTCACCAATACGCTGATGTAGACTTGGGGAAAATTTTCTAAGCACGGTAATTTGGACCGTATAGGATACTCGAATGTCTTGGCGCACACGACTATGAAATCGTGCCTGACAACATCACGAACTCTCAGCGACGCCGGTCAAGTCCCGAGGTCGTGCATGCATTGCGCCCTAAATCTTTTTACGCGAGTTATAAGACCGGCATACTCTAGTTTTTACTTGCATTAATAATGTTATGTATTGTTTCAAGCATTTTTTCCCATGTTCTCTTTTAAGCATCGGGGCGCTGCTTTTTTCGTGGGCATTGCCACGCGCGTTTCTTATTTCAGTTTTGCTGTATTCGGTGCTTCTTTTTGTGACATGTTCCACTTGAACCAACACCACCTAGACTATTGACAAGGCCCCTCCAGGCAGAGCGTGACGTCACGCTAGTTGCCCACCTGCACCCCGGCCGTCGTCGCCACTCGTTCTCGTTATATCTGCTGTGGGCACTTATTGAAAGCCGGTGTTTCTTTTTTGTTCTTTTTTTGTTCCTGCGTGGTCTGCATTTGTTTAGGCCTGCCTTTACACTTTAGTGATCAATCTGTAATAGTTAGAAATGCATTTGTAGAAATGGTTTTATTAGGACGAAAGGCTAAAACCATCGTACCTCATTTCTTGTTCAAGGTTTAGATTTTTCTGTCAGTTGCCTTTTTTGTGCGGTGCTTTGGATGGTGTCGTTTCGAAGTCTACAGAAGTTGTTCAGAGCGACATTTGTTGCAACACGCACTACATGCCGCACGATAGTCTCAGAGGTATGGCCATTTTCACAAGTCTCTAGCTCAACATCTCCTAGCAGTGATGTGGTAATGGAGCTTACAATGCCACGTTGGTTGATCGACGCGAGGAACGCCTTTGCAGTTTCTCCCTTGGTGAGCTTTTCGACAACAAGCGTTGTCACCAGCACCTTGTGCACAGTACATGGCTGCGGAAACTTTAAGCTTCCTCTTGACAAGTTGTCAATCATTGTGTTACCTTCCACATCTATGTTCCTGCCCTCCAGGACGAGCACGGTGCTGCAAAATGCGCATGACAGCTTCTTCAGAGCTGAATGAGCACAATATCAAGATATAAGCAACGACCTCCATGTCATGCTTTGGGTTGGAAATTTTATCATTTGAGATGTGAACAGAGAAGTTATGTTGCGATACTTCTGTGTCACTTTCGCTGCTGATGTCTGGCTCCGGAAGCATCAGCAGCTTTTGCGGACGAATTTTCTTTTCAGACTCCAGAAGCTGCCTTACGGAAACATGATATTGTGCACCAGCAAGCTGACGGTAGCGACCGAAGCGATCTTCAAAAGTGTTATTTTGAAATTTTCCCAGCAAGACATACTTGAACTTCAGTTCTTCTAAACAGTACCGCGACAGCTCAACAAGAGAGTAGCAAGTGAGTCTCAACGCAGAATGTGTTTCCCTCTTCAAGCAGCGACAGCTCATGTTGACGCTGCTCCAAGCATCCAGCCAGTCTACCATGCCACTAAGGAAAACCAGCTGTTGATCCACCATAGAATTCACTGGATTTTGAGGGGTGTCGTTCAGTCGGCGACCTTTCGAAGGGGTCTTCACGTTGACGATTTTCCACCACGTCGATATGATGTTTATGAAGAGAGCTGTTGAACTGGCACATGTGGTTTCAAGGGCATCGCTACACGTCTCAAGTGCGTTTGGTACAAACGGATTAATGACATTTATCACCAACTTTACATTTTGTCTCTCCATAGGTGTTATATTGATGGCCTTGGAATTTAGCTTGTAGCCAAGCTTGAGAAGCGATGTCTGCTCCAGTGCATACAGCTGCCGTACGGCTTCAAATGATGCTGCTTTCATTCTGGGCGGCCCGTCGGGCAATATTCCTGACAGGCTCACTTCAGGAAAGTAAAAGCATATTCCTTCTTTTTTTCATTCATCCAGTTGTTCCTGATGCATTTCAGCATGTGCAAAGGGTCTACGACATAAAACAGTGGCCGATTGTTGTCGGCTGGATGAGGATATACAATGCTTACTTCCTGTTTCTCTGAGAAAAACGACATCATTTTCCGGTTGAGGGAATTGTTGTCGGTAATTACAGCAACAACCCTGAGGCCCATAGATTCCACTTCTAAAATTACTTTCTTGCAGAACTCATGTAGAATTACAGCGGTCATTTTAGCAACAGGAAGAATGTGAAGCACATCTTTGTTTGATGACAAGAGCGACTGAAGCATGAAAACATGAGCGGTTGTGGCTGCCTCTTGAGAATTGGCTGCAGATCCAACTATTCTGCCCCCTTTATAATCGAAGTATGGCTTGATATGAATTTCATCAACCATTAGCGTCACCGTCGTTTCGTGCGACTGCATGCACTTCACTCTTTCTCGAATGTAGGAGAGGAAGTTCGCTTCGTTTTGCTCCTTCAGTGGATCGCCTCCATACTTGTAACAAACGCGGCGCAGGGTTGAAGGATGGGGTAAAGTCAACGTCGACGCTGATCTGGCAAAGTTATACGCGTGCGGAGATATGGAGTGCAGGATGCTAGAAAACACTAATGTTTCAGCACTGTAGCGACGAATAGGGGCAGCGAGTGCGAGAGCTATTTGCTCATTTAGCAAACGAAACAAAGCACTGTGTTCTTCGGTCGTGTCACTGTCTTGGGACAGTTAATTCAATAAGGAGCCGATATGCTGCAACACTTACGCTGTTTTCGACGGACTTGCAACTTCAGGCGTCTCAGTCATGTGGTTTTCCCGCTGCTGGAGCAGTGAGGACAACGTCCGGATGTCGCGCACTGCGTCTGGAACTGCGCCTCCGCAAGGTAATGAAACCAGCTTGATCATACCTGCTGAGACTGCAAGTGAGAGATCAGCAAGCGCAGTGACAGGAAAACCTCACTTGCGGTAGGGATTATCTTCGATGCGGAGAAACATCACACAACGATCATTGGCCTTAATGGTCCAGAAATCATTACTGCATACAGCAGAAAGCTTGCCTCTTAAGTGTTCGAAAGAGGACACAGCATTTCTCTCCTCTTCGCTTTTTTTGCGCATATAGAGTCCTTAATCGCTTTGCTCAAGGCCTCGTCTTCCATTCGAGCTCGTTTCGAGACAGGAGATTCTCGACGATTGCGATTCGTGCTCAGGTAGGACGGACAGTTCGGAAGCACCGATGGTATAGCATCTGACACTAGGCGCACCCTTTCGCTGTCGACTGTCAATGTCCGTCCCGACGCTGCGTCGAAACGTGACAGCTTTGTGATGAAGTCAGCCTCGAGGAAGTGAAGTTCACAGACCTGCGCCAAGCATAACCGTGACTTCATTGCTTTCATACGAAACGGGCTAATGGGAACTTTGACACGAGCCTGAGTATTTCTGTTCTATTTTACCGCACTGCCCTACCTGAAGCGCGACAAAACTACCATCACCACTCACGATACTCGCACCGTTCAACAGTAACAGAGCCAGAACGCCAGTAATGCGATAGAGCTGGTAACACAACAAACTTCAGCAGTTTCTCACCTTGGAGTGTATGCTTGGTGTGAAATCCTTTCGCGGAATGGCTTTTATCCCAGACTTCTTCCGAGCTTCATCCTTGGGGAATGCGAAACACGCACTTTGGGACCACTGTCATAATTGTCGCGGCACCCGGGAGCACAACAACGTCCCATATCGCACTGATTGATGAGTAATCACATACTCACAAATACAACACCAATAAAATAGAACACGTGGGAACGGACGAAGACTCAGAGCAGTGCGATGCAGCACCAAACCTAACGCAGTCTAACCAGCGAAGCAGGTAGCGATGAAAGGCAAACCTGTCATGGCTTGTGTGCCGTTCGGGGTAAAAAAGTGAGCGGGGTGACCAACACCACCACCTGAGCGACGTGTCCTCGGCCACTGGACAGTCGGTGATATGTCGGGGAAGGGGTTGAGGCTGCCACCCTGGATCCGGCGAAGGACGACTCTTGCGACGCGTCTCAGGAACAAGTGGAAGATGCGTTTAATTTACATATTTGCAAGAGAAGTACATTGCAACGAGAGCGTACAGACGCGCCTTTCCATCACAAGGGCCCAGAGCGCACTCTAGACGAGCGGGCCAGCGAAGTCCAGAGAGAGAGCACAGCGCACTCCCGACACGCTCCTTTTATAGCCGTCCGTGCACGCGCTAGACGCCGACTGTGTGTCCCAGTGACGCTGATGTGCATTTCCTGCGGCGCACACAGACGCCTCCCGCGTTCCTGCAGGACGCGGACAGCGTGAGCGTCCCTTGCAAGCCACCTCCTTGCTGTGCCGGTCATAACATCGGACAACTAGCGTGACGTATGCCGTCTGGAGAGAGGGTTATGAACGGGCCTTGTGAATAGTCTAGGTGGTGTTGCTTGAACTCAACGTTGCTGCTTGTAAGGTTAATGAGTGGCTCGGCGTTGCGGCCAAATGTTTGACGAACTGTCTACATTAGGCACACAGGTTAAGAAATGGATGCTTGACTTTTTTGCCGCCAGGTGGCGGAAATGTAGCGATAGTGTATTTAGACAACAGTAGAATACCAAGCCAAAAGGAAACTTCGGTTAAGAAGAAAGTGAAGGAAACAGAAAGGGACATGTGGAAGATGGGAATGCTTACGAAATCATCACTAGAGACCTACCAAACTTTTAAGCAGCAAATTGCAAAGGAAAAGATCTACGATAATTCTCGGGGTAATTCGCTGCTCTTCGAGGCTAGAACGGGAGTATTGCGGACCAATACGTACCAAGCCAAATACGAAGGCACAGACACGGTATGTAGTGCGCGTAGAAAGGAGGGGCAAACGGCTGAACATTTGATGATGTTCTGTAAATGGCTTCGCTCTACAGTGGAAGATATAGGTGCCGAATTTTTCGAAGCATTGGGGTAAGGGACAGTGAAGGCAGAGTTGACTTTAAACGGGTGTAAATAACCAGGAGGAGGCTAACTGACTGGTGCCTACAATCGAGACGCGAGCTGAATTCAATCCCTAAACACGTAGTAATAGTACTTACCTTTATAGCTAGGTGGCGTGAGCCACCACTGGATCTACAGGGGATAGCCGGGTCCATCCGTCCGTTCGTCCGTCCGTCCGTCCGTCCATCCGTCCATCCGTCCATCCATCCATCCATCGACCATCCATCCATCCATCCATCCCTTCCTTGGGATGAACTTGGGATGAATCAAAATCAGAATGAAAAGGTAAGACGGCTTGATGAATATGACTCACCTGTTTGTGTCTCTTCTCTTCATGCCGTGAGTTTGTGCACTGGTACTGCCCATAATGCACTATAGGCTTCCTTGTCACATGGTTCTAGAACAAGAGCTCTTCGTGCGCGAAGCGGTGCTTTTCTGACCTCAGGGTGAGTCCGGGGGTCTTTACTGAGTGAATGAAACACAACTACGTTATCTAATTACACAAGACAATTCCACCACTTCAAGCCCGCCATAACGCGTTGGAAAGTTGCGGGGACTCAGAAAAGACCGCAAGACGTGACGCCGAACTAAAAAAGGCTATCTGTTTCCGAGAGCAAGTTCGGATTGAGGCAGATGGACGCTTCTGTGTGAGTGCTGTTATGTTGATTCGTAAACACAGTTACCGCCGGTAAGTGACAAAAATATGTTTATTCGTACAAGCTAAATACGAATAATAAACGTAACACATATCGAAGTTGCGTGAAACACACCAAATAAATGCCAATTTAATTGAACCCTGTCAATTATAAGGCACTTATTATATCTTGGACTATGTTTGGATGCTCAAGTGTGGCACATCCTTACGCCTCGTAGCTTTGGTAGTGCTGAACCAAAGTGATGAAACAGAGTATAGTTAGCACCGTTCTAATGCACGAGGTGCTTGTGACTTCCGGTTGAATCCGTCGCTTTTCGCGGAGTAGGGGAGGAGGCACTGCAACAAACCTAAGTAATAATAATAATAATATAATATTAATAATAATGATATTAATAATAATATTATTATAATAATAATACTAAAAATAATTGTTGCAGCTCAACGTCTTTAAACCCTCACTGCCCCTCATAGGGCACGTATTTGCATGATGATCGAGTGGATGTACGGAGAATTCACGGTTTACCAGATTTCACCTCCAGAGCAACCTCTTTCATCATTAACTTTGTGTATATGGAATCATTTCTCAAACACAACGTGCTGCAGGAATAATCATGTTGTTTAGGTAAATCTTCGGGTTTTTTTTCAGGCGAGCACTGTCTACACGACTTGCCAACCACACTTTCAACCGTAATTAAACAAGCTTGCGAAATAGTCATCATTATAGTAACGTGTTCATGCCTCGTTCCACGCAAGCGCATTCAAAACATATGGTGCATCCCCCTTACAGGTAAATTAGTTTCTTTGTAGTTGTCTCGCACTCACTTCTTAATCTCATTTAACGGAAATCTAAACAGACACGCTGTTGGTCCTGGGGTTCTTTAACGTGCACCCATATCTGAGCCCACGGGCCTACAACACTTCCGGCTCCATCAGAAATGCAGCCGCCACAGCCGGGATTCAAACCCGCGGCCTGCGGGTCAGCAGCCGAGTACCTTAGCCACTAGATCACCGCGGCGGGGCAAGTGGACTACTTACAACTCATTAGCTGCAATGTGTGGGTCTCCATAGCCTCTTACTCACTGGCACATCTCTGGTGCAGTATGAAAGATTTGTCTTTCAGAAGATTTCGGTGACTGTAAACTCTTCAAATGGCAAGAGGTCAGTTGCCATCTCAAGGATGCGCTCTATAGCCTATTTCGCGGGGAGCACTTTAAAATAAGTCATGTTTAACGCATTACTGCGACCACAGTCCTGCATTGACAACACAGTGTACATAAAAAGTGTCGCTTGGAGGAAAAGGTCTAGCCCCACTGTGTATTTGGTGCTAAATCTTTTTTTTCTAATTTCATGCGGTGTGGTTACGGACACTGGCGGTGGCGGCAGCAGCGGCGGCAGCGGACAACTGCGCGTGACCCGAGTTGTGATCACATAACAACTTTGGCTGTAAAAAACCTAGACACAGTGGAGATCGAACTCAGGTCCAATGGGTGGCAGCCCAGTATTCTACCACATAGTGACGCCGGTGCTTGGGACGCGTTGGCTAATTTGCCTTAGACAGGCTTGATGTCGGGTAAGCAATCGCGTTAATACTTTTACAACAGCAAAAGAACAAACAGTAATCGCACAATGTGAATAGCGTAACGAGTGGGACGTCCAATGCTCCAACCCATCACAAAGGCGTCTTTTTGCTCAGCTATCAACTGTAGCGTATACCTACTGCAGGCATAATTCCTCATCGTCATCAGCCACTGCATGAACAATTGGCCAAAATTTCCTCGCAATAGTTTAGCGAATACCATGCTTTTCAGAAGAATGACAAAAATTGCATAGCAAATGCTGGCGTACCGCCCTAAAATTTTTATTATTAATGCCATAGTGGTCATCAAGTAAGTGTGCTCGCGGCAGTTGCCCAATGAGTGTTTAGAATAGGCTCAGCACAGCACAGTCACAGCTCAGCTTTCGCTGTGACTGTGCTGCGCCTTCCGCGCAGGCTTGCCGCTTGTTTTTTCTTCTCGTCCCATCGGTATTTTTTTCAAGTCTTCAGATCGAGTTCGGGGAGGTTCTCTTCCGCATACTGTAACTTGTATCGCTCGCGTGCTGACTTTCAATAAAGATGATTTATTCAATACGAAGCATTTCTTAGCGACCTTTGGTGACTTTGAGCGTATCTATCTATCTATCTATCTATCTATCTATCTATCTATCTATCTATCTATCTAACCGCATACGACTTTTAGCTCTTCTCCCCGTTTCAACATTGGTATCAATACCAAACTTGGTATGGTATAACATGACTGTATGAAGAACATATTTGACTAGTCCTAACATGGAAATCATTATATGTATGTCATGAATGTCATGTTTGACATTTCATGGTCCTGCAGCTCTTGCGGTGGTTTCGTTCACATGGCATGTTGCAAAACTGATATGGTATGACATGATTGCATGGCGAACACAAGCGACAGACCCTTACATGAAAATCAAGACATGTGTGTCATGTAACAACATGACTACATGCCACGCTCATGATGCGCTGGCGGCCATTTCACTAGCTTCGCATATACCAAGTTCCGTATTACGTGACGTGAACGGACGACATAGGTAAATGACACATCCAAACATTATTATCATGATACGCTTGTCATGTAAAAACATGACTACATGCCACACTCATGATGCACTCGGGGCTCTTTCGCTATGTGTGCCTAACACGGTATTATGCGGCGTGAACGCACGGCATATATAGGTAAATGACACTTAGAAACATGATAATCGTGACATCCGTGTCATGCAATAACGTGACTACATGTCACACTAATCATGCTCTCGATGCCGTTTCGCTAGCTTCAAATATGACAAATTCGGTATTACGTGACACCAGTGGATGACGAAGATATGTTACTGGTGCAAACATTATAATCATGAGATGCGTGTTATGTGAGAACATGACTACATGCCACCACTATGAAGGTGCCAACACATTTCGACGTGGCGTGGTGCGCGTGCTCACCGGCGTTCCTTTCGTCGCGTCACGCCGGCGTTGCCACGCCAGGCGCCGGTCATGCCATTTACTCTCAGGCATGCGCCGCGATGCGTTGCTTTGATGCATGCGCGTTTGAGCGCGTCCGGCGTCCCTCCGTCACGAAAAGAGGGCGACGCAGTGTTGTCTGTGTAACGCATCGGCGTGAAATGCAGCATGTGGCATTTCGTGCCGTTTGCCGTCGGGTCGCGGCGACGGACGCTAGTCGCTTCGGTCGCGCCTGGCGTCAGACTATAGAGTGATCGCGTTTTGCTAACGTAGCGTCTCTGTGCCCAGCGTGCATGGGCGTCAACGCTACAGTGGAGTACAGTGGGTCCTCAGTGAGGCACTCGCGGCCGTTTTGCTAGCTCCACATATACCAGATTTGGTGTTACGTGGCGTCAATGGATGACGAATGATATGACTGGTGCAAACACGATAATCCTGACATTCGTGTCATGTAAGAACATGACATCATACCACCTCATAGCGTGCTCGCGGCCATTTCGCTAGCTCCAAATTTACTAAATTAGGTATCACGTGAGGTGAATAGATGACGAAGGTAAACGACCAATCCAAATATAATAGTCTTGACACGGAAGTCATGTACGGCATTATTCACCTTCACCTCGTAACGTTGGGCTGATTTGAAAGTGACATATCAACATTTCTCATTCGTGCTTCGCATATTATCGATTCTGTTACGCCCGCGAGTTCACATCGAACGTCAGTGCCTCTGCAAAAGGGAATCTGTGTCAAAGCCAGCAATCGGGCGCACCTGACGCGATTAACTCAACGACATCATCAAGCGGCAGCGCCGGTTTGTCACGCAACGCACCGCGAGCTCCCTAATCCCACGAGCCCGTTGAAGCTATCGGCACCTTCCAGCCTGGCGAGTCTTATGCAATGCGCGGGAACGTCACCCGTCCTCGGCTGCAACCACGCGCAGCAATCGGCGTCTTCGAGTCTGGCGAGTCTTACGCAACGCAGGGCAACATCCCTCGTCTTTGGTGCAACCACGCGCAGCGGCGAGCCCCATTGGAGGATTCCGACTTCACGGCCAGCGGCGCTTCTGGTTGGACATTCGGTTACCCAAAGAATCCACCCGATGCCTATATAAAATCCCTGCGGCGCATCGCGAGCAGCTCACCTATGTGTCAGAGAAGCCTCTCTCGGTTCGAGCCCCTTCGCAGTCGGCGCGCCCGGTGTCCTTGGCAGCAGCAAGTTTCGTGGCTCCCTACGTAACCTCGTCGACGGTGCGCTTCGTAACAGCGTGTGTCAGAGAAGAGAGCTCGGCTCTTCGAATCTCTAAGCTGGCGGCCCCAGTGCTGTATTTGTAACGCCCCTATTTATTTGCTGTACGTAAACTTTGCTTTAACTTGGGAGGTCCCAAGGTTCTTACCTTGGGACCTCCCAGTGAATCTGTACCCATAAACTTTTTCATGTTCGCACTTGATGAATAAAGAATTGAATTGAATTGAATTGAATTGAAACTCACCGTCGCCTCGTCCGCTCGTCAGTCAGCTCTGCGCAGAAGCAGTCACGAGATGAGAAACCTACGCTATCAAACGGCTGGTGAGCGTGTCGGCGGTGTTCGGAGCAGTGGCGCCTTCGGGACCGTGTTGGCGTCTTGTTTTCGTAACAATTCTAACTGTACGTGGGATCTGCTTTTTTTTGCTGTCGTGCCGAACAGGTGGTTCCCAGGTATGTGGGATCTGCCAATTTTTGTTTCCCTTAATCGGATTACAAGCTTTGAACAAAACAATTAGGTTAAAGAGTCTGCGTGGACAGCAAAGTTCTAAGTCACTGTTTTGCCATAATTTCCGAAATCGCCAATATTCCTTATGTTATCGATTGCACATCAGCAATGGCGAGGAGGCTAACTTTGATGGCTCTTTACTACAGTGAGTGCTACTCGAATCATTTGGATGTGTGCCAATTTGTTACACAATAGTTCGCCTTACCTGGTACTCTAAATCGGTACCCACTTTTTCTACCCGCCCCCCACTTCCTGCAGGTCGCTGCGAGTGACGTCCTTCACAGTACGGGATAGCTTATTGGTCTCCCATAGAAGAATGCATCGTACTCTAAATCGTTGTACATTTATTCTAAACACCTATTGCTCATTAGCGGTATAGGATAGGGCTCCGGGCGCAGGCCCACAGGTCCACGGGACGGCTCTGTGCTCTCTCATAGTAGAGTACCAAGTACTATAAATTGTTAATTTTTTTTGTCTACACAGGTACGGGCACGGCGCTATGTAAACCGGGCGCCAAGGGACGGCACTTTTGCTTTCAAATTGTAGAGTACCAAGTACTCTAAATTGTTAAACAGTTTTTCTAAACACACATCAAATGCTTTGATAAGAGGCCAACGGGACGGCTTTATGCTCTCCCATAGTAGCGTACTAAGCACTAGAAATCGTTCACCACTTTCTAAACACATACAGAAAGCGTATTCGTAGCCTAGGTACAGATGGTTCAACAGTCGAGTTTTACGTCAGGTTTTGGAACGTTGTCACAAGTCCCGGTAATTCGGGAGGCAATCGCCGGGCTAATTCTAAGGGCCGAAGTATCGACCCCCCGAACCGCACCACGAAAGCGTGGACAATTTAGAAGTGGTCCTATTTGGCGCGCCAGTGGACGCCGGCTGTGGCCCAAAGAACAAGTCAGATTCGAGAGTTGATAAACAAAACAAAATTATAATCTCAATTATGGCAGATCAAAACAATACATAAGTATGCCCACTCGACAATAGTTGAATACAATATGTCACCAATCAAACAACGTACTACGCAGTACAATCAACCACACTCGAAACAACGGACACAGAAAAATGTACGCACCACAATGCAGTCACATGCATCAAACAACCAAGACACATAAAGACTAAAGAGTTCGAAAATTTATTCAGTCCAAAGTTCTTGGAACAAAGATCTGGATGATATTCTTCCGAGAATCACTCACTCAAAGTCCAGCGTTGTTGTAGTTCCGCTGCCCCCGAAGTTTCTCTTCCGGAAAACCTCGCGTCTTCCATTGGCCGCTTCCAGGCTCCAAGCTTCTTCGCCGAAAATACGTCGGCTTCACACACGCAGCTGTTGCCACGCGTCTTCGCTCGATAGCGGTAGCCACACACTCTTGCCTGTAGCTCGAGTCTTCACTTCTCAGGTGGAAATCCTCTTCTTCTCCTCCTTTGTCACGGAAGACGTGAGGCTTCGCCCACAAGGCGGAACACCCTACGCACTCAGGCGCATACTTTCTTCTTCTCCTGCTTTGTCACTAAGGACAAAACCTTCATCGACAGACGCGGCGGAAAAATCTCAAGCATACTGGCGCTAACTTCCTTCCTCTCCTGATCTCCCATCTCTGCTGCTCGGTTAAATACCTTCCACGCGAGGTTCCAGAAAATTCTCATCATTTCATCGGCGCGATGCGCAGCGAAGGCTGGGGGAAAGGGCGAGACGGTACGAGGGCCGTCCGCGAAAGATGATACAACCCTGCATTACCACGCCCCTTTCCATTGAGAACTTTCTAGGGCTTGCTCGGCCACCGATGCGAGAAGGTTCGTTGGCGAACCTACGCTTCCTAGTGGAAAGGGACGAGCGCCCGGGGACTCTTTGGATGCTTTTTTTTCTTTTTTTTATCGTTGACCTCGAGGCATCTCTACGGCGCTTCGTCGCGAGAATTTGGCGGCGCGCCCTTTTTGAGCGCTCGTTTTGTGACACTGCCCCCCGCATTAAGAGTATTATCTCATAATATTCAAAACCGTACAAACGAGCGCGAACAGTCCCCACACTCTGAAAGACTGTAACATAGTCCGTCGCTTACGCCCCATCACACTCACAATAGATCACTCAATACAATTTTACATTGCAATTCAATCTCACAACACATAGAATATAGCCACAGGTACATGAATACAATAGTCCATCGCATACTTCAAGCAATACAAATGTACAAAGGTCTGTCTTTACAACACTTGTACAATACTATACGTCACGTCACAGCACAAACACTTCGACACTTGTGACACAGGATAACACATTAACACAACATATAGCACTCAGCACTGCCAAACACATTCTGATTCGACCTCAGCACTTATCCTGTGTACTTTAAGTGGCGCTTGCGCCCTTTCTTGCGGTGTGTATCGTATCTCGGGAGCCGAGCGCTCCACGTGTGCCACGAAAGCTCATCGTATCTGTTTAAGCTTTACTCGAAGCGCTTATCTGATTGCGGCTTGAAGACACGCCCCTTCTAAATCCTATATATGTACACGTGTGCAATAAAGCTCGGTTGTTTTCCACCAGTGCCCAGCGCAGCATGTTTGGCCTCCTGTACCAGTCGATACATGGTGTCAGAAGTGGGATCTGTATCAAAGCAGGGCCTTGATCTTCGACGGCCAGCGCTGCGAGGAATACGCAATGGATTCGTTGAGGCTGCCTGGTCCGCTAAACACGACGGGAGAAGCAAGCAAGAATTGGCAGACATTTAAGCAGAGATTCGAGCTTTTCCTTGCGGCATCGGAACCCAGTGACAAGCAGCGATCAGTGTCCTCAAAGACAGCACTCCTTCTCAGCGTAGCAGGTGAAGACGCCATCGAGATATTTAATACGCTAAGCTTCACGGAAGGAGAAGACAAGGCTGACTACGCGACAGTCATCAAGAAATTCGACGAATATTTCACGTTGCAGACTAACGAAGTACACGAACGCTACGTATTTCGGAAAAGAGTTCAAAGCCAAGGTGAGCCATTCGAGCACTTTTTGCGGGACTTGAAGAAACAGGCCCGAGCATGCAATTTCGGCACGCTTCTGGATTCCATGGTCCGAGACCAGATTGTGTACGGAACCAACGACGACAGAGTCAGAGAAAAGCTGCTCAGGGATTGCGAACTAACACTGCAGAAGGCTGAGCACGTCTGCAAGGCAGCCGAAACATCAGCGCTTCGCCAAGAAACCTGGGAACGAGGTCAAAAGCAAGTAGACGCCGTTCGCAAAGCAGGCCCGAACACCAAAAATGCGCAAGTGAGCATGTACACGTGCTCCAAGTGCGGTCGCACACATCAGCCTGGAAACTGTCCCGCGTTCGGAAGAACTTGCAGAAAATGCCAAAAGAGGAACCATTTTGCAATTTGCTGCAGGTCCTCGGCGCTGGTTGGCGAAATTCAAGATCACGAAGATGACTTCAGCATTTTAGAGGTATCGACAAGAGGAGTAACAAGCCAACGTGATTGGACGGTTCGAATGACCGTAAACAACGTTTCGGTTGAACTTAAAGTAGATACCGGGTCTCAGGCCAACTTGCTGCCCGTTAGAATATACAATAGGATGCACCCAAGCCCTGAAATGAAGCAGAGTAGCGTGGTGCTACATTCATACGGTGGAGACACAATCAAGCATCTTGGAGTCATCCGTACGGAAGCGACGCTCGGTGACCAAGCTATTCCTCTAGATTTTTTTGTCGTACGCAAAGGTCGCCAAGCTATACTGGGCCTACAAGCAAGCGAACGCCTCGGATTGCTCTCACGCGTTCACAGCGTATCAAAGGACGGCCGCGAAGAACTTGTGAAAGATTTTCGTCATCTTTTCACGGGAACTGGCTGCGTGAAGAAAGTGTATCACATGGTGCTTCAAGACAACACTGTGCCAGTCATTCAACCAGTGCGACGTGTACCGTTGGCCCTGAATGAACCACTACGGGACGAGCTCGACAGGATGGAGCACGCCGGAATCATCACGAGAGTCACCGAACCTACTGACTGGGTGAGTCCCCTTGTGATCGTTCGGAAAAAGAACGGGAAAATTCGCCTCTGTATAGACCCTAGGAAAATCAATGAGTGCATAAAAAGGGAGCACTACATGATGCCGCGACGAGAGGATTTAGAAGCCGAGCTAGCTGGTGCAACTGTGTTCTCCCGCTTGGATACTAACTCTGGATTTCACCAAATCCCCTTAGATGACTCTACATCACGGATTTGCACGTTCTCTACCCCATTTGGTCGTTACCGCTTTTTACGATTACCCTTCGGCATATCATCCGCCTCAGAAGTGTTCCAAAAGACGCTGAATGAAATTTTCGAAGGCCTTCCCGGCGTAAAAATATACGTGGACGATATTCTGGTATGGGGTTCGTCAGTAGAAGAGCACAATGAACGTCTCAAATCTGTGTTGCTTGCTGCAGAACGTGCCGGATTGACTTTCAATCCTGAGAAGTGCAGTATCGGCGTCCAGGAAATCGAGTTTCTTGGGGACGTAATCGATAAAGCAGGCATCAGGCCAAGCCCGACGCTGATTAATTGCATGCTGCACATGCCGACCCCAGAAGACAAGCTCGCGGTGCAAAGGATGTTGGGTGTCGTCAATTATTTCAGCAAGTTTTCTTCCTTCACTATCTCAAAGAACTACTCTTTTGAGAAGCTTGATCAGACAAGATACAGTCTTTGAATGGACCGATAACCACGTGAAAGAGTGGACGGCACTTTGTGACTACCTCAGCACACAGCCCGTGTTGTCGGTATTCGATCAGGCTAAACCCACAAAAGTGTCATGTGATGCATCCCGAGACGGAATAGGTGCCGCTTTGTTGCAGTGTCACAACGACACATGGAAGCCCGTGGCGTACGCGTCGCGAGCGCTTACTGAAACACAACAACGTTATTCTCAAATTGAAAAAGAGGCTATGGCAGTGGTGTTCGGTTGTGAAAGGTTTAATCACTTCGTCTATGGTCGCCAGTTTATTGCTGAAACTGACCACCGCCCTTTGATCGCAATCTCCCAGAAGGCGATTGGTGACATGCCTCCTAGGTTGCAAAGATTCTTTCTGAGATTGCTGCGTTATGACGTTCAATTGAAATTTGTTCCAGGGAAGCAGCTCCTCCTGGCTGACATGTTGTCACGTGCCACAACTAAGACAACGGCCTGCGACCTCGACAGCAACGATGTAGAAATACATGCCGTGAGTACAGTCTCTTCACTCGTTAGTGAGGGCACATGGAGGCGGCTAGCCACTGAAACGGCGCGAGACGAACAGCTAAGTAACGTGCTGAGGGATCTAGAGGCTGGAAAGTGCTTGGAGGGGCCGTGGAAACGATTCGAAGGAGAGTTATCAAACGTAAGAGGAGTCCTGCTCAAAGACTGCAAAGTGGTTATTCCGGCCAGCATGAAAGGCGAAACACTGGAAAGAATTCACCAAGGACACTTGGGAATCAACAAGAGCAAGGCCAGGGCAAGACAACTAGTTTTTTGGCCGGGAATAAACTCTGACATAGAATCATTCGTGCAGGCCTGTTCTATCTGCAAAAAATACGCATATAGCCAGCCTCGAGAGCCTTTACTGATGCGCCCCGTGCCAGACCAACCGTGGTACCGCGTCGGCATTGACATTTTTGAATTCGGCGGGAGATCGTACCTGTGTGTTTACGACGCCCTGACAAACTTCCCCGAAGTTGAACTCCTCAAAGATACCACGGCCAAAACAATCATTGACGTAACAAGCGCGATTTTTGCTAGGCATGGCATTCCGTTGGAAGTCTGCTCTGACAATGGCCCTCAATTTTCATGTCGTGAATTTGCATTGTTCTCACAACTGTATGATTTCAAGCATGTAACGTCTAGTCCAGGATACCCCCGCTCTAATGGGTTGGCGGAAAAAGGCGTGCAAATAACTAAGCGCATCCTCAAAAAAACAAGTGAAGCAAAACAAGATATCTGGTTGGGATTGCTTGCTTTCAGGACCACCCCACTCGAGTGCGGCGCATCACCCGCTGAGCTGCTGATGGGACGACGGCTCCGCACAACTATTCCTGACGTTCAAGGCAACACCAGGCTCGAGGTGCTCCGGCGCCCTCAGACAGACCACTCTAAGAGACCATTGGCGCACCTGAGCCCGGGAGATACGGTCCGGATCAAGAAAGGCACATGGGTGACGAAAGCTAAAGTACTCAAGTCTGCTGGCCACCCCAGGTCATACACAGTCGTAACAGAAAACGGCACTGTGCTCAGGCGCAACCGGCAGCACCTGCTACTCACGCGGGAGCCCTTTCAACGCAACTACCAGGAATACGACGACGACGACATTGAGGTACAGTCTAGTCAAAGCAATGCGATAGCACATCGACGTGCAGAATGCACACCTACGTCTACGCCCGCACAGCCCATTGCCCCAACAAGTGTCTCGTCCACACCAGCCCCAAGAAGGTCGCTCAGACAACGTCGAGCACCTCAACGTCTGGCCTACAACCAGAACTTCGTGCAAGTGCCGTGAACTAGTGTGCCTGGCAACTTTCATTTGTGTTCTTTTCCTTGTCCTTGTTTTGCTTCCAAACAGAGGAAGATGTATCGTATCTCGGGAGCCGAGCGCTCCACGTGTGCCACGAAAGCTCATCGTATCTGTTTAAGCTTTACTCGAAGCGCTTATCTGATTGCGGCTTGAAGACACGCCCCTTCTAAATCCTATATATGTACACGTGTGCAATAAAGCTCGGTTGTTTTCCACCAGTGCCCAGCGCAGCATGTTTGGCCTCCTGTACCAGTCGATACACGGTGCTCGCTCGACCTCCTCTTGTTTTTTCCTCGTTCTTTTTTGGCAAGCCCTTTCCAACGACGGTATCTGAGGCGGCGTCTCAGCCATCGTTGTCACTTCCGACCCTGTTAACGGGTCATAACGTTCAACCGATCCTGTCACCCACTTGTTCAGGTTACGACATTGACCCCGGCTGGCCGACTCCGTCACTTTTACACTGTCGGTCGGTTGAGGTCGTGCCGACGTAAGTCCAGCTGCCCAGCACGTGAACTCATTCAACACGATCATCTCCTCATTCTCTGTCTCTTGTACCCGGGCTTCCCCTCGGGCTCGAGTGAAATCCTCCGCGGGGGTTTTCTCCACTGTACCTCGCGGTCCCGGTGTCGGCGGGGGCTCCATCTTCGGGTCTTCCCCCAAACGTTCTGGTTCGTTCGGCCCTCGCGCCCTGTCGATGTTTCCAATGACGAGGTCGTACAGGGGTGTCGTCATGCATAGAGCAGTAAACTTCCCGCCGAAGTACGGGGTTTGAACCTCAATCTCTGCTTCGGGAAGCATCCGAACCGTACTGTCAATTAGGCAAGCTGGTTTCGTTTTGTCTGTTAACTCACTTTCTCGTACCAAATTTCTCTGCACGATAACAGTGGAGCTGCCGGTATCTCTAAACACCGTAACCTTCTTGCCCGCAACTTTTCCAGGCAGCGTTGGCATTCTCTTCGTAACACCGGTTGGCTGTTTTGTCATTACAGCACCCACAATAGGAAGTTTCTCCCCATTTTTTCAACTCTACGAATCCGATGGTGACGGCATCACCATCGAATTTCGGTGCTGCTAGCACACAGGATACCTGGTGAGGTTAACTCACTCCGTTACGACAAGCGTCTGCTTTGTGCCCAGTCTGACCACACTTGAAACATTTTACTACCGTAGGGCTCGTAAAGTTAGTACGACAGTTGTTCGCGCGATGACCCACTCGGTTACACAGAAAACATCTCGGAACACTCTCCTGTGCACGCTTCTTTTGTTCGGGTGCTGAATTTTTCAAATCTTTGGGACACTCCTTCTTGACTTTGGCCAAATTTGTGCCACCTTGTGCTTCCAAGAATTGGTCGGCCAATTCAAGCATGCCTTCAAAAGACTCAGTCTTCCTCTCTTTCAAGCACAGCGACATGCTTGGGTGGCAACTAGTAAGAAATTGTTCTCTAATTTAAGTCTCGAAGCTCATCGTACTCCTGCACTGTCCCTGAAAGTTCAATCCATCTGTCGAAATAATGGAAAAGTCGGACGGCATACTGCGCAGCCGTCTCACCATCAGCTGGCTTTCGTGTCCGAAATCTGTCCCGGAAGCCTTCGACAGTCAATCTAAATCGCTTCAGCAAAGCAGCTTTCATTTTTGCATAGTTGGCTGCATCGGTCGGCATCAGCCTGCCGTACACACTGAGCGCTTCACCGGTCAAGAGAGTACTCAAAGCAGTTGCCCATTGATGTTCCGGCCAATTCTGGCTCCTTGCAATCGTCTCAAATCTGTGAAGGTACGCGTCAAGGTCGTCCTTCCTCTCATCAAATGCTACGAGCAGCTTGCTTGGGTTCAAGCGGAAGCCCTGATCTTCCCGTTCGCTGCTTTCAACTCTAGCTTGGACCGGAGTTTCGCTTCGCTGTTGCAAACGAAGCCGCTCGAGTTCCATCTCATGCTGCCGCTGCCGTTCTGTTTCAGCCATATCCGCTTCTCTTTCTTCTTTCGCCCTCTCAGCTGCCAGTCTTCTCTCTCCAGCTCCAACTTCAATTGTTGCTCTCTTTCTTCCTTCAGCTGTCGCTTCTTTGCCTCTCTTTCTTCTTTCGCCATCTCAGCGGCCAGCCTTTCTCCCTCCAACTCAGCTGCTTTTTCTTCCTTGGCCCTCTCAGCTGCCAACCTCTCTCTCTCCAACTCAGCTGCTTTTAGGGGCGAAGCCCCTTATGGCGTGGCTTGTGGGTCCCTAGTAGTACGTAACCACCAGTGGCACATACCCGAAATAGGTATAACATTTGACCTCCAAGGTGGTGCCGGTGAGAGATTTCTTCTGTGCGTTGTTTAACAATAAAAAATTGTGCTCAATGTACATGCCAATGGCTGCTAATGGGGAACGAGAGACAGGAGCATTCGGCTTTTAGTCAACGCGCACGCTGCGATCCCCATTAGTAGCGATTGGCATGTACATTGAGCACTAACGGACAAGAAAGGGTTGCTACATTATTTTCACTGGGTGTAACCTCCTTAGTTTTAGAAAGGTTTAGCGAGCGTTGAGCCGCAGGGACATGAATACAATGAACTAGTATATACCATGAATGAATTCGAGGTGGTTAAAGGGGGGAAGCAGATACGACGCGCAAGCCGTAAGAAATTAAAAGCTGAATCCTCCTGTCTCTCATTTCATATTAGCAGCCACTGGCATGTACATTGAGCACTATCTGACAGGAAATGGTTCCTACGTTATACTCGCTGGGCGTAACCTCCTTGGTTTTAGAAAGGTTATCGAGCATTGGGCCATACAGTGAACTAGTATATACCATGAACTCAAGGTGGTTGAAGGTGGGAAGTAGACCCGAAGCGCAAGCCGTAAGAAAGTGTGCGTGTGCCACCTCTTGTTTAGCCCTTGGAATGTCCACTGAATGGCAGCGCTTCTATATGGGGAATATATGATAAAAAGATGTGAGATGGTGGGACTTGGAGTGTTGAATAGATGGACGAACGGACACACAGACAGATGCATGGATGGACGCATGAACGGACGCAGGGGTGGATGCATTATTGAACGCATGGACGGGCGCACGAACAGACGCATGGACGGTCACACAGATGGACGCATGGATGGACGAATGCTTCGACCCACTCTCCATTTCACTCCGCGGATAAGCTGCCATTTTTTTCCTTGGCTCTCTCAGCTGCCAACCTCTCTCTCTCCACCTCCTCTTTCTCCTTCTGGCTTACCCACTTCCGTAGTTCGGCGCCAGAAAGACCCATCTTCTCACCAAGAGCTACTAACTTTTCGAGGTCCATTGTGTCTCGCAAATGAAGGGTTGCCGCGTGTAAAAAGTATCTGCCTAAACCAGTCTATCGGAACACTCCCCTGAACTTGTTAACGAGAACACTGAACAACACACAAAATCATTCCGATAGCACTATCAACAACTCGTGGCTCTTTCTCACTACTTTGGACACACTGTGCACCAAAAGGTCCTGTCGCGGACGCCAGAATAATTGCCACAAGTACCGTTCATTCGGGAGGCGATCGCCGGGCTAATTCCAAGGGTCGAAGTATCGGTCCCCCGAACCGCACCACGGAAGCGTGGGCAATTTAGAAGTGGTCCTATTTGGCGCGCCAGCGGACGCCGGCTGTGGCCCAAAGAAGAAGTCAGAGCCGAGAGTTGATAAACAAAACAAAATTATATTCTCAATTATGGCAGATTAAAATAATACACAAGCATGCACACTCGACAATAGTTGAATACAATTTGTCACCAATCAAACAACGTACTACGCAGTACAATCAGCCACACTCGAAACAACGAACACAGACAACAATATGCACTACAATGCAGTCGCATGCATCGAACAACCAAGACACTTAAAGACTAAAGAGTTAGATAACTTATTCAGTCCAAAGTTCTTGGAACAAAAGTCTGGATGATACTCTTCTGAGAATCACTCACTCAAAGTCAAGCGTTGTTGTCGTTCCGCTGCCCCCGAAGTTTCTCTTCAGGGAAACCTCGCGTCTTCAATTGGCCGCTCTCCAGGCTCCAAACTTCTTCGCCGGAAACACGTCGGCTTCACACACGCAGCTGTTGCCACGCGTCTTCGCTCGATAGCGGTAGACACACACTCTTGCCTGTAGCTTGAGTCTTCACCCCTCAGGTGGAAATGCTCTTCTTCTGCTCCTTTGTCACAGAAGACGAAAGGCTTCACCCACAAGGCGGAACACCCTACGCACTCAGGCGCATAATTTCTCCGTCTCCTGCTTTGTTACTAAGGACAAAACATACACCGACAGACGCGGTGGAATTAACCCACGCATACTGGCGCTAACTTCCTTCTTCGTCTGGTCTCCCATCCCTGCTGCTCGGTTAAATACCTTCCGCGCGAGATTCCAAAAAATTCTCATCATTTCGTCGGCGCGATGCGCAGCGAAGGCTGGGGGAAAGGGCGAGACGGTACGAGGGCCGTCCGCGAAAGATGACGCAATCCTGCATCCCCACGCCCCTTTCTATCGAGAAGTTTCTAGGGCTTGCTCGGCCGCCGATGCGAGGAGGTTCGTTGGGAAACCTACGCTTCCGAGGGGAGAGGGACGTGCGCCCGGGGAGTCTTTGGATGCTTGTTTTCTTTTTTTATCGTTGACCTCGAGGCATCTCTACGGCGCTTCGTCGCGAGAATTAGGCGGCGCGCCCTTTTTTGAGCGCTCGTTTTGTGACAAACGTAACGCACTCCCTCACCAGAGAAGGATAAGCCACCCTGGTGCAGTATCTGGCCACTACCTCCCACATGCATACGTGAATTAACTCACAGCCCTCAGTCCACCATAGCGGAGGCCAGATCTACAACGCAGCAGAGGGTGCTAAGAATATCTGTGTCCGGATAGGCCACCATTTGAACCTGAACTTGGCAACGTTTAACGCTAGTACCTTATCTAGTGAAGGAACTCTAGCTGTACTATTCGAGGAGCTAGAGGGTGTTAATTGGGAGATAATAGGGCTCAGTGAGGTTAGGAGGACAGTTGAGGCCTACACGGTGCTACAGAATGGGCACGTTCATTGCTATCGGGGCTTGACTGACAGAAGAGAGCTGGGAGCGGGGCTCCTAATTCACAGAGACATAGCTGGCAACATAGAGGAATACTATAGCATTAATGAAAGGGTGGGTAGTTATCGTAATTAAACTGAATAAGAAATACAACATGAAGGTGGTACAGGTCTACACGCCTACATCCAGCCATGATGACGCTTCATTTGAAAGCTTCTATGAAGACATGGAATCGGCAATGAGTAAGGTAAAAACACAGTATACTAGAGTGATGGGCGACTTTAATGCAAAGGCAAGGAAGAAGCAGGCTGGAGAACAGGCAGTAGGAGATTACGGTATCGGTACTAGAAACGCCAGAGGAGAGCTACTAGTAGAATTTGCAGAACGCAATAATTTACGGATTTTGAATACCTTCTACCGAAAACGAGAAAACCGCAAATGGACTTGGAGGAGCCCTAATGGCGAAAATAAGAACGAAATAGACTTACTAATGAGTGCACACCCAGGAATCGTGCAGGATGTGGAAGTGGTTGGCAAGGCACGATGCAGTGACCATAGAATGGTATGGTCTCGAATTCGCCTAGACTTGAAGAAGGAACGACAGAAACTGATACGCAAGAAGCCAATCAATGAGCTAGCACTGAAAGGGAAAGTACAGGAATTCAGAGTGTTGCTGCAGAACAGGTACTCGGCTCTTATTGAGGAAACCAACCTTAGCGTAGATACAATGAATGATAATCTGACGAGTATCATTACGGAGTGTGCAGTGGAAGTTGGAAGCAGGGTAGTTAGACAGGACACTGGCAAGCTTTCCCAGGAAACGAAGAACCTAATTAAGAAGCGTCAAATCATGAAAGTGCCAAGTACAACAGACAAAATAGAACTGGCAGAGCTTTCAAAGTTGATTAATAGACGTAACGTATGCGATGTAAGAACGTATAACATGTAGAGAATTGAACACGCTCTGAAAAACGAAGGAAGCGTCAAAGCAGTGGAGAGGAAACTTGGGATAGGCAAAAGTCGGATGTATGCACTAAGGGACAAAGAAGGCAAAATAACTACCAATATGGATAAGATAGTTAAAATAGCGGAGGAGTTTTACAGAGATCTGTACAGTAGCCGAGACAACCACGACCTAACTACTATAAGAACTAGCAGTAACCCAGATGACACCCCACCAGTAATGATAGAAGTGAGAAAAGCTTTGGAGAGCATGCAAAGAGGCAAAAATGCTGGTGAGGATCAGGTAACATCAGATCTGCTGAAAGTTGGAGAACAGATTGTGTTAGAAAAACTAGCCACCCTGTTTACGAGGTGTCTCCTGACGGGAAGAATACCAGAGTCTTGGAAGAACGCTAACATCATCTTAATAAATAAGAAAAGAGATGACAAGGACTTGAAGAATTCCAGGCCGATCAGCTTGCTCTCTGTAGTATACAAGCTATTTACAAAGGATATTGCTAACAGAAGAAAGAAAACATTAGAATTCTATCAACCAAAGGAACAAGCAGGATTTCGAACAGGCTACTCAATAATTGACCACATTCATACTATCAATCAGGTAATAGAGATATGCTCAGAGTATAACCAACCACAATACATAGCCTTCATAGATTACAAGAAGGCGTTGGATTCAGTAGAAATATCACGCGTCATTCAGACACTGCGGAATCAGGGCGTAGATGAAGTAAATGTAAATATTCTGGAAGAAATATACAGGGGATCAACTGCTACCATAGTGCTTCACAAAGAAAGCAACAGAATAGCAATCAAGAAGGGTGTAAGGCAGGGGTACACAATCTCCCCAATGCTATTTACCGCGTGCTTACAGGAGGTTTTCAGAAGCCTAGAATGGGAACAGTTAGGGATAAGAGTTAATGGAGAATACCGTAGTAACATGCGCTTCGCCGATGACATTGCATTGCTGAGTAATTCAGGGGACGAATTGCAACTCATGATTACGGAGTTAGAGAAGGAGAGCAGAAAGGTGGGTCTTAAAATTAATCTGCAGAAAACGAAAGTAATGTAGAACAACCACGGAAAGGAGCAGCGCTTCGAGATAGGTAATAGTGCACTTGAAGTTGTAAAAGTCTATGTCTACTTAGGGCAGGTAATAACCGCAGAGCCGAACCACGAGATTTAAGTAACTAGAAGACTAAGAATGGGGTGGAGCACAATTGGCAAGCACTCTCAAATTATGACAGGCAGATTTCCACTATCCCTCAAGAGGAAGGTATATAACAGCTGTATCTTGCCGATACTTAGCTACGGAGCAGAAACCTGGAGACTTACAAAGAGGGTTCAGCTTAAATTGAGGACGACGCAGCGAGCAATGGAAAGAAAAATGGTAGGTGTAACCTTGAGAGACAAGAAGAGAGCAGAGTGGATTAGGGGACAAACGGGGGTTAAGGAGATCATAGTTGAAATAAAAAGAGGAAATGGACATGGGCCGGGCATGTAGCGCGTAGACAGGATAACCGCTGGTCATTAAGGGTAACAAACTGAATTCCCAGAGAAGGCAAGCGGGTTAGGGGGAGACAGAAGGTTAGGTGGGCAGATGAGATTAAGAAGTTTGCGGGTATAAACTGGCAGCAGCAAGCACAGGACCGGGTTGACTAGCTGGAACATTGGAGAGGCCTTTGTCCTGCAGTGGATGTAGTCAGGCTGATGATGATGATGGTGATATTGATAATGATGGAACGTTTAAGGGGAAGGGGGGCTATTACCACTTTGGCAGGCTCCTCAGTGTGGAAAATCTGTCAGCAACTCAAAGGGAAAAGCGGATCACTCTCCTGTGCAAAGATGAGCCGAGACGCACTGCTCTGAGAGCCTGGCGGCCATCACCCTTCTAAACCATGACTACAAATTCATAGCTAAGTGCCTGTTCATCCGTCTGCCTCCAGTACTTAGTACGGGTTTGGGTCCGTACTAGGCGTGATGTGTCCAAGGTCGATCGTGCCAACTTCATGGTTTTGCTGCTAGAGATCTTATAGCATGGTTGAATTCACGCAACCATTGTGGAATTCTTCGTTCTTTTGATCAGGAGAAGGTGTTTATTATTATCAGTCAGAAGTACCTCTTTAAAGGTTTAAAACAGGCGGCCTTCAGTGCCAAGATAATAAAAATGATTAAGGCCCTTATTTTAGGCTTACCCTTGTGGTCGTGTTGAAGGGTAGCGTCTCGGAGCCGTTCGGCGTGAGCCGTGGAGTGCGACAGGGGGATCCACTTTCACCTGCCCCGTATGTGCTAGCGCTTGAGCCCGTCCTGTAGAGGCGTTCCACTGACACCAGCATTGGTAGATTTCCGATTCCACCAGGTCTCCCCCCTTCGGTTGCAGTGTTCGCTATGAGATAACATCTCCATTGCCGTCCTAAACGAGGCAACTGTTGTTACTGTTTGCACATCTCGTATGTTATGGAGGGTTATTGTTTGGCCAGCGGCGCTAGGATAAATAAGTCGAAGAGCGAAGTCATGTATCGAAACTGCGCCCCCTTCAGCCCGCGTCCCGTACACGGCCTCCCCATAAAGGAGCGTCTGCGCATATTGTGTTTCCATTTGCACCGGATGGCCTGACTACTGGAAACTGGCGGTTAGCTAAGGAGAAGCTGACCGACAGGATTCAGGAGCTCAAAGCCTTGTCTTGTCCACTTACAGCTAGGGTCACAATAATGTGTTCGTTATTTAGTTTTCTCACGTTTGTAGGTTTCGTTATGCCGATTAAGCTCCATACCAGGGTTCTCCTGGAAATGAAAGTTTTCGGCGTTCTTTAAAGGGGTGCATCGGCGTACTTGTCATGCCCCGTGCTCAAGTTGCCCAGGAATGAAGGAGAAGCCAGTGTTCCTGACCTGGGCGTTGTGATTACGTCGTTACACGTTAGATCGACATGGGTAGCTCTTGATTGGAATATGCTTCTTACTCGAAGCCTTGCGTCGTATTTCCTGCGCACGCCTCTGCGACGGTTCTCGCCTGCGGCTATTTCGAACTCGAAGCTTCGAGCGGGAAAGCCTTCCGCCTTTTATGCAGGGGCCACTTCTTCTTTGCCCATCTCCAAGAGGTTGACCGTGGGAGAGATAATCTTCGATCAAACTCTACGAGTTAATCGATAGAAGAACTCTAGGTTTACCTGCACGCTGGAACGTATTTGACCAGCCCCACCATAGTGCTAACTGGAAGTTCATTACTGCCAGTTTCCTGGACGCCAAGCGCACTACATTCATGTACTTCCTGGCCAGAGTTTGCCTGCCGATAAAGATCAGGCCCCTCACGAAAATTCATACGCGAGAAATGTACCCCTTTTGTGGCAGTAGGATGAACCTTTTTCACATATTCTCTCAATGGACACTACCAGCCACCCTCCATCGAAGGGCAGCTAGCTTGTTTGGTCACCCTGGTGTTCCTTTCGGTACGGTTCGTTTTCAGCATCCCTTGTCGGAACGAGTGATTAAGCAGTACGTGCTCATCAACTACTCCCACCCAGGGAGGGTGGCACGGTGATTTGCCGTCTTTGGGCGGAGGTGGCTTGTGCTTCACGAAGTACTTGCAAAAGTGCAGAAGGAGGTCCGGTTCGTACTCCACCGAGAGCGGCAGCGCCTAGGTGCAAAGACGTTTTACGAATTGTGGGACCATCCGGCAGTGATTTTCAATTAGTCAGGAGGATAGATAACCATCAATTTTGAAGACGATAGCTTTTCTTTGGGAATTTCGGCGCAAGAATTTTGGTCTGCCTGCCTTCCTTGTCGCCTGCCTGCCTGCCTGCCTGCCTGCCTGCCTGCCTACCTGCCTGCCTGCCTGCCTGCCGGCCTGCCTGCCTGCCTATCAGTCTGCCTGTCTGTTTGTCTGTACATTTTTAATAATGGCGTTCTCTACCACGACTCGGTCTAGTGAGTCGGTCACTCATGAGTTTAGCTTGTGTGATTGTTCGCCTGGTTTTTGCATGCAGTACGGTGATCCTGTCGCCTTGCTGGGCATTACCCGCAAAGTCCGTGTTGGCTTCGTCTCCGTGCCCGGCGACTCTGCTCGCCGATGCGGAGAGTGGCTCCCTTCTTCGTGAAGGACTAAGCCGGCTTTTAGCCATGTTGGTTACATTGGGTTTGCATGCAGCAGCATTTGCTTCTGCACTGAACCATAGCCCCATAGTCCCCAAAGAACGAATTGTGTCTTGCTGGGCCCTAGCCCGTGACCGCAGTGCGGCCCACATGCTGCGATAGCCCACCTTGCCAGGTTACGTCCACTTTGTGTGTTGTGATCGAAGTTGCCGCGCCAAAGACTAGCCCCTATTTGGGATATTCCTTGCATGTATGCCGGGAGGCAGGTCGCGTCTGTTTGCGCCTGGCGCCGAGTGGCGGCCCCCTTGCTAGGGTATGGCCGTTTGCCCAAAACAAATCCTCCCTCTCACACAACCCTTGGAGGAAGGCCTTGCCGGGAGAGACGTATGGATGATGATGGGTTGGTGAGTTACGTAAGACTTTGGGGCAAAGCGCCTTCGGGCACCGCGTCTCCTTCTTATCTGGCAATGGGCAAGCATTTCCTTTGACGATGGCACACACGTTTCTTCAGAGTAAGAGAAGGACAGCTGAAGTTTCCAGTAGTTCCGTACTAGCCATGCGCCTAATCTAGTACGCATGCATACGTGGTATTCTGTAAATTGGGATTAACTTGATTCAGTTTGATTTCTTTTGACTTGTAACATTTGAATACCCAGCGATAAATTAAATTTTGGTGCTCAATTGTAAGATGTATACACACACTGTCTTTACTTGTTTTCTTTGTTTTGTTTGTGTGTATACAAGTTAAGTGTACAATAAACTTCCCTTTCTCCAAGGGATGGTTTTCAGCCCTTCAATAGTAGAGTACCAAGTACTCTAAATCGATAACCACGTTTACTAGACACTCATGAAATGTGAGTCTTATGAAATGTGAGGCCCACGGAAAAGATTTACGCTCTCCTATAGTAAAGTACGAAGAACTCTAAATCGTTAACCACTTCTTCTAAACAGATACTTTGATAAATCTATTGATATTGTCTCTTATTTTGACGACAGGGCGTCAAGTATAAGGCCCAAATGACGGCTTTATGCTTTCTTATTGTAAAGTACCAAATAGTCTAAATCTATAACCACTTTTTCTAAACACACACCACACAGACTCGTTTTGTGTGTGAGCCACAGTAGTTAGGGACGGCTTACTGCTGTCCTGTAGGGGAGTCAATAATGTGCTCTAAATTGGCAGCCATTGTTCCAAGCTCTGTAGAGAGGTGCGTTAGGCAGGGCTGTCCAGCCGCTTAAGTTTACTTTGCACTGTAGCTAGATTGTCTCCTCAGAAAATTCGCACTGTGCCCTCGAATTAGGTGATTTCCCATGCCAAGTAATGAGGAAATTATAGTTACAAGGATTCAACAAGAAACTCCACTTGCAATGAAGACACTTTGATATTTTTAAGAAATAGGATAGGTTTCGCCATAACTTTGGAGCTGCTTGACGAGTAGTCCGCTCTCTATGGCGTGACTTGGAATGCCGATAAAAGTGAGGAGCTTCACTTTGGAACCTTAACGGACTATGTTTCAGGTGTAGTTTTATTTGTTGACGCTGTTACAGTTCTCCGGGTTATCTTTGTGGGAGTGAGCATTTCGAATATCACATGAGAAGACACGGCAGACAAAGCGAGGGACGTGATAAACAGGGCTTCGGGATACAGGCTATCACTCGCGGCGAGAGCAGGTGTCGTGAACACGTAGGCATGTACGTGTGCTTACTACA
Organism: Rhipicephalus annulatus; assembly: GCA_013436015.1. Classification (NCBI taxonomy): domain Eukaryota; kingdom Metazoa; phylum Arthropoda; class Arachnida; order Ixodida; family Ixodidae; genus Rhipicephalus; species Rhipicephalus annulatus. The sequence goes on along the minus strand of WOVY01009408.1, from coordinate 884,157 downwards.
TCGCACACGTGGAGTTGTTGGCGTGTCGTTTTGGGCAGAATCTCTGGACAGTCATCGAAGCATCTGATTAGGAACATGAACCTGTCATGGTGAACACTAATTGCGTCTAACTTCTCACAGAGCACGGTAGTGTGGGTCTTACGTATACTCAGACTATCACTAAAGCGCTGACAGCGAAAATAACGGCTAAGTTGTTTGCTGCTGACGAATATAAAAAAGGGCTACTAATACACTAGACAGGTGCTCTAAAGTCTCCTTTACGACAGTGGTAACCAGCGGACCCTATACTGAGTGGCCATTAGAATATTAGAAGACTGTTAGTGACTTTAACAGCAAAGTAGGCAAAAAATGGAACAAAATATCTGAATTACTAGCACGAACATATATGTACTACTTGCTAATGGAAGATGCGCTGTAAGATAAAGATAAAAAACGAAGTCATGCCAGAAGAAGACTTGGAGGAACAATGATAATTTGCAGATCCCACTACCCCGTAATCGACGTTATGCGAAGCTGCGGAGGAAAGGTGACCGCGTTGTAACTTTTTATTGAGCGACATGTCATGAAATGAGGCTAATATATATGTGCAAATGTTGCACGCACAGACAAATGTTCAATAGTTGGAGATGTTTATATAGCCAGTTCGTTGCACTTGAGAAACGATGCCAACTGGAGCATGCGTATTAGCAACACCAGAATCTGATACGAAGCGCTGATGCTCGCGAGGATGCTGGCTCTCGACACTGCTACAGAAGTCAACTTCAGCGCATGGCAAGTAACCACAATTGACGTTAACCCGACGTGACCACTGTATCAAAGCAGCACATGTGTAATGTTTACGAAATTGGGTAGACAGCACTGTAACCAATACTGACGTTTCACGAATATTGCCGTCTGTTCGAAAAGTAGTTCCGAAACCTAGCATAGCTCTGTGGTAAAATGCTTCATTGCCACGCAGAATGCTTGGGTTTGATTCGAGCTGGTACCCTGAGATTTATTCTTTGCATTCGTCAGGTTGATCCTACCGTTGTCGGATATTTTTTAATGCTCGCCCGTTAAAATCACCCATGCGTGTTCTCGTCGTTCCTGGGCAGATACCAAGTGTCAATCACCTGTGGCACATACCCGCATACCAGCGGCACATACCCGCCCTTGAGTATGTGCCACTGTCTGGCGGGAAGTGTTTGACGACGTACGCGACGAGATTGTGACATTATTCGTGTCTTGACCAGGACGTGATATTCAGCAAATCATCTTACTCTCCCATGCTAATTTTGGTTCACGCCAATTAGGGGGTGACCACGAGACCACTGAAACGTAGGCGGATAGATAGATCGATACGCTCAATGTCGCCGAAGTTCTCTAAATGCTACGCATTTAGAAACAAAGTTCTCGAAGTGGTTCGGAAGTTGACTGGTTGAGAAGGTGAACCGCTCTAGGCACGTCAACACCATGTCAGGTTGCACGTGGCACCTATTGATAGATGCGCGAAATGTGGGCTCTCCGAGACCACTAAGCATGCGTTATTCAAATGCGTAGCTACAAGGGGCGTATGGCGTCTTGTATGGTGAACATGAGGAGTTCGAGCTGCATAGCTGTCACAAAAATGGGGCGGTATGCGTGTGGTTTTTCAAATCTTCGTCACAATGCACGCGATTTGGAGACGTTGGTGGCAGGCAAAAAGTTGCCCGTAACTGAGGTGTGCAGCATTCCCAGCCTTGCACCGCACTTATCAAATTGTTTTCAGATACCCAGTTGACGACCTTGAAGTGAGTGGCGTTGGTGCTTTTTACAACGAAAGCTGTTATGAGATCACAACTCGGGTCACGCGCAGTTGTCCGCCGCCGCTGCCACCGCCGGTGTCCATAACCACATCGCGCGAAATTAGAAAAAAAAACTAGCACCAAAGACACAGAGGGGCTTGAACCCAGGTCCACTGGGTGCCAGCCCAGTATTCTACCTGCGAGCTACGCTGTTTTTTTCTTTATTGCTCGTGTTCAGACATGGTGTACATGAACAATGCCATAAGAGTCGCAAAAACAAGTTGTGGCAGTCCTCATAAGGCAAGTTTCACATCCAATCACAAGCACCAGCGTAGCTCACAGGGAGGGAGACCTGTCACCTACGCTGGTGCTTGTAACTTGTTGGCAAACTTGCCTTAAGCAGGCTTGACGTCGGGAAAGCAATCGCGTTATTACGACTTATAAAGCGTTTTAAAACAGCGAAAGAGCAACCAGTCATCGCACAATGCGAATAGCGCAGCGAGTGGGTCGTCCGATGCTCCAAGCCATTAAAAAGGTTGTTTTTGTTCCTATATTAACGGTGGCGCATACCCACTTCAGCCATAATTCATCTCGTCAGACAATTCATGAGCAATTGGCACGAAATCTCTTGCAAGTGTTTTGCAAATACCACGCTTCTCAGAAGAGTGATGAAAAATAGCATAGCGAATGCTGGCGTACTACCCAAAAGTTAATAATAATGCCCTAGTAGGTATCAAACAAGTGTGCTTGCAGTAGTTACCAAATGAGCGTTTTGAAAAGGCTCTGAAATGCTGCTCTTCTTGCTTTCGCTGTGACTGTGCTGCGCCTTTCGAGCAGGCCTGGCGTTTTCTTAAGGCGCTGGTAATGTAGGTCTTTCTCAGTACAGGAGGAAAAATTGGCAGGTATAGAGGCGTTATACTGAGTTCAGGAAAAGAAACGAGATACCCAACTCTCCATCTTACAGTCGCCTTCCTTCACAGTAAAAACCACGTGAAAGGAAGAAAAACACAGAAAAAACATGATGGAGCGCTGTTTAGAAGGAAACAGAGCCCGATGCAAGAACTAGAGAAACATGCGAACTTCTGTCTCCTCTTTCTTATTTTCGTGTTGTGTTTACTATGAGTGCGTACCGACAAGCTACGGTTCGAACGCTCCCCCTGCCTTCTTCCGCTTTTTTCTTACCTCCTTGATAAGTATGATACTCTTTGTTGACAACCTCTAGTTGTATAGTTGGTTCTTAGCGTAAGTGTATTTCTGTAGTCTGCGTAGAAATGCGTATACCGTTTGTGTAATTTATACTTTATAAATATTCAGGCAAGCGCTTCTGGCGCTTGCCTGTTTTGGGTCATTAAACGTTCCTTTGGGAACTAAAGTTAATTGTTTGACCGGCAGCGACAGGCAGCGCCATCTTGCTCGATTGGCAGGGCGTTCTGAATAGGAACGGTGGCGAATGCCAGCGTCCGACACGCAAGGCGTGTGGACTCGATCTGTTGCTCGTGCAATTCGAGCGAAGCATGAGCTGCGCGAGAGGCATAGCGCGGTGGCTATGAAATGATGATGATGATAAATGGCGATGAAGGTGACGCTACAAGGACCATCAGTTATGGGGCGAAGTGAGCTATGTAGCATGCTACCGTAAAACAAACTAGCGTATTACCGTAAACACAAATAGCCACCTACCAGTGGTAGGATCAAGCTAAGACTTCGATAGGTTGGTTGTCTCTCAATAAACTGGCGCAACTCGCCACGGTAGATCGGTCATGAAATTGGTGGTGACATGTTATGTAAAAGGATTTGTATATATTCTGAAAATCCTTAGCAATAAATCGTTTTGAAAACAAGTAATTAACTTAATTCACAAAAAAGCCACAGTTTTGCCAAAAGGGCGAATCAATGAACGCGATAGCGACATATTCGAATGTTTTACGAAGCAAATATAGCATTTTCAGAAGCAGTAATAATTGCAGTAAATATGCGCTTGCTAAGTAACCAAGTTTCCTCCAGAACAAGGCTCGTGCGTAGTGACGATTGTGATATACGAAGTGAGACTGGACGTCAATTAACTCGGATCTGATCTCACGTAATTATACAAAACGCTGGCGTAAGAGAACACGGCTACTCCAGGTACACTTTTGGCTCTGTTTTCTCGTGTCGAGAAGGCAGCCCGTAGAAGCTCCCGCCTGCCGTGGGGGCACACGGCGCATGCTGATCGCTGCCGCGACAACGCGGCAATCATCCGCTTTTTTTTTCTCTCAGCAGATATGTGCGCGCGCAGATGACATATACATATCTGCGAATGACGGTGGCAGCGACGGCAAAAAACCAGCTGAGACTGTCCATATAATAGCTATCGCAATAAAAACAACGCTTATGTGGTTGAAAAATAAGCTTGATTCGATACTCTTGGCATTCAATTCCTTTTGTCTCTTGTAGTAAATAGCATTTGTCATAGCAAACATGTCATTGACAAAAACCGAGTGCTGTAGCCTAAAAGAACCCCAGGAAGTGATAAACTAAATCCCATCCTTCGGATTGGTTCACCCAGAAGTCCGAATTCTTTGATTGGTAAGGAATCTACTTGTTAGGAAGAAATGAAGCACGGCGAAGACTAGCAGAAATACAGGGTGAAATTCGTAGTTTTTCCAATGCTGTACCGACGGATGTGCGTTCCGGAAAGTAACATAAACAACGCAAGAGGTTTTTGTGAATTAGAAAGACGTCATGGTAGCCGAAGTGATAACCCTTTTACAAGGTGAAGGCAAAGCCAAAACAGGTCTGCGGCATCCTCTCTAGCCGAAATCAGAGCTTGTTCTCATATCGCCCGTTCCGTGATGCCACGACATTTTCAAGCAAAAAACTCATCCTAATCTCCACGGTGAATGGCCATGGAGCCATGAATATTTCATAATGCTCTGACTATTTTGCAAGTGCGTGAGTAGTGGTCACACATCAACATTATTGCAATTGTAAAAAAAATGACGGCTTACCGCTACGGCTACTAAGCAAGCACCTTGCATTGCAAACACTTGACGCAAGCATTTGCTGTCAGTACTGACGACGGGTAGCAAGATGCTGACTGATGTGGAAAACGCCGCCGCTTTTATGCATCGTTTCAAATTTATTCATAGTGGCATTGCAGATAATTGTCTCCCAACCATATCTTAAAATCTTGCTTGAAGAACCGACCCACCGGGCACAAGCGCTTTTGCCACTGAACGTGGCGCGCCCGCCGCACCATGAGTGGTGCTGCGCGCGTCTTTCAAAGCGCCTCCTATAGGTCCCATAAAGAGTGTATAGTGCATCCCCGCCGCAAACTTTATATATAGTTATAACTTTCAGCAATGGTGGACTGTACTAAAAGCAATGCTAGTCGTCGGTAAACACAAGCATGTGACGACTAAAGTGTTCTCTCGTTCCTGCAACGCATTAGTGAAACTATGGCATCTTTCTCCTCTGCATATATCCACCTCCTGTAGCACACGTATTATCAGTATAAGCCCAACGCATGAAGAAACGAGCCGACACTTATTGAGGTTGGTGTACATGTGCCCACTTGCTCACAGTGTACTCTAGCTGTCCGCCAGCATAATCCAGCCCCCTGGTCAACGGCCAGTGGTGCGCCAGCTCATTTACCCGAGATTTACAGCCTCGTAAAGTGAATCGATCGAGGAGAGGAGAAGTTCATTTGGGGTGCCCAGAGAGCCATGCGTTACCTCCGATGGGATAGGGGAAACAAAAAAGTAGCTTCCTTTTTTCTTCTCTCGTTACTACCGTTATTGGGGTGATATTGTGAAAGGGAGTATTTATTTAGGGTTTCGTCCTCCACTGCACGCTGTTGCTTCGTGTTACGATGTTCAGCGGACCAATAGTGTCTCGTAGAGTCAAGAATGTTAGCCACTTCAGGGACGAAGGCACGTCTTTAAATGAATGCCTACGGCCGCTCGGTTCAATATTGGTCGCTGATAATTTCTAATTGAGCATTTTTTTTCAATAGGCGGATACAGTGGGAGTAGGAAAAGTGGCGCAAAGGGCGACGGCTGCAAAAAGAAGTCAGGAATTTCCGCACAGGCTCCACACATCGAGTTCACTTTCCTTGGAACTTGATGCCTTTTTAAAGCCGTGCGCATTTAATTAATAAACAGCCTGGTTCTACTGTTGTCGAGAAGTTTCGCTCCCTGCCTAGATGCTTCAGTTTTGCCATGGTGATAGACCTTACTGCGCTCTATGGTGACAAAAATAATACTAACGAAAACAATGACGCACCGACTCTATGCCTATGTATTTACTTAGTTGAAATAATGTCAGTATGCAAATTTTTCAGAAGAGACATGTAATTTCATTCCATTACAAGACATACGACGTATTATATTACAATTTACTAGTTATACCGACACAGGATTTCTCCTTCACCAGAAAAACAAATCGCAGTGAACAAAAACAATGTTTTCTCAAGCAACCAAAGACATTCTATATGTAAATCACCGAATACACAAAGGGCTGTTATTTGTAAGAGAAACAAGGCTGTCCAGGAGACAGCTGAAAAGGAGTGCTGCCCCTTCAGCAGTACACATGTATAGGTATTTATGCTATTCGTTCTGAAACGTTGTCGCATTGTTTCATCAGTGATTCAATGCAGAACAGTCTATTCTATTTGAGGCGACACACGTTATCAATAATTGTAGTTCAAAAATTGATACGAATGCTTTAACATCTTTAGGGTATCTTCATGCTTGGTCTGTGCAAATTGTAGAAAGTGACGCTATATACAAAGATGTAATCTAAAAGGGGGTCATTTGTCACTAAAAGTTTTCGATGTTATTAAACTTTTAGCATGATAGACGCGAAAGCCTTTTCCACTGTTATTGTTTATGTTTTTATCTTTGTTAGACTTCCACGCCTTCGCAATGTAAAATAAAGAAATGATATCCAAAGCTGGTGCCATTTATTTTATTTAAGAAAACTACACTGCGGTCTGCGCGAAGGGGCCATTATATCAATGGTGCGGCTTGACTTCTAGGTGAGCAGTTAACCAAAACTTTCAGAGCTCATGTTATGACTTCTGTCACTGATATAAAGGTTACATTGTTCTTTAATATGTGCTATATTGCCTGAATAGTGTTTCGTGTCTTCTTCTTGAACTGATATTTTAAATAATGTCCAAAATTTGAAGCAATAACAACCAAGCACACGCAATACACTTGTCGATGCAGGAAGAAAGTCGATGAGAATGGTGAAAACTACCGTTAAAACAAGTGTCAATCTCGGAAGATCGTTTTGACAAGAAAACCTGTCGAACTCTTTTCCGCGGCAATTAATCTTTTCGCTTCTTGCTAGACCCGATTTTATTTTTTCGACTAGATTCAGAAAACTCCTTCATTTAAGTCACTTTGGTGCACATATATAAAAATGCAACCTTCGTTCAACTCATGTCGCCAGCACTTCCACTGTGAATTGGTCTAGGAAGTTAAACATTTGGGTCATTATGTCAGCCATGTTATTCCTGTATTTAAAACGACCCTGAATGCCCTAAAAGAGGTAGTACATACGGAGAAATAACACAATGAATAGAGTATTCTGAGAGAGTTAGTTAAACGCATGAAAAACACAAGAGAGAGAGATAGAGAGAGTAAGAAAGGAAAGGCCGGGAGGTTAACCAGATAATGGCATCTGCTTTGCTACCCAGCGCTGGGGGCGGGGAAGTGGGGGCAAGAAAGAGGGGGTAGAAAGAGAAAAAAAAACGCACGCGCAATCATAAAAAAAACGGAAACACACACAGGAAGGGCGTCCTAGCTATAACCGTTCAGTAAGGCTGGTCGATCGCAAAAAGTGCAGTAGCGCTTTCAGGGCCCCCTTCTGTGAAGTGGCATCCTGACGATACTGCAGAATTCCCTGCTCCGACAGAGGTTCATCATCTAATTTGTTGAGTTCCTTGCGAAGGCATAGTCGTTGTTTACTATACGCTAGGCAGTCACAAAGAATATGTTTGATTGTTTCCTCTTTGCCACAGTGGCCACAGGCTGCGGTGTCGGTCATCCCAATGCGGAAAGCGTAGGCGTTGGTAAACGCAACGCCCAACCACAGCCTACATAACAGGCTCTGGTCTGCTCGGCAAAGCCTCGACGGGACTTGAAGACTTAGCGTAGGGTCAAGCGAGTACAGTCGGGCATGCTTGAAGTGTGGCTGATTCGATTGTGATGTGGTTTGCTGGCGAGCAAGCCTGCGGAGCTTTCGTGCAGCATCTGTCCTAGAAAGTGGTAGTCGCAGTTTATGATCTTCTGTGTGGGCTGAGCGGGCAGCTTGATCGGCCCGTTCATTGCCGATGATTCCGCAGTGACTGGGCAACCACTGAAATGTAATTTGGTGCCCTTTCTTAGTCAGGTGGTGTATAACCTCTGCTATCTCTAGTACCAGCTGCTCGTGTGGTCCACGGCGTAAGGCTGATAGTAGAGACTGCAGTGCTGCCTTCGAGTCGCAGAAAATAGTCCACTTGCGTGTAGGTTGATCAACTACAAATTGCAACGCGGCACGAAGTGCTGCCAATTCTGTTGCCATTGATGTTGTTGCGTGAGATGTCTTCAATTTAATTGTCGTGGCCAACCTTGGTATCACTACTGCTCCTGTAGAGCTGTCCGGCTGAACCGATCCGTCAGTGTATATATGTGTGGAGTCTTGATATTTCTCATGCAAGAGAAGTAGTGTGAGCTGTTTAAGAGCTGGTGACGACAAATTGGCCTTTTTCTGGACGCCAGGTATGTTATTATTAATCATTGGTTGTGCGAGGCACTATGGCGGAGTCACAGGTCTAGCGGTAGGAGAGAACGAAGTTGGGATCGACTCACCATCTGCGGTCACTGTTTTGCAGTAAGATGTGCATGGTCGGACCACTGGTAGAGAGGCTAGGTGATGTCGAGGGGTTCGAGCAAGGTGTCGTATATGTGTCCTCAGCACTTCCACATTAATGTGGGTCTTGATGAGGTTGTCCCTTGTGATGGCGATAGTTGCCGCTGTTGACGCACTTTGGGGCAAGCCTAAACGTATCCGGAGTGCTTGAGCCTGGACACTTTGAAGCATTCGTATGCTTGTTTTACTTGCGTTGGTTAACACAGGTAGGCTGTACCGAAGGAATCCAAGGAAAAGAATCCTGTATAGTCGCAACATAGTAGTTGTGGACATTCCCCAGTTCTTTCCAGCGAAGAACTTGAAAAAATGACAGATGCCTGTCAATCGCCTTTTTATGTATCATACATGTGAACTCTATGAGAGGTCACTGTCAATTATAACACCTAGTAACTTGTATGATCGGAGGTGACGTATCCTTTCGCTGTTCATCAGAACGCTGTAGTGCTGCATTGGTTTGCACGTAAATGCCACAAGTGCACATTGCTCAGAGGAAATTTCCAGACCTCGTTGACGGAGGTAAAAAGCAGCTTGAGTGGCAGCTTTCTGAATTCGCGCTCGCAGCTGTAGACGTGTTACTGCAGACGTCCAAACGCAGATGTCGTCCGCGTACATTGACAACCTGACAGTACTTGGCAGATGCTCATTGAGAGCTATTAGCATCAGGTTGAATAGTACAGGGCTAAGTATGCCACCCTGAGGAACACCACGGTGGCTGTAATGTAGTGAAGTGTCACCATCCTCGGTTCTCACGAAAAAGGATCGCTCAGAGAGATAGCTGCGTAGCCACTGAAACTTCCGACCACCCACTCCTACCTCATTGAGAGCGGTGAGGACAGCATCATATGTGACGTTATCGCACGCCCCTTTAACATCAAGAAATAAAGAAGCGCAGAGACGCTTACGGTCTTTTTCGTGTTGCACGTAGCTGACCAAGTCTATGACGCTATCAATTGATGACCGGCCACGGCGGAATCCCGTCATAGCGTCCGGGTAGATGTTGTGATGCTCCAGGAACCATTCTAGCCGTCCATGTACCATCCTCTCTATCACTTTGCCCAAGCAACTAGCCAGTGCAATCGGGCGGTAAGATGTGAGCACCAATGTTGACTTGCCAGGCTTCAGTAATAGAACCAAACGGCTGGTCTTCCAGTTAGCTGGGAGGGTGCCCTCTCGCCACGAATCGTTGTATATCTCGAGGAGGGCGCTCCTCGCGCACTCACCAAGGTGACACAGTGCTCTGTATGATATTCCATCAGGCCCGGGTGCCGATGTCCGTCTACACAAAGCCAGTGCTGCTTTAAGCTCGTGAATGAAAAAAAAATGGTCCTTGTGGTGATCGTGTGATGTCGTGCCACCACGTGAGAGCGTGGAGATGTTGGGATCTGCGAGTTGACCAGATAAGTTGGCACAGAACTTTTCTGCCACGTCGACCGCCGATCTCTGTTGAGAGAGGGCTAGAGCCTTGAATGGAGACCGCTGAATGGGAGCTGACCGGAGCCCTCTTATCGTCCTCCACAAGTGCGATAAAGGCTTGCGAGGATCTATCGAAGAGCAGAAGGCTGCCCAACGTTGTGACTCTAGCTTGTCTATGCGGCGTTGTATCTTCTTCTGAAGACGTCTAGCGATTCGTAAATTGTCGTTTGCTTTCGTGCGTCGGTACCTTTGTTCCGCACGCCGTCGGAGAGCCCGAAGTCGTTCTAATTCCACATCATATTCGGTTACTCTCGAAGAGCATGTGAGGGTGCACACTGTGTCTTGCACTCTGGACTTGATCTCCTCTTCTAAGTCAAATGAAGTGTTCTCTTGACAGCGTTCTTCCATGAGAGATTCAAACTTGGTTCAGTCGACTCTTTGGATAGTTTCACGTACCTTGCAAGGTGATAATCCTCTGATCTTGACATATGTGGGAACGTGGTCGCTCCCATGTGTGTCTATATCCGCAAACCATCCGGCACATCTGACGAGACCTCGAGAAACAAAAGCCAAGTCAAGGCAACTGCTGTATCCAGGACCACGTAAAAATGTTGGGCTGCCATCATTTAACAAGCACAGCTTGTTGTCTGAAGCAAACGTTATCAGACTTCTACCCTTTGCGCTGATCTTCGGGCTCGCCCATAGCGTATGGTGGGCGTTAAAGTCTCCGATGATCACCCATGGGCCAGGAGTGGATGATAGGATGTGTCCTAGTCTTCTGTGGTCAAATCTACTTGATGGCGACAGGTATGCACCGACAACAGTGACAATAAGATCCTTTTTCTTCACTGTTAAGCATATATATTGGTTATCGTTGTCAGGTGGTACAGGCCGAAGAATGTAGGTCAGGTCACGTCGAATAAACAGCAGGACCTTGCTGTTTCCACTATAACAAGCCGACATAAATTATTCGTATCCGGAGAGTCTGATAGCGCTCGATAAATTGGGCTCGCAGATGACGATGATGGGAAACATATTGGTGGAAACGAACCGACGGAAATCTGCAATGCGTGATTTTAGTCCCCGTGCATTCCCCTGAAAAATTCTTGCTTTTTTGACCTCTTCCCTGAAAGACAGTGGCTGGAGAACCATTATCTACTCAAGAGCCGCCAGTACTGGACTCAGAGCGTCCAGTACTTGAAGTGCACTTCTGGCTGACGTTGTACGCATGTTGTTTAACACCGTGCTAATGGCGTTAATTATGGGTTATAGAAGAGCAATCAGTTGCTTATCCAAGTTCCGCTGCTCCTCTGTTGTCGCAGCTTGCCCTGATGAATGCGGCTTCTGATGCGGTTCTTCCACAAGTTGCGTGCGCGTAAGTGGCGGCCACTCTTCAGTAGAGAGAGATCTACTTGTTTTCTCTCTTCCATCGTCTGCGTTCGCCGCGGTGCACCCTGCAGTGGACGCCGTTCCCAGATGCGATGACTTCTTGTAGTTGACTGTGTTGTTCGCGAAGATCTCCGACAGTGACGTCGTCGTCTTCGCTGGACTTTTTCCGCGGCCTCTTTGTGGGTAGAGCTGTCTCGCACCATTTGTCTAAGAATAGTAAACTTCTTCTTTATGCGTGGACAGTCTTTGGAAGATGCACTGTGGGCACCTTGACAATTAGGGCACTTTAGTATGGTTGCGCTGCATTTGTCCTCGGTGTGTGGTTCTGAGCATCGGGGCACACTTCGGAGTTCTTGCACGCTCCCTGCACATGGCCGATCTTCTGGCACTTATGACATCGCATAGGTTTCGGAATAAATGGTCGAACCTGGTTACGAAAGTGGCCAACCTTCACATGGGAGGGGAGAGAGTCCCCTTTGAACGTAATTCTCACACAATGTGTGTTACCAAGGCGGCTGACATTCACAATGACGTTATCTTCATTTGCCGGTTTTATTAGCACTGAGAGATCCGAGTTTGGAATTTCAGTGGCGATGTCATAAATGACCCCTGTTGGAGTGGTGCTATCAGCTGGTATTATTGACTTGACATCGATGTTACCCAGTTGCATTACTTTCTGAAGCGCGTTTAGCGCACGTGGGTTCGGCACATCGATTGTCAAGATGTTCCTTCTTGCGTTTAGACGTACTTCTTTGATCTCATTCTCGTAATATTCTCGAGATACACAGAGAGCGCTTGCCTGTTGAGCCCACGTAGACTGTCGGTAGCCTTCAGCGGCACAAACAGGATAGAGTGAGGCCATCGCTGAGGGGCGGTTTTCACGGTGGTCGTGCTTGATGCCGAAGATGCATTGACGATCCGTCGTTTAGCCCTGCGGTACAGGACGGGTGGGAAGCCGTCGCCCGAGGACTCGTCGCTTGATGCGGAGTACAGCTCAGTGTTCTCACTCTCACTAGACGCGTTTACTCGCTTCCTCGAAGCAGTCCCCGCGGTCGAACCGGACTCGGACGGTGCCCCGTGAGGTTGAACATACATCACCACTATATATGGGGCGATAGACCCCACAACTGCGGCGAAAAATCCAGAAATGCACAAAGACGAGCAAGGTGTGTTCCGTAAACGAATCACTTCGTCTTCCTCCTCCAGCGGACAACAATGGCAATAGTGTGATATACAGTCTCAGACTTGGGGGATATCTCGGAAGGCATGAATCGTGTTGTGATCAGCGCTGCAGTCAAGTGCCGGCTTCAGCTCGTATATGCGCAGACCCTTAAAGGGCCACAGTATATAACCGTGTCATCTGCTATAGCGGCACGCGACTACAGCAACAGCCGCACCACCTGTTATGCGATCCAAGATTTTCCCTACGTGTGAAATAGACTGTACATGAGGTGGAATGAAAAGGGGGAAAAGCAATAAATGGAGACTGCAAATCATTTTAGACTAGAACCTATATTAAATAAAATGCATGTACTTACGCATGATAAAAACGTGCCTAACGTACTGCACATGGTGCCACCGCTTGGCAGATTCGGAGTGGCCGACGAACTCTGCACCGGTGTACTCCACTCTTGCACAGGAAAACAGAAGGAAAATCTACCAATGGAACACGCGCTGTACCTCAGGGGCAAATGGTAGGGTCAGAATGAAACACGATGCGCGCGTCTTTCTTTTAGGGGCGAAGCTCCTTATGGCGTGGCTTGTGCGTCCCTCGTAGTACGTAACCACCAGTGGCACATACCCGAAATAGTGGTATAACATTTGGACCTCCAAGGTGGTGCCGGTGAGAGACTTCTTCTGTGCGTTGTTGAACAATAACAAATAGTGCTCAATGTACATGTTAATGGCTGCTAATGGAGAATGAGACAGGAGCATTTGGCTTTTAGTTAACGCGCAGGCTGCGATCCCCATTAGCAGCCATTGGCATGTACATTGAGCACTATCTGACAAGAAAGGGTTGCTACGTTATACTCGCTGGGTGTAACCTCTTTAGCTTTAGAAAGGTTTAGCGAGCGTTGAGCCGCAGTGCCATGAATACAATGCACTTGTATATACCATGAATGAACTCGAGGTGGTTAAAAATGGGAAGTAGATACGAAGCGCAAGACGTAAGAAAGTAAAAGCCGAATTCTCCGCCTCTCATTTCCCATTAGCAGCTATTGGCATGTACATTGAGCACTATCTGACTGAAAAAGTTTGCGACGTCATACTCGCTGGGTGTAACCTTCTTGGTTTTCGAAAGGTTTAGCGAGCGTTCGGCCGCAGTGCCATGAATACAGTGAACTAATATGTACCATGAACTCGAGGTGGTTAAAGGTGGGAAGTGGACCCGAAGCGCAAGCCGTCAGAAAGTGTGCGTGTGCCACCTCTCGTTTAGTCCTTGTAATGTCCGCTGGATGGCGGTGCTTTTATATGGGAAATATATGATGAAAAGATGCGAGATGGTGGTACTTAGAGTGTTGAATAGATGGACGAACGGACACATAGACAGATGCATGGATAGACGCATGAACGGACACAGGGGTGGCTGCATGGACGAACGCCGGGACGGACGCACGAACAGACGCACGCACGGACGGGCTGATGGACGCATGGACGGTCACACTGACGGACGCATGGACGGACGGAAGCAAGAACGAATGGACGGACGAATTCTTCGCCCCACTCTCCATCATTCACTCCGTGAATATGCTGCCATTTTTTTGCTTGAGTGGGCACGATGGGCACAGCGACGCTACACTGACGTTATCGGCGTCCGTTGTTGCGCTCATATTTGGCACCGTTTCAAAGCACGGGGTGCTTGCGACTGCCCGTCGAATTTGCCAATTTTCGCGGAGTAGAAAAAGTTGCTCCGAGATGTGGATCTCGTGAACGAGCCGCTCCCCATCCGCCAATGGAACATGAAGGGAGCATTCTCAATCTGCCAATGAAATAGATGTGCTCCGCATGGAGCAAAAGATAGTATTATCGGAAGTTCTCCAAGTCTGCCGATAGATGACACCAAGAGTTAATTAATGCCTACACAAAATTACTGTGAGTGAAATACAAAATGCGCACAAAAAATAATCAGGAACTAACATAAAGTCTTCATACGTTAGATAAAAAGTGGTGACGATAACTTTTAGTATAATGTAAACGCCCAAAATTTATGAAGTGGGTGTCCGTGGCTTAGCTTGGATTTTGAGTTATTTATTTATTGATTCAGGAAGGGAATAGTGAAGTTCCGGCTTTTTCATGCCTGTGTTCACGCGTGTGATTGAATGCATCAGCGTATAACTAGAAAGCTGACGAATATACGTTCTTTTGCTTTCAATACTAAAATTCGTGATTCTATGCATAACCTTTGCATCACTCGAAACACCATAGAGTGTCATTGTCAGCGTTCTTCTTGCACTTTGCAAATCTTGTTTCGTGTACGAAATATGCACATCACTTCAGGTATGCTATGGAGTTTTCCTTTTCTTAATTATCGACGGGATCAAAGTAACCAGTATGACATTCTACGGCTTTTCTTGCGGCACTGCTTCTGGATTCGGTAAAAAATAAAAGGAAACACTTGCTTTCTCTACCTATATGGAAGATTTCAGCTTGTGAACACATGCGGGACCGTTTCGGCATTAAGAAACATGATTCTTCTGGAAACTCAATTATTTTTTCTAACAAACCATCGCACCAGCCAATCTTCGAACGTTGCCGCATTCGGTACTTCTTGAAGAATTGTCTGTTCTCATACAAGAGGAAACTGAGTAGGCAGAGAAGCGGGAACTCAGTTATCTTGTTCCCCATCACTGTCTATAATGGTTTGCTTGATGTCCTATTTGAAGACTAGAGGAAAGTCGCATAAAAAAAGCGCGCAATGGCAGCTCAAACAGTCACCGATTTTGCAGCAAGCCACGCGCAAATGCACTGACGCATTAGTGCATCTCTTGTCTTGGCGGCAGGAAATCTCGCTCTGCTTTGAGAACTATATTCGTGAAACTAGACGCCCATGCCACTGTGGCTGTAGCACAGAACAGTGGAACAATGTAGCAAAACAAAAGAAAAGAAAATTAGCACCGACTCAAACTGAGCAGATAGTTTTTTCAAGGTATATCCAAGTATATACATATGATCACAAGCAGCGCAGGCTCACCGTAACAACAATTGTGCCCGCGCAAAGACTAAAAATGGCACAGTATCATTGTTATCTAAGGGTTCTACATAAAGCGCGTAGAGTAATTCACTGACGATGATGCAATGTTGCTGGATGCTAATTTCCTCACTTGTTGTGTTGCTTACAATGTTTTTTAAAGACGATAGTCTTTCTTGGGGACCTCAATGCAAAAATTTTGGCCCGCCTGCCTGCCTGCCCGCCCGCCTGCCTGCAGGCGGGGGTACACTTGAAAAGGTCGATCCCATCCGCAGCGCCCACCAATGTTGCTCAAGATTCAGTGTTCATACTTGTATATTTGTCAATTAAAAAGCAAATATTGCGAATGTTTGGGGCACCGTAACCACACGTATATATTAAGCATGTACGTCTTTTACTGAAAATGGCATACTTAAGTAATTTTAAAGACCGTAGCGCTTATCACGCTGCGCTGACCATGCAACGCTTCCACGAAAAGGTGAGTGTTTCCGACGCTTTGCTAAGACGAGGCGGGAATGACACCTACCCGTCGCCTTGAGTTCTACACCTTATCATTTCTAAGACGAGCGCGCACACCCGTCTCAAAGCCGCGTGCTTCGTTTTGCAAAAAAACTCTCAGATGACGCTCATGTCTCACGTGTGACGTGACTTGATGTGCTCGTTCGCCTCCTCTGCACGCTTGACGCACTCTAACGCAGCGCCTTCAGAATACCATTCACCGATATTCTTGGGCAGAACATCAAATAAATGTTTTGTTCACTCTCTTCACACGCAAGACTATTGTCTTTCGATGACATTTGCAGATTAACATGCAGATACAGGGCCATTTTTTTCTTGTCTGTTGTCTATGCATGGTCATGGTAGTGCAAACACTTGCGATTAGTCTTGTTACAAAGTAAGAACCTGTAGAAAACGGATGTGTAAAAAAGAAAAGCAAGCAGTGAGAATTGTAACTATTTCTTACTTCTTTTGCATCCTTCAGACGTGACAGATACACGCGCAGTTAGAACAAGAACGGATACAAAATGGGTCTGATACGCCTTCA
This sequence comes from Rhipicephalus annulatus, assembly GCA_013436015.1. Taxonomy (NCBI): domain Eukaryota; kingdom Metazoa; phylum Arthropoda; class Arachnida; order Ixodida; family Ixodidae; genus Rhipicephalus; species Rhipicephalus annulatus. The sequence goes on along the minus strand of WOVY01009408.1, from coordinate 867,458 downwards.
AGAAAAATTGCCCCCACCTCCCGGAAGGGAACCATGAGGAAATGCGAATGCCTTTCTTGCGCCGAGAGTACACGGCATAGTAATTTTATTGGCGTAAATGAATGACGAGATGTGGATTTGTATCGTAACCATTTATTTTCATATTCATGAGCCAGCGAACGGGTGAGAGTGAGACGCACGCTTCGCTCCATTTATATATACCTGGGAGCGAGTGAATGGGAGTGTGGGTCGCAGGGAGGACATATATGGAGCGGCGAAGCACTGCACCTACCTTCTTCTACACGGCAGCTCTGGGGAGCTCCCGCGATGCGAGTGCCCTCAGATGCCCGAGCGCGCTTTTCCTCTCCACTCATTCTCGGCTACTCCACCCGCAGTACTTGTTCCGGTTGCTAGGGGCGAGGATAATAGTGCACCCACAGCTGTTGCTATAGGAGAGGAAGCGAGAGCGTAGAGGCAACACGTGCCAGCGCGCGGACGCCGCCAGACGCCTGACAAGCCCCGATTAAGAATGCATTCGCATTTAAAACATTTCAGTAAAGCTAACAGCCTTCGCGGTTTACAGAACGTCAGAGCTAGACATCACCTACTGATTGTGGTTTCGATGGCACTTACGGGCCGATTACGCATCACAAACACAAGTGGACCTTTACGTGAGGCTTTCTTGGATTTTCGCATACTATGTTAGGTGCAATTTATTTTGGATATACAAAAATCAGTGCGTAGATTGACAGGGCACAGTCTTCTTCATGATACGTTAAGTATTTCTTTATTGTTAGAAAGCGTTATTTGCATCTAACAAATTAAGACCTGGAAAGAAAGTTCTTCATGGTTGCAAACACCTTTGATGACTTGCTTTCTTGCCAGCTTTTGCCACGTTTTTTTTTCTTTTAAACAGGGCACACGAACAGAAGTGAAGTATCGAATGGGCACATTGCAGTAAAAATATACAATCAAATAAGTGCGTCACACACGTTAAAAAAAGTAGGCGATAACTGCTGGTACACGTGGTGAGAAATTTGAGATCAGTCGATCAAACTTCAGCAATTACCTATCAACACTCTTCACGGCTGTTCTTCGCGCTGTCTTAATATAAAAGCCGAGGAATACATTTACTTATTTCCGTACGCAAAAATTAATTCCCAGGATTCCTGTCATAAAAGGGCTGGGCGACGCTTTTGCGATAGCTTTATTTAGCACCGGAACGCATATAGTAATGTATGCCGATACGAATGCAAGAATGATGATGCATATTAGGGCATGAAAATTGATGTTATGAGCCCTTGAATTTTAAAATTCAAGGAGAAAAAACGTCCACTCTTGGAATTCAAACTTCCACTGACGTCAAAGACTAATTCCAATCACCACCCGCGTCTCGTCAAAAATCACAACATTTAAACGGAGTCAACAATGATGAGTGCGGCAAAGCGTCAGTCTATCCATTTGTCCGTTCATAGGTGCATCCGACCGTCCATGCGTATGTCTGTCGGTCCGTCCGTTCATCAGTCTGGCCATCCGTCCATGCTTTCGTCCGTGTGGTCGTCTGTCTGTCTGTCTCTCTGTCTGTCTGTCTGTCTGCCCATCCGTCCGTACGTGCACCTGTTTGTCTGTATGTCTGTCCATCCGTCCGTACATCCGTCCGTCCGTCCGTCCGTCCATGCGTCCAGACAGACAGACAGTGCTTCCATCGGCTAGAGCAAGTCGGGGAGCGGAACAGTCTCCAGATGATTTTTCATTGTGGCACGCAGCCCCTGGATTTCACACTCCAAAGTTGTTGTAGGTGCGCTTAGCGCGAGCATGGTGTCGTAGCAGAAGCTAGGTCTACGGTGTAGTCAAACGCAACTCATACCACTGTATGAACACCCACGTCAACATGCCGCTGGCGCAGTGCGGCGCATCAGGAACGCGCGACCACGTCAACCAACATGGTGGCTGTTGCAATAGACACAGAGACTGGCAGCAGTGTGTTTTAGTGGGCGGCGGCAAATGGTGGGTCAAAGGCTGACACCCCCCTTAAAAATCACAGTGTATCCATGGAGTGCACGATGATTAGTGGGGCGATGCATCCGCCAGTCCGTCTGCGCTGCCATCCACCCGAGCGTTTTTGCTTGAGTTCGTCCGTCCATCCACGCGTGCGTCCATCCGTCCGTCTGTGCATCCATCCGTCCGTCCGTGCATTCTTCCGTGCATCCGTTCATCCATGCGTCTGTTCGTCCATCCATCCGTCCATGCATCTGCCTGTCTCTCCATCCGTGCGTCTGTCTATCCGTCCGTCCATCTAGTGAACACTTAAAGTACAGCCATCTTGCATCTTTTTATCATATACTCAATCATATAGCAGTACCGCCATCCAGCGGACATTCCAAGGACTAAACAAGAGGTGGCACTACTGAGGTTACGTCCAGCGAGCTCAACGTGCACGGCAACCAGATAGCGGTCAAAGTGCGTCCTTCTGGTACTACTTTATTTTTAGTAAGCATCAAATTCAACGCAAATTATATTGCAGAGTAAGTCACCGATACTCGTATCTGTATACGTTATTTAATCGGAAACAACTGACTTTTTATGTATGATTAACGTCTGTGGGTTCCCATCTCAATTCAAATGAGTGCGCGCGTGCCGCTCCTCTGTAGTCTGACTGCGGAGGTGGCTACGTACTACAACGACGCACTACTACTACTACAACTACTACGCCTACAACTACTACTACTTCTCCTTCTCCTCCTCCTCCTCCTACTACTACTACTACTACTACTACTACTACTACTACTACTACTACTACTACTACTACTACTACATCCATGGCGGACGCACGATCTACGGCTTAAAGGAGCTTCACCACTAAAACATACTGGAAGTATCGCCTTATGGTGGCCTTCATACAAATTGCTCGCTGCTGCTCTTTCTGGCAGCATTGTTACCATGGTTAGGTGAACAACGTGTCTTGGGTAGAAGACGCTTCCGCTATCCCAATATAGGGCTTTCTTGGTACTGTAGGGCCACTGTGCAACACATTCCTTGCCTTGCATGCAAGACTCAATCTAAGTAGCGCCAACGTCTGCCGGGCGTTGCTATTTTGGCCCGCTAAAAACGGTGCATTCGATTCCAGTTTTCTTTTCTGACGTGCCATAGTCGCGTTCTCAGTGTCGTTTTGTTGTTCTGAACATGCATCAAATAAAACAGAAACTATTTATTTCTGACAACGTCCATAAACGCTTTTCACTGTATTGAACATTCCCTCCTGCGACTTACATCACCGAATGAATACTGCATTCTACTTGTCGAGTCACGCTTATAAAAAATGAACTCCTTATATCGTGAGTTGCTTCACAATCACATAAGATTACGTCATTTTTCTAATGAGAATAGCTGATGTGAGCCACCATAGTCTGAATTCATGGTCGTTTATCACGTGAAATAAACCTTTTAAAAAATTGGCAGATCCCACGTAACGTGGGAATCAATTATAGGCGAAGCAAGAATGAGAAATGTTGATATGTCACTTTAGAGAGAGAGAGAGAGAGAGATAAAGATGCAAGGAAAGGCAGGGAGGTTAACCAGATGCACATACGGTTTGCCACCCCGCACTGGTGAAGGGATGAAGGGGAGAAAAGAGGTTGCAGAGAGATTAGGAGGTTCACATAATCATGAGCACACTCGGGCAGCACACACAGTCTACAGGCGGTCGCTCAGGTTTGTTGACTTTAAGTAAAGTAGCAGTGCTTTAGTCGCTTTCTGCGCAACTGAGGCAGATGCCCAAGGTTCTAGTGTCTTCTGCACACAAAATGGTCCGGGGTCAAGTTGATTCAAAACCATCCGGAGCTGGCATCGCTGTGTGTCGTAGCAAGCGCAGCTGCACAGGACGTGTTCGATGGTCTCTTCAGCTCCGCAGTAGTCGCATGTAGGAGTGTCTGCCATACCAATGCGAAAGGAGTAAACCTTTGTGAATGCAACACCCAACCAAAGGCGGCATAACAGTGTCGCATCGGAGTGGGAAAGTTGTGTTGGTAGCTTTATCTTGAGTGAAGGATCCAGTTCATAAAATTGACACCTTTGGAAGCTGGTAGACGACCAGAACGTGCGTGTAAGATCTCGAGCCAGCAGGTAAATTTGTCATGCTGCATCATTCCTTGATAGAGGAGGAATCGGGACTACACGGGTTCCTTCATGGGCTGAGCGGGCTGCATCATCGGCTAATTGATTTCCAGTAATACCGATATGTCCAGACAGCCATTGATATAAAATATCAAGCCCTCGTGCTAGAGCTTCACGATGGCAATGTCTTATTTCTTGTACCAATTGTTCATGACTCTTCCTACGCATGGCAGACTGCAAACTCTGAAACGCTGCCTTCGAATCACAGAATATGACCCATTTTCCTGGACGTTCTTGAACGAGATATTGTAAAGCAGCCCTTATAGCAGCAAGCTCTGACGCCGTAGATGTAGTCATATGTGACAACTTAAATTTGATTGTCATTGCTGCAGCCGGAATTACAGCGGCACCTGATGAGCTGCTGGACGAGACGGACCCATCAGTATATATCTGCGTTCGGTCCAAGTACAACTCATGTAATGCACTTTAAATTCAGCACAACGTTACGAGGTGAAAGTAAATGTTGCAGTATGCCTTCCGTGTGATTATCACGTTTAGATGTGTCATTTACCTTCGTCATATATTCACGTCACGTGATACCAAATTTAGTATATGTGAAGCTGGCGAAACGGCCGCGAGCACGCTATGAGCTTGGTATGTTATCATGTTCTTACATGACACGCGTGTCAGGATTATCACGTTTGCACCAGTCATATTTTTTGTCATTCATTGAAGTCACTTAACACCAAATTTAGTATATGTTGAGCTAGCGAAACGGCCGTGAGCGCATCATGAAGGGCCCAATATATTCCAATGTAGCCTTGACGCGTGCGCACGTTGGGCACAGCGACGCTATGTAAGCAAAACGCGAGCACTCTATTCAGCTTTTCATAAACGCCTCCTTGGGCGCCGCCATAGCCCTCCGTGGGCTGTGCAAATTGGCGCGTCCCCTCGAAAATGCACTGACAACGCTGCGCCCTTAGCCTTTGTACTCCCGCGCACAGCCCTTCATGGCGGTGTTTTTTCTTCCTGTGAAAAGGTGTATAGTTCGACGCCAGGGGTGACCAGCGTCCTTCGGTGCGGCCCGACGGCAACCGGCGCGAAATCCTACATGCTGCATTCCGCACTGATGGCATAGAGCAACATTACTCTCTGCCGATGCGTTACGCAGACAACACGGCGTCTCCCTCTTTTCGTGATGGAGCCACGCTGGACGCGCTGAAACGCGCATGCGTCAAAATGACGCAGCACAGCGCACGCCTGCGAGAAAATAAGAGGTCTGGCGCCTGGCGTGGAAACGGTGGCGTGACGCGGCGAAATGAACGCCGGCGAGCACGCGCACTACGTCATGTCGAAATGTATTGGCGCCTTGACAGTGGCATGATGTCATATTCCCAGAAGACACGCATCTCATGATCGTTATGCTGCACCAGTGACATACCTTCATCATCCATTAGCGTCACGCAATACCAAATTTGGCATATGTGAAGCTAGCGAAATTGACGCGAGCGCATCATGAGTGCGACATCTAGTCATGTTGTTACATGACACGCATGTCGTGATTGTCATGTTTCGATGTGTCATTTACCTATTTTGACCGTTCGCATCTCGTAATACCGAGTTTGATACATGTGAAGCTAGCGAAACGGCTGCAAGCACAACATGAGCCTAGCATGTAGTCATGTCGTTACATGACACGCATCTCATGTTTATCATGTTTGCACCAGTACCGCACCTTCGTCATTCATTCATGCCCCTTAATACCAAATTTGGTATAGGTCAAGCTAGCGAAACGGCCGCCAGCGCATAATGAGCTTGGCATGTACTCATGTTGTTACATGACACGCATCTCATGATTATCATGTTTGCACCAGTCACACACCTTCGTCATCCATTCACGTACCGTAATACCAAGTTTGGTATATTTAACGCTAGCGAAACGACCACTAGCACATCATGGGCGTGGCATGTAATCATGTTGTTAAATGACACGCATGTCATGATTTTTGTGTTAGGGTCTGTCGCTTGTGTTCGTCATGCAATCATGTCCTACCATACCAGTTTTCCAACATGCCTTGTGAATGAAACCACTACAAGAGTTGCAGGACCGTAAAAGGTAAATCATGACACTCATGACATACACCTCATGGTTTTCATGTTATGACTAGTCAAATATATTATTCGTACAATCATGCTATGCCATGCCAAGTTTTGTATTGATACCATTATCGAAATGGCCAGGAGAGCTGAAAGTGGTAGGCGGCTAGATAGATAGATAGATAGATAGATAGATAGATAGATACGCCCAAAGTCGTCGAAGTTCAGTAAGAAATGGTTCGCACATAAAAAAACTTTCATTTCGGCGTTGCCACTTGCGCGACAAAATCAGTGCAATCTACAGCACCAACAGAACCGATAAATAAGACACGTTCAAATTGTGTTGCAAGGCCCCTTCAAGGAAGTTCATTATTCTAACAGCAGCAGTAAAGCTGCATTAATGCGAGTGGTTCTTAAGATAGAGAAAGGAAGAGAAAAGTGAGCTCCGTTATTGTCTGCTTCAGTGAGCGACACCGCCACAAAGCTCACAAGGGATGGGGGTGAGGAGGGATAAAAGGGTAGAAGTAAAGGTATAGAAAAGAGGAAGAAGAAGCAACAACAAACTGAGGGGATAGGAGAGACAGGAAAGATGAAAGCACGGTCACTGGAGTCCGACGACGGGGTACACTTGCGAGAGAAGTTGTCGGCGTCTGTAGATGGCGTAGAGCAGGTCCAGTAGGTCAGAGCTGCGCTGTCACCGAAGACCGTCGGCGACAGGAGGTGACGTAGGGCCAGCCCAGTCGGTCAGAGCTACGGTGACGCCGCAGGTCGCGAGCGCGCGGAGCGCGCGGGCGCACAACCGGTTGGCACGAAATCCAGCGAGCGAGTCGACTCCACACGTATATATACACAAAACACGTATGATGCGAAACTCAAAGTGTCTAGGTGAAAAAAAAGTTTTAACACTGCTTTATTGTCCCTGAAATTGAAAGCTAAGGTTGTATAAAAATGAATCGCATAATATTATACGTGCAGAATTGGGTACTATCGCATTATTTCATTGCCAGTGCTGACAAAACCTAATAATCTACCTGATTGCGGAGCTTTTTGTAATATTTACATTTATTAGTTCAGTGATCAAAGCTCACAAAACAATTAAACTACTTTTATTTCATGGTTTGAGCTATTTCTTATAGTGACTGGTTCTCTCTACTAGCCGTGCTCTTCACATAAGATAAACTCCGCGATGGCGCTTCACAATCGATAAATCTGTCGGTTTAGTGACAAATGCCTCTTTGCTTCAACAAACAGTGACCTAGAAAGTCGACTCTAGCTCGTAAATCAAGACGTGGGACACCAAAGCTGGACGAGCTTCCGCACGGTTCACTCTTTCTTAAAAGCCTGCAAAGCCAAAGCAATCGTGTCTAGTGCTCTCAGTGTGTGACATCTGCCTATGTGTTTTGTCTGAAATTTTTATCTTTCCAGTACTTAAATTGGGTGCTTCTTTTCGATATCTCGAAAAGACCAATGAACTGACTGGAACCGAAACCAAGCTTGCTGCCACACGAAGCGTGAACTGTCGGTCTTTGGCTGCCTCACGCTTGCGATAAGTAAAAAGAAATGACTTTAAGTTGTGTGATATCTTTGGGTGTGCCTGTTGCAAACGGGCCTATTCTATAGGTATAAAAGAAAAAATAAGAAGAAGGAACCAGAATATTGTATAAAATTAAGAAAAACATTATTGTTTTGTGTTTAAGCCTTCAAGTTTCTTAGGTGTCTGAAGCTTGTGGGGGTGCTAACATCCCCTGTATAGTTATTTGCGACTCGTGGCGCACGTGTCTCGCGCATAAGCCGCATGTCGGATTCACAACACCGTGCGGTAGCGGGTGTTGCGCTCGCGAGCGTTTCTCACCACTATCATCAGCGGGATTAGTGCGTAGCGCCAGTAGTGATGCTTGGCGGCAGGTTTGGGTAGCGGCGCCCGAGATATGAGCGGTTCTCTATGGCGTGGGGTGGTAGCGCGAACGGTTGTCTCTGGCGTGGGTCCCCGGTGCACGGCATTGCGGGCCATCAGCCGGGGATGAATCAGGCGTTGGCGAAGCCGCCTTGTGTGTGTTATTGTGTTTGTTATGTTGTTGATTGTTGTGTAATTTTGTGTATGGCTGTTTTGACGTGTTGATCCCAATTGATGGCATAATAATTCGATATCGTCATTCATCATCATCATCATTACCATCATCATCATCAGCCTGACTACGTACACTGCAAGACAAAGGCCTCTCCCATGTTCCGCCAGTTAACTCAGTCCTGCGCTTGCTGCTGCCAATTTATACCCGCAAACTTCTTAATCTCATCTGCCCACTTAACCTTCTGCCTCCACCTAACCAGCTTGCCTTCTGAATCCAGTTAGTTACCCTTAATGACCAGCGGTTATCCTGTCTACACGCTACATGCCCGGCCCATGTCCATTTCCTCTTCTTGATTTCGGCTATGATATTCTTAACCCCCGTTTGTTCCCTAACCCACTCTGCTCTCTTCTTGTCTCTTAAGGTTACACCTACCATTTTTTTCCATTGCTCACTGCGTCGTCCTCAATTTAAGCTGAACCCTCTTTGTAAGTCTCCAGGTCCATAGTCTCCAGTTTCCGTAGCTGAGTACCGGCAAAATACAGCTGTGATATAACTTCCTCTTGAGGGATAGTGGCAATCTACCTGTCATAATTTGAGAGTGCTTGCCAAATGTGCTCCACCCCATTGTTACTGTTCTAGTTACTTCAACCTCGTGGTTTGCCTCTGCGGTTATTACCCGCCCTAAGTAGACATACTGTATTACAACTTGAAGTGCACTATTAATTTATCTGGAAGCGCTAAAAAAGGGTAAATAAATGTGTCCTTTCTTTCGTTCGTTCCGATCGTGTCTACAGTGTCCGTTCACTCTAAGAGCGTGGTGCTCTCCGAATTCTGGACCCCACACCGGCTGCCCAACGTGGAGCTCTCGGACCATCGGAACACAGTTATCGCGGTTCGGAACAGCCATTTTTTTAGCTAGGGAAGAGTACGCCTAGGGAAGAGTACGCCTAGGGAAGAGTAGTGTCAAAGAAGAACGCGATAGTGATAAAACTACAGTGTCGCCAAATTTATCGGTGTCTGTCTTCTCTTCTTACGCGTCAGATTCTACTCGGCGTCCGATACAAACCTGCAAGGAGACTACACACCTTAGAAAAGAAAAAAGTTTCCATGCAATATTTTTATCATGACCAATATGTCTCCCACTAGGCATACTCACTAAGTGAGCAATCATAGGTGTTTGTTATAGACCAGGCCTATGCGTAGAAACAAGAACTGGTGTCGCTGCGTTAGTCCGAGAAGCCGGAGTGGGCACGTTTCTTATATTCACTCTTCAAAGTGACATAAATGATTTGCCTTTATCATCTGCACAGTGTTCTGAAAAATGGGACACAACAAACCTAAACAACGTCCAAAACAGGAAGTAACAAACGAAAGATAAAAGAACAGACAGCAAATGTGCCGGTGCAGGGCAATGACAACAACAAGGATAAGAAAAAGCCAGATATCCAATCATGTGAGAGAGTAGTAGCAAAGCCCGTTCACTCATACGTGACTCTGAAATCATGAGCGTCGGCATAGGGGAGCAAAATAGACAGTTGCCCCACTCAAGCTTCACCAGCACTTGCACTTACCTAAGCTACACCAGTGCTTTCGAACTTCCTCAGCCACGATTCAACACCTATTTGCCCCCCCCCCCCCAAAAAAATCCTGTGGACGACCATGTCTGCAATCCATCACCTAGTGCCCGATCTCTACGTTGTTTACTGTTAGTTTCAGATACAATGTACGCGGCTAAACTTTGGAAGAGATCAAGAAAAAGTGCTTCATTAGAGAATGACGCCACAGAAAATCTATAAATGTGACAAAGAAAAATTTTATCCACACTATTTGCGATGCATCAGACAGAAAAGAGAAGGAAACCTGAAAAGTTGCTTCCTGAAATGAAGCCACGCTGGATATCCAGGTAACACAGAGAAATGCTAACATAGAATTAGTCGTTGTTCAGAGAAAATTTAGTGATTGTCTTTCATTGAGCAGGCAGCTGCTGCATTGTTAACCTTCACGTAATATTTATACCACCTAAAGTATTTTATGGCCGTACTAAAATAAATAAAAAAAAACACAGTCTGAATACTCACGTTGCGTACTGTTGAAGACTCATTTAAAAAAGCGCAAATTCAATGGCCCAGCAAATAGCTTGGCTACCTGGTATTGTTTGTAGCGTTCCTCACTACCAGGTACCTCTAATACACAATAAAAGATTGTTGAATTGGTTCCAAACTTATATGTCTTCGTTGAAAACGACCAAAAAACCACAAACGCGTACATAGTTAACTATCCTGCAACACTCGTGCTATGAAAATACAACTTAGCTCCTACATTGACACGAGGAAAGACTGAAACGAGACGAGCACAGACTGCTTGCTTCGCCGCAGTGTAGTTATTTCAATTTAGAGAGGCAGACACCATATCCTCATGCATTCAAGTTCTGGTGCTCAACCTCCAAAGCAGCGCATTCACTTGAAATTGGGCTGCGCTGGGTGAGCTAGCTGAGACACGCCCTGCAATATTGAATAAGATGTGGTACCACATAGACAAGGAAGAAGGGGGTATTTTAGATGCGGAGCATCTTATACTCGCGCCTTATAGTGCACCGTCCGCGCCGTACGCGCCGTCCGCGCCGTCCACACCGCTTCTCGAACATTCGACAGCTGACGCGCGCGCATGCGCCGTCGCGCCGTCGCCCACTCTTCCACCATCTGTGCATCCCTTCCTCCTCTACACACCGCGCGCGCTTCACTCCTCCACCATCTGTGCACCCTTCCTCCTCTACACACCGCGTTCGACATCTACAATTCTCCTGATTCTCCAGTGAACGCGCATGTGGCGTCGCGCTTCGAGAACATTCAACAGCTGACAGTGCATGCGCCGTCGTGCTGTATATATACTCAAGGTCGGCGCTCGCTCGCTCAGTTGCCGCTCGTCGGTTGGTTTGTACGGCGCGTCGACGTCAAAGGTCGCGGTAAAATGAATTCCAACGGATCCACAAACACAATGATCGACGTCCCTTCGACCAGCGCCGCCCTTTCGCATACGTGTGTACGTGTTCACTCATTTAACACCCCCTCCTACAACCACGTTAACCAATTTAGCCATCGACCCAAGTAAGTCGCAATTTAACACCCCATTTCACAACCACGTTAACCAATTTAGCCATCGACCCAAGTAAGTCGCACTTTAACACCCCGTTAACCAATTATATGCTCCGCATCCTCCTCAGTGTTCCCCCGAGGGAAGGTGCGGGCAATTTTTTTTCTCGCATCATTAGGCAACACGGTGGGGCAAGTACTAAAGCTTCTAGATTTTAGCTCTTTAGCTTATACCATAAGCGTTTAGTTATTTCTATGAAAGTGCATTCAAGGAAGTTTGCAGATTGCTTTCTTGAATTACATTCATAATTGAAGTCCTAATTAGCCCCGGGGTCATCCCTCGACGACTTTTTTTCTCGGACGCCAAGAATATGCTGTATTTTCGTAACAATATTTCGAGTTACAAACTGCTCAACTCTAGTTTCAGCTTTCACCTTTTCAAAGAGCAATGATTAGATTTGCACACGAAATGAATTGACCATTCACACTGCTCCTGCAGGCGCTGAGAAACCAACGTAACCAAAACAGTGAACACATTGTTACACAAGCTTAGAACCAATGTACAGCAAGAAAAACGTTCCAATAGTATAAAAGCATCATGCTAGGAAAAAAGTGTAATTGCTAGTATAAGTCATCGCTTAAATAGCCAATGCGCGGCTCATTGAGTTCATGGCATTTCTCTCATAAGTATGTAAAAAATAAACCGATAAGTCTGTACACCCTTCTGCACAACGCCGGCTTACATGTATGCAGTGGTTTATTTAGCTGGTGGGCAACAAGTGCTGCATCGTAGTAGGTATCACATTGCATGAACTGAGAAAAGCAGGATACATGTCATTGTAGACGTGCAAATGTAATAAATGTGTCCATTCAGTTTTAGCAAGTTCGCAGTTACGTTCGTCCTATTTTGTCCTAATCGCATTGCCATATTCATTAAACTAAATTACTTGCCTCTACCACGCTTTTTTTAACGCATATTTCAATTTAAGTATTTATCTGATGCATGGTCTGCAGTTTGTATCAGTAACTGATACTAAACGCAAAAAACAAGTAACCTTGTAGTTCCTCGCAACGACACTGCCTTTATTCTTTCGCTTCAGTTTTTTATTATTCATTCGGCTCCTTCCTATATCTCGCTTCGGTATACTGTTTTCTGTATTCTACATTGAGCGATGATAGTTGCGATTGCTTCCGCTCAGCCGCTCGTTTGAAATTAAGCGGGCGCTCAGAGAACTTTTAAAGCAGGGTTTACTGACTCCCATTAGACCAAAACCCCTAACTCCAGCGTTGCGAACGCACAGGCTCACAAATTTGCCATATTTTGCGTATCCATTTAATTAAGTACCAGCGTGATATAGCTTGTTGTGCAGAAATTCGGTGATGGTGTCCGCGGGTGTGTCGTTGGTTGTGTGCGAAAACTCACCTTGTTCATAACTAAAAATTTGAGAAAATGCTAATAAAATAAATGGTAAAAATTTTCGCATCTGTCTGAGAACCGATACCAGGTCGTTTCTTTTCGGGGGGGGGGGGGGAAGCAGGTGCACCTTCCACCTCACAGCCACGTGCCTTCTCCGAAAGAACAGTCAAAATAACCTTCTGTGCTTGGAAATTAGGTGAGAATAACACTCTTACTTTACGAACACACACGTGAGGCATACATCGTTCACATTACAACATGAAAAATTGCAGTAATATTGCGTGATACAAGCGTACATTGTCATTGAGCGTCAGATCATGTCTTTATCATAACGGCTTCATGGTTTAGGACCGGCCACCCATTATAAAAGACAAACATGTTACTGCGCGTACTCCCTTAGGACAGCGTACGTGGTGCGTAGCAAGTTCGAAAACGTTTTACGCGCATATTTACTCGTGGCTTAAAGTAGACTGCCCATTACACTGAACACTGCTATATGCGAAAGCTTCAGTGACACTTTCAATTTCACCGATTACGTTATAGTAATCCGTATCTTAAAGTAGAGTTGCATCACAATAAAAATTATACGTTAAGTGGTTGAAGTACACACTACAGGGACAGGTTATCGCTATCACGTTCAACTCCTAAAGGCGAAGGTTAAGGATCTCCCAAATTTTTCTGCCTTGCTTGTTGCTGGCTTTTTGCACCAAGGAAGCATCACACGGGAAAACATTTGTGAGCGCTGCTACTACTACAGAAGAAGTGGAAGAAGTGAACCACCTGTCATTGCTTTAGGAGGCATAGCATAGCCACAGGGTAGCTACTGGAACTACTGGAAAAAAATGGAACAAAACACACGAACGGCCTCGTGTTTGGCAAAAGGGAGTACGTGGAGAGTTTGATGAAGACATTCAGGTTACACGAAGCGTTTCTACAACGCGTGTTTCTGCGTACAATGATGTTTTTGAAATCTCTATTAGCGGAGGTCGGATGTTGCGGAATGGTGCAAACTATTTTGACTGGCGTTTTTCAGTCCTTACATAACATATATTGTTACTTTTGTTTTTCGAGAGTTAATGCTGCTCCTGCAAATGGACAAAATTGTGCTGTAATTCAGTATAACAGAATCAGAAAGCACTTCGTAGATCAGAGGAGGCGGCATACCTGAAGAGCTAATAAGGCGGCGATAGAGGCTAGTTGGTACGTCTTCATGCTTTTCAGGCTCTGCAAGGTAACACACAAACCAAAAAAACGAGAAACAACACAGGGTGACTTGTCAACTTAAGACTACTTCATTTTTATCAAGCACAGCCTCAAGTATTAGGAATAAAAGGACACGAAAGCATGGAGGTGGGGGATTATTTTCTTCTTTCTTTTATTGTTCCTACCACTTAATCCCATTCCGCCTGTCTTCCTGTGTTCTTTTCTTGGTCGTACATAAGGCTGTTCATGATAAAAATACAATATTCGTGAGTTTGCGCACCACACTGAGTTGTTTCTCGATTTTCTGATTGATGATTGATTTGTGGGGTTTAACGTCCCAAAACCACCATATGACTATGAGAGACGCCGTAGTGGAGGGCTCCGGAAATTTAGACCACCTGGGGTTCTTTAACGTGCACCCAAATCTGAGCACACGGGCCTACAACATTTCCGCCTCCATCGGAAATGCAGCCGCCGCAGCCGGAATTCGAACCCGCGACCTGCGGGTCAGCAGCCGAGTGCCTTAGCCACTAGACCACCACGGCGGGGCGTTTCTCGATTTTCTGCCTGTGTCTCACCACGTAGGGCTTCTCAAGCATGAATACCCGAAGTGGGCTGAAAGTTCATTAGCGAGGCCTGCAGCAGAGCTAACCAGACCTAATGATTACCAGGCGAGTAGCGCAGCCACCCACTTTTGACGTTTCTAATGAATCATCTCGAATGTAGCCAGTCAAGAGGATCCCAAATTTTGTTCACGCTAAAATGAGACAGAACAAGAAAGCAGTATTTTTCAAGGAAAACATAGGACTTCCCTTTCCGGGTTGCAGCGCGTTTCGGTAGCATGATCGCAGCAACTAAAAAGTAATATAACGAAGTTTCGGACTATTTCTGTTCAGCGCAGGTCCATCACAGCAGATAGGATGAAATTAATCGGACAGTGACAGATGTAAACAAATGGATATTTTCTTTAGTTATTTCAAATAGTATTGACAACGTTAACTTAAAGCCTTATTAGATAATGTTGATATGCCATTCTTGTTTATCGACATATTCACCTTCCAATTAAAAAAATTGAGGAATATGGGTTTCAATGTTATTTTCTTACTTGCGTCCTCTGAATATACGTCAAGAATTTTATGATCAAGTAGGTAAATAGTATACCTAAAAAAGCAAGCATATTGCCGAAGATGTAATTTTGCCACGTGAATCGCCTTTGTTAGATTAAGGCCTGCTTTGCCTAGATTGTACAAAGTAATCATACGCAAATCGTGATCCAAAATTGTTTCATCTGCAACGGAAGCCTGTTTTGTTGAAGTAATCTCTGCTTGACAGAGTTCCCACTGATAGAAACTTGTCTGCTTTCAGGCCTGTTTTAGTACACGACCTGAATACTCGAAGGAAGCAAGAAGGAAGGAAAGTAACTTTATGTGATCCTGTGCAATGCGATTGGGTCACGCACATGGCTCAGTCCCACGTAGGGATGGGCAAGCCGAGCCTCGAGTCATTTTTTTCGGAATATTTTGAACCGTGTGCTCCGCTACGGATCAATAGACCTCGATTTTAAAGTGTGAATATAGATGCTATCGAAATGTTCTTTGGAACTTTCAATCTACATCCAAAGGTGGTTCTAAAACCTTGTGTGGCTCTGTGGTAGACTACTCGATTGGCGCGCATAATGCTAAGGTTGGGTTTTGTGAAGAAACGACGACATTTATTCTGTGCATTCTTACCCTTTACTCTGGAAAAGATCTTGAGAGCGTGGCCTTCAAGTACTTTAGCTCAGAAAGGCACATGAGCCCATCTACAAATCTTGAGGGAAACATCACTGTGGACCACCTGTGAAACCTCAACTGTGTGTGTTACGTGCAATGTGTATCTCCTCCTGTCTCTCTCTTTTTCTCCCGCATTCCCCTCTCCCCTGTATAGGGTAGCAAACTGGACTTAGCCTAGTTAACCTCCCTATTTTATGATAATTTTTTGTTCTATGCCTCTGCGGCACATATACACCCCCGGGTACGTGCCACTGTTTTTAGACAAGTGTTCGACAACGTATGAGACAGGATTGTGAGATTATTCATGTCATGACCAGGGAGTCGTACTCGTCAAACCATTTCACTCTGCCAAACTAATTTTAGTTTATCCCAAATCAAGGGGGTGATCATGAAAGCACGAAGATGTAAGGGCATAGATAGATAGATAGATAGATAGATAGATAGATAGATAGATAGATAGATAGATAGATAGATAGATAGATAGATACTAAATGTGCCTAGAGTACGTAAAAAATGCTTCGCACTTAGAACAGGACGGAGTAAAACAAATAGACAGAAAGAGAAAAGTCGAAATAGAGTGAAACGGACAGAACAAAAAATAAGAAGAAACAGTCAGAAAGCGAAAACAAAAAGAAAAAGAAAAAGGCCGGTTGGCCAGCAGTACAGTTCCGTGAGGATTGCCAGCACCAGTGCGTAGCTGCTCTGTGGCATGTATTCATGTTATAACATGACACGCATCTCATGATTATCATGTTTGCACCAGTCACATACCTTCGTCATCCATTCACGTGACGTAATACCAAATTTCGGTATATGTGAAGGTAGCGAAACGGCCGTGAGCACATCATGAGAGTGGGACGTAGTCATGTTGTTATATGATACGCATGTCACGATCATCATGATTGGACGTGTCATTTACCTATGTCATCCGTTCGCGTCACGTAATACTGAATTTGGAACATGTGAAGCTAGCAAAGCGGCCGCGAGCGCATCATGAGCGTAGAATGTAATAATGTTTTTACATGACACACATGTCATGATTATCATGTTTGCACCAGTCACATGCCTTCGTCATACATTCACGTCCCGTAATACCCAATTCGGTATGCAAAGCAAGCAAAACGGCCGCGAGCACGTCGTATTGATTGATTTGTGGGGTTTAACGTCCCAAAACCACCATATGATTATGAAAGACGCCGTAGTGGAGGGCTCCGGAAATTTGAGCACACGGGCCTTCAACATTTCCGCCTCCATCGCAAATGCAGTCGCCGCAGCCGGAATTCGAACCCGCGACCTGCGGGTCAGCAGCCGAGAACCTTAGCCACTAGACGCGAGCACGTCGTAAGTGTGGCATGTAGTCATGTTGTTACATGACATGCATGTCATTATATTGTTGTTACGGTCTGTTCTTTGTGTTCGCCATGCAGTCACGTCATACCATACCAGTTTCGCAACATATCTTCTGAATGAAACCACCTCAAGAGTAGCAATACCGTTAGAGCTGTCGTTGCTTATATGACATACATGTCATGATTTTAATGTTATGACTAGTCAGTTATGTTTTCATATAGTCATGCTATATTATACCAAGTTTGGTGCCGATATCATTATCCAAACAGCCAGGAAAGCTAAAAGTCATATGCGGCTAGATAGATAGATAGATAGATTCAAAGTCACTGAAGTTCGCCAAAAAATGCTTCACAATTAAAAGGCAGATACATATATGACATTTGTGACATGCCTCTTAATTTTCAGGTTGGGTTGTGAGAGATAAACAGTAGGTTTACAAAGTATTTTCAAGAATTACATTGTTTGAGCAAAGGGGGATTGTTCTGGGTGCATGGCTAACAGCAAATGTTCAAGGCATTGCTGCCTCCTATACTAGTGCAGTTTTTAAAGGAGTCGGGAATACCAGAAACATGGATTCTAATTAGGAGTTATTTTTCACATTGAGAAAATCCTGGCCTATGTAGCGCGTTGCCTCTCATGTTTCAACACAGCTCTGCGGGCAAATGCCAAATGACCGTTGTGTAATGGTGTTATATTAATGATTGTGAGACAAACTATTGTGAAAAGTGGGAACGTTTCTTGTGCATCTTGTGTGTGAAAATGACTGTTGACGTGTGGACCTTGCATAGGCATATTAGCCGGGGGGGGGGGGGTGTTAAGGCGGGCACCAGCCCCTCAGTGAGAAAAGTTGGGGGGCTGAGCCCCCGCAATTTCGATAGTGGTCACTCTTGCTGCAATCTGGGGAACACAACAAGTAAGCTTAAGCTTTCCGTCGCTACAGTAATCACTGAATTATGTTCTTACAGGTGAGTCAAATGTTACAAGGCAATGTTACAACATAGTGAATATTTGCCAACATTTCTGTGATAATTTTCCTTGTGGGCTCTTAGCGGTGAGGGTCACCTATGCGACGCATTTGCGTCTTGTGCTGTAGTATTGCAGAGCAGCCAAGCGCTGAGCAGGCGCCCTATATTATTACACCACTTGTTCATGCATTTTATTCTGCTGTGACTTGTTGATGAAGTTACGAATAGGAACGAGCAAACTTTTTAAAGACAGTTCAAAGCATTTGCTGCTTCAGGAAAATTATTTTTTCAAAAAGGATATATCGTGACTGCCACCCTGTCAAAACTGTTGCGAGCCGATGAGTGTGAAGAATCGTTTTGCTTGCAGGGGTCGGGCTAAGGATGCCATTTCTCAGTTGAAATAGGATTGAATTTCGTGGTGCCTAAAAAAGCGAGTCGTGTCACGTCTGTGCATGCAAATCAAACCTACCCCACTCGTCCGCCGGGATATATATATATATATATTGTGAGGAGGTTTATTAGCCGTTAAAGACAGCGACGAGACAGCGTGAAGAACCGTCCAGCGATCGGCACAGCAACGAACCGAAGCACGAGCCGAGAGAGCCGGGCGTTGGCGAGGCTGCTCGCTGCAGGCACATCTTCTTCTTCACAATCGCCCCCGCTGAAAAAGGAGCCATCCTGGTGACTTAAGAAGTTTCAGGCAATAGCTCATGGTACGGTTTCAGTCGGGAAACTTGGACGATGTCACGTGCACGCCGGCGCATGTCGTCCGATCGGGAAACTGGTTCAATTAAGAAATTAACCGGAGAGGTTTTCTCCAAAACGGTGTAAGGCCCCTCGTACCGGGGGACAAGTTTCGAGGAGAGTCCCGGTGTTTAGTATGGGATGGCAAGCCACACAAGAGACCCTGGGGCATAGCTGGGATCCGGTAGAGAGGTGCTACGGGTTTCTTTCTGGCGTTGTTGCTCTTCCAAGGTGAACGCACGGGCGAGCTGGCGGCACTCTTCGGCTTGTCTAGCAGAATCGGAGATAGGTGGACACTCGGAAGCGTCAGGACGGTAAGGAAGTAAGGTATCAATTGTATGGGAAGGCTCACGTCCGTAAAGAAGAAAGAAAGGTGAGAATCCCGTAGTGGTTTGTATTGCGGTGTTATATGCGAACATGACGTATGGGAGAACACGGTTCCAGTTGCTATGATCAGATGCTACGTACAATGAGAGCATATCACCTAGCGTGCGGTTGAACCGTTCCGTTAGTCCGTTAGTCTGCGGGTGGTATGCTGTCGTTTTCCGATGAATGACGTGGCATTCCGAAAGCAGAGTTTCGATGACCTCGGAAAGGAAAGCGCGGCCTCTATCACTAAGGAGCTCTCGAGGTGCACCATATCGAAGGATAAAGCGTTGCAAAAATAAAAGAGGCGACATCCTGTGCTGTAGCGCTCGGCAAAGCGGCTGTTTCGGCGTAGCGTGTCAGGTGGTCAACCGCCACTATAATCCACCGATTACCATCTGGTGTCAATGAAAAGGGACCGTAGAGGTCAACGCCGACGCGATCAAATGGCTTGGCAGGGCATGGAAGTGGCTGCAATGCGCCAGTCGCACGTGGCAGTGTTGATGTGCGTCGCTGGCAGTCAGGACAGCACTGCACGAATTTACGTACATAATTGTACATGCCGCGCCAGTAATAGCGATGGCGAAGGCGTTCATATGTTTAGAACACTCCGGTGTGGCCACATTGCGGATCGTCGTGAAGGGAGGCGCATACTTGCGATCGTAAAGTGCGTGGAATGACCAGCAACCACCGGCGGCCATCGGGAGCGTAGTTGCGTCGATGAAGAAGTTGATCGCGGATGGCGAAATGGAAGCTTGACGTCGGAGGAATCGAGATACTGGAAGGTTGGGCGTGCCAGATAAATATTTGATAAGAGAGGCGATCCATGGGTCACGACGTTGTTCGGTGGCAATCGAGTCGAGGTTTAGCGATGACAAGGTCTGGAGGCAAGTGTTTCCGCACGTCTGATCTGGTGGTAAAGGTGAGCGGGACAGGGCATCAGCGTCAGAGTGTTTGCGTCCGCAGCGGTATACGACGCGAATGTCGTACTCCTGGATGCGGAGTGCCCATCGCGCAAGGCGGCCAGAAGGGTCTTTCAACGTGGAGAGCCAGCAAAGCGCGTGGTGATCAGTTACTAGATCGAACGGGCGGCCGTATAAGTACGGCCGGAACTTTCCAAGCGCCCACACCAGAGCCAAACACTCTTTTTCTGTCACGCTGTAATTAGTTTCTGCTTTCGTCAGAGTGCGGCTAGCGTAGGCTACAACGTATTCTGAATAGCCGGGCTTTCGTTGAGCGAGGACCGCGCCTAGCCCGACGCCGCTGGCGTCGGTGTGCTCTTCGGTAGGAGCCGTTGGGTCGAAGTGGCGAAGAATAGGTGGGGAAGTGAGCAGACGGCGCAGAGTAGTGAAGGCAACGTCACATGCAGGGGACCAGGAGGTGAGGTTCACGTCACCGCGAAGAAGCTGGGTTAACGGTGACATGATAGATGCAAAATTGCGAACAAAGCGCCGGAAATTGGAGCATAGGCCCACAAAACTGCAAAGTTCTTTCATGGTCGTCGGCTTGGGAAATTCTGCGACTGCTCGAAGTTTTGCGGGGTCTGGTAATACGCCGTGCTTGGACACGATGTGGCCTAGGATGACGAGCTCGCATGCAGCGAAGCGGCATTTTTTCAGGTTAAGCTGCAGACCAGCGTTGTTCAGACAACTCAAAACGTGCCTGAGGCGAAGGAGGTGCGTAGGAAAGTCATGGGAGAAAACCACGACATCGTCGAGGTAACAGAGGCACATATTCCATTTGAGGCCACGTAGCGTATTATCCATAAGACGTTCAAACGTGGCAGGCGCGTTACAAAGCCCAAAGAGTGTGACATTAAATTCATATAGTCCGTATAGTGTAATAAATGCCGTTTTTTGGCGATCGGCTTCTGCCATTGGGACCTGCCAGTAGCCAGACCGCAAATCTAGCGACGAGAAAAATTCCGCTCCATGAAGGGAGTCAATGGCGTCATCAATGCGCGGCAAAGAATAGACGTCCTTGCGGGTTATCTTATTCAAACGACGACAGTCCACGCAAAATCGGATAGATCCGTCTTTCTTATGCACCAGGACAACGGGAGACGCCCAGGGACTGTGAGATGGTCGAATGACGTCTCTACGAAGCATATCTTCGACTTGATCGTTGATGACGCGGCGCTCTTCAGCGGAGACACGGTATGTTCTTTGACGCAGTGGCTGGTGTAGGCCGGTGTCAACATGATGTTTGACTTGTGATGTGTGGCCCAGTTGAGGTTAAGACACATTGAACGAACTCCTGAACTCATGCAGAAGATCCAGCAGGTCGGCATGTTCGGTGGGAGTGAGAGTGTCGGCAATGGCGCTGGAAAACGTATCATTGGACGACTCCCCAAGTGCCGACAGTGCTTTTGGGTGGTCGCAGTAGTCGTCCGGGACATCAAACAAAAACGAAGGGTCGAGATCCTGCACGCGGCCGAGACATTCCCCCGCAAGCAATGTGACAAGTGTGGAAAGCGGATTGCTTACGAACATGTTGCTTCTTCCGGCGGCAAGGTCAATTGTTGCGAAAGGCAGCGGCAAAGCTCGACGACATTTGAAGATATCGGAAGGCATAAAAAGAACTGTAGCGTCAGTGTAGGCGTTGCATGAAACGGGAGCAAGGGCGAAATTTCCAGGCGGAATATCGGTATCTTTATGAACGAGAAACTTCGGTGGCTGATGAGGAGCGTCCAGTAATGGGACATCACACAAGGGTGAAAACTTAACTTCGGCGCGTGCGCAGTCTATGACGGCATTAGGGCGGGATAGAAAGTCCCACCCGAGGATGACGTCATGCGAACAGACAGGAAGAACAATAAACTCCACGATGTAAAGAATGCCTTCGATGGAGACTCTTGCAGTGCAGGCTGTGAGAGGCGTCACTTGCTGTGTGCTTGCGGTGTGAAGCGACAGTCCCGAAAGCGGCGTCGTTACTTTGCGTAATAAACGGCAGCGATTAGCGGCAATAACAGAAACAGCGGCACCAGTGTCCACAAGGGCGAAAGTACAATAACCTTCAACAGTTACTGCGACCACGTTAGCAGGAGAGGAGCGAGGTCTTAGTTCGAAAACGGCGCAGTTCTGGCCTCTTGAACTGCGTTGCTTAGTTTTCCTGGTCGGAGGGTCCGGGCCGGCGACGCATGGGGGAGGGCGATCGCCGACGAGGAGAGGGTGCGCGTTGCGGCTGAAAGTCAAGGTGGTCAGTAGGCGCATAGCGAGGTGGCGAGACCGGCCCGTATTGGACGACGGGTTGGCTGCCGGGATGCGACGACCGGGCATAGTTACCGAACGTCTGAGGTCGACGGCGGCAGTAGCGAGCAACGTGTCCGGGAATGAAGCAAGCGTAGCGAATCGGTCGGTTATCGGGCGTCCTTCAGGGATTGGCGACTGGTGCTGCCGCCCAAGGTGCAGTATAAGCAGCCGGGTGTGCGGGCTGTGAGCGCGTGGTGTAGGGTGGTTGCGGGAGCCTGCGTACAGCGTCTGCATATGTGAGCGGCGCGGCTACGGGCTGCATCTCTTGCGAAAAGGCGACAGGAGGAGCCACAGGCTGCGTTGCATAGGTTAGGGGTGCGGCCACAGGCTGAACGGCTGGCGGATAGGCGACAGGAGCGCCTACCGGCTGTGCGACACCCGGGCAGTGACCACGGCTAGATAGAGGTGGCTCGTAGTGCGCAAGAGGAACAGCTTGTGCAACCTCTTCCGATATAGCAGTGCGAAGCGGGGCATGTAGACGGGTGGTGGTCTCGTGAGTAAAGGGCACAAGGGAAAGTTGGCGGGCGACTTCCTCATGGACGAAGGCTCGAACTTGCTGAAGCAATGGTGAATTGTCGGGCATGGAGTCGAAACTGGACAGCGACTCACCACCAGGCTGAGGCTGCCTAGTCAGAGTGCGTTGCTTATTCAACTCGTCGTAGCTCTGACACAAGCTGACGACTTCAGAAACTGTGCTTGGATTCCTTGCCAAGAGCATTTGAAATGCGCCGTCGTCGATGCCCTTCAGGATGTTTTTGACCTTGTCAGATTCGGGCATGGTGTCATTCACACGTCGACAAAGGTCGACAACGTCCTCAATATAGCTGGTAAAGGTCTCGCCAGTCTGCTGAGAGCGGACGCGCAAGCGCTGTTCTGCCCTGTGCTTGCGGACAGCCGGCCGACCGAACACTTCAGCACATGACGTCTTGAAGACGCTCCATGTGGGGATGTTGTGTTTGTGGTTATTAAACCACAATTCGGCAACGCCAGTGAGATAAAATATCACGTGGCCTAGCTTGTCGGCTTCATCCCACTTATTGTTGGCGCTCAACAGTTCGTAGTGCTCGAGCCAGTCTTCGACGTTGGTCCCATCCGCACCGCTGAAGACCTTCGGCTCCCGCAGCCTAGGATGGCCAGGGCAGTTGAACTGGAGCGAAGGCGTCGATGTAGCGGCGTTGGCAGTCATGACAGGTGGTAGCGTGCGGCTTCCCAGCTCCATGGTGTAGCAACGGGGATTAACAGCACCTTCCACCAAATGTGAGGAGGTTTATTAGCCGTTAAAGGCAGCGACGAGACAGCGTGAAGAACCGTCCAGCGATCGGCACAGCAACGAACCGAAGCACGAGCCGAGAGAGCCGGGCGTTGGCGATGCTGCTCGCTGCAGGCACATCTTCTTCTTCACAATATGTATATATATCTATATATCCCGGCGGGAGTGTACGCCACTGGGGCCTTGTTGATGACCTGAGAACATTACTTTTGAAAAGACATTTTTGTGTGTAAAAGTTTACAATATTCTATGGTTACTCGTAAGTTCTTGACGCAAATGACTATGTAAAAGAAGTAAACTGACCCCCCTCCTACCCCCCTCCCCTATCACGGGGCATTGTGCGCGTGGGAGATAAGCGCGCGTCGGCGCAACGTGACGATCTGGGTGCCGAGCGTGGACGGCTTTTATTTATTTCTTGGGTGTTTATATATCTGATTGCGTATGCATATACATATATCTAGTTGCGTATGCATATACTGTGAATGACGGCGGCAGCGACTGCAAAAAACCAGCCGAGACTGTCCATATAATTGCTATCGCAAAAGTAGTGGTTTCAGAAAAGGGAACCATTATTTATTATGGATATATGTAACCACTTTGAAATAGTTGTAGCACAAATGCGCGAACTCACGTAAACGCATCTATGCGGTTATCGATGCAGAATATGCCTAAAAATGATTGAGATAGATAAAACAGGTAGGAAAATAAAGAACAAAAAATACAGTACCAGTGGTTTAGTACTTATACATCAACGCTTTTGATAGAGATGATGTTGTAACGAGAACAACAATCTTTATGTAGTGGAGTGAACTGATAGCTGCGTTTTACAAACTGGGTGGCATCCCAAACTCAAAATGCCGTGAGCCTGAGCTGAGAGTTTGGCCCTATTCACCAGACTTGCCTGGTTCTCAACCAAATAAAACATAAAGCCTGAGTATTCAATGCGACGCAGCAACGACGAATGGAAAAGGCCACCATTGTGTTAGAAATATGGCCCTAAAGAAAAAAAAAGCTATGACCTAGAACATAACAAAAATTGGAAGACCTTAAGGCTTGGCATTGAAGGGTTGAACGCGATAGCGATGTCCGCTCAAGCGCACACATCGTATTACCTTCCTAATCAATAGACTGCCTTCCTTTGCGTTGGATACCTCAACTGTGCCGCAACAAAAGACAAACTGAAAACGCTTTCGTGCAGCATCGCAAGGAACCTCCTTTAAGTGGTCATTTTTTTCCTCTCCACACGATGGTGCAAAACACTTCGGGGGAGGCATGGGCTCGGTTTTCCACCCCCTGGCTACATACACTGTTGCTCCGTGGTCGCTACTTTATTTCCACTTAAACCTTGCGTTTCGCTCATGGTCAACGCTACTTTTTCACTCACAACCAAATATTCCACCGCCAATCGCATCAGCAGAAGAATTTCATTATTTTTTCGGTGTTAGCAGTTCATATTTACAATAACCTTCTTCAGTTTTGTTTGTTGTAGTATATTTGTTCACATTTTACTTGTACAGTGATAATAAAGACCATTGCAATAATTCCATAAAAAAACTACCGTCATCTGAATAAATAATTGCTTAATCTAGCGTGAGCTAAAATCGGAATAAAATGCACCTATGCGCCTTTTTGGAGTATGTCTGTACTAATGACATGGAGCCTTCCCGAAAAAATTGGGGGACCTTGAATCTGCGCCTTTAAGAGTTGAACGCGTTAGTGATAGTCTGTTCTTAGTGCGCACTTCAAGCACTTAGTGTATGAAATCTCTTTGAGCTTGCTACACACCCACGAGGCCTTAAGGGTGCAGTAACGTGTGTGCGTTTTGCAGTGGGTGACTGTCTGTTAACTATGAAGTCATTACGATAATCCCGTGTTTTGACGCCGGACGGTACGTACGCTTGTGCCACGGCTTATCACGATGTTCTAGCAGGGAAAGTTATTTTCACAGCAGTCACAAGCAGACGCTCTACGACCCGCTTGCCACGTAAACGACCCGGATTCCAGCCTCACTCCGAGCCAGTGTTTTTATTTTGTTTGCACCTTTCACCATTTTTCGGTCACGCTAAGATAACTTTTTTTTGCTCACAACCAACGGCGCCGCCATCGGCACTGACTCTGACTCCGGAATATCTGAGAAACAAGCTTTCTAACGCTCTCGCGTTAAAAATGGTTGGAACAGACATGAGTCAGTATACAAAACAACTGCGTTTTACATCGTTCCACTTAGGTTGGGCTTAGTGCCACGAACCCCATTTTAGAATGTGGGTGGAAGTGATCAAGGAAGACTGCTTTATTATCACAAAACATCTGCGCAAGCGACTCAGAAAAGATATTAAATACTAGAAGAAAAAAAAGCTAAATGAGTGAAGTCCGTTGGTTCTGCGTCATATTTTATTCCCTCTTTCCTCTTTCCTTCCTTGTGAGTGTGGTCTCATGATTCCTTTCTAAGCCGCTGCGCTCTTATTCTGGTTCTGTATTTGCCCTAAAGGCGTGGAAGTAGAACTTTTGTCGGTGACAATGACAAATGATGGCCTGCGTCAGTGCAGCTCGACCTTTCTTCTTCCGGTACTCTCAGTTGACGGACAACAAATCCCGGCGTTACTTTCTTCAGAAGCGTATAAAAACAGTACTCAGCAAAGAAGGCACCATTTGTATACGAGTTCCTGTCGCTCGCAGGTCGTCATCTAAAATGGCGTCCCCACGTGTTTGAGTCGTATCAGGTACTTCGAAAAAGCCACCTCCCTTTTGGCTACCCTCTTACTATCGTGGTCTCGAAAGACATATATGCTATTGACCCACCGTCTCTCATATTTCATGGCTTTTGTAAACTCATCCCTATCCTGAACATTGCCCTTATACGTCCTTCTAACATCTTACTTCATGGTCGCAGCAGGATTTAGTATTTCTTTCTCAACGCCAGACACACCGAAGCTCTGCTAATGTACAGCTGTGTCACTGCATCACACTATTTTTGTTACATTTGTTTATATATACGATTTCGAATTGTTTGTTATTGTTCTATGCCGGTTGAATGTGAATGGACGCAAAAGGAAAGAGCCCAGAGCCTAATGCTTCCGGGTTAATTTTCTTGTGGTGTAGGTGGTCACCGCACCCCTATCAATGAACCTGGTTGTATCTCTCTCTCTTCTTTTTTTCTTTCAAATTGGCTCTGCGTAATGCTTCGATTCACATGCAAGTGTACCCTATTACCACGCTTATCTACAGGGAAGCACAGAAAATAATGAGCTAAAAGTTGTCGCGCTTTGAATCTCATTTCATCTAAATACTTGAACTGTGAGTTTTCTCATTTTAAAAAATATTTCTCATTTCATCAACTTTAAAAAACGACAATTTCAGAAAAAATGCATAGCCCGTGCCTAAATATCTGAGTATTTCGACTCAACAAGAACGTACGTCAAAAGGTATAATTGCTTATGAAAAAAAAGCAAGCACACATCACAGGCGCATTGATTCAATTAATTCGTTTTTCATGAAGAATTTATATTTTAGTAGGTTTCTAACTCTATAAGTACTCCTTAATGCTACAGTAACGCAAATACATGCATGAGATACCCACACTACATCTGTGTTCCCAATGTTTCAAATTAGCAATAATTGTAGAAGGCGTACTAAAATGAGAAGGTACAAAACGATCCTGTGGGTATTACGGAATTCTTGATTCCAAATAAAGAGTACATGCCATATCACAACGATCTCTTTCATGGATAAGCCAGTGCATTCCTTGCTCTCAGAATTTCTCTCGCATTGAAAAGACTTAGTTCTTCGCAGCTTCCTTGAGTTTATCGTTCAAGTTGAAATAGTCACCTTAGAGTTTTTTTTATACAGTGAGAGACCTCATGAGATCACAAAAAGGGTCACGTGCGCCATAATTGTGTTCCGCCACCGCTACCACCGCCGCTGGTGTCCGTAACCAGCATCGTACGATATAAAAAAAAACAAGGTAAATAAAAAGCACCAGCTACAGAATGGGATTCCAAACAAATCCCCTGCGTGTCAGCTCAGTGTTTTACTACTGATCCGCGCCAATCCTTCAAACTCTGTTGTAAACTTACCATAGGCAAACTTCTTGTTAGGAAAGAAACCTCGTTTATATCCGTATGAAAGTGTTTTAGAACAAAAAGACAAACGAGGCGCGACTCAATGCGTATGGGGTAACGAGTGAGTCGTGAAATGCACCAACCTATTATATCAAGTTCAGCCTTAATTATTCATCTTCATCAGCCACAGCATCAAAAATTTTCAGAAAATTTATTGCACGTGTGTGGCGGGCACCATGCTTCTCAAAATAGTGAAGAATAATAATATTGTCAATGCTTCCATAGCACACACACATCAATAATTATGACGTAGTGGGTATCCTAAATGTGTTTTTAGAGCATTTACCCAAGTAATGCAGGCCGCTTGATGAGTTTCCCACTGTAAAAAGCAGATAATGCCTCGCTGATCCTCAATTGTCGAACATTGCATTGCCAACTTCATCCTGTTCTCCACGCACTGCCACGTAAATTGTACGGTGGCCTTAAGAACTGTCCCTCTTTGCTCTCTTGTGCACATCGTCCGCAACGACGCTAACATAAGTTAATACACAACGTGAAAGAGAGGGTAGAGGATCTAACTTCGAAAAAGCTTCTTGGGAAAAAATTTCTTTCCTCGTTTAGTCTAGCTGTGTTATATTTAGCGTAACAATGCATTACGCTTAGAGTAAGGTGCTTCCGTTTTTTTTGCTGCGTATGTTTTTTAGAGCACCCTATGGGAGAACGGCATTTGATAGGTGGTGCGCCGAAAAAAGGCTTCTGAACGGGTGCCACGACAAAACTCAGCCACTCGCGCAGATGACCAGCAGCAGTGTACCGCTGTGAGCGCTCGCACTAACTCCATTGCTGGGCTTGATTTTGGCAGGAATTGCCGGAGCAGCCCTTGCGTTCGTGATACAGCTGTCTGGTTCATTTTATCATTTGATATCTTTGTCTACGACGCTAGTTTAGATTTATTTATTTATTTATTTATTTATTTATTTATTTATTTATTTATTTATTTATTTATTTATATGTGGGGTTTACGTCCCAAAATTACTATATGATTATGAGAGACGCCGTAGCGGAGGGCTCCAGACATTTCAACCACCTGAGGTTCTTTAACCTCCCCCTAAATCTGAGCACACGGGACTAAAGCATTTTTGCTTCCATCGAAAATGCAGCCGCCGCAGCCGGGTTTCGATCCTGTGACCTGCAATTCAGTAGCCGAGTACCTTTGCCGCTAGAACACCGTGGTGGGGCTTGACGCTAGTTTAAAAAAAAGGCGCTGAAAAAACGAAGATGAGCTCTGCAAAGCTGCCTAATAACGCTAGCGGGACCGGCTGGGATATGCGCGATTTGACCGTCGGAACGACCGCAGAAACTCCAGGTCTGGTTCCCTATACTTGTATCAGCCTAACATACGCCTAAGAGACAATGTTTCTGAGTGGCACTCGAGAACCTGAACTTTATACAACCCATGCTATCAGGCATAACTTAATTCAATGACGATTTGCTCTCAGTGACGCCTGTCTGTACCAAAGAGACGCTTGATACATGTGCCATGCGTACGCAACGGGAACGTTTCTGCATCTCACCCACTCGTCATATAAGCGTACTTTCGTCGACGCCGGTCATTGATGGCGCCATGTGCGTGGCAGTAAAATGACCACACCGCTAAGACACTCACTGCGCGAGTGCGCAGCCTTGTGTTGGTTTGGCTAGGCTTGGATGATAGGAACGCTTGGCACATGATGCCATGTTCACGTTGAGCATGTTCGTAGCAGTACAATCGAAATGCGTGCTAAGCAGGCAGGTGTTTCGAGATCCGTGAAGTATTGCTGATGCGTACAGTCTCTCTGAGCCATAGACTGTGGTTTCCAAGTTGATGCTACCTTTCTGGATTATTTAAAAGCTTTTGAACAAGGTCCTCGTCACAGAATTATATTAAAAATAACACAACTTAACATTAACCCGAATATTATTTTATAGAATAAAGAATTTCTTTCACACAGAATACAGTACACAGTCGTCGATAACTCTCATCCTTATTATGCGAACGTAACATCAGGTGTCCCTCAGGGTCGTGTTTTAGGTTCGCTGCTTTTTGTATTCTATACTAATGATTTGCCTAAATGTGTGCCCTCCCATATATATAGGACTATTCACTCATGACTGTGTACTATACCGTAATATATCCAGTACTGCCGATCGTGAACTCCTCCAATCTGACCTTGCTAATATTAGTAATGAGTAAAGCTCAAAGTTAATGACTCTTAATTATTCCAAAACAAAGTTAATGTCATTTACTCTACACAAAGCCCGCATACCAACACCTTACGTTTTAAAAAATGCCGTATCTTAGTAGTAGTTATAAATACCTGGGCGTTAACTTTCATCCAGATTTAACGTGGCATTATCACATAGAAGTCCTCCTTGCATCAGCAAATCATTAATGCGGCCTTATCAAACATTCAATAAGAAGTGCGGCTCCCTATATACGTAACGTCGCTTACTTAACCCTAGTTAAACCTAAAATAATATACGCTTCAGTTATTTGGGACCCAGTTCAAGCCTACCTTATCCAGAATATTCAACCCTTCGAAAGCCGTGCTGTAGGTTTTATTGTTTCAGATTGCTCGAGTGATTCAGGGATCACTGCACAAAGAGATTGCGCCGAACAACGATTATTCCGTCGTCACCAAGCAGCTCGCCTCTCGCAATTTCACAAAGTATACCATCATGCAATTCTTTCTGACGATTTCTTTAAGCCCCCTGCAGTCATTTTTCCTCGCCATGATCACTCGTACAAACTCAAACGAGCGACATGTCACACTCATCATTTCGCTAATTCATTCATACCACGCACTATGCTTGCAAGGAACTATTTACCATCCCACGTAGCTACCCAGGAAAAAACACATAACGGAAGTTCAAGATTTTCTACGCACTGAGCGTATTGCATAGATGTGGTGTCCTACATGATTTTTTTAATAGCGCATCTCTTTTGTTAGTCTCCGTGTACTTCCTTCTACACTTCATGTATTCCATATACCCTGTTTGAGAAGGCATCGTTTAACTGCGTTGTATGTTTGCACTTCTAGCTTTTTATTACCACTTGCGTCTTGTTATTTCAGTTCCCAATGTCAAAATATGTTGTGGTTTGCATTTATTTCTTTGCCATTCTTGTTGCCTTCTGACCGAATGTATTCCAGCCAATTGTCAAGAATGTACTTTTTTACCGTTGCTCTCACTCCGTTATTTTTTAAGACGATAGTCTTTCTTGGAGACCTCCGACGCAAATATTTTGGTCCGTCTGTCTGTCTGTTGTCCGCCCTTAACGGCATCCTAAAAGGCATCAGACAATACCCCAAACGGCCAACCCCATCCGCAGCGCCCACCAATATTGCTCAAGGTTCAGCGTTCATATCTGTGCGATTGTCAATTAAAAGACAATTATTGCGCATATCTGAGGGACCATAACAAGAAGTAAATATTACGTATGTGTGTCTTTTACTAGAAAAGGCACAAATTAGTAATTCTAAAGACCGTAGCATTGATCGCGCTGCGCTGACCATGCAACGCTTACACGAAAATGCAAGCATTTCCAACGCTTTGCTAAGACGACACGGTGGTGGCACTTACCCGACGCCTTGCGTTTTACACCTTATCACCTCCGAGACGGGCGCGCACACCGCGTGCTTTGTTTTCCAAGATAACTGCCAGATAGCGCTCATGTCTCACGTGTGACGTGACTTGATGCGCTCGTTCGCTTCCGCTGCACGCTCGAGACACTAACGCAGCGCCTCCAGATACCGTTGACTGATTTTCTTGCACAGAACACAAAATAAACGTTTTCTTTACGCTCTCCCAAATGAAGAGTATCGTCTTTCGATGATATTCGCAGTGTAACATGCTGATACGGGGCCATTTTTTTTCCAATATATTGTGATATGTGCCCTTACGTGATTGCCTTGTCGAGGGCCTTTAGGGGTACTGAATGAAAACAAATGCACCGTGTGAATTTTGTTGTCATTAGCGATCTTCTGATTACTTTTACGTTCTAACTTGACACTTCATTGCAATCGTGCCATATGGTGTTTTCCCTTATTAACCAGTCTTTACTTTCAGCCTACTCGAAACCTTTCCTAACCCCTAACATCCACGTTCCCTCTCACCACCCACTCGCTTTGCAGGAAAATGTGGGCGGATGAATTCTGAGATTAGGCAGTGCACGGAACGGGTGGCCTCAGCGCCAAGTTTTCGCTAATCAAGCTTATCACCGTCACCGGGTACGCTGACACGTGGAAAGCCCTGGCGGCAGGCCTGGTCCTCATGACTACATGCGGTAGACTAATTGCGTTTCGCCAAATTTAACGGGGTGCTCATGAGTTGCGCAGGCAGCCCCCATTAATTATAAGGGCGACGCCGTTCCCCCAGAAAACCCACGTGTGTCACTTGGGCCCAACAGCAGTTGGCTGACAGGGACCATAGCTGTTTTGCATACCGAGATGTTTTATGATTGTGGAGGCACGAACACATGCGGCGTAAACACAGAACACTGATCTCGTAAACAATGGCACTAGGAGGGTGACGTGAGTAGGAATGCGATTGCAGTGACACACAACTAACCCTAAAGTAGCAGTGTTCGCTTGACGCTTTGCTCTGCACTACTGTAATTTGAAGAAGAATCTATAAGGGGCCGCTGTATACGGGCTCAAGTACACTTAATTTCTAAGTGTAATTGTTGCGATTTAACGTCCCGAAACAATGATTCGGTTACAAGGAATGCCGCAATGAAGGGCTACGGAAATTGAAACCACCTGTTGTTCTTAAACATGCGCCTAAACACATGTAAACGGGGCTCAATCATTTTCTCCTTCACCGAAAACGTGGGTGCCGACACCACGATTTGAATCCGTGACCTGCGGGAGTGTTGTCGAGCACCATAATCAATAGACCACCGTTGCGGGTTTTGCCTTGAACGAATAACGTATTCAACATATGATGGTGTTAACGTAAACGAGATGGCATCTGCTGCATAATAGACAATGTCATACATCAGTCGTGTTTACGCAAGAAAAGAAAATACAACTTCCTTTGACTAAGTGCATTTTTTTCTGGCCCAGCATTATTCGTCAGATAAATGTTTCGTGGTTGTATAACGAACCTTCGGCACGGGGAAATCGCACAGAAAAAAATAAACTACCCGACCAATTGGTATCAGCAAATCATTTAGTCTTGTCTTGTGTCATCTCTGTGAGCTAACGTTTCGTTATGAATACGTACTAGCTAAAATAGCATACGCAGCATCGCCACTGTGTAGGTAGCAATCAGGATACCAAAACGAAAAGTTGAAAAAGTTTCTCATCCGACAAGAAAGCAAAGATGTCGCTAGAAGGAATCACACGAAGGGGCACATAATAGTGCTCTGAATTATAAATCGGTGAACTGTGTGGCTGAGAAAGAATAAAAATAAAATGGGAAAGCGTAGTACTAAAGCAAAAAAATAAAAGCAGGACACACATCTTGCCAACTTTCATCTTTCACAACAATGCTGAGTGGGCGCGAATGAAGTGAATGAGCAGACGTGCACAAACGGGCGAATGTGCGCAAAAAGCTCACGAAAGACGAAGTGCTGAGGATGTGAATCAGAATTTCATGACTGTCTTGGTAGCTGTAGTTTTGTGGGCAAAAAAAGAATTATTGCCAACAGGTATGCGCGTTGGTATTGTTGATATATGGTTCATGCTTAGCTAATTAAAGTGGTTGCCGGTAGGCTGATTTTCAAGAAAGTGTTGTATTTCAAAACACTTTTGTGTGAAAATGTTGGGAGAAAAGGAAATGTGGCGTAAAATGTAAACATATTTTGGCTGAATAAAAGTCTATTACTTCTATTATTTGAAACGATTGTTATTTACTGCTCTTCGATTCCATTGATTTTATTATTTTTTTCCATTTCTTCAGCCTAATGTTTCATGCCTAATATGTTCTAGATTGAAAGTTTTAGTGCCCTTTGACCACGCTGTTTATCTGAAGCAGCCTCACTTTGTTTTTGAAAATTTCTTTATGCGACCAACTCGGCACTGCAGTATTTTTGGAGCTTGTGACCAGCTAGCGTTTGAGATGAACAGCAGTGTCAACTTAAGCCTCTCTCTTCAAGCTGACCCTCTTGAAGTTTCCTTTTTCCTCTTTTTCACATCGGTCGCATCTGGCCTCGTCTTTATTGCGGAATATATTTTACAGTAATAATAATAGGTGGCGTTTCATGTCCCAAACCACCATAAGGTTATGAAAGATGCTGTAGTGGAGGGCCGTGGAAAATTAATTTACAGACATAATTTAATTTCTCTCACAGGAGAAGCCACAGAAAAGTTTAACCAGCTGTCATTGTCGTGATAGTAAGAGTATGCATAATTTTATTAATATTAGGCTAATTAGGTTACTATTCTGCTCTCTAGATCGGTCATTTTGGCCCATCGATGCCGCGCATACTCGCACAGTTTATAAACCACGGTATCTTAACCAATGCTAAGCCATGGTTGCTGTGTTGAAGGTCATCGGTCATGCGACGGGTGTGATAATGTGCGATCTGACGACATATTCGGCCATCCTGCAGAGAATACTAGTATAGCAAAGACCAATTTTGAAAGACAGCAAAATAAAAGGGTATAATAACATGAATTTTGCGGCTCAGCCAATATATGCATGTTTTTTTCCTGCTATTCTACGTGACGATTAAGGGACAATTATGGGTAGTTCAACAGGCACGCGAAGTCACTTGAGGGCTAGCTCTTTTGGTGTCAACGTGAAAACCGTTCGCTTCGAGTTTGGACACTAGAGGTACCTAATGAACAATAACAAAGTTTTTTTCATCCAACCATTCATTATACTTTAACTATGTTGTCTAATTGATAACCTAGCATTGAGAGAACAGCATTAATATTGAAACAAAAAACATCTGTGCAAACAAGTCCCTTCCTACTTTAGGAACACTTCAAGGATTTGTGTTTTTCGCCTGTACAATGCGCAGTGAACAGCCACCACTACCTGAAGAATATGAGTTCTTATTACTAAATTAGTATTACCATGCTTGGAAACGTTTCATTTATTTCTTGATAATAACGACAAAAAGAGTTCGTTCTTAGCTGTGATTTCTCTCTCATTCAAGCTAGTGGAACAGGCAGTGCGTTGTGAAAAGAACATTGAGTACGCATGCCACAATGTTTTGTTCTCTAATTGTTGTTGGTTATACGTTTTTTAGCACACAAGTGTTTATGCCGGGGTCCACGGAGACTTCAGTTACTTTCCTAAGCAGAGTAGTATATTAGAATAATTTTTAACTTGTCGTATGATGCTCATACTAGCGAATTGTTTCAACAGGCTGGTATACTACCCGTCCACCACTTCTATGATGTTAAGTTAGCATTGGCGATCAGGTGCGAATTAAAAGAAAGTCGTCATTTTTCGTATGACCTCTCAAAACTGCAGACAAATACTACATTGTTTTATACACGAAATGAAAAAAAAACATGGAACATAAAAACTTCGAAAACAAACTACTCCACAAATAACTTATTCTACATAGTTTCTACGTTACTCATAAATATCTCAAAGCTGGCATAGATTTCTTACGCTGTAGACAGACCCAACTGCGTGATATACACATGTTCAGCTTTTTATATTTCTCTGCAGTTCCTATATTGTTTTCTTACTACTGTTGTCGTTTTTCGTTTTAGAATTTGGGCTTTGTTTGTTGTGTTGCATGGTATTTGAGTTTGCATTGGTCACTGTTTGCCACTGCTGTCATGTAAAAGATGGCTGTGGGTCCTTGTCCAGCTGCCTCTTTCGAAGAGCAGCTTTTACTGGCAGCTGTCTTGCATGAAATGGCTGATGAACCCATGTACTAGGGTGCTGTCTGTGGAGCTCCGCATGCATGCCTGTTCCTGGAGATTAAGACCGAGAGCCGAGGTACCTGGCTGAGGCTACCGGTACCAGGCACGGCTCCTGCTGTGTCAGCGTGCGGTACTGGGAATACCGGTTTTCGATTGCCACCACCACATAGGACAGCTTAAGACCTCACATCCATGTTCGTATGTGAGGCCTTAGGCTCCTGCCGAGGCTTCACGCGGGACGTGCGCCAGCTACGTGGCTGCGTTAGCCTCCAACAAGCGTTGACTCTGAGGCGTAAACTCTCACCCCCTTGTGACATTTGCTCCAAAAGGCGTGAGCTCAGTTGTTTCACGTTGGTTGAACAGCCAGCTGCTTGGTCTTTTATTAGGTTAGGTCTGTTTAACTCATCGCTTGTTTCGTCATTGTCCCTAGAGGTTCTTGTCGCGATTAACGTTGTTTGAAACCTACTGAAGCGTCTCTTTTGTCGTTAGTTTTTTTAGCCACGCACACACAAATGTTGCCATTACACATGGACATTGCAAGTTACTAATATACATTGAGATGGTAGCTCTATTCTAGTTCTGCAACTTCTAAAGTTTGTAAAAATATAATATTTGCAGTCAACTGATAGCTTTTTTTCTAGCCAAAAATGATCCTTCAAAATACTGCTCGGCCCAAACACTTCTTTGATTGATATGTGAGGTTTAACGTCCCTAAACCACCATTTGATTATGAGAGACGCCGTAGTGGAGGGCTCCGGGAAATTTCGACCACCTTGGGTTCTTTAACGTGCACCCAAATCTGAGCACACGGGCCTACAACATTTCCGCCTCTATCGGAAATGCAGCCACCGCAGCCGGGATACGAACCCGCGACCTGCGGGTCAGCAGCCGAGGGCCCAAACAGTTTTAGGGAACAGGATAGTTCGACGTGGGGCTCACTTTTATGACGGTGTACAGCATTTCTTGTTTCTTCTGTGAAACATTCTTGTATAGTACATATCAAGAAGTCTTTTACTGGCTAGCAAATGTAAATACCAACTCTTGGGGGAAAAAAGCCTCCTACACTTAAATCATAAAATCACAAACATCCACACTTCTAGTTTATAACTTGCTTTAAGAGCAAATATGTCTCAGCAGTCATACATAACATTCAAATAAAGTAGCACTGATTGGAACTTAAGTAAAGGAACAGTTGACAAGGTCTGTTACCGGAACACAAGAGCGGTTTACCAGGAAGCCCGCATGATGGCTCTTTCATGACTGCTCGATGCTTTGTTGGTTATTTCGCTTTTCTTTGCTGTGCTTCGGCTCGCCCTGGGCATCCAAAAGACTAAAATGAGTGCGTCCGACTCGTGAACTTCAGTTCCATGGCAGCTCCATCCAGGTTTCTTCGTCCACTCACAATATACCCTACTGACAGCATCCTCGTGCTACTATCTCTGAGACGCTCAGTGAGCCCTTGCAGAAACAGCGAGAAAAGAAACATGACCTATAAATAAGGAAGAAGCTGACTTCATGCAATGTATCAGAGATCACCGGCGTCATGTGAAAAAAAAAGGCAATGCAGGCACAAAGATAAGGAAACACTGTGTCCCCCAGATTGAAAAACTTGTCAGTTTCTGGAGGTACCTGCTTGTTTTTTTTCCTTCTACATCGATGTTTATTGTAAGAGTAGGTATATCACTGGTATTCCTCCTGCAATACTGAGATTTTTCTGCCACAGTCAGCTGCTGTCAAGTAAGGCGTGGAAGTCGGTGGCACGCTTGCCTGAAGGAACCTCAATGCAGTCACGCGTCAGTGAGGCATTCCAGAGAACGCCCGCACAAAGTTTGGTAAACACTGACGCTGGTGTTTTCGTTTTCACTTCTCCTCCACCTGTTTGTTTCGCAGCCGCCTGCAGGACACGTTCGACCGTATCGGAAGGAGACAAAGACGTGTCTGTGAAGCCAAACTCGCTCGCCTAAAGGAACCTAAACAGAGTGAATGAAGCCACAGTTGCGCGTATATGACACAAAACGAGGGCATTGAAACCAGGTACGTGTACACCGAGAAAATGATTGTGCAGGCATGCGACTTTTGAATAGTAGACATAAAAGTACCAGCACGCAGGAAATGCAATATATTCGACGAGTTTTATGCTCTGCCGAACTTGTGTTGAAAACCCGAAGTGAAACATAAAACGACTGGAAAAGCATAATTCACACAAAGTGGGAATTTCTCAGTTAGGGGTGCTTCAATTGTGATCACTAGTTCCTGATAAGTAAATAACTTTGGAGACCACGTTTCGAGGAAGCTTGAGTTGATAAGTTTTAAACCATCAAAAACACGATTGAATCGATTCCACCAGGGTGGTGTTGTAATTGTGGTGCTCAGACACTGACTGAAAAATTGCGGGATGGAATATTTCCTGTGGCAGCAGTGTTTTAGATGGCGCGTAAAGTGCCGGGGAGCTTTGTGTGTACTTGGATTTAGTTGCACGTTAAGCAATCCTAGCTGGTCAAAATTTTTGACCCCTTTCACCACTGCATTTCTCATAGTAATATCGTGATTTCGGGGCATTGTAATGTTCGGCAACTCCTAATAGGCTCACATAATTGACAAGTTTAGATGAAACATTCGTATTCACCTCTTCAAGTTCCATGAGTTTTGCTATTTTAAGGCGACAGTGCTAAAAAGTTTACTTCACGAAACTTTCTGCGTCATTGTGTGGCACTTGCCACTCGCAGTGAGTTCCGCCAAAGTACACGAAAGTCGCACTGCAAATAAAAACCTACGACTAATGAGTGAAGGATCATTGAGCAGGGAAGGTTGCTGTAGCCAACCATTAGACAATTAAACTTCACTTAGTTAGTGCAGCAACTGCTTTTCCTCGCAGCATGTTTGTTTTCCTCACCGTCTTTCCCCGCACCTCACAAGTAGAGGACGAGGAATACAAGCTAGTGCGCTCTGTCATAATTATACCTGACCAATCAGTTTAACTTTCCGACCTCCTAATCCTCGTTTCTCGGAACGCTTTGTTGTCGGGTTCTCCTTTCCTGCCTCGGCCTGTACTCCTGCTATTTTTACGGAGGTTAGCTTTTGACTTCCCTGCTGAAGTCAAAGACATTTAGATATCAAAGCAAGTGCAACATCGCAATATACAAATTTTGTAGGCACACAGATAAACATAGATAAACATAGATAAACATTCACGTTTTACGAACTGTATTTGAACTGCACGCTCATCACTTGCCAAGGCATAATTTGTATGTTCGAATTTTAATGAATGTATCTGTAAATACAGTTTATAGATAGGCATGAACAATACAGAGCAACTTAGCAGCGCTCTTTGCCCACCATTGGCATTCGCGCTGTAAAACGCTATATAACATTATTCAACGAAAGTCTAAATTTGAGGGCTAGTTTTTTTTGTTAGACAAAATATCAAGAAGAACG
Organism: Rhipicephalus annulatus; assembly: GCA_013436015.1. NCBI lineage: Eukaryota > Metazoa > Arthropoda > Arachnida > Ixodida > Ixodidae > Rhipicephalus > Rhipicephalus annulatus. The sequence goes on along the minus strand of WOVY01009408.1, from coordinate 828,409 downwards.
AACAGACCCAGTTCACAGTTACGATTCTCTTAGTTATTCTTAATATATATTATTATTGTTATACAAAGTAACAGTCGTTCTTTAAAGTTCTCATGTTTTCACGGTCGGAAAATATTGGGGCCATGGCAATGCCCATCAGTGTTCTGAAAAGGAACGAAAACGCTGTTGCGTTTTTTTAATCACACCGGGATGATTAAGCTTCTTTGATATACAAAGCAAAACTGTTAAGTTGGCTGCCACAGTGAGATATCTCTTACTCTATAACGTTTCTTCCTCTTCTTTTCAGTAAGCGTATCTTACCGCACTCAGCACTTGTTAATCTCCCTGCTTTCCTTTCATTCTTATTCTCATGACCTCTCTATAGTGAACATTAACAAAACCGACGTTGAGCACCCAGTTATTGATAAACTATATGAAAAGTATATAAGAAATGATAAGCCAATTCTGTTAGTGTCACTGACTAGAAAAATGGGAGATAGTCTTAAACTGCGCTAATTGTTTCACACCAACAATCAGCAAGTTAGAACAATGATAAAAACTTTCATAGCCAAGGAACTGAAATCACTCTGATTTGATGACTACAACACAGCTAAAATATTCAAACAACTGTGACATGATGATTTTAATAAATAGGAATCCCCGAAACCGACATGGTGGCAGCATAAACAGCACATATATTATCAATGTGAAGGCGTACATGGCCTGACATGTCTTTCAAACATTTTTTACTTTTATACGACGTGAAACATTATACCTGCCTGTAGTGCTTTCAAGTCAAGTCGGGTCAAGTGGTTTTTTTTGTGTCTTACAATAATTCTTATACAGATATCTGGACTGGTAGCCACAAAAGGCTGGTATACAATACAGTGTTGATAGTAAAGCATACAGGCCAGTGCAGTATTTTACATCTTGGTATACAATACTTATCTTAGCAGACAAACAAACGAATGATAGTTTTGAGAATGTGCACCGGAATAGTTATTTCATATACATTAAAGGTCTTGGTTCGCTAGAAAAATCAATTTACTATACTGTTTAAAGAACGTGAGCGTTCATCCTATAGGTTAGAATACTCACTGAATTCGATCACTCTTTCATTGTATGCATGATAAAATTTGGTAAACTCAGGTTGTCTATTATAGAATTTCTCGTATCTGCGTGCCGGAAAACAGAACACGTTACGAGGAATAGAAAAGTTCGTGCAATGATGAAAAGGGGATGAGGTTGAAGTTTATGAAAGGTTGACAACACAACCTATATTACACCGGCACATTCACTTAAATCCTGTTCAAAAAGCTTTACGTGCTGTCTTTTACTTTCCTGCAAGTTTTCTTAAATTACCAGTTGTGAAAAGTTTTCAAGACACCGACAAAGGAAGAAGGGATGACAGCATGCAAGCTTATCTTGAAGTCCAGTCATCACCCTAACTGCCTTGAACGGCTTATTAATTTCGCTGCTGCCCTGAAACTACAAGCTTAAGATTAAACTCTGCGAGGTGTCCTAGCTGTCGAAATGCCCTATTATCTTGGACGTTCATGTAACATTCACTTGGAGACTGCTTTCGACAGTGTCTTCTTCTTGGAAGAGATCTCTCGCGACAATGAAAGTGAAGAAACTTTATCGCTGTTCAGGCAATCACTTATTTGGCGTGTTTCTCTTCTTGGCACATGACACCTAGTCTCGAGGTAGTCTAAATTGGCCCTTCACGTGAGTGAAAGGAAAATGAAAGCTTACACTGACCCTCATACTTTTGAGGACAAGTCACTGATTAGTCTGACGTTTTTCTTTGATCTTGCAGTGTTCGCTGCAAGTTCAGTTTCTGTTAGCGGTATTAAACGCACCATGCTGGAGGTTGCAGAGCTTACCGTCACCCGACGTGTCGATAATAGTTTTATTACGGCGCATTAGGGCACACATTAAAAAGATTACTACCTTGAGAACGTCGTAGAATCCAGAGCTTTTAACACACCTCACTTTATTACAGTGAAAGTTGTTATGCTATCACAACTCGGGTCATGCACTGCCGTAGTTGTTCACCGACACCGCCGCTGGTGTCTGCAACCACATCGCACAAAATTAGAACAAAAAATTTAGTGCCGATGCCACAGTGGGGCTTGAACCCAGGTCCGCTGGGTTCAAGCCCAGTATTCTACCACTGAGCTCGACCTTTACCTATCCTGGCCGTTTCGATAATGGTATTGATACAAAAAATGGTATGGCATAATATGACTGTATTACGAACGTAACTGACTAGGGATAACATGAAACTCATGAGATGTATGTCATGAATGTTATAATTTCAATTTCATGGTATAGCTCCGCTTGCGGTGGTTTTGTTCACATGGCACTTTGCAAAGCTGGTATAGTATAATATGACTGCATAGCGAACATAAGTGACAGACGCTAAAGTGGAAATTATGACATGCATGTCAAGATTTTCGTGTTATGACTAGTCATGACTACACGCCACGCTCATGGCGCTCGCGGTCATTTCGCTAGCGTTACATATACCAACTTGATATTACAGGACGTGAATGGATGACGAATGTATATGACTGGTGCAAACATGATGATCATGACATGAGTGTCATGTAAAACATGACTACATGCTACACTCATGGAATGCTCACGGCCATTTAGCTAGCTTCACATATACCAAATTTGGTATTACGTGACGTGAATGGAGGACAAAGATAAATGACACGTCCTTACATCATAATCTTGATATGGGTGTTATGTCAAACATGATTACATGCTATGCTCATAGCGTACTCGCGGCCATTTCGCTAGCTCCACATATACCAAATTTGGTATCAGGTGACGTGAATAGACGAGGAAGGTAAAGACACGTCGAAACATGGTAATAATGATATGTGTGTCATGTGAAACATGATTACATTCTATACTCATAGCCTGCTTGCGGCCGTTTAGCTAGCTCCACATATAGTAAATTTGGTATTACGTGACGCGAACAGACGACAAAGGTAAATGACACATCCTAAAATGATAATCATGACCCGGAATTTATGTACGGCATTATTTACGTTCACCTCATAACGTTGTGCTCACTTTAAAGTGACATAGTGCCCCACCGCGGTGGTCTAGTGGCTAAGGTAAAAGTACTCGGCTGCTGAACCGCAGGTCACGGGATCGAATCCCGGCTACGGCGGCTGCATTTTCGATGGAGGCGGAAATGTTGTAGGCCCGTGTGCTCACATTTGGGCGCACGTTTAGGAATCCCAGGTTGTCGAAATTTCCGGAGCCCTCCACTACGGCGTCTCTCATAATCATATGGTGGTTTTGGAACGTTATAGCCCCATATCAATCATATCAATCAAAGTGACATATTGACATTCCTGATTCGTGCTTCGCATTTAATTGATTTCCACAGTACATGGAATCTGGCAATTTTATATGCCGTAGTGGGTATCAAGCAAGTGCGCTTGCAGCAGTTACTCAATGAGTGTTTAGAAAAGGCTTTGAAAGGCCGCTCTTCTAGCTTTCCCTCTGACTGTGCTGCTCCTTCCACCTAGGCCTGGCGTTTACTCTACGTCATTCCTGTATATATACATAAAAACATCACATAAACGTGAAGTCGTTAACGCTGTGATTTACGTACTTGTATATTAATGCTCAAGACGTCCGGACTTTTCTTTGGGAGAAGATGCAATAGAAAAATTTATTTGTAGAGAAAGCATTGTGTAAACTCCAGACTGTCTGTGGAGCCATTTTGACTGACCATTACTGCCTACTATTGCATACTTTTGTTAAGCAGTTCTAGGCATGGAGTACGTGAAATTTCAAGCATTTAGTTACCCCGAGGTTTAAATGATTCCAAATAATATAAGAAGAAAAAGTACTTGTCACGAAGGAAGTATAATTATGCTTACATTGAACGACCTATACGGCTACTAATGCATATAAGCGACTTTCAAAATTCATTTAAATACTAATAACGTTACCGCAGAAGCTCCATGAATTACGCACGTTAGGTATTATTTTGTCGTCAATTAAAATTATTTAATGTTGGGAAATGTTTCCACGTCAATAATGCTGCAGTTAGTGAATTTTTGGCAGTTCATAAATGTTGCAAACCCTGTGAGAGTTCACTAACCTTGTGGCGTTTATGTCTAATATTGCGAAATATTTTAGACAAACACAACAAAGAACTTAAGCTCTCAAACATGACGCATGCAATATAGAAATTGTTGGTTAGGTCTGATTTGCCATAGAAATGTGTGTTATCTGAATAATTCCGAGGAGAGATCACGATGGTGAGATTTTTTTATTGAGCAAAGCGTTACAAAAGGGTGTTAAGCATGTGCTTTTGTCGCCTAGGCCAGATAGCCGTTAGAATCGTGATTCACATGTAACATGGTAAAAGGCAAATGTATTTTCGATGACACTAGTTCTCTATTTTTTGCGACCTTGATAATCATGTCGCAATTTCGGGACGTAAAACCTTAAAAATCAAAATAGTTCCCTTCTACTTTCCTACCAGTAGGTTTGTGCTTACTTGGTTAAATAGTGCTTAGTTGTAAAGACTACCGGTGGCATCGTTCAGAGCGACGCAAGCAGAAATGAGTCGCTGACGTGGATAACAGAAGACAGTGCGTAAATAGCCTATACAAGTTTGTACAGAAAACACAAAATTCACGAACCGTGCTTCTTTAGATCTTTGTGTGCACGAATGTGGCAACACGAGCAAGCAAATGTCAGGCACAGTTGATGGCAAACTGAACATTCCCAAGGGAGCAATTATTCACAAAGAAGACGGGTATGAATTCTGAATGCGCATTGTCTTGAAATTGGAAGTGCGTTTTCTTCCATACCCTTTCTTCGTGTCATTTCTCCGTTCCGGAAAACTTGGCGATTGCCCTCAAACACTACGTACTGATGGCAGAAAAGTTCCCTATGATTCACATGCTCTGTTATTTTCTCCTTAGCTGCTCGATACTCTCTTTCTAATCCGCTTTTATGTATTATTTGCTCTGATTCTGTTCTTTCTATGCCTGAAACACCCTTGGGCATCTGACGCCGTTGGGCCATCGTTTTGCCTCAGTATATCTATAGCTCTAACGGCTTCTTGGCGCTCAAGGTTCTCGCGGAAGAGACAATGCAGTTATTTTTCCAGCGTAAGGATAACAGTTGAAGCTACGAAGCACCGACCACCCCATCTACGTAACGTGCCTTCACAAAGCTGCTTTATGTCGCTTCGCGTGGCAAATATATAGAATTTCACTTCCGTCGCTGACATCCTTTTGCGCACAACTATCTAGCGTGAGGCGAACGGCGCCTTTTTTGCATTGTTACTGCATTGTGCGTCATTTACAACCCCGTTTCCCTTGGGTGGTGCTCAAAATTATTTCGCAGTCATATTTCAATGTGTATTTTAATGTGTATTTTATATAACACAAAACGAGATCGTCCTTCGCCCTGAGAGGAAACGTCACCTCACAAAAAATAAACTTTTCCCGATTAAAACACATGTAAGCAACCACCGCCCTGAAAGAAAATGAACTTATCCCAGATTTCTGAATCACGAATTTTTCTTTCAGGATTTCTTATTAACTGTGAACGCAGAAAATAGACCAGAATTGAAAAACGACAGATAAAAAATATTCAGGCACTGCATAGCTGGTTGTGTATGAATTACCTGCGTCATACATTATTAATGAAAACTAACAGGCAATAATGCCACGAAAAGTATAGGAATGTTGTAGGAAGTAATTTTATTGTATGTGTGAAGAAAGAAAAGAGGACTAAAAGTTAAATCACTATTCGCATGATGCGATCCTGCGACGTTTGAATAACGCGTCCAATGCACGACGGCAGTTATCTTCCCGTTCATTTTATAGAGTATAACATGTAAAGCGTTCCGTGGTAGAGAATCGGAGGTGTTGTTCGAAGGTCTAATGTTCGGATCCTGCCAGTGGGAAGTTATCTTTTCGTTCAGTTTACATTTTCCACATGCACACTACAAATACTTCTCACAACATCCGCTATACTCTCCCTGGCATTATTTTCTGTTAGGTCTCATTATTACAGTCTCTAGCACAAAAATAAAAAAAACGAGATATTAAGTTCACACTTTTTTTTCTGCGTCTTATATGCTTGACCAGAAATATATAAATGTTCTAATAATAACTATATACAACTCGATTGCTTCATGTGATTTCTTATTAAGGTGATAAACTTGCCCATGATTTCTTACCATGATCTATACTTTGTACTCTTTTATGTTCATTGTAACGAACATAAATAAAAAAAGGCGTTTTATAAGAGTGCTGTATAATCCTAACTGAGTCCTTGCTTTGAGGCACCGGACAGTCATATGACGTTTATATCATAATCAATTATGGTCGCAAAAAAGAAACGTAACGTAATGGTGACCATAGTCGACTCATTTGTCTGGCTGAGAACAAATTCATACAAAAAAATAAATTCTCGAGCCACAATTATTCCCAAGTTTGTAGAGTTAAAATTAAAAACTAAGTGACCCTACGTTTGGAAACTGATTCAGTCGCTTCTTCAGGGGTGACTGTTCGGTCTTTTCCAAAGATAGCAACTTTTCTTTGTGGTGTCTCCCTCTCCACTGTCCATAGTCCCACCATTCTTGTAGCTGTGGTGTTTTATTCCCTGGTTTCGTGCACTGTGCACATATGACCTCGAAATGGTTCCGGTTAAGCTGTTAATGGTTCTAGGTGTTATTTGAATAAGCCAGGACTAGACAGATTGCCTTTTGTCTGGCTGCTTTCTATGTTGATGACCCGGGTAGCGTCGAAGTTGATGCGATGGTCAATCTTTTTGGTATGTTTTGCGAGAGCGTTACATGCATAGTCAAAGTTACGCACGTCGTTTAGATGTCGCAGTATCCTTCCTGGAAACTTTCTGGAAAAGATATTCGGGACAGAAGGCTTATAAAGCGAAATATGCTAACGCGTGCCTCTTCATGAGCACCGAGAACTGTTAAGCAATTTGTTGTTGATAAACGCATATTTACTATTCAGAAATGAAGGCTCGTGATGTGAAGAGCCCTTTTGGCGGTCATGATACGTATTTAGGTAACCAAATTGATTTATGCATACGTGAGCCTTTTCTGCACTCTTATGCCATTTAAACACTCAAACTGTTCTTTTTTTATCTGCGTTTGAAATACCCCTGCAAAATCTTCATTGTCATGGCTTCGCTCGTCCTTGCACGTTCAGCCCTGTTTTTCTCGTATGCTGATTGATTTTATTGGTGCCTGTCTTGAGTTTCTGAAAAAAAAACGACGCCACACGCACGTCTTCAGTCCATTTATTTTCTTAGTCGCTAAGACGGTTGTACAGTGTGTAGAAAAGCAGCAAGAGTACTCCAAGTCACGGCTCCAACTTTTCTCGATCGTGTTCGGAATAAGCCGGACGGAGGAAACCACTATTTCGTGGACGCAGACCATGGTGGTCCACGTCTACTTCGAAAAAAGCCGAGCACACAACGGCCTCTTTAGAAGTTCAGTTATTTTTCTTTCCTATTCCAAAAACAAAAAAACTCTTCACCCTTCTCCTCAATTTCTCCCACTAACACGGTTCCACACTTAACCAAAAATACAATACGTGAGGGCGTTCTATTTGTCCGTTCTTTCTTCATGAATGGAAACGATGCCCCTTTCGTGGTCTCTAGTACCCCACTCATCATAGCGAGGGACAACAACGAAACTGAAATGAGAACACAGAATTTTCTTGTATTTTAATTTAGTATACAGAATCAAGGGCTATTTTGGTCATTGATATATATATGATTATACTGTATTTGCCTCTTCGTTTCCACTCGTGAAGGCCCTGTATCCTTAAGTCATTTATCAGTAGATGCAGACCCTATACTAGACCTGTTTTCAGCACCGTTATAAAGCTCTCCTCACCCAGGAGTAGAAATTTTTGGCCATCGATGAAGAGTGCTTTTCTTCACCTATGAGAGAAACTAACCGAAAAATCTTTTGAGAGGAATAAAAACATTGCTGAGATGGCAGCTAGTCCATCTTTTTTTCGCTAGCTCTTTCTCTCTTTGGGAAGCTCTTGCGAGTCTAGAATATGTTTTCTTTAGAACGAAAAAAAACTCAGTTGGCTATAACCAGCCAGTGTTTTTCTACTGGTTTGCTAAGAAGTGCAATGAGTGTCTTTTATCGATGGATAACTTCTAGTTAATTTATGCTCTTTTTATGTCCCACTACAACAACATTGCAAGGCAGGTACCATAAAGAAAGTTCTGTATTATACGAGAAAGAGAGGGGAGCCAATTTGTTGAAGTGAAAAGGGTATTATTCAAAGGGATGGTGGTCAGGCCATGCGTGGCCGCCACCTCCTCGGCACGTTGTATGGACTAAAACCCAGGCTGTTCTGGCAATACTCAATATTTATATTGATCAGAAAAGTATACAGCAATGTTAGGAGATCCATCAAGCAAACTTTTGTAAATTAGCACCTTAATTTAATGCTTGTCAAGAGGCATCTTAGCACTTGCAGACGTGTACGAGAAAATGATAAAGGGTCGTGTCATATTCCTCCATTATACGGTTTGATGCATTTAGACAATCTCCAAATCCCACTTCAATAAATTTTGTTACGTTTATAATAAACTGTCGCTGTACAATGTGCATATCACGTCTTATTTCTTACTTTTTGTATATTTAGCCTAATTTGCTGCTTACAGTTAATAGTGTCATTTTATATGAGTATAAACTTTTGGTTTTTTAAATAACACAGTCCTTAGTGATGTTGCTTATTGGTGGAAAGCATGACAAAAAATACATTTACTAAATGAGATTCAGTTCATTTACAGTATTACAGGCTTTTGAGGCACTGTATGATATGCAATAAGGCAATTGGTAGGAAATGTAACGTGCAGCCTATCATCGTTTCGGCCACTTTTATACATAGCAGGCAACCGCAATCATTTTTTTTAGTTTCTTCAATGGTTCTCATCACACCAGGCAGGTCCAATGCTCCCTAGTTAGAGTATGTGTACGTAATACTACGCAACGACGAAACCCAGTTTCACTCTCTTCAACTTGCGAAATATAGTGTTTTGTTTGGTTGCTTAGATGTGAATTTTTACGAAGAGGGCGGGTAAAAAGCTACACGCAAAAGCGGCGTTCAGTAGTCTCCTATGTTGATTCAAGTTTGCCCATGAAGCGGCGTTAGTGCCACACCTAGAGCACAAAATATCGCATTAGATTCTTCTTGGAAAATTTTTGTTGTGGATAATTCTGATTTACGTTTTGTTTCGTCAATTTTTTAGAGTTATGCTGACTATCTGCTTTGTGGAGACAAGAGGAAGGGCATTGTAACAGTCATTTATTGTTGTGTAGTTGAAATACATCATTTTAAACTGTAGCACTGCCGCAAAACCTCAGTATGATGTAAAGTTAGTTTTTACCATTTGTGTGGCTTTGGTTCAAGTAAGTCATTTATGATGCAAACCCCTACGAAAAATTTTGCATGTATTCATAATGAAGGCTTATGCTAAAGCGCTAATGGACTACGCATACCATACGCGCTTTAGGTTGTACCCAAATGACGACGCTCTCGAACAAGGCACGCTCTGTTAGGCCACTGATGATGTGAGTTGTGTTAGGGTACAGTCAAATCTAACAACGCTAATCTACGGAGGCCACCATTTTTTATGTACGGTCGTGGCTTGTACGACCTGGGCAATCGTAATATTGTTCATTTGAAAAACTTGTAATGTACTGATATCAAAGGGTCATTTTCTAGTGCCAGAGATACTTACCTTCTTCAGCAGTGTCATAAGCACTTTCACGCTGCCTTTAGCTGGTATGCCCCTAAAATATAATTTCTGTATTCCAGTTCATATTTTCACCATAGTGTATTAGTTTTTCTCTGTTATGATTTATAAACAGTTATAAAATTAGGGTGGAATATTACAAGGAGTCGCTAAGAGTAAAACTCGTGTCAGTTTTCCAAGCACAACGTTTTATTTGGCCGTTTGTCGTTAGTACTTAAATGAGCTTTCTGTCAATAATTCAAATTCACGTGAAGTGGAGTGCTACATAATAAAATGCGCCATTCATAAGTTTGATGATGGCTAAATGTCTAACACAGCCACTCTCCGTTTTGTTAGAATAGTGGTTCTTTACAACCTTCGAAGGATTTTCTTTCGTGCTCATTGAACGCTAGGCAGGCATCCACGTATTTGGTTATCATTCATACCCTCTATTACGCTCGCTCTTTAAGTGCTCTCTCTCATTTCTAGGCGTCTCTTGTTAGGCTAATTAAAAAAGTCCCACTTTTAGAGAGCTTGTACATAGGGCCGTGAACAAGAGTGCAACCTCTCTTCAGAACGCATGAGAGGGAACTTCATTACTCTCTTTCTCCTCCCTTGCTTTTCTCGCTTCCCGCTCAACTCAGTTTCAGCGCGTGTTTCACAAGCTGACCGAGATGGGTGCGTTTAGCATGAAGTGTAGGCCCCTCTCAGAAAACTTAGCAAAGGTATGAAGATGGTTAGAGTGAAAAGGCGAGGACAGCGTCCTTGTCACTCCTACTTCACCGCCTTCTTTATTTTCATACAGTCGTTTCTGCTTCGTACACTCTATCATAGAAACCGCTCGGGTTTAAAAATGGGGACTTGCACCCGAGCTAGGCGAAAAAAGGAAGAAAAAGTATAGTCGATGCGCTCACCTCTTCTTAACAGAGACACGCTATCCGCGAAAACGAGTAGCGCTGGCAGTCGCGCGTTAACGCGGCTGGTGTCTTACGGGTTCCTTGCTAATAAGATATTAGAGAGTTTTAGTACTGCGTATACGCTGCGTACGTGGTGGCGTTGCGTACGTAAGGACGCCACGTACTGCGTAGTGCGCATGCGCAGACCGCAACGCGCACGTATCTCGTTACGTACGCAGCCGCTACGTACGCACGCATGAGATGCGTGCGTGCGTACGTATGAGGTGATCGCGCCGCTCTCGAACAAGTTCGCGACAGCGCGAGACTTCGTTTTGCAAAATGGCGGCATCGAATGGAAGCACCGACCGGCTCTGTGGCTTAAAATATGCCCATAATCTGGCTATAACACTTGGATTGGCTTACATTGGCTGTCAACAACACGTGCTTCTATTTTGATCTACCAGATGGCGCAACACGCTTCACGCTCGTTACGTACGCGGGTACTACGGCGTATTAAAAGGCGATTAGTAGCAAACGACGCCACGTAACGCAAGGCGCTTGCGTGATGCGTACGTAGCACCATTCCGCAGTACTAAAACTCTCTATTAACAACTCACGATGTTACTGCAACTAACTGCCTCTTTGTTTTTTTTCCTGTTTCCGGCCTTTTGTGCAGATCACACTTTCGTCAGTCACGGTCGGGGCACAAGGTTTTCGCTGCTTGTACTGGCTACAAACAGTGACCAACTAGTTTCAATAAACGTGTTATGCCGGTCATCTTCCTCATTTCTGACCCCACGTGAGCTTAATAGCTCAGCATTGTCAGATGTTGCTGCTGGCGCAATACAACCACTTTATTTGCTTCTGGCTGCAAGAAGAAAACTTCCAGGCTACTTGGCAGTTTTATAGCTACCTTTTTGTTTTCATGATTTCAGTTAATACAGGTGTGACTCAGGCGCTTTCGATAGTGGTCCCACTAGATATGAATCGGACTTGTTCATCGCTAATACATTTTAGTTGCTGCGCACAGTGTAGCATATTCAAAATTGAATCTGGCGCAAACATCAAGGAACCAAATCGCGATATCAATTCCGCTGATCACGACTGATTGTGACTAAATGTGAACTTGTGGCAGCATCTGACCCAGATCGAGCATATTACTGGTCGGCTCTGATCACGATCAAACGTACCCATGTGACACTGGTGTAAGTTGGAAATATCTGATGACGTCGCCGCCACCGGTGTTCAAGTATGTGGTGGTGCGCAGGCATATTCCCACTCCCGGAATTAGTTTCGTCCTTCCATACGACGAAAGAAAAGCCTCTTGTCTATGTGACTGGAACTCAAGCAAAACTGCTGAAACGCACCTTACTTTGAAAACCATTCATTGCTGAACGTCACATAAACCTAAACTGAAAGTTAAGGGGCGATCGCAAGCACAGCTCGTGGAACGCTCTGTCTTCATAGACATGGTAAATTAGCTATCTGAAGAACTGCTATAGTCTTAAGGGTCTTAGGTACGTGTATTAGGTGCGTAAAAAGTGTTACAAAGATAAAATCCTAATTTAGGTACCATGAATTGTGATTTGCAAACATAATGCCTTACTTCGCGATATTGTCCCCAAGGCTCACACTACTGTGAGAATTTGAAGTGGACTGCCCTCACCGCATCCATGCTAGAACTTTTGTTTTTTGAAAAAATATAAAAATAAATTAATACTGAAATGATTTATTGAAGCAAGGTGGGCGATGTACAATTTTGGCACCGATCGTAACTTTTTTCGCACTGTGGCCTCTGCTCCGCAAGTCATTCAAAGCTTCGCATCCAAGGCAGTTTTGTCACGTCTATTGGCGATTTCGCTTAAGGCGCGTTTACACTAGAGCGACACGACACTGACAGGAGCCCGTCGAAGACCCGAGGCAGACGCACACCATCGGCCAGCGAGTCCCTCGCCGACGAAGTCGCCAGACACCCTAGTCACACTAGGCCAACGATGACGATGACGCCTGAAAAGACAGTATGTCATCGCAGTGTAACATGATGAGAGACCGAACACACCAGCCATGCGCATCCGCATACCTGTCGTCGGTTTGTTTTCGGGAGATCGTCGGTTGAGTAAAAATTTGCGCCATGTCTTTGTTTCAAACGACCACGAAGGGGGTAATCTTGGGGCAGTTAACAATACCCTCTTCGAGGCTTCCACGGCGTCTGAATAGGCAGATAGAGCACCCTACGGAATTCCTTTCTTCGTTTCTCTATTATGTACACCACCTCCATCTCTTGTAACCGTGAATTATGGCTGGGGCTGCACTGCGTAGCCGGAGAAGGACAATGGCCGAGAAGGAAGCATGGCTGAAGATGAGCCGCTGTTGTGCATGTTTAGTGAGTGTAGCTGCGTGTGCCGTCAATGTTACTAGAGAATTGGCCAATGAAAGACTGTGAGAACCACCAGGCACAGGTGGGGTCTTCGAGAGGCCATCTGCGGACTCTTCGTGTCCTTGCGATGTACATAGGCCAGCGACATGAGAAAAGACACTCCCAAAGGCAGCCTGCCGCCCAAAATTGGTGTCGCGTCTCTCTAGTGTAAACACGTCCTTAGGAGTAACATCGTCATCTTTAAAGTGGCACATCGTTGCCTATGGCAACTTTGCGGATGTTAAATTATGGCAGCGATTGAGTAGCATCTTTTTGCGTTCGCGAGTTTCTATTAACATTGAGTGCAACGCTTCTGCAGGGCAATGTTTCGATATGTTGAAAACATCATCGCGTGTCTTTTTTTACTTGGTTACGTTTTCGATCACTCTCGCGATGAATGCTCGTGGGTATTCCTCGAAACTAGGAATTAGTAAAATGGAAGTCAACGAAGGAAGTCAAGCAAGATCACAAAACTGCTGTCACAGAACGAGCGCTCAAAAAAGGCGAGCCGCCAAATTCTCGCGACGAAACGCCGGAGTGACGCCGCGAGGTCAACTAAAAAGAAAGAAAAAGAAAACAAACATATAAAGGCCCCCCTAACGCGCGAGGCTCTCCTCTCGGAAGCGTGGCTTCGCCGACGAACCTCCTCACCCCACATCGGTGGCCGCGCAAGCACTCGAAGGTTCTAGATGGAAAGGGGTGGGGTCATGCCGGGTTGAATCATTCGTCGCGGACAGCATTCGAACCGTCTCGCCCTCTCCCCAGCCTTCGCTGCGCATCCCGCCGACGAAATGATGAGAACTTTCTGGAATCGCGCGCGGAAGGTATTTAACCGAGCAGCGGAGATGAGAGATCAGGAGAAGACGGAAGTTAGCGCCAGAGCGCGTGGGGATTCCGCCGTGTAGTCGGCGAAGGTTTTGTTCGTAGAGACAAAGCGGAGAAGATGTTTCCACCTGAGGGGTGATGACTCGAGCTACAGGCAAGAGTGTGTGTTTACCGCTATCGAGCGAAGACGCGTGGCAAAAGCTGCGTGTGTGAAGCCGACGTGTTTCCGGCGAAGAGGTTGAAGCTTGGCGAGTGGCCAATTGAAGACGCGAGGTTTCCTGGAAGAGAAACTTTGGCGAGGTTTCCCGGAAGAGAAACTTCAGGGGCAGCGGCACTACAACAACGCTGGACTTCGAGTGAGTGATTCTCGGAAGAGTATAATCCAGACTTTTCTTCTAAGAACTTTGGACTGAATAGGTTTTCTATCTCTTTAGTCTTTAGGTGTCTTGGTTGTTCAATGCATGCGACTGAATTGTAGTGCGCATTGTTGCCTGTGTCTGTTGTTTTGAGTGTGGCTGATTGTACTGTGTTGTACATTGTTCGATTGGTAACACATTATACTCAACTATTCTGGAGTGTGCATACTTGTGTATTGTTTTCGATCTGCCATTATTGAGAATATAATTTTGTTTGTTTATCAACTCTCGGCTCTGAGTTGTTCTTTGGGCCACAGCCGGCGTCCGCTGGCGCGCCAAAAAGGACCACTTCTAAATTGTCCACGCTTTCGTAGTGCGGTTCGGGGGACCAATACTTCGGTCCTTGGAATTAGCCCGGTGATCACCTCCCTAATTAACGGGACTCGTGACAATTAATCTGGCGTCCGCGACAGGACCTTTTGGTGCACAGTGTGTCCAAAGTAGTGCGAAAGAGCCTCGAGTTGTTGATACTGCTATCGGAACGATTTTGCGTGTTGCTCAGTGTTCTCGTTAACGAGTGCAGGGGGGTGTTCCGATAGACTGATTTAGGCAGATACTTTTTACACGCGGCAAGGCTTTATTTGCGCCACACCAAGGATCTCGAAAAGTTAGTTGCTCTTTGTGAGAAGATGGGTCTTTCTCGCGCCGAACTACGGAAATGGGAAAGCCAGAAGGACAAAGTGGCGGTGGAGAGAGAGAGGTTGGCAGCTGAGAGGGCCAAGGAAGAAAAATCTGCTGAGTTGGAGAGGGAAAGGCTGGCTGCTGAAAGGGCGAAGGAGGAAAGAGATCAGCAATTGAAGTTGGAGCTGGAGAGAAAAAAGTTGGCAGCCGAAAGGGCGAGAGAAGAAAGAGAAGCGAGGGAGCGACAGCTGAAAGAAAAAGAGAAGAAAGGGAACGGCAGCGGCAGCACGAGATGGAACTCGAGCGGTTCCGTTTGCAACAGCGAAGTGAAACTCCCGTCCAAGCTAGATTTGAAAGCAGCGAACGGGAAGATCATGCCTTCCGCTTGAACCTAAGCAAGCTGCTCGTAGCGTTTGATGAAAGGAAGGACGACCTTGACGCGTACCTTCACCGATTTGAAACGATTGCAAGGAGCCAGAATTGGCCGGAACATCAATAGGCTACTGATTTGAGTACCTGCTTGAGTGGTGAAGCGCTCAGTGTGTACGGCAGGCTGACGCCGACCGATGCAGCCAACTATGCAAAGGTGAAATCTGCCTTGCTGAAGCGATTTAGATTTACTGTGGAAGGATTCGGGGACAGATTTCGGACAGGAAAGCCAGCTGATGGTGAGACGGCTACGCAGTACGTCGCCCGACTTAGCCATTACTTCGACAGATGGATTGAACTTTCAGGGACAGCGCAGGAGTACGATGAGCTTAGAGAGCTCCTAAATAGAGAACAATTTCTTACTAGTTGCCACCCAAGCCTGTCGCTGTACTTAAAAGTGAGGAAGGCTGAGTCACTTGAAGGAATGCTTGAATTGGCTGATCAATTCTGGGAAGCGCAAGGTGGAACTAATTTGGCGAAGGTCAAGAAGGAGTGTCCCGAAGATTCGAAAAGTTCGGCACCCGAACAAAAGAAGCGTGCACCGGAGAGTGTTCCGCGATGTTTTCTGTGTAACCGAGTGGGTCATCGCGCGAGAGACTGCCGAACTAACTTCACGAGCCACACGGTTGTAAAATGTTTCAAGTGTGGTCAGACTGGGCACAAAGCAGACGCATGTCGAAACGGAGCGAGTCAAACTCACCAAGTGTCCTGTGTGCTAGCAGCACCGAAATCCGATGATAATGTCGTCACCGACGGATTTGTAGAGTTGAAAAATGGGGAGAAAATCTCTTTTGTGGGTGCTGTAATGACAAAACAGCCAACCGGTGTTTCGAAGGGAATACCAACGCTGTCTGGAAAAGTTGCGGACAAAAAGATTACGGTGTTAAGAGATACCGGCAGCTCCACTGTTATCGTGCGGAGAAATTTGGTACAGGAAAGTGAGTTGACAGGCAGAACGAAACTGGTTTGCCTAAATGACCGTACGGTTCGTATGCTTCCCGAAGCAGAGATTGAGGTTGAAACCCCGTACTTCTGCGGGAGGGTTACGGCTCTATGCATGACGGCCCCCCTTTACGACCTTGTCATCGGAAACATCGACGGGGCGCGAGGGCCGAATGATCCAGAACATTTGGGGGAAGACCCGAAGATAGAGCCCTCGCCAACCCAGCGACCGCGAGATACAGTGGAGGAGCATCCCGTGACGGATCTCACTCGAGCCCAAGGTGAAGCCGCGGCACAAGAGACAGCGAATGAGAAGTTGCTCGTGTTGAATGAGTTCACGTGCCGGGCAGCTGGACGTACGTCGGCACAACCTCAACCGACAGACAGTGTAAAGGTGACGGAGTCGGCCAGCCAGGCCCAATGTCGTGACATGAAGAAGCGGGTGACAGGATCGGTTGAGCGTTATCACCCGTTAACAGTGTCAGAAGTGACAACGATGGCTGAGACACCGCCTCAGTCCCCGTCGTTGGAAAGGGCTCGCCGAAAAAGAACGAGCAAAAACAAGAAGAGATCGAGCGAGCACCGCAAGAAAGGACGCAAGCGCAGCTCGAAATACACAGGATAAGTGCTGAGGTCGAATCAGAATGTGTTCGGCAGTGCTGAGTGCCATATGTTGTGGTAATGTTGTGTTATCCTGTGTCACAAGTGTCGAAGTGTTTGTGCTGTGATGTGATGTATAGTATTGTACAATTGTTGTAATGAGAGAACTTTGTACATTTGTATTGTTGGGAATGTGTGGTGGAGTGTTGTAGTCATGTGCCTGTGGTTATATTTCATGTGTTGTGTAATTGAATTACAATGTACAATTGTATTGAGTGATCTATTGTGAATGTGAGGTGTCATGAGCGACGGTCTATGTTACAGTCTCTGAGAGTGTGGGGACTGTTCGCGCTTGTTTGTGTGGTTTTGAATATTATGAGATAATATTCTTAAAGTGGGGGGCAGTGTCACAGAACGAGCGCTCAAAAAGGGCGCGCCGCCAAATTCTCGCGACGAAACGCCGGAGTGACGCCGCGAGGTCAACGAAAAAGAAAGAAAAAGAAAACAAACATCTAAAGGCTCCCCGGGTGCGCGAGGCTCTCCTCTCGGAAGCGTGGCTTCGCCGACGAACCTCCTCACCCCACATCGGCGGCCGAGCAAGCACTCGAATGTTTTAGATGAAAAGGGGTGCAGTCATGCCGGGTTGAGTCATCCGTCGCGGACAGCATTCGAACCGTCACGCCCTCTACCCAGCCTTCGCTGCGCATCGCGCCGACGAAATGATGAGAACTTTCTGGAATTGCGCGCGGAAGGTATTTAACCGAGCAGCGGAGATGGGAGATCAGGAGAGGACGAAAGTTAGCGCCAGAGCGCGTGGGGATTCCGCCGTGTAGTCGGCGAAGGTTTTGTCCGTAGAGACAAAGCGGAGAAGAAGATGATTTCGACCTGAGGGGTGACGACTCGAGCTACAGACAAGAGTGCGTGTTTACCGCTATCGAGCGAAGACGCGTGGCAAAAGCTGCGTGTGTGAAGCCGACGTGTTTCCGGCAAAGAGGTTTGAAGCTTGGAGAGTGGCCAATTGAAGACGCGAGGTTTCCTGGAAGAAAAACTTCGGCGAGGTTTCCTGGAAGAGAAACTTTAGGGGCAGCGGAACGACAACAACGCTGGACTTAGAGTGAGTGATTCTCGGAAGAGTATCTTCCAGACTTTTCTTCCAAGAACTTTGGACTGAATAGGTTTTCTATCTCTTTAGTCTTTAAGTGTCTTGGTTATTCAATGCATGCGACTGCATTGTGGTGCGTATTGTTGCCTGTGTCTGTTGTTTTGACTCTGGCTGATTGTACTGTGTAGTACGTTGTTCGATTGGTGACATATTGTACTCAACTATTGTGGAGTGTGCATACTTGTGTATTGTTTTCGATCTGCGATTATTGTGAATATAAATTTGTTTGTTTATCAACTCTCGGCTCTGACTTGTTGTTTGGGCCACAGCCGGCGTCCGCTGGCGCGCCAAAGAGGAGCACTTCTAAATTGTTTACGCTTTCGTGGTGCGGTTCGGGGGGCCGATACTTCGGCCCTTGGAATTAGCCCAGCGATCGCCTCCCTAACTAACGGGACTTGTGACAACTGCACATCCGTGTTAGTGTTTTATTTGCATAACAGTGACTGCTGGATATCCGTAAATAAAGGCCACGGCAGTCAGCAGGTTACCCATGCACACTGAACGTGCAGTCTTGTGCGTATAACTAAATGGCGTGTCAATAAGGCAAGCGTGCTTGTGTCCGGAATATGTGTTCTATTGTTTTTTGTCGGGCTGATTTCGTCAAATTGTTTGAAATTTAAATCATTTTGCATGCATATCCGCATAGCAAACGTGTTATCATGGATCTTATCTGAGCAACTAATATTTGTAATCTGGGTAAAATATAATAAAATCAAAAACAAAGGAATGACCGCAAACATTCTAAATTGCAGAACCAGATTTGAATTGAGGTAAATTTAAGAATTCGGCTCACTCAAACTATTTGACCATCATACGTATTCACAAGACTGTATCTGTCGCTGCCACGTATATGGCGAACTTGTTTGTTTGTTTATATGATACTGATGGGCATCAAACAAATCTACTTTTTGAAATAACAAGACACAATCGTTATGATCCAAGTGCTTATCATCAGTATAAATATTTATGGTACCTCTTACTCAGACATGAAAGGTGCAGAGCTTGAAAAATTTAATACCCTCATTCTAAAGGTGCGTCAAGACTGCCATAGAGATCTCTGAACGTGCTTGCACAAATGAACTACTATGCCTAGGTCTCCGTAACATCTGACTGGAGCGCGTAGAAGTACACAAAATAAAGGAAACCGAAATCTTTTGATTTTCGTAAAGAGAGTAGTCGATGTACCGAAGAATAGGCTATACTAAGGTCATGGCACTGTGTAACGAGAAATTGAATATGCCAGCAACAATGCAACCATACACTTTTGTTGCCCACGTTGCACGGAATATCAATAATGCTCACCATTCAGGGACCAAATTTCTAAATATACAAAAACTGCGTCAGCTCAACGGCTGAAATGGGGACATTCACGTCGTGAGATATTTTGAAATCCCAGTTTGTGCTGCTGGTGTAGCCAACAGCCGAGGCAAACAGAAAATGTTGTCTAGCATCTTAAATACAGAAACGGAACCATTTAATGATACAGTAATAATCCTGGACATCTCCATCTATACGAGAGAAATATTCGTCTGGCGCACTAAGTCGAATAGTTGAAAAAGGAACATTTCACAAGTAAGCAATAAAACTTTTACAACGTATACTAAACAGAGCCTAAAATAAATGTAGGTCTTCTGGATTCTGGGTCACAAGTCCTTGATGAAAAAATTCGGCAGATCCAACGTACCCTGGAAATCAATGTTACGCTAAGCATGCGGATGCAAGGTGCATGTCTTTTACTTTTCTTATTGAGCAAAAAGATATAAAGTGGCACTCAATATGTGTACAAATCCA
Organism: Rhipicephalus annulatus; assembly: GCA_013436015.1. NCBI lineage: Eukaryota > Metazoa > Arthropoda > Arachnida > Ixodida > Ixodidae > Rhipicephalus > Rhipicephalus annulatus. The sequence continues at coordinate 808,549 of WOVY01009408.1, read as the reverse complement.
CGCACACACATACGTTAACCAGCATCGTATGTTTCATATTAGCAGTTGTTTGCTGTTGCTTAATGATGCCGACAGCAACATGAATATTAGCAACACCAGAACCGGTAAGCTGGTATGAAGCGCTTGTGTTTGGCTGGGGCTCACGAGGATAGCAGCCCTCAACACTGCTACACAGATCAACCTCGGTAGATGGCGCCTAACTAGAATTGACGTTAAGCCGACATAACGGCTATATCACTAGAGTACATATGATCACGTGACTAGGTAATGCATATAAATGTTGATAGCCAGTACTGCGAGCAAAATTGACATTTCACGAACATTAAGCCCTATTTGCAACGTATTTCTGAGACCTGGCGTGGCAGAATACTTGATTGCCATGCAATACTACGGTTTGATTTCCTGCTTGGACACGGACTTTCATTTTTTGCATTCGTCCAGCCAACCCTGCCTATGTCAGCTTTTTCTTAATGCTCAAGCGATAAAATCAACCAAGTATGTTCTCGCCGTTCCTGGATAGATATGAGATGTCTATCAACTGTGCCCCATACGCGAATACCAGTGGCACATACCCCCCCTCCCCCTTGAGTATCTGCCACTGTTTCTTGGAAATCGTTTGATGACATATTCGACAAGATTGTGACATTGTTCATGTTATGACTAGCGCGTCGTATTTGCAAACCATCTTACTCTCCCGTACAAATTCTGGTGTACCTAAGGGGGTGATCATGAGAGCAGGCAGACTTGGGCGGGTAGATAGGTACATAGATAAATAGGTAGACACCAAAACCGCTTTTAATACACCAAGAAACGCTCCGTGCTTAAAATGAGGCTGCTAACACTTTTGTCCATGCTTACGATCGCTGCGCCTTCCCACAGCATGCTCTAAGGAGACAGGAAGGTGTAACCGCAAGGTACTGTGACATATAGCACTACAGACTGCACAGATAAGGCTATCTGCCAGCTCACAGTGGCTAACTAGAAAAAAGGCATTAGCCCCCTGGTAATTGCAAACAAACATTAACAACCACGGTATACCTTTCTCACCTCTCACTAACTGAGTGATTGTGCATCTGTAAATGCAGTGATGTACCGTACACTCTACGTCACATGGTATTGGGATGCGTACAAAAGCCAAGCACCACCGCAGTAACCGAAAAGAAGTGCAGCGAAAAGCAGTGTCATTATCTTGCACCCATGTCTCCGCAGCATCTCTTCTACCATAATAGAGAGTTTTAGTGCTGGGTACGCATTCTCTTGGGCCGCTGCGGGCTTGGGAGCGCGTGGCGTTGCGTACCCAACTCTTACCCAACCGGAATGCCTTATAGCAGTGCGCACGCGAACGCGAGCCGCATGACACACATGCGCTCGCAGTGCCATACTGTCTTGTCACGTAAGTATTGTTTAAATATTTTTTGCTATTTAAACTGTTAAATTTAACATCACAAGACTTTTTTATCGTCCACAGTATCCTAGTATAGGCAAAAAAGGTGAAAAATACGAAAATACAAGGTAACTGTAACGATGGTGTCGAAATCTTGTGACACTTCGTCCACCCATAGTCATGAGCACGTTGGCTTACGCGTAATGTTTTCAAGGGGAAAATTATTAAAAAGATAACTTATTTGTAATAACGTCGTTGTGTGGTTTTTGCACGCGACGTACAATGCACAATGTTTCTGCAAGAACAGTTTTGTGATTGCCTGGTTCACTATGGTCCCGCTAGATGGCGCCACCTATTCAGCTGGTCGGGGGCTCGCACGTTTTTGGCTTCTATGTTCTAGGCCATTCTAGCTTTGGTAATCTGGCTGGCAAAATTTAATCACTATTAATCCACCGCCAGTGAAGGTCAGTGTGAAGTGTGGCTCGCCGTGAAGGTGAGTGACATCACGGTTAATATGATTTGCCGGCACGTGCGCCAGGGCAGCTTATCTCCGCTAGGAGGCCAGTGGTAGAAGCGTTCTTTGTGGCCGCGCGGGCGCATGGCCCCATCGCCCCAGCGATCTTGCAAGACATCTGTTTGGGGTTTCGCGCATGCGCAATACCGCGGCCCCAACGTCCTGCGTACGCAAACCGCTTGGGTACCCAGCACTAAAATTCCCTAATGAATCATTTCCACAAAGTTCAAGTATATGGAACCAGTGCTTTAGATTATTCTACTACATGTATTTTAAGCATTGCATTGAGTGTAACTGTACATAAGAAAACAGTAAGGAACACAAGAACGAAAGAGGGCCCATGCTAAGTGGGTGGAATGCAAACGTCACTGTTCGTCATATAACATCTTACACGAGTTAAACTTTGACAAAGGAAGCAATACATATTTACACTACATACATAATGTCTGATCGTCACTTTTTTTCCTCCAGAAGCACAATTTCTTGCTAAAAACAGGAAACCGCTTTCAATAGATGAATATTCGACAGCGCATTTAATGCTAGCGGGGGTACCTAACAGATTATATGACCGTTCTGTTTTAGTCATGCTTGATATTTTTATTTACCTACCCCTACTTTTAGTTCCCACATTGTTCAAAGCGTTCTTGCATATACACCATGTTTTTTTGTAACTGCTATCACTTTCTTCTCTTCTCGTTATGCCTCTCTCTCTCTCCACGGCAGCGCTGCTGCCGTATTCTCAACGCAGCCCCACCTGACATCAGCAGGACACGACGTTCCTTTTGTGCTAGTGCTAAGTGCACTCCATTGGACATCCCCTGCACAAGAGCCTCGCGCAAGTGCCTTTCACAATGTGTTCGGTACTAGCTTTCCCTTCTATGCATTCTCCGCTTTTGTGTCACCCATTGTTCGCAGACTCGCTTACGTGACGCAGTTCTCGCCGGACATTCTTGTCTCTTGTAAACGCTACAGTGTGCTTCTAGTAGAGAAGGTCGTACACAATAGCTCATTATGGTTGAGCATGATACCACCCGACACAATATTCTCACACGCTTACGGTGATCGATCCTTTGTGGTCATAGAACAATATTTCGATGAGTTGTCTCATGCCACTGTGAATTAATTTTACACACCTCAGTTGATTTTTTTTCCATGCGCTCGGTATCATTTTTTCAGTGGTTTTAATTGATAACAGAAAATATGAACCGCCTTGAGGGACAAGGTTTTGTTAAAATATTATGCTATAGCCAATATTGAAATGACGAAGTGTTTCTATTTTACTCACTCATACGACGAAAATACGAGCCACTATTTTATATTTGTTTATTCGATGAACAGTAAGCCGCGTTCAGAAGAAAATAAAAAGGTTAAGAATGGCTGGCTGATTGACCCTTTTTTGAACTTACGTAACCTACCATGGTGTATCGGCCATGAGACGGGTGGTGCCTTGTTATATTAATGAATTTGTTTATGTTCCCGAAATGTTTAGCAATGGGTAACGTTCAAAAGAACTCATTAGCTTAATTAAGAAAAGACGAAGAATTGAAAATCAAAACAAAAGTATTATCATTAAACAGTATAGGGTGGATTGATATAACAGTGGCAATCAATTCATTTTACCTTGTGTAGGAAATTGTAGATGGCATCGGAAACGTTTCTATGGTTAAAACCTACAACGGTCGCTCCCAAGGAAAAGAAAGCACCAAATGTAATAAATTTAAGGCCTACTTTTATAGCAGCTCTTCTATAAGTCTTTTCTTTGATTAATAATTCATATCAATTTTATGAAGAAATGATGCAGTGGTCACCTCTTATTGAATTGGATGCACAAATGTGACTGCACAAGACCGGACCTGTGAAGCTAAAAATTTAGTGAGGGTGACTTGGCATCGCATTTCGGTGACAGATATTTCGGCATTTCTAAAAAATCACCTACGATTTTTGCAAAAGTACAAATAATTCATGGAGTAACAGAAATATATTATTTCTGGTTGGTGACTGGTAATATTTGTTTCTTATTTAGTGCGTTCTCCATTTGAACAGATATCAGTTTATTTAGACCATACTACAGTGTTTGCCATAATCTTTGCGAGTTTAAAAACAGCAACATAAATAGGCTCATCCTGTGTGTGTTCTGCTTGCTCATGTTTTCTTTATAGTGCTCAAGACTACTTTTGTTTCGTGTCTGAGCTAGGACTGCTGTGTTACCAAATATCCATTCTCTCGTTCAATCCCTCGCTAAATCATTTATTGAACCATTGAAATAATAAATAAAGAAATCAATCGAGTATTCACTCAATCACTTAAAAAATTGATTTTACTTACACCGTTATTCGGTCAGTTGGCTGCTGGTCACACTACTTCCACAAGCGCAATTTTGTTTTATTTAATATTTACGACGAACCTACAAACAGTAGTGACACGTTATTGCAGATATTTGTGTATCAGTGAAATATGCATTGGAAGATAGACTACACCTTTCTATTTAAAAGAACTGAACACCAAGCTAGTTGGTACGGCATAAAAATAACAAAACAGCGAGGTCCCTCGGGTTGTCGTCCACCTTCGTGGTACCGTTTCGCCAATATGCAGAACTCTCGATATAGTTTTTTATTGAAATTTTAAACTTAATTGAATAACATTAATATAGTAGCGATCGCGTAGTGGTTAGAGCATCCGCCTCGCATGCCAAAGGTCCGTAGTGCAAATCGCGGTGCCGCGCAGTTCCCAACCGGACAAAAAAAATCCGCGTGGTGATGGAACTGCATTAAGAGGTCTGGGGTGCGGCCTCACCGGTAACCACCGCCGGGAACGCACTCCCTCACCAGAGAAGGATTGGCCACCCTGGTGCAGTATTTGTCCACTACCTCCCACATGCATACGTCAAATAACTCGCGGCCCTCAGTCCCCAGCAGCTGCGAAGCAACTGACCACGGCAGCGGTCAGATCTGCAACGCAGCAGAGGGTGCTAAGAATCTCTGGATGCGGACAGGCCGTCATTGGAACCTGAACTTGGCAACGTTTAACGGGAGATGCGACTCGAAGACACTTTTCTTAATATTCACCCTAGAGCAATGAAACTTGAGCTGTTTATGAAACTTTTTATGCTGATTACGATCGATCCCATTCCACGAAATGTACACCCCGAATGAACAGAGGCAGGTGCTTTGCGCGGGCGACCGCCATTCTCAAGCGCACAGACATGGAAGCGGACAACGTCTCGTTCGTGGACGCCGCTGCCTATCACAACAACCAAGCCTTCGCCGCAGTCATGGTATCATCCGCGCAGCAGACTCTTAACTCTTCCACAATCCTCACCCGAAACCCAGAAGCAGAGGAGCAAATAGCTATAGCTATAGCTATGCTTGACAGCAAACGGGAATTCATCTACAGCGACTCCAGGCCGGCCATCAAAGCCTTCGAACACGGAGTCATCTCCGGCCAGGCACTGCGTATCCTGCGCAAAGCAGACCCAAGTGCCCTGAAGCACCACACTGTCATCTGGTTCCCCGCCCATCTCAGCCAGGGGCCGGGTGCCCTATCCAGCCTCAACGAGATCGCCCATGATGCAGCGTGCGCACTTACTGAACGCACCGCCACAGGGCAACCTCATCTACTGGGTTAGATACCAATCGGGATGCCAATCGGAGATTGCGGAGATGCCAATCGGAGATACCAATCGGAGATTACGTACAATGAAATAACAAAGCACTTTTACCTGGAACGCCGCATTTCTCCACCCCCACAACCGAAACTTGACCGACCGCAGGCATTAAGCCTACGCCCATTACAGACACACACGTACCCAATCCTTGCCACGCTTCATGTTTATTATCCTCATGCATACCCCTGCGACACATGCCCTTCATGTGGACACACAGCGACCCTCGCACACATGCTTTGGGAGTGTAGAACAACTCCTCCCGACTCTACCTCAAGCAAGTGAGAGAGGTCCCTCAGGAGCTCACTTCTCGCCGACCAGCAATGGGCCGTCCAGCAGGCCCACGAAGCGGCCGCCAGGTACTCCCTGTCGGTCCCTACGTGGGAGACGCCCGCTACGCGCTAAGCGTGTCCTGCAGGCCTGAAATAAAGTTTTTTTCATTCTATTCCAGTTTTTTGCAGGGTACACACTTTTAGCTCTGCAACATGACAAAATGAAAACATTAACCCTTTTGCCCCCCCCCCTCTTTTCATCTCTAAACTTCTATAATTTTTTACTATTCATAGTTCATAATACCTCAAATATTGTGTAGAGTGCAAATAACTAATTAGGAAGCGCATATAAAATATGTAGTACACGTGGAAAATAATAGAGGTAAAAAGTCCATATTTCTTTTACTCTAGTAATGGCATACATACAATTGTTTAGTATACTATAAAATATTGAAATATAAACTAAATAATTGCATTTGTCATATTTTGGAAAAAATTTGGTCAAAATTTTATGCAGATCCAAGCACTAGAAGTGCCCGAAAAAGGAGGGGCACTTTAGAAGAAAATGGCAAAATATGTGTTTTGAGAAAAACGAGTTTTCAAGTTAAAATTGAGTTTTTAATAAAAGATATTATAAATCAAATGAACTTTCCACACCAAAAAGAACAATCCTTCTTGTACTGGCCACTGCGACTAAAATACGCCAGCACCATGACTTTCTCCCTCTCTGCTTTTTTGAGCCGACTCATCACAGACGTTTCGATCACAGACAGGACCATGAAACACTTGCCAAACTTCCGTTCCATCTGGCAAAGCCTTGTGCCAACTGCAAGCAGCCAGGAAGAAGTTCGACAGGACTGCGAAATCCAAACTATGTCCAGTGTCATGCCATTTTGCAGCCATGTTTGTGCCACATACCGTCGTACATAATGGCAATGTCGTCCCTGCTAAGTTCTCTCACTGCGAGCTCTTTTGACCTCGCAAGATTGGCGCTTACGTCATCCATTGCCGCATCAAGAAGTTTCCGGGCGATTTGTGTGAATAACTTTTGAGGCATTGGCTTTTCCAAGACAACAAATGAACTGCCGCCAATTGGATCAGCTGCTCGTAGCCTATTCCTACAGAGCACGCCGCACAACGGCTTTCAATTGTGAGTAATGCCATTTTTCATTCATAAGGAAGATAATTACACGAGAAAAGCATTGTTCAGCTGCGCCACTTCACAAGACATGCACCGCGCAAATAGGTTTCACAGCACGTGCAGGCGCGCAGCGGCCAATGGCGGCACCCGATTCGTACCATGTGATAAGCCAGTCGTGGCACTCGAAAAACGCACAGAAGAGTGCTTCGTTTTATTATTTCTTGCGCTGCATCAGCGAGAGAAACTGTTGTTATTTCAAGAGTGAGGCTGGACTCTTCGACTCATGTCATCAACAATGGCGAGCGGTGGCGCATTATCGGCCGCAAGGTGCTCGAAGACTCCACACTTTCGATCTTTTAACAAACACCTTGTGTTCTTTAGATGCAATTCTAAAGCATTTCCAGTCAACCCTCGACCTGTATTATTTTTTTTTCATAGCAGTAGAGGTACTAATCTTATCAAAACAGAGAAAAATAAAAATTCGGTAATTTAAAAAAAAACCTTGCGTTTTTAAAAGGGATATAATAGGGCTCAGTAAGGTTAGGAGGACAGATGAGGCCTATACGGTTTTACAGAATGGGCACGTCTTTTGCTAACGGGGCTTGGCTGACGAAAAAGAACTGGGAGTGGGGTTCTTAATTCAGAGAAACATAGCTGGCAACATAGAGGAATACTATAGCATTAATTAAAAGGTGGTAGGTATTGTAATTAAGCTGAAGGAAAGATACAAGGTGAAGGTGGTACAGGCTTACGCACCCACATCCAGCCATGATGACGCTTCAGTTGAAAGCTTCTATGAAGACGTGGAATCGGCAATGAGTAAAGTAAAAACACAGTATACTATAGTGATGAGCGACCTTAATGCAAAGGTGGGGAAGAAGCAGGCTGGAGACCAGGCAGTACGAAATTATGGTATCGGTACTAGAAACGCCAAAGGAGAGCTACTAGTAGAATTCGCAGAACGCCATAATTTACGGATTTTGAATACCTTCTACCAGGAACGAGAAAACCGCAAGTGGACATGGAGGAGCCCTAATGGCGAAAATAAGAACGAAATAGACTTTATAATGAGTGCACACCAAGGAATCGTGCAGGATGTGGAAGTGGTTGGCAAGGTACGATACAGTGACCATAGAATAGTACGGTCTCAAATTCGCCTAGACTTGAAGAAGGAACGACAGAACCTTATACGCAAGAAGCCAATCAATGAGCTAGCACTGAGAGGGAAAGTACAGGAATTCAGAGTGTTGCTTCAGAACAGGAACTCGGCTCTTAGTGAGGAAACCAACGTTAGCGTAGATACAATAAATGATAATCTGACGAGTGTCATTACGGAGTAGGCAGTGGAAGTTGGAGGCAGGGTAGTTAGACAGGACACTGGCAAGCTTTCCCAGGAAACGAAAACTCACATTCAGAAGTGTCAAGTCATGAAAGTCTCAAGTACAATGGACAACATAGAACTGGCAGAGCTTTCAAAGTTGATTAATGGGCGTAAGGTATGCGATGTAAGAAGGTATAACACGGAGAGAATTGAACACGCTCTAGAAAACGGAGGAAGCCTCAAAGTAGTGAAGAGGAAACTTGTGATAGGGGAAAATCGGATGATTGCACTAAGGGACAAAGAAGGCAAAATAACTACCAATATGGATAGGATAGTTAAAATAGCGGAGGAGTTTTACAGAGATCTGTACAGTAGCCGGGACAACCACAACTTTAATACTATAAGAACTAGCAGTAACCAAGATGACACCCCACTAGTAATGATAGAAGTAGTAAGAAAAGCTTTGGAGAGTATGCAAAGAGGCAAAGCTGCTGGTGAGAATTAGGTAACATCAGATCTGCCGAAAGATGGAGGACAGATTGTGTTGGAAAAACTAGCCACCCTGTTTACGAGGTGTCTCCTGACGGGAAGAGTAGCAGAGTCTTAAAGAACGCTAACATCATCTTAATACATAAGAAATGAGATGACAAGGACTTGAAGAATTACAGGCCGATCAGCTTGCTCTCTGTAGTATACAAGCTATTTACAAAGGTAATTGCTAACAGGCTAAAGCAAACATTAGAATTCAATCAACCAAAGGAACAATTGGGATTTCGAACAGGCTACTCAACAATCAACCACATTCATTCTATTAATCAGGTAATACAGAATATAACCAACCACTATACATAGCCTTCACAGAATACGAGAAGGCGTTTGATTCAGTAGAAATATCAGCCGTCATGCAGACACTGCGGAATCAGGTCGTTGATGAAGTATATATAAACATCCTGAAAGAAATCTACAGGGGATCGACTGCTACCATAGTGCATTATAAAGAAAGCAACAGAATACCAATCAAGAAAGGTGTGAGACAGGGAGACAAAATCTCCCCAATGATGTTTACCGCGTGCTTGCAGGAGGTTTTCAGAAGCCTAGAATGGGTACAATTAGGATTTAGAGTTATTGGAGAGTACCTTAGTAACCTGCGCTTCGCCGATGACATTGCATTGCTGAGTAACTCAGGGGACGAATTGCAACTCATGATTAAAGAGTTAGACAAGGAGAGCAGAAAGGTGGGTCTTAAAGTTAATCTGCAGAAAACTAAAGTAATGTACAACAACCTCGGAAAAGAGCAGCGCTTCGGGATAGGTAATAGTGCACTTCCAGTTGTAAAAGACTATGTCTACTTAGGGCAGGTAATAACCGCGGAGCCGACCCACGAGATTGAAGTACCTAGAAGAATAAGAATTAGGTGGAGCACATTTGGCAGGCACTCTCCCAATATGATAGGTAGATTGCCACTATCCCTCAAGAGAAATGTATAGAACAGCTGTACCCTGCCGGTACTTAGCTACGGAGCAGAAACGTGGAGACTTACAAAGAGGGTTCAGTTTAAACTGAGGACGACGCAGTGAGCAATGGAAAGAAAAATGATAGGTGTAATCTTAAGAGACAAGAAGAGAGCAGAGTGGATTAGGGAACAAACGGGGGTTAAGGATATCATAGTTGAAATCAAGAAGAAGAAATGGACATGGGCCGGGCATGTAGCGCGTAGACAGGATAACCGCTGGCCATTAAGGGTAACTAACTGGATTCCCAGAGAAGGCAAGCGGGTTAGGGGGAGACAGATGGTTATGTGGGCAGATGAGATTAAGAAGTTTGCGGGTATAAATTGGCAGGAGCAAGCACAGGACCATGTTAACTGGCGCAACATGGGAAATGCCTTTGTCCTGCAATGGACGTAGTCAGGCTGATGATGATAATGATGATGATGAATAAAATTAAAGTTAGCTAGGTACAACTAACTTGTTAGTTTAGGAGCAAAACGTACAATTGTGCCCATATATTTAAATGCCAGCAAAGCTTGAAAATCTATAAGCCTGGGCTGTAAAATATACACGAAGAATAAGCTCTCTTGAGGTGGCAACATGCGTGAGCAACGCATATTTAATCCATAGATGAGCTTTTGCAACAAGTATTTGACTGCATCAATGATATACCAGTCCGATTGCTTATTAACAAAACATTTTCATTTAACTTCCTTTCTCGAAAAAATTGTTTATAATTTTTAATATTTTATAGTGTTACCTAAAGCTCTGAGTCTTGTGCAGACAACAATTTCTTGGGAGGCAGTAGACACCCTCATGTCTACTCTTTTGGGAGTTGAAAATTAAAACGTTTCTATCCAGAAACAACTCAAAAAGTGATATTGAATAATCTTACCAACACCGCAAGCACATAAATAAAGTGATACATCTACAATTGTTTGGATCATCGCATCCCGAGTAAAGTTTCTGAGATATTGCGCCCCAGTGAGGGTTTCATGCTTTGAAGTTCGACGCCTTTCGCACTGCTGTAAATATCAACTCTAGTCTTTCGACTTGCCCTGTGTGCCTTCATCTGTGCGCCAGGGTGTATCGATATGAAACGAGCAGAGTGTTTTTTTAAAGTAAATATTGACACAATGCTGTCTTCCGGAGCTTTCAAGTTTTTGCCACTCCAGAGTGTGCCAGTCCTCTCACAGTTAAACTCTGCAAATACCTCGGTCTGCGGAAAATGACAGAAATATCTTCTGCCGACATATTGACGCAGCAGTATACTATGTACTTTAGGTTTGTTATTTACATGGTTCATTTCATTCGCCCCGCCATGGCGGTCGAGCGGATAGGCACTCGGATGCTAACCCGCAGGTTGCAGGATCGAATCTCGGCTGTGGCGGCTGCATTTTCGATGGAGGCAGAAATGTTGTAGGCCCGTGTGCTCAGATTTGGGGGCACGTTAAAAACCCCAGGTGGTCAAAATTTCCAGAGCCCTCCACTACGGCACCTCTCATAATCATATCGTTGTTTTGGAACAAACCCCACAAATCAAGCATGCTTTATTTGAGGTCACGGTTTTTCTTTAAAAATAAAAAATACAGCATATAATTTATGCAATACAGAAGGAGCGAACTTCTGCGCTCACGGCTGCCTGAACTCATACTAGAGCGTGCATCGAAAGCTTTATCAAAAAAGAACGAGTGGACATCGCAAACAGATGTATTTTTACTGACGCGTAGATGCGTAGCCCTAAAGAGCAGAGTACGACATTTTCTTTTAAGCCTATATCGATTTTTTTTCAAGCTTTAGGTGAAATCTTGGCGGCTTGAAAATTCAATACGATGTTTTATCGCTTGACCGCTTTTTGTAAACATGTATAGCACCATGAGCCTTTCTAAAAAAAAATTGGAGAAGTGCACGTACATTAGTAATAGCTCTGCTTTAGCGATGTGATTAATCCAACTGTAAGTGCAACAGTTTATTAGACTACAATTGCACCAGGCTGCGAAAAATATACGGAGAATGAGCTGGCTTAAAGTGGCGACATTATATATACTAGTGATATATAATTTCTCTGTGCACAGCACAGATAGGGACATCTTACTTGTCAGTCTCCAATAAAAGAACACACAGTAACCTGAACCGTCAAGCATCTAAGGGATGCTTCTATTGCCTGGCTTCCATTGTTGTCGGCGTGAGTGAAAGCTCCGGTTGGTACGTGCCAAATAAATTGCGTATGCCCCACTTCTCGTAAATCGTCCACTAAAGATGAAGAAGACGTGCGTGCACAGACAATTACATGGTGGTGAAATACGCGGAGTTGCGCTTCACTGAATTGAGAAAGACTTTAACGACTATCGGAACGCTTCATTATTGTACGTCCCATCTGATTCCTGGCAGTGAAGCGAAAAAAAAGAGTTAGGAGGTATGGTATAGGGTAGTGCGATACTAAAAAGACACAAGAAAAGTAAAATAAAGAAAGAAAATGAAAAAAATAAGAAAGGAAGGAAAGAAAGAAAGAAAGAAAGAAAGAAGGAATTAGAAGTAGGAGATGAGATACGGTAATGTGAAGCTTTGCTTTCTCCTTCATGATAGGGGATGAGCTTCTATTTTTTTTTACAGCGGAGCAGTTGAAGTTAAAGGTTCAGCGCTAAATAATACATATAAACACCCATTGCCTAGAAAACACCACTAATGATGTCACCGACTTATTCATTTATGCTGTAGTACTTTCATGGAGCACCGGCAGTGGCTATTACCGACAGAGGTGCCGCCTTCCCCACCAACCTGCTAGAAAAAGTGTTGATACTTTGCGCCACCGTTCATTGCCGGACGATAGCATACCATCTGCAAGCCAATGGCCTCACTGAACGGCTCAACCAAACCATTGTTGACATGCTCTTCATGTATGTGGACGTGGCTCACAAGAATTTGGACAGCGTTTTACCATTTTTAACTTCGCATATACCACCGCCGTCCGGGTGACGGCTGTGGTATATAGGTAAATGACACGGTGGTATATAGGTAAATGACACGTCCAAATATGATAATTATGATATGTGTGTCATGTAAAGTATGACTACATGCTAAGCTCGTAGCGTCCTCACGGCCCTTTTTACTAGTTTCACATATACCAAATTTGGTAATACGTGGCGTGAGTAGACAACGAATATAAATGATAGGTCCAAACATGATAATCATGACATGCGTGTCTTGCAAATTTTGACTACGTGCTACGGTCATAGCACACTCGCGGCCGTTTCGCTAGCTCCACGTATACCAAATTTCGTATCAGGTGATGTGAATAGATGACGAAAATAAATGACACGTCAAAACATGATAATCATGTAATGGAAATCATGTATGGCATTATTTACCTCCGATTTTAAAGTGACATACCAACCTTCCTCATTCGGGCTTCGCATATCATCAGTTCCCACTGTACGTGCGATCTGCCAATTTATTTTTCCTGATTTACTTTACGCGCAAATGATTTCGTTAGTAAGAAAGGGCTCTACCAATGCTTTAACGCTCAGGCTAGCAAAACCAACGCTGCGTGCGCGACTCCATTGCGGACAACGTGAAGCTTCACACTATATGCTACCAGCCCCGATGCACCCTACCCCATCTACTCCTTGGTGGGATGAGTACTTCCGCATTATCCGCTTGCCCAGTGGTATAGAGACGTCAAAGGCAGCGGGCGTCCGTGTAATGCAACGCAAAGCGACTCAAGGCTAATTAGGGAGCGTCCAGGCTCACGTCATTAATCAAGACTGGAGCCCTCTCTCTACGCCCTGTCTCGCAGGTGTGCGACTGTGCGTGACACGCTAGAAAGGGCAGCACTTCAAGCTGATGCTGGACCCTGTTCGTCCATGCGAAGGTACAGTATGTTATCTGCCATTTTTAACATAAGCTAAAACGACGTAGGCCATGCTCGATTACTTGTTCGCGATGCCCTGCTCCATTGGATCTCTAGTAGAAGTACGTTGGTTTGCAGGTACTTGAACAAAAGCAGCAAAACGAGTGAAATTAAGAGTACACACGCCCGGAAGAAAATGTATAAGAATCATTGTGTCCGTTACTCCTCTGCTGTTCGTGCTGTCTAGTGGAGAGCCGCCTACAATCGTCAAAGGTATTTCCAGACCGATTTCATCAGAGTAATGTTCTAGACAACAAGCGGCTCGAGACTAGACGACGCGGATGGCGATTTCGGCGCGCCCATTCAGGGTTCCTATATACCTGTTTTCGTAGGTGTAACATATATGGTATAAACCCTTTTTCAAGCAAATATGCATGGTAGTATTCATTATACTCTGGGTATGCGTTTTCATTCTTTCATTATAGGGTAAACTCGAGTTTATTTGGATGCACATCCGACTGATTTGCTCCGAGTACCCAATATGTGCGAAAAATAAGTTGGTTACCGGTTATTCAATGCACAGAAGTTGCCGTTGCGCACTAGATTCAATTGCTGTAGCGACGCATGCTCGAAAAGCGTGCGTCACAACAGCAATTAAAAATATTCCCCAGAAAATCCTCCTCCCCTGTCGTACTCATCTCGAACGCGTTCACTTCTGCGCGTGCAAGGCCAAATGCTGTGTTTACGTAATGTGCGCATTCGAATATCTTTGTGGAATACGGAACCACAAATTGCGTTAGTTGTATGTGGTTCATGATAAAAAGCGAACAGCGAAAGACAAAGTCGAAATGAATAACGCACCAGAGTTGTATTTTACCTTGCGTAGCTTCTTCGTGCTTGTACAAAGATGTTCTAGTTTGATTAAAATATAAACATCTTTTTTGGTTTCATTTGCGCATATAGTAATGCTTTAAAAAGTAATAATACATGACGTAAAACAACAGCACTAATAAACGTGAAACAATTAGGACATTCATTATTTTATCAAAATCTGGTAGTTGTTTAGGAATGCCGAAGGTGCAGATCATTTAGGCGTATATACATGCGCACACACACGCTCACAGTTCGGCAGCACGCCTGACGGCTGGCGAGGAGGGTGAGAGGAGTTCAGCACACTGTCAATGTGGGCAAATTTTTGATATATACGGAAGAAGCTTTGAATTTGGGTGCATAGGCAGGGAGCGGACACTCCCTATACCTCCCATGTTAGCGCTCTCGCATGCATACGGCAGCGCCACATTTACCACTTGTGGCTGCGGGGCATTGAACTGGAAATAAATCGCTAGCAGAACATTTCTTTCGTGACGTGAAAGTTGAGGATACTAAAGAGAGAGAGAGGACGAAAAACCGAGAGGAGGGGGGTTGCCGTGGAAGCTTTCCTTTCCTACTCTTCATGCAAGCGGAATGCCCTTGTGCCTTCTTTCACGTCTGTTGGCCCTTGTGCGTTAATTCAGGTTAGCTTATTTCATTAAGCGTTTTTTTTCGTGTGCTCTGAAGTGGCAAAAGTTAAGCTGACAAATTTATCACTAAAATGAAGCTCAACTGACACAAATGTACTGGCCTTTTTAGTGCGCGATCTGTATAAAAAAAGATGGACATTCACGCAGTGTGAGAGTGTCAATCTATAAAAGCGGATTGTTTAATTAGCCACTGACATATGGATATAATGAGCAAAGATTGAGCCTAGCATATTCAAGCCAACGTAAAAATTGTCAACAATAACAACTACGGCACGCCGTATTTGACTCAATCACGTTTCTTATGACGGCGCACAAACGTTTCTTACAAAACTTCAGTACCAAACGAGACTGTAGTTCAGAGGCCCGGAGAAGCTTAAAGCGTTCAGAAATTTTTCAAGAAGGAACATCACTGGAAGCGGTGTTTCAGCAAGGTGGCTTGTCCTCATCAGGGTAACAGCGTTGCCTTCACAAAGAAAAGCTCACTTGTCAAAACGTTGGCTTCAGCGACATTTCCTGTAAGGATTCCTAGAAGCATTTAGTTCACAACATGTATATGAGTGACAGTATTATAAATAAAGACTGTTTAAGTTTCAAACCATGGCTATATGAATTTCATGAACAGTAACGAGCCTACATGTGCTTTACATTATTTGAACTACATGCTAAAATTAAGAGAAGAAAAAAATATGTAGCCGAGTCAGCACGAATTGAAGCCTTTCATGTAATCCACTTTGAAAGACAGCTGCATGGCTGACATCTTGACTATGTATTCTAGCGACACTGAATTTCCCTCAGCCCAGTCAGGCTTGCAGGTTTTATCAAATGGAACAGGTTTCATTGGATGGAACTGACCCTTCGGTCTACGGAGTAGCGGCGTTTTTCCCGCGCGTCTGAATGCACCTTAAAACGAGGACAGAGATCCGGTATGCACTTGACCAGATTAGAAGAAAACAAAAAAATGAAACTGGCTTTGACGTAAAACTGATAAAAAAGCCCCTATAAAAAACGCAAATGAAGCCAGATGTCAATGTTGGGTGTCTCTGTCTGTCTTTCTTTTTCTCTCTCCCTCTCTCTCTGCGCGCGCGCGCGCGCGCGTGTGTGTGTGTGTGTGTGTGTACACGCTTGCGTGTATGCTTGCGTGCTTTAACATGAATTCGGTGCGCATAATGCATTATCACCACTTCATTCAGTTTGCGGCAGGTGTAAGCCCGCTACGCGGTGACGACAGAAATATTTATTGCCACTGTAGAGCTGTATCCGTTCTACTCACCACCTGTGCGGTCCTAGATTCTGTGTAAAGAGACATACTTGAATATCGTTACGTTGTCCTTTCTCCGCTCCCGTAATTGTTAGCTGAGCTTAAGATGTCGTGTTTGTGGGCAGTTCAGGTCATTTTATCAAGAGTTATGATGACAGGTTGTCATCAGAACTTAAGCCTTCGTGCTTTACGTCATGTGCCACGTCAGGTTGATGGCTCCAATGCGACAATGTAAAGCTGTGGGTACAGCTTCGATTTATGGCCTAGGAATTCTAATGGAAGACAAAAGGAGAGAGTTCGTAGCTGCAGGTACAAGATGTAGGCCATCCTACAAGGACAGTGCGTGCACACACCGACAAAAGGAATAAGTGAGGACATCGCAAACACCTGCTAACCTAACGCTTACTAACGAGGTTAAAAGACGTTTGTTATGTCCGGACTTCCTTCTTGCTCCCATGTTTGCACGCCCGTTTCTTTTTTAAGTGAATACGTACCGACTAGCTCCTCTATTTCTTATTCTAAATTATAAGTGGTAATAAACAGGAAAGGCGAAATTCTAGTTCAGTTACGGCGATAATTGCAACTAAACGCGTCCTGCATGCATTTGAAGCAATATTCTCGTTGCCACCTGGGGATGTCCATGCACAGAAAGGTGGTGGAGCCCATTAATTCTAAAGCCTGGTTGCCTCATACCTCTTCACTCCTTCGCTCTCGCGTTCTTCTTGGTACAATACATTAACCATATTCGCAGATGCAGCATCGGCTGATTCAGTGGTGAAGTGCAGCAGCGCAAGCCCATGGGGCCCATAACTAAGGGCTCCACCGTGCGAGTAAGGTAGCTTTTATTTTAGAAATAAGTGTTTTCTCTCCCTCTTCCCCTGTCTCGTTGCCACAGCGCAAGCGTACACACACACACACACACACACACACACACACACACACACACACACACACACACACCTCTCATTCTTCTTCATTTTCACTGTGGCGAGCTGCAAGCCTGAAACCACAACCACAAGCCACAGGAAGCCAGACTTGGCTCCTAGGGCTTCGGCTATCGGTGACCAGGCAAATTCGCGATGTAAAGACACAATAAGCATTCACAATTTGTTGCCAGAAGCAGTCTCATGTCTGCCCATATACATGGACCGGGCCGGTATGTACGTTTAGGGATCAGGTTGGTCTCGGGCCTGAGTCAGGCCCGCGTTAGGCCCGGGTCTCGTACACATAAACATACTGGCGTGTGTGCACTGTTTGGCTTTTTTGTTTGAACTTAATAATGAACTCATTTTATCGACTGCGAAGCTGACATACTTTGAAATGAAGTCCAATGAAGAAATAGAAATTGCCTGATCTACATAACAAAACTGTCCACATGAGCGCTAGCTCAGTTGAATGTTGGCTCATACTTCACCTTCCCCTTTTTTACCCCCCTATAGTTGCCACTGTTTCCTCTTTGCAACACCTCTTATTCTTCTTCATTGTCACTGTTGCGAGCTGCAAGCCTGAAACCACAACAACAAGCCACAGAAAGTCAGGCTTGGCTCCTAGGGCTTCGGCTATCGGTGACCAGGCAAAGCACTCTCGCGCTTTCGATCCCTGCGTAGAATCGCGCTCCGAACACCCGATACCTCCCCGTTCGACAGAGAGCGCTAAAGAACCGCCGGCTGGTTCATTCAGTTCGGTGCTCTACCAGAAAGTTGTTTTGGCAGCCTTTAGCACGGTCTTGCTTAGTAACACATTCAATGTCCGAAGGCTGTGATACGAAGACGGCAAGATAGGCGTCTTCAGGGAACAGTGAAGACAGTGGCTCGATCGCCATGAGTTTGGTCACTGACAGATCTAAGGCACTGTAGGTGCGGCGAAAGGGAAATTAGGCTGCGTCACTTAAGCTTCTTGTTTTGAGCGTGAAACCGTAGTGTACGTGGGGAACAGTAGCCTGCCCAGGAGTTGACACTACAGCTTTAATTTATATAACGCTACGTAGCCTCGTCTATTTCTCCCAGAAGCAGCTAGAGCACGTTTTTTTTCTTTCATAGGATTGCGCAAAAAATTAAGCTTTCAAAAGGTTTGATGCTTTTACTGAACAACCTGAGCTCATATGCAATCAATGTAGACTCAAGGTATGTATACTTTTCTCCACGTTATGGGGTGCTATTTTGTAGCCATTCTTTTAAATGCAGAAAAAAGACAGCGTGAGATGGACCGATACGAATAATTTATAATGCCCAGCAATCGTTTCACAAAAAAATGTTACGCGCGTAATTTACCGCAAACGAAAATGTACAAGTTAAAGTGGTGACACCGAAAGAACTTCTCAAAACACTTTACAAAATATACTGTTTGCGGCAGATACCTTCAAAGTGCCTCGTTTCAGCTCAAGCTATATTTGCTTAAACGGGCCAGGCCGGGCCCAAAATTTTCGGACTCGGGCGGGTATGAGCCATATTTACGAGTACTAGGCTGGGTCGGGCGTGCTGTATTGTGATGGGGCGAGGTCTAGGCTTATAGGATAGCGTCCACCGAGAATCGGCAGCCGAACAAGATGTCTGAGTTGCCACTCGCGCAAGCGCCTAACACACAGGCATCTTCTTCATCTTCGCAAAGTGGCACGCTTGCTCCTGTCGATGATGCACCGTAACATCACTCCCCTGCGGCGGAAGCGCCGTCACGGCGCTTAGTACGGCGGCGACGAACGAGGAGGGTGATACGGTTTCAGTCTGGAAACGTGTACAACGTCTGTCTGGAGTGAGGGGGTCGAAGAGGCATTGTTTAGGGGTGTGATCTCGTAGTTCATGTCACTAAGTTGTCGTAACACTTTGTAGGGCCATGGTAGTGTGATAGTAGCTTCTCTGGTAAGCCGACTTGGCGGTTTGGTGTCCAGAGAAGTACCAGAGACCCCGGCAAGAAGTGCACGCTTTGGTGGCGACTGTAATAGCAGTCTTTTTGGTGCGCTTGCGACAAATGCAGCCGATCACGGGCAAGCTGACGGGCTGCATGGGCTCGAGAAACGACATCACTGGCGTACTCAGTAGACAAGGGGGCAGCCGAAGGAAGGAGCGTGTCAAATGGCAATGCTGGATGTCGGCCAAATAGCATATAAAACAGCCAATAACTAGATGTGTCGTGCCGTGAAGAAATGTACGCGAACGTGACAAAGGGGAGTGCTTTGTCCCAGTCACGGTGATCTGGCGAAACGTACATTGACAGCATCTGCGTCAGCGTTAGGTTCAGACGCTTAGTCAATCCATTTGTCTGTGGATTATAAGCGGTGGTAAGCTTGTGCTCAGGGGAGCAGGCGCGGAGAATGTCATCCACAACATGTGAAAGAAAGTGCCTTCCTCGATCAGTAAGCAGCTGCCGCGGAGCGCCTTGATGAAGAATGACTTCATACAAGAGAAAGTCAGTGATGTCAGTGGAACAGCTTGTCGGCAGTGCTTTAGTGATGACAAAGCGTGTGGCGTAGTCTGTGGCGACTGCAACCCATTTATTTCCGGAGGTGGACGTAGGAAACGGGCCCAACAGGTCAAGGCGAACACGGAAGAATGGTTCCGTCGGTATGTCAATGGGCTGTAGGAGGCCAGACGGTAGCACAGAGGGGGCGCTTGCAGCGTTGGCAGCGGTCGCAAGCAGTGACGTAGCGAACCACAGAACGATACAGTCCGGGCCAGAAAAAGCGACATCGCACACGATCGTAGGTACGAGAGACGCCTAGGTGACTGGCTGTAGGTGCCTCATGTAGTTGTTCGAGAACGCTGGTACGCCGGTGATGGGGAAGCACGAGTAGTAATTCCGGGCCATCAGCGTTGAAGCTGCGACGGTACAGAATGTTGTCGTGCAGTTTGAACAGGCGAACGGAAGGGTCTGTTGGAGCAGAGGTCAGACGCTCGACGATAGATAGTAACGACGGGACACGTCGTTGTTCGGTGGAGATATCAGCCAAAGCGTGGATGGAGAGAAGGCAGGGGTCTGAATCAAGGTTTGTCAAGTCGGGCGTTTCAACCGGATAACGTGACAAACAGTCTGCGTCTGTGTGCAGGCGTCCCGACTTGTAGTGGACCACGAACGAGTATTCTTGCAGACGGAGCGCCCAGCGACCGAGACGTCCAGATTGGTCCTTTAGCGATGACAGCCAGCAAAGAGCGTGATGGTGCGTAACAACGGAAAAAGTTCGGCCATACAGGTAAGGCCTGAATTTTGCCACGGCCCACACTAAAGCTAGGCATTCACGCTCAGTGATGGAGAACTTCCGTTCGGCAGGTGAAAGAAGACGACTGGCGTAAGCAATCACGCGGTCCTTCCCGTGCTGTCGTTGGCCAAGAACCGCTCCAATTCCATGGCCACTGGCATCGGTCCGAAGCTCTGTAGGTGATGCAGAGTCGAAATGGGCCAGTATTGGTGGCGTAGTCAGCAGATGGATAAGAGTCGAAAAGGCGTCCGCTTTCTCTATGCCCCATGCGAAGGGAACGTCCTTCTTTAAGAGATCAGTAAGCGGTCGAGCGATGTCGGCGAAGTTGCGGACAAATCGACGAAAATAGGAACATAGCCCTACAAAACTTCGGACGTCCTTGGTTGAGCGTGGTTCAGTAAATTGTTGTACTGCTCGCACCTTTTCGGGATCTGGTTGAACACCATTGGCACTGACAAGGTCGACGAGTATGGTGATTTTGCGACGTCCGAAATGGCACTTTGCAGAATTGAGCTGGAGAGCAGCTGTTCGAAAAACATCCAGGATGGCTGACAGACGTGTTATATGGCTGTCAAAGGTAGGTGAAAAGACGATGACATTGTCCAAGTAACATAAGCAGATGGACCACTTATATCCTCGGAGAAGGGAGTCCATCATGCGCTCGAAAGTTGTCGGCGCATTACACAGTCCAAACGGCATGACTTTAAACTGGTAGAGGCCGTCGGGCATGACGAAAGCGGTTTTTTGACGATCCATGGGGTCGACGGAAATTTGCCAATAGCCGGACCGCAGGTCAATAGACTAAAAGTATTGGGCACCATGAAGGCAATTGAGGGCGTCATCAATCCGAAACAAAGGGTAGACAGCTTTGTGGGTCACTTTGTTTAAATGGCGATAGTCCATGCAAAAGCGCCAGCTGCCATCCTTCTTCTCAACGAGCACGAGTGGAGAGGCCCAAGGGCTGGATGATGGTTCTATTACGTCTTTAGTAATCATTTTGTCAACTTCATTCTGAATTACTTGGCGTTCCTTATGAGATACGCGATATGAACGCCGCCGTATAGGACTGGCATCGCCAGTGTTGATCCGGTGAGTCACTGCCGTTGTTTGGCTTAGAGGGCGGTGGTTAAAGTCGAAAATGTCTCTATATGATGTTAGCACACTACGGAGGCTGGCAGCTTGCGCTGCAGTGAGGTCGGGAGCAATCATCTTGTTAATGTCATCTGCAGGCAGAGTGTAATTGCGGCCAAGACAGGGGGATGTAGTATCGGTGTCCAAACCAGTAACGTTGCAGCTGTCAAGTGGAGATAGGGTGGCCAAAGACATGTCTTGAGGATTACCTTGAGTCAAGAGACTCACGTTGAGCAGTGGTATAACCACTGTATTATTAGCGACGGCGACAACAGACGACCCCGCTCCTCCACGACGCCCCCGCACCTCCACTACCACGCACCTCCACCAAATGTGACGGGGCGAGGTCTAGGCTTATAGGAAAGCGTCCACCGAGAATCGGCAGCCGAACAAGATGTCTGAGTTACCTCTCGCGCAAGCGCCTAACACACAGGCGTCTTCTTTATCTTCGCAAAGTGCCACGCTTGCTCCTGTCGATGATGCACCGTAACACTATTATGGCGCTTTCGGTACCGGCCGAGCCCGGACAGGAAGAATTGGCCCGTGCTCTAATACATTCCTTGACTGGCAGAAAGTTTTGTAGGCGTTGATACATATAATTAGAAGACGAACAAGAAAAGAAGAAAACTGTTCATTGATGATTATATTTATTTATTTATTTATTTATTTTATTATTTATTTGTTTATTTATTTTATTTTATTTATTTATATGTGGAGTTTAACGTCCCAAAACCGCCATGTGTGTATGAGCGACGCCGTAGTGGAGGGCTCCGGAAATTTGGACTACCTGGGGTTCTTTTACGTGCACCCAAATCTGAGCACACGGGCCTACAGCATTTCCGCCTCCATAGTAAATGCAGCTGCCGCAGCCGAGATTTGATCCCGCGACCTGCAGGTCAGCAGCTGACTACCTTAGCCACTAGATCACCACGGTGGGGCAACCTTCTTATTTTTATAGGTTCAGAGTCGACGCGAATGTACTTCAATTTTATTTCACGTTGAGAGCCTTCACGCTGGAGTTCTTGAAAAGGCATTGCTAGTCTCTGAAAAATTCCGGATTAACTGAATTGCCATACTTGTCGAATTGTCCTACCGCTCTAAGCTCATGATACACGTACATTTGCGATTTATCGAAACTCTGTTTTGTGGCCTTATGTTGCGGCCTGACGGCCCTTAATGTCGCGCATGCTTTCTTTTGTTTTATATACGAAAATTCAGCTCTGAGGCCACTGATGTTCCTCAGTATCATTGTCGCACCTCGCATGTGTGCAAATAATGATTCCCTTTCAATCAACGTTACTCACTACAAAACACTTCAGATGATAAACTTTTTTCAACTGTATTACAACTCTGCGCAGATAACCCTATTTTCTTTAGAAAATTGAAGGAGTTTTTTATATTTTTAGTAAGTCATTTGTAAATCTCAATGACATCTACTACAATCTCTTAATCATCCTTCACTGCCATCATAAATGCACAACGTAGGCAGTGCACAACGTTACTATTTAATGCGCGTACACGAGTGTAGCAGAATTTGTAAGTTTAAAACAGGAGCAGTTACGCAAAGACGCAAGAACAAGAATGGTGGATGAAAATCAAGGAGCAAGTGCTAGCTGAGGGCTGCTTTACCCTGATTTCAGAGCAAATTTAGAAACTGCTGTTTGTTTGTCTTATTTCGAGCATAAACTCAACATCTCCTGCAGGAAATCACAAAACAACAAACCTAAAAAACATATAAACAACAGCACTGCTGCACAAGCAAATGCCATAAATACATAAACTGATAAGACATAAAGGCGAGAAAATTCGTTTCCTCAGCCTATATTTCATTCTTTTCTCACAATTGCGAAACTGAAGAAATGAAGAAACAGAGTAAAAAAAATTGCCTGCAGCTTCCCTCGGGGGAACACTGAGGAGGATGCGGAGCATATAATTGGTTAACGGGGTGTTAAAGTGCGACCTACTTGGGTCGATGGCTAAATTGGTTAACGTGGTTGTGAAATGGGGTGTTCAATTGCGACTTACTTGGGTCGATGGCTACATTGGTTAACGTGGTTGTAGGAGGGGGTGTTAAATGAGTGAACACGTACACACGTATGCGAAAGGGCGGCGCTGGTCGAAGGGACGTCGATCATTGTGTTTGTGGATTCGTTGGAATTCATTTCACCGCGACCTTGGACGTCGACGCGCCGTACAAACCAACCGACGAGCGGCAACTGAGCGAGCGAGCGCCGACCTTGAGTATATATACAGCGCGACGGCGCATGCACTGTCAGCTGTCGAATGTCCGAGAAGGGGGAGAAGCGCAACGGCGCATGCGCGCGCGTCAGCTGCCGATGTTCTCGAAGCGCGACGGCGCATGCGCGCTACATTATACAGCTAGCGAATGTTCGTGAAGAGGAGAAGCGCACGCTGTGTGTAGAGGAGGAAGGGTGCACAGATGGTGGAGGAGTGAAGCGCGCGCGGTGTGTAGAGGAGGAAGGGATGCACAGATGGTGGAAGAAGGAGGAGGAAGCTTGCGGACGGCGCCGCACTACAAGCCTCGAGTATTAGATGCTCCGCATCTAATGATGGTCTTCGTGAAAGTGAGCGCCGAATTCTCTATTATAGGCATGGAGATAATTTGCGGCTGCGATGGCCTGCTCTTGCTTCTTGTGGGAAAACAGCGAACACCAGCTTCGCTATAATTCCTTCTGCCATTCATTTACAAGTCGGCAGAACGCGTTAATAAAGAGAACGATATTTCGGGACTCTATAATCTGCAGGAAGAATGACCTCTGAAATATTATTCACAAATAATACATTTTAGGAACATCGGTGCCCTAAATCCGGGGTACGACTCTATAAACGCTGAAAAATGCATGAAGGCGGCCGCATGAGGCGAGTAAGGGACGCCCGCCTTTTCCCGGTTTGCATGACACATCTCTTATTAGCCATTATTCTTCCAAGTTATGTAGTGTGCGTGGCGATTACTGTTGGTTTTTTGCCGAGGCAGTCGTTTTTTCCTCGCATTGAACGTCTCGGAAAATCTTATAAAAGTAGTAGTTTAGAGTCAGATAAATCGAGATTTTAGGAGGGCACATGCGACAACCCTTATTACCAAAATCATTATTTAAAATTGTTTCCCGTGGCACCGGTCATTCTTGGTAGTCCGGAGTGTGATAACCGGACAATTGCCACATTTCTACACAGTGAACGACAGCCTTTCATTTTTGAGATTGTGATACCGCCGTTACGGAAAATGCTTGATTTGATTGTACACGACACTGCGTTCGCTTTCCCATATTTCACGTGCTTTGGGAGAGGAGCATGCTTGCAATTTTTCGCGGCAACACGGTTCCTAAATTGACAAGTAATGTCAGCACGTTCGCCTAAACAAAACTAGACATTTTGCTGCAGCATAAGACAGAATAATCGCCATGTGCCTCTGCATTTCATAGATCACCTGGTGGTGTCGTAGGTGATATTGGAGAGTTTTTGTAGTGCAGAGTGGTGCTTCATACGCATCACGCAAGCACCTTGCGTTACGCGGTGTCGTTTGCCCCTAATGGGTTTTTAATACGCCGTAGTAATCGCATGTGTAACGAACGTGAAGCGTGTTGCGTCACCTGGTAGATAAATATAGAATTACGTGTTGTTGAAGGCCAATCTGAGCTAATCCAAGTGCCGAATTATACGCGATGGAAAAGTACAGCCGGCCGGTCCTCGCATTCGATGTCGCCATTTTGCGAAACAAAGTTTCGCGCTGTCACAAATATGTTCGAGAGCGGCGCTACCACCTCATACGTACGCACGCACGGACGCATCACATTCATGCGTACGTATAGCGGCTGCGTATGTAACGCAATACGTGTGCGTTGCGGTCTGCGCATGCGCACTGCGCAAGACGGGGCGTCCTTACGTAAGCAATGCCGCCACATATGATACGTACGCAATATTAAAACTTCCCATTGTTAAGTGCACACTCCACGTTAAATTGACTATTGTGGCCGGCAGTGTTATCTCACTTGTAGGGCATTATACGCAGGCTTCAATTATTTCACAATTTTTAAGGAAAGGAGCACAGAATAAGTATTGTTACCATATGCCCAGGCTTCCTTAGCACTAATCTAGACCAGCGAGTTAGCGCCACTAGTCACAACAAGGAAGCTTGTTGTCATTAGCGACATACAGGTACACAGTTTCAATGCAGTGTCGCCAACTGTATTATGTCTGACAGAAATTCGCTAACCGTATGCATATAGAATACTTGTAAGCTAATAAGCGTGGAAATATTTTACTTGTATGAGTCGTAATCTTCAGGTAATCGTGACCGAAAAGCCGGTGACGCTATCCAGTACTCAAATTAGAATATCTGGTGAAAAGCGAAGTCAGAAATATGCAGTCTGCGGCAGCCAATTGTTTTGCACTGAAGCATACTGCATGCACTAGTTACCACACAAACAGGTTGAAAATATTCCTTACAAGTTTTTCATGCTTTTTCACAACAACACAAGTGTTGTAGTTTGTAGTTCGCACAAGTTTCGTTATTTATTTTCAATAGCGACGTAGAACAGGAAGACACGGGACACATTATACTTCATCGCCATCTTTTTTGGTTGAGGCAGGGTTGCTTCCAGGTTGTTTTCAGTACCTATGGTCTTCCAGAATCGAGGGGTGCGTTTGCGCCACCTCTATGAACACTTGGTAACCATTTCTGCAGCGCCAAGTGCTGCGCGTATGGCATTTCAACGAGTCATGGCTTGCAGCGAGGTTCCATCTAAAGCAGGTTCATTTCAATTGAACGACATTTCAGGCATGCATGACATCATCTTGATTATTTTCGGCCGAGAGTGCCCCTACATCAGTTTTACACACATGGTATTATTTATGGGACATCCAGCCAATCTGACAGAGAACACGTTCTCCGTCGGCTCTTCACTGGCACCGTTGTGATGCTAAACGCTGGGGCCAGCATGTTATGGATAGCAGTAGCTTTAATCGGCGCCGTTGCAGGAGCGCCTTCTCTATTTGGAGATGCCGGTTGAAGCAGCGTGGAAAGACGTCACCAAGGATACTGTGCACACACAGATCGAACGCTGGACCAGCTCTCAGTCGATGTATTTGTACATTCCTTGTGAGATTCGTTTCCTGCCAAGCTTTAAAATTGTACCAACTATACGATTTTCTGTCGTGTTAAAGACTCAGCGCTTGAAATGATGCTTGACTTTCAGTTCAGCCGTGAGAGTTATCTACGTATTGGGTGAATAAGTGCGCAGAGTGGGTCACGGCCACACTGAGACGCTACCGCAGTTGTCGTGAATAAGCATACCGCCGCGCGGGATTCGAATGGCCGAACCAGCAGAACAAAGAAATAAAGAAATCTGTAGGAAGTACTGCTCAGAACGCAGCTGTTAGAAACGTACAAAAGCACAGTCTAGAGACCAAAGAGATTCTAGAGCATTTGTCAAAATGTTATTGTTCGTCCTCTTTTACTTGAGAGTTTCCTAGGCTGAAGACTGAATAGATAGTGCAGCAAAAAGGCAGCGATGGGGACACGCAAACCGAAGGTATTTAGCCTGAAAAATTCAAACTAGAATAACGAATAAACACCTACAGTCTACGTATTTTTCGCGGGGTTACCTGACATTTCTTTCACCTTGGGTGCTATTCTGGACATTGTCGAATTCAGCCATGTCTTCAGATTCCGCCATTGATTGATGCTGATTGCACAAGTGAGCTGCTACAACCTCTCCGATTAGCTTAAAATGTCGCCATTGTGAAATTTGACAATACGGTGGAATTAGACAGTGTCCAGAATAGTACCCCCGGTTACCCAATGAAATCAGCCGAAATGTCCTATACGTACGAGAAGCTTGTCTTCCATATCATCAGTTTTTTCGACGTCCTGGTGGCGACGTTCTATGTTACCAATGTGGCGCTTGAACAGTGAACGGAACTTGCGAAATGAGGCAGGTCACGAATGGTTTTTCTAATTTTAGTGACCGTTTTTTTCGCGTTGGTGTCTTATCAATGCTAGTATATATTTCTCCCTTCATTTTCTTCAAACATTGGTGCCTAAATCATTGCCGGTGCGCTCCTTTTGGAGCCGTAGTTTAAAGCGAATTCTTTGCTTGGCACTACAGTTTTTAAGTTGAAAAGGCTTAAGAGCTTTAGTCTATACTGCATGAGTAAAAAATCATACCAAGGAAAAAAATTCACAGCATATCTGCGGGTTGAATGATGATGAGTGGGTGAAGCTCCGGAGGTAGATCGGTGGACCGTGAATCCTCTGTGAATTTTGCCAAGTCGATCATCCAAGACGTGACAAATACTGCATAAAACTCCTGTCTCACAGCCACCACAAAACTATGTTAAACTCCGTCGACGTGAATGTCCCCTTGGGATTTCGACGGAGATGCAGTTGTGGGAGTGTCACACGACAATGTCAAGGTTGTAACAGAGTTGCCGCGAGATCTCAGCCGGTGCTGTTTGATTTTTCGCAGAAGTGTTCTAATTTCATCTCCAGTTGCTTAATTTTTTCAATGTTCATTACGTGGTTTTTACATAAAATCACCATTAAGTTGGTCTCAAGCGAAGAAAACAGTGAAAATTATTTCAAGTGAAAACGCCTTCGCTAAATCTAGCGAAGCTTGTAGTGGCACTGGTAACCTTGTGCCAAACGCTATGTTCGTTTACAATTGCGCTTTGCTCGCCAACTAGTGGTTTTGTAGCCCGTGTACGAAAGTTCCTGTGTTTTCTTGCTTCACGAGCACTCATTTTGTCTCCTGTATATTGTGCTCTGTCTTCGGCAGGTGACGACGAAATGCTTCTCTTGTGGAACACATCTCCAAATGTACTTATCTGAAATAGAACACTGGCTTCCTTCATCTTTCTCTGAACGTGAACAAGTTGCATTATTGATATTTCATATGAAAGAGCCAGTACGCATATCTTTCGCATACAAAACTGAAATCATTCCACAAGTTCAGACCAATAAATATCAAGGAGTGATTTACGACAGCTCCTAGAATGGCGAAACCACATCGAATATATTGCTACAAAGGTTGTTCGGGCAGCCGGCTTATTACAACAGATAAGCAACAGAAGATCAGGAATGCGCAGAGCCTTGTTATTATCAATATACCGCATATATTTGAGGCTGGTTCTAGAATTTGAATGTGTCTTATACTCCGGCGCACCTGTTTATAAACTGCATCTTCTTGTTCTTCTAGAGAAGCAGGCACTGCGCATGTGCTTAAGGCTGCCTAAATTTGTAGTGAATAACGTTTTCTACATGGAAGCTAGAATTCTCTCACTCCACACCATATTCAGAATATTGGCTGTGCAAACGCACTTAAGGGCATTTGAATCTCCTTTAGGCGTAAAGAAACTGTTTTAATTGCGGAATCTGGTTTATTTTTTATTGTCATTGGCCTAGATTTCACACACTGTACACGCAAATTGCCGAGGTTCTTCTAATTTGTAGCTCGACAAGTTCTATCCAAATATACTTTGATGACATTTTCTCTAACAGTGCTGAACACCTACCGAATAATATGTTAAGAGCTACATTACAGAACTACCTGCTAGGAATGCAAGCACAGATCATCATTGCGACTGACGCTTTCTAGAAGAATGAAAAGAGTGGCATTGGTATATACTGCCTTGTTCTAGGCTGGTCGTTTTCCCTCCGAATTACAGATTCCACACCTATCTTTATTGCAGAATTTTTCGCTGTAGTGCTGCTCCTTCGAAAACTGCAAACAGCAATATATATCGCCGTGATAATAATGGACTCCATGTAGGCCTGCAGTGCGCTCATAGCATCCGGTGATTAAAAAGCATTAAAAGAATTCAACTTCCTAGTACCAAATCACTTAACTCCGGCGCGATTAGTATGGGTGCCAGGGCATGGAGGCATACTTCTAAATAAAACAGCTGACGCACTAGCGCAAGCGGCGTTATTTAGACCAGGTATGTATATTACCCCTACAACAGCCTTTATAGTATCGTCTAGATTTTGGAGGCAAATGATGATGCGATAATTCTGCTACACCATCTTTAAAGAATTCTCCGGATTTCAACCATTTAATGAACCCTTGAAAAACTTCCTCATGTCATAATTGACACCTGGAAGTTTTAATCAATTGATTACGCGGTCGTATTCCTTCCTTCATTACAGTTTTATTTGTTTAGAGAAAGTTTGACTCCCTCTCCATTTTGCTATTTTTCGGAGAAGAGGAAACTGTGCAACACTTTTTGTTTCTTGTAGACAGTTTCATCATTAAGAAAGGTATCACTAGAAATTTTGTTACGAATCCTTGGTTTAGCTTTCACAACGTCAAATTTACTATCCCTAGGTGCACATGCCCTAGGGCATAGCAACGAGAAAGTGTGCGAGGTCGTGCAAGATTTCATTGTACAGTCGAACAGATTTACTCAATAACCTCGATTCCAAAAGGTTCTCAGTTAACCCATAAAGACTACTGAAAAATTTTCTGTTATATCAATAATTTATTGCTCCTTCAGTAGGAACTAATTCTTCCATTTTTTTTCAGGACTAATTTACAAAATTCAATGTTTCTGTTAATATTCTTTTGGCTAGTATTTAAATATATATATTCCTTTTTGTTAAGCTACCCAATTCTTGGCCAATCTACCATGGTGGGTGTGAGTCCCAAGTTTAGGATCTAAATCTATATTTACATCTTGTCATCTATGCTATATTTTCAGCGTTCCACAGTGAAACAGGGGGGTGTCCCACCTCTACATCGCAGTGATGTATCTATGATGCCTGGTACCGGTTCAACTATGGGCATTGCTTCAGGAAAGCATGGTAGTGCATCTAGTGAGAGCGAGGACACCAAGCTGTACGCGGCACCAGACGACGAGTCCTCGGAAGATGGCTTTGAACTTGTGCTCTACCGCAAGGCCAAACAATGAATCATGAACGCATCGTCAGCATCAAGTACAGCCACTGTGAGAACTGCGCCTCAGCAATGGCCTTACTTCATTCTGTTTGTGCCGCAGACCAATACTGACAATCTACGCGTCCGCAACACGCAAGCACTGTTCTTGTATCTTGAAAACACTGTGCCTAACTAGATTAAGGACATCAGAATAAACACAAGGAAAAATATTTAGGCAATCGACGTGATGGACCCGAGTGCGCTGAACACACTCCAGCATGTGTCGGGGCTGAGAAACATCAAAGTGTGATCCATCATACCAGCGAATGGTGACACCGTAATAGCAGTTATCTATGATATAGACACTGAAATCGCCATTGAAGATTTTCCCGTACTGATAAAACCAGTGAGTGAAAACAACATCATTGTGAATACCGGTCGCCTATGCAACTCACGTTGTATGCAAATAACATTCAAGGGTGACTGTTTTCTTTCTTACGTGAAGGTTGGCCGTTTTCATCACCAGGTTCGCGCATTTATTCCGAATTCTATGCAGAGTTTTAAGTGCCAGATGATTGGCCGGCCACGTGAAGTGCGTTTGCATAAATGCCGCAGTGTGCCCCTGATGAGCTGAACACCACTCAGAAGACAACTGCAGTGCAACTACGTTGAAATGGCCCAACTGTCACGGTGCACACAGTGCTTCCTCCAAGAACTGTTCTAAGATTGAGCAGGAGAGTTCTATTCTAAGACAAATGGTGCGAGACAACTCGACTCAGAGAGAAGCTGCGTAAACAGTTAGACGAAGGCACCGTCATCGTTGAAGGTCCTTACCAAGGACCGTGCGAAATCCAACGAGAAAGTCAGAATCTCAAGTACATTCGACAGGCGTAGTTCCTATGCTAGCACGGCAAAGATCTGCACCGAAAGAAAAGAAATCTCTCTCCAAAAGAATGGCCTCCACTTCAGCCTACACGGTATGTTGATCCTCAACACAAGCCACCTCAAGAACAAGTACAAGATGCTGCAACGGCCGTGAAGCCCGAATATCGCGTAATGATGATGCTGCGATCGTTAGTGGACACTATTCGCGTGTTGTTGAAGCATCCTGAATACACCGTCAGCTAAAAGTGCCCTTCAAGTACTGGACGCGCTGAGTTCAGCGTTAGCAGCCCTAGAGTAGACCATGGCTAACCCACCACTGTCTTTCAGGAGGATGGTCGTAAAGCAACAATACTGCAGAGGAATGCTAGGGGACTAAGATAACGTATACTGATTTTCATCGATTCGTGCACGTCAATATTTTCCCCGTAATCGTCTTTTGTGAACCGAACCTATCGAGAGCAGTAAGACTCTCGAGACACGAACCTTTTATGACGTCTAGTTTTAGTAAAAGCAGCAATGTTTTGGTGTTCATTCTCCGAGACCTCACTTACATTGTTAAACCTGGACCACCTCAAGACGGAATTCAATATGTATGCTTATGAGTGAAAAAATTGAAGGCTCGACAACGCTGTGGTTGGTGCATGCCTATCATTATCAAGTCAGTTTGAACCCCCCCCCCCAAAAAAAAACTACGAGACGTCCATTAACTTCTAACTCGTGTGTTATCATCGGGGATATATATTAACGCTCATCACACTTTATGGGGAAGTCGGAAGACTAACATGAAGGGCGGAAATTTGGTGTGTTTTGCCTTTGACAACGAATTTAGGTTACTGAAAGATGGCAGTCCTACCTTTTTACGTGCCTCCACGTACAGCAGCTGTCTCGACTTCGCTTCCATTTCGCAAAGCCTAGTAAAGCGTGCTGAATGGTTTACGGATATAGAAACGCAAGGAAGTGATGATATTCCAACACACGTCAAGATAAGATGATTGCCGCCTCCTGAAGTTCGTGACGCGGTCAAAAGAGTAGACTGAAAAAAAAATCACAGAATATCCATGGAGTGAATGATGATGACTTAGGAAAAGCGTCCCGCAGCCTATACGTGCTTCCGTCCTTTCGTTCGTTCTTGCTTCCATTCGTTCGCGGCCACCCAGCGTCCATCCATGCATCCATTCGTGAGTCCGTCCATCCGTCTGTCTGTCCGTTCATGCGTCCACCCGTTCGTACGTTCGTACGTCCATTCATCCGTTCGTCCGTGTGTCCATCTTGTAAACGCTCCAATTACCGCCATTTCCCATCTCGCATCCCCTGTAGGACATACCCGCTCATCAAGGGGCATGTGCCCTCGCTTGTTACGTACTACTTCATACATACGGAGGAGTGACAGACCCACGCCCTAAGGAGCTTCGCCCCAAAATTCCAGTCTCGTATGCAAGACCAATGCCAAGAACACATATCAGGCTATCAAGAGGCCATCAAAAGCACTGTACAAGATACCGTGTGTACGATCCTATGCTCTGTGAAAGTCAAGGGCATCGAAATAGAGCTGGACGGTACACCGGCGCACGAAGGACATAGAAGATTCAAGGGTTGCTAGACGTGTGCAGAAGAAGATGCAGAAGACGGTATGCAGAAGAAGGGGGCACGACACCGCTAGCCACACCATGCTCAACCCGCTTCTGACTTTGCAGATGCTGGTGTGCTTCATCGCCACCGGTGTGTGCCCGTCCCTTCAAGACAAGCTCGGATCAAGCTACCCACCTGCGCCCAGGAACTTTGCCTGGGAAACTGGCCCGCCCCTTGACGCTCCGGATCCTGCTGCTCCGCCAAAACCAGCCCAGTGGCCCCCCTACAGCTGGCAACCAAGCCCATCGATGACATCACCGGTCACATGGGCGGTGTCACCGCTACCAAACCGCTCTGCCAATGCCGTCAGTTTGGGGCACGACACCGCAAGCCACACCATGCTCAACCCACTGCTGACTTTGCAGGTTAGTTATCTAAACAATTGTAAATCGTGTAGAAGCAGTAATCGCTTCCTTATTGCTGTGTCGTGCCCCAACGACTTTAAATTGCGCAGTATATTGGACTTGCGCGTTGACGCGATTGCTTTTGGTTTATGTTCTCAATTATTACTGCTGCTTTCTGGCGACGTGGAACTGAATCCCAGCCCAACAAAAAGCAGTGATATAGCCGCAATCTTGGATTACATCAAACGCGTCGAGGACAATCTAGAAACGATTCGATCAGAGATAGACGGCCTTAAAACTGCCCAAGCAACCCAGGAAAAACAAATTTCTTCAATTAGCAACCGACTCGAAATCCTAGAAAAAACTAAAGCCCCAAACCAGCAACCCTAGCGATAACAACAATTCATCCCAGATAAGCCACGAAATTTCTGTGCTCAAAGCCGCAACTATTGACGCCAGCAACCACCTACGACGGAACAACCTTCTGTTTCTTGGCATAAAAGACAACATAAAGGAAACATGGGAAGAGTAGGAGCAAAAGATATACACGTTTTGTGCCGACAAGCTTAACCTTACTTTGGAACCGGGTGCGATGGAACGCGCACACCGAATCGGGACCTTTTTAGAAAACGAAACTCGACCCATCATTCTAAAACTAGCCCACTACAAAACGAAGGAACGCATTCTGAACTGCGGTCGCATGCTTGAAGACACAGACTTCGCCATTAGGGAGGACTTCGCAGCTGCCACCCGCATTGCGCGGTCAAAGCTGTTGCAGTTCATCCGCCCCCAAAAATGCGCATTTAAACTCAGTCTCGACAGACTTCACGTGGACAAAAAGTGCTACATGTATGACCTGACTTCCGAGAAAATTGTAGAAATCAGCAAAAAACAGACTGTGCGTGCCATAGCTGGTGAGTCATTAGGTATGAGCAGCAAAACCACCGAATGACGCCCCTCTGTCTACTCTACCTCTAACCCTCGACCAAGCCGATCATCAACGCTAAATCTAAATGTTGCTTTCACTAATATACGAAGCATTCTGCCTAAACTAGACAGACTACACAGTTTCATCCAAGATGTAGAAGGCGACATTGTCGTGCTAGCAGAAACATGTTTACACGAAGGCGTACTCGACAACGAAATCTTCCCGTCTAACATGGACTACACTTTATATCGCCATGATCGCTCTAATCGCCGGGGTAGAGGCGTGCTCATAGCTATTAAAAACAATCTATCATCTTCTCTTATCACTCATGATGACACATTAGAACTAACCTGGGTGCGAGTGTCAAACATTGCCCAAAAGGCGATTTTTGGCATCTGTTACCAGCCGCCTGATTCTGAACCTGGCTTTTCCATCCTCCTTTCAAATTCACTCACCCGGATTAAAGACAAGTTCTCAGACGCCCCTATTTTTCTTTTCGGTGATTTTAATTTCCCTCAAATAAACTGGCCTTTACTCTCGGCCCCTAATGCATCCCCGTCCAACGAATCAAAGCAATTCCTTGATCTGACGCTAGATTTTAACCTACACCAAGCTATAACATGCCCCACAAGAGGTGATAATACTTTAGATCTTCTTCTAACATCAAGCCCGGATGACATAAAGCGCACAATAGTACTCCCCGGGTTTAGCGACCATAACCTTATCCACAACTGCATTTCTCTACCTCTGATCAGAAGGTCGCCGACTGAAAAATTCATAACTAATTACAAACGAGGAAATTATGACGCTATCAACGACAAACTTTGTTTTTTTTCTTGACAGTTTTCGCAGATCATATCGAACCCGCTCAGTAAACGCCAACTGGCAGATATTCAAAAACACGATACTTAACTTACAAAAAACAGTATATTCCAACCATTCGCGTAAAATCAGATTCCACAAATTATTGGTTCAACAAACAACTGAAAAGTCTCTTAAATATAAATAAACGTCTTTATAGGACCGCCAGTCAATGCGATAACCCTTTAACATGGGAAAAATATCACCTGTGCGCCAAGAAGTATCTTACGGAACTACAAAAAGCCAAAGGTAGATATTTTTCATGTGACCTACTATCTATCCTCCGCTCAAATCCCATAAATTCTGGCGCATGCTCTCTCACAAAAATCAGAGGACCAACATAGATCTTCTAGACCCAGACGGGGAACCAATAGACGCAAAACACGTTGCCTCCGCTTTAAATGATTACATATCATCAGTATTTTCTTCCCCTAACATTACACAGTCAACACAAATACCTACCCGTTCCCCCGGCGCTGTATCCCCCGAAATAGCATTTAACCCTGAAGGAATCGTTAAACTAATCACCGGTCTTGAGATATCTTCAGCGCCAGGTTCTGACCTAATAACCTTCAAACTTTTAGTTAACACCGTCACAGTGGTTAGTCAGATTCTTTGCCTCGTCTTCATGCAGTCCCTTGAAACAAGCGAAATTCCAGACGATTGGAAGATAGGCCGAATAGTAGCCGTCTTCAAAACAGGAGAGCGAACGAATCCAGCAAACTACCGCCCTATTTCCGTGACAAGCATTCCCTCTAAATTACTAGAACACATTATATCTTCTCACATCGCGACTCAGCTTGAATCAACAAATTTCTTCTATAATCACCAGCACCGTTTGCGAAAGCACTTCTCATGCGAGACCCAATTAGCCGAGTTTACCCACGACCTACTAAAAAGCAAGGATGATAACCTGCAGATTGATGCCATATTCCTAGACTTTTCCAAAGCTTTTGGTCGCGTACCACACAACTTATTACTTAGCAAAATTAATTCCCTTGGCATTGCACAAAATAATGCCTCCTGGGTTAAACACTTCCTCTCCAACCGTAAAAAATTCACCTCTGCTAATAATCATAACTCCTCTAAAACTCACGTATCATCAGGCGTCCCTCAGGGTGCGGGCTTATCACCTCTTCTATTTTTATTATTCATAAACGACCTGCCAACAAACATTGAAACAAAACTTCGACTATTTGCAAATGACTGTGTCATATACTCCCCCATTCACAACTTTGAAAACAGTACTAAACTACAGCAAGACCTCGACATAGTTGCGCTATGGTGCCAAGACTCATCAATGCCGTTAAATCTAACCAAATGCAAATCGATGTCATTTTCCCGTAAACGCACCACTGTTCATCATACCTACTTTATCAATTCGCTTCTTCTCGATTCGGCTTCGTCATACAAGTATCTCGGAGTGCACATGTACCCATCTCTTTCATATGCACCGCACATACAGTCCATCTGCTCAGACGCTCTGCGTACGCTCGGTTTTCTGCGCCGCAACCTCAAATCAGCATCTCCTGACGTTAAAAAACTAGCATACTTAACATACGTACGGCCAAAGCTCGAATACGCATCGTCCATTTGGAATCCATCCCAGGCATACCTCGTTAGCGAACTAGAAGCAGTTCAAAACCGTGCTGCCCGCTTTATAACCTCATAGTACTCCAGAGAAATCAGCGTCACCGCCCTAAAACAATCAATTGAACTGCCATCACTCGCGTCGCGCCGCCTCATCTCTCGCCTATGCCTCGTCCACAGTTTCTTTTGCCGACCCCAATCAAGACACGAACTTTTACAGCCCCCAAACAGAACTTCTTCCCGCATTAACCATTCAAACCCCATTGCATGAATCAACGGCCGTACATCCGCAATGAACGACTCCTTTTTCCCCCAAGCAATAACACTTTGGAATCGCCTTCCCGACACCATTGTTGCCACACCTGACCGCACATCATTTCGCGCAAAATTGGAATCCCACTTTGATTTCACCCATTAACCCGTGGCTGTAAATATATTCTACCAACGTACTGTATGTATAATTTGCTTGTGCCTAGTTGTTTGTACTCTAATTCC
This sequence comes from Rhipicephalus annulatus, assembly GCA_013436015.1. Lineage (NCBI taxonomy): Eukaryota > Metazoa > Arthropoda > Arachnida > Ixodida > Ixodidae > Rhipicephalus > Rhipicephalus annulatus. The sequence goes on along the minus strand of WOVY01009408.1, from coordinate 771,195 downwards.
CAGCCAAAGCGTTTCTTTTGTGTGTTATTTGATTCATTTTTGTTGTCATTTTTGACCAAACTACCATATTAGAACTATACTGTTTATAATAATTTGTTCAACTTGAATTATACACTCACAGCGTATCTTTGTCCCGCCCCCTCTTATGTAATGCCCTCGGGCCTTTAAGGATGCAATAAATGAAAAATGAAAATGAAAGATCCAACGTTGGTTGGACAAGCTAGAATTTCAACGCTGGATCACTATCAGTTAAAGCGCACGAATAAACAGAAAGAAAGAGAGGACAAACGCTTTCTCACAACTAAACTGTTTATTAGAAAGGGCAGAATATATATACTGGCAATTGAAAAACACGACGCATGTGTGTGCAGGCAAAAAAGTACATCCGTGGCACATCGAGAACACATGATAAAAAAAGAAAGATTATCTCGGAACATAATTTAGAAAAACAAACTCTCTATCATGCAGCAAAACAGAAGGCTGGCTGACGCATTGTTCCCCTCTTTTTCTTATGTGAAAAGCTTCTGTCAACTCACGAGTTAATTTATTTTTAGACCAAAAACCACTTCAGTATCCTGAAAAAGAGGATAACAACCACTCTCTCTGCAATGAGCCGATGATGAGTGGATGATTTTCTTGTGTTCACTGCGTCCTCAGATTTTACGCGAGATGTTGTGAATATTTTCAAGATTTTTAGAGAAACAGGCAAGAAACTAAACTTTTCTTTTGAATTGCCGCGTCTAAATCAACTGCAATTTCTAGATCTTAACTTGGTCTTCGAACCCCCGCATGTTTGCTGGTATTATTGTCCCATATCCGTAAAGCCTATAATCAATTACAGGTCGAGCCACTCTAAGCTGGTGAAGAGAAGTATCGTTACTACGAGTTTGGGTTTTGTTATAAAAAAGTCCTGTCAACACAGAATGAAATGAGCTTTCATAGTCAAGTAAAGAAACTAGTAGAATCAGGGTATTCTAATGAATACATCACGTCCGTTTGTAACAACATGACTAAGAAACTTAAATTTGAAGGGAACCACTCGGGGCGTCGTGAAGAGAGTAGAAAAGGTAGGAGGATATCAGTGATTCCTGACCTTCATAAGACTTCACATGAACTTAAGCAACTAGCTAATGGATATAAAGTCGATGTGCTTTTCTCAGCCAAAGGCAAACTGCAGTCTATTTGTTCACGCATGCGCAGAGAGTTTCCACAATGTCACATGAAACACAGCAAAAAGTTCGTGGACTGCGCAAAGGGCGTTGTTTACATGACTGCTTTTAGCTGTGGTAAAGTGTATATCGGTCAGTCGGGAAGATGCCTCAATGTTCGTCTGAGAGAGCACGATTCTCCTTCGAACTCTTTGGGTGCATCGCATCTCGCGGCTCATTGCAGAGAGTGCGGTTGTTATCCTCTTTTTCAGGATACTGAAGTGGTTTTTCGGTTTGAAAATAAATTAACTCGTGAGTTGACAGAAGCTTTTCACATAAGAAAAAGAGGGGAACAATGCGTCAGCCAGACTTTGGTTTTGCTGCACGATAAAGAGTTTGTTTTTCTAGATTATGTTCCGAGATAGTCTTTCTTCTTTTACCATGTGTTCTCGATGTGCCACGGATGTACTTTTTTTTGCCTGCACACGCATGCGTCGTGTTTTTCAATTGCCTGTATATATATTCTGCTCTTTCTAATAAACAGTTTAGTTGCGAGAAAGCGCTTGTCCTCTCTTCCTTTCTGTTTATTCATGCGCTTTAACTGATAGTTATACCATGCATATCCAACTAGCCCAACTTTCGATTCTCTTGTTACGCTGGATCATTTTCTGCGAGTCACTCGACCCTGGTAAGCCTTTGTCGCAGTAATGGAAGGCGGTATGAGGTTTGTCATCATCTTCAATTCAGAGGTCATAATTCAAGGCCTTAGCCATTTACCAAAATCGACCAGATGCTGACGTTGTTTAAGAGTTCTGCAATGGATTATCAGAGCAAACTATAACGCTTAACAGCTCACCCCCTTCAAGCAGTTGCCCGCCACCACGTGATTCCTGTATGGACCTCCCGATTACCATTCTGGTGCGTAAGGCAGCACTAGCTTCGTGCAAACGTACCTCAGCGCCAGGACCTGATGGAATCTACTACAGAGCACTGTGTCATCTGGGTGAGTGTGCGAGAATAGCTGTTGAAAAACTAGTCGTCTGGTACCGCTGCTAAAACCTGGCAAGTCACTATTGGAGCTCTCCTCCTATCGCCCAGTTGCATTGGCTAGTAGCGTGGGTAAAGCAAGGGGGAGAATGATCCTCGACTGCCTGGAGTGGTACTTGGAGTATCATGAGATCTACCCAAATGTCGTGGCTGGTTTTTGACGGGGTCAATAATTGATTGTTAGCGTCGTCGACCTAATAGATACGTAGATCATGAGAAAGGCCATTAGCGTCTTTGCGCCTCTCTGTTCTTTGACGTCGAAAATCCTATGATGACGTTACTCATGAAGCCGTCCTTGCCGCAGTAGAATAGATTGAGTGGGTGGCCGAATGTTTATGTGCATACGCAGCTATCTCAAAATGCGATCCTTTTTTTTTGTGAATACGGTGGCTGGGAACACATCTGTACATTTCAGTTGTTGTGGCGTCCCTCAGGGCGATGTACTGAGCCCCGTTCTTTTCAATCTAACACTGATCGCTCTTCATACGCACCTACCAAACAATATTTGTATATCAACATACGCAGATGGCATCTGCATCTGGAAATCTGTGGTACCTCGCCTGCAGTTACAAGCTAGAATCCAGAGAGCTGCTATTGCAACTGTCTTGTGCCTCCGCAATCGAGGCCTGGAAATTTCCTCCAGAAAGTGTGCTCTTCTGGCATTTACGCACAAAACCATGGCGAGTTACAGAGTGTCAACTATATACCATATTGTCAAATACCATATTGTCAATCTCACAAATTTCTGGGTGTCATATTCGACAGAGACATATCAGGGAGCCCTAATGTGTCGTATTTGAAAAAAACGATTGATGGGGATATGTCTTCTTTTCAATGTTCGCGCTGGAAAGACTTGGGAAATGCCGCCCAATGCTATGTTACGACTGTACAGGGTGCTTTTTTGGCTTTATACGATACATTCTGCCCGCATTATCAAACGCCAGCAAAACAGGTCGATGCATGATACAAAGCGTTCAGGTACAGGCGCTTCGAATCTGTCTACGTCTGCCACAGGCTGCCTCAAAAGTGGCTACTATAGCTTTTGCCAAAGACCACCTCGTACAGACCCTTATCCAAAGTGAAGCTCTGAGGACACACATAACGCATTTGGCTCAGATTCTCCGCCACCACCTAGCTTCTTTAACAGCAGATAGGCCTCATACTTCCTTTTGTCACACAAGAACTGCACATGGTGACTCTCTACCAACTGGTTTTACACCCACGGCGAGACCTTCAGTTCCTCCATGTTGCCTATACCAGCCCTCAAGCAGCCCGCCTTACTTCTACTGTACGACAAGTACCAAGACTGCACCCACATCTACGCCGACGGCTCCGTCCAGCCAAACAGCTCTACAGCGGCGGTCGTTATTTCAACGCAGGCCTCAACCATCAAATACAGGACAGCTCATGCAGCCACATCAACAGCAGCAGAACTTGCAGCGCTTCGCGATGCGCTGTGTTTCATTAACAACCAAAGCCAGTAACGGTGCACAATCTTCTGCGACTGCAAGGTGGCACTGCAGCCACTTATGTCACATCTACGCCGTTGTCGGTACAAGCTGTTGGTACTTGAGACGGCAGAAATTCTACACCATAAAACAGAGAAAGAGCACCACGTTATATATTTGTGGTTGCTAAGCCACTGTGGAATTATCGGTGACAAACGGGCTAATCAAGCTTCCCGTTCAGCCCATACAGAAGACAACGACCAGTAAATACCTCTCTCTAAGACGGACGCTACTACAGCAGCCTCTGCATGCTTGCTCGCAAATTCTCCACGTCAGTTTGGATTGGGCCTCTTTTTATGCATGCGAGATAACGATCCCTTGATCCTACGTTAAGCTTACGGCTTCCAACAAAACCTCGGCGTGGTGACGCTACTTCTCTGTGAAGACTATGGTTGGGAGTTGCATTTACCCGTGCGTACGCATTCCGGATAGGGATGGCCGACACCGCCGACTGCGCACACTGCGGAGATGAAGAAACAATTCGACATATCCTGTGTGACTGCCCGGAATACAACCTGGAAAGATAACACCTTTCTAATACACTAAACAAGTTGGATGACCAGCCGCTGTCAGAAGAAAGTATACTGCGCCATCGTCATGACTCATCGTCACAGAAGAAAGCCGTGCAAGCGTTACCAGGCTTCTTGCGAACTACTGGCCTGTCGGAACGCCTCTGAGTGAATTGATTTTGTGTGCGCGTGTGTGTTCGTGTTTTTCTTTATTTGTTCTGTAACTTTCTCTTTCTTTCAACCTCCTAATCTCCAACCCCAGTGTAGGGTAGCATACCGCATACTAGCTTCTGGTTAACCTCCCTGCCTTCCTTTTTCTCGTTTTTCTCTTTCGGCAGGTGACGATGACGCATGCAGTGCTGCGAGCAAACGCAAACAAGGCGACGACAACCGCACACGCACGGACGAAATATAGAGGCCTGACTCGCGGCGAGGCAAGGTGTCAAGGGCGTAGATGTGGATATTAGCTGCAGTGTGCCTGCGGGTATATATATATATATATATATATATATATATATATATATATATATATATATATATATATATATATATATATATATATATATATATATATATATATATATATATATATATATTATGCGTGTGTGTGTATGTGAAGAAACACAAGTTATGAATGACTACTGCATGCAATGAAAGAACATTTAGTGTTGCCAAAATGTATTATTGTTTCCACAACAGATTTTTTCCGACCCACAAATACTGGAGACGAGAGTACTTCAATCCGCTGCAAAGAGAGATCACCTAACTTCCTTTGCGAATTGCTTTGTTTGCCTTTGTTTGCGTAAGGGTGGCCTTGTGGCATGCACCACATCTCTTTGTCATAAGTACGAGGGAGTTAAACAGCGTTGGCTAGCGACCGTGTGACAGAGGTATAAAATTACACCATATCTACGAAGTTAATGATGATGCTTCCGTATGTCCGTCCGTCCGTCTGCGTATACGTCAGTTTGTCTGTCCATCCGTCTCCTATCACACCAAAGCACGCGTCTTCAACGCATCGGAGTAAATCGAGCTTGGCAGGGCCACCCAGTGAGCACTCCGAGTACTAGAGAGGATGCGATAGACAAAGAGGGATTAGCCTACACACTAAGGAGCTTCGCTCCTAAATCACAAGCCAAATAGAAATCTAATTTTGATGCAACGACATGGTTACGCCTGCCGTTACATTCATGCCAGCACAGGACTTCGCAACGCGTCCTAATGTCCACCCGCAATATATTAGGAGAGCTTGTCGGGTTTGGGCCAGACCGCAAGCTTTCTTAGCTACGTGCTGCTCTCCTCTCTATTTCTGTGTTGTGTCTTTCGCTACTGCCACTTTTGGTTCACTGCGTGCACTTGTTTTGCTTTCCATCCACTGAATGCACCAATAAAGTAGAATTCGTTATTGAAAAGACGTGTGCGTCTCGTACAACCTGGCTCTACAAATTCTAGCAAGTGCCACTACCTTTAGATTCAGTCTGCACTGTTGTAGGCCAGGGTGCTCTTATGTGTGCTTTGTTCGAATGCACATCGAGACACACTAATGTAGGCGCAGCATGAGAAGTGTTCGAGGCCGTCAACGTAAAGCATGAATTGTTTTTTTAAGTGTGAATACACTTTATAAGCGACCCCAAACCATCCACCACCGTCAGCGGCGTCCGCAGTCTTCTCTCTATCTTTAAAAGAAAGAGGACTTGGCGGGCCGCAGCGCGACGCTCTACCGAATAAGCCACGGACGCGACGCTGATATCGGTGTCAGTATATCTTTAACGGTGCCTTTAACGGTATATCTTTAACCGCGGATATCGGTGCCTTATATCTTTAACGCCGCTGCGCGCGTCCCCGTTCCCCTTCGCTCGCTCCTCCGCTCTCCTCGCTCACTGCAGCTGCGCGCGCACCCTCTCTCTCGCGCGCCCGCCTTCTTTCTCAGTCTCCCGTCGAGAGCGGGTCGTGCGATGGATGTCCCGGAGGCAACGCCACCATCAACAACGAATGCAGTACAACCGAATGCCAGCACTGCACCCGTCGTTGGAGGTGACGGTACCGCGGTGGTTTCGCCGACGTTGGAAGACAAGGCGGCGGTGCGAAGGGCTCGTGGGACTGAACGTAAGCGGGCGAAGCGTGCAGCGGATGCCGAACTGCGTGCTCGCGAGGCTGAGTGCAAGCGGGCGAAGCGTGCAGCGGATGCGGAACTGCGCGCTCGCGAGGCCGAGGACAAGCGGGCGAAGCGTGCAGAGGATGCCGAACTTCACGCTCGCGAGGCCGAGGACAAGCGGGCGAAGCGTGCAGCGAATGGTGAACTGCGCGGTCGCGAGGCCGAATGAGGCGTCAGCATCGAGCCGCGAACGCGGCCCAAGAAGCGCAACGACAACGCAAGCGTCAGGCGGAGAAGGGTGATGAAGGCCGGCGTCAAGACGCCGCTCGCAATCTTCAACGGCGAGTGGACGTTCCCGAAGCCGTTCGAGCCAGTGAACGTGCCGCGCGGGAGAGGGTGCGAGCCCTGGACTTTGCTCGTCCGGACGCGCGTTTCAAACGCGACTTTGTGGATCGCAGCTTCGGTCACAGCTGCGCGTGTGTGACCAGCTTTGGTTCGATAACAACCTGAGCTGCATTTCCGGCGTGAGGAACGAGGCTAACAGGTTGAACGCGTTGCGGGTTCTTTGGAAAAAATTCCCAGGAACCATTACACCATAAAGGCACCATAGTGTGATTAATAAATATAATAGTGCGAAATAATAAATACCCCTCATAGCATCACCCCGTGCATTCGCACTTAACCATGTTCACCCTCGGGGAAATGCTTGGGAGTTTTTTTTCTCCTAATTTTTGTAAGGCTACATGGTGCCACTTGCACGCGTGTTTTTTTTCTAATTCTGTTCAGTTCTGTTCTGTTTTTCTATGGAGCGCGTGAAGAAAATTATGGACCACCGCCCGCATCACGAAGCCCATTGTCCACCTCTCCTTTATTCTTTGCTCTGATCTGAGTTTAACTTATATAGATAGTGTCACTCGTCGTGTTCTACACAATATTCAACATCCTCCACGCCCAAACAGTGCCAAATGATGACGGAGAACACTTACACACACAGTTTCTAAGTAGACAATTTTTGTTTAGGAGTTCTTGTGTTAGGTTCGAGCCAATCCAAGCAGGTCACTAGGACTCTTCACCTGTGCTTGGTCTTCCAGTGGTGCTTCCGACGTTTGTTTCATTCTCGTGCCTTTAAACGTGTTCTCCTTGATGCACCTGTGTGGTAGATGAGCAGTTTTGGTTCGTATGAAAATTGATGATGCTCACTTTTCCTAAGCCCAAGCACTTAGGATATGCCTTGCTTTACCCCGCTGCGCATCGACAGCTGAAACAATTGCCATTGCACAAGACTGCTCGATCGTGACGCACATCACCATTCATTAATTTTTCATTTCATTTATTTATACTGTTAGCCCAGAAGTGGGCCGTTACAGGGTGGAGGTACAAACAATTATTTGCGAAAAAGAAGTACCGTACAGGTCTCGAGACAATTTCTCGGTATTATTGTGAGCAGCAACTCGAACTTATACATAACAAGAAATGGAACACACATGCAATGGAATACATACGCGCAGAACACCACATGACGCATTTGAGGCGGCACTTTTGAACCACGCTGAAGTTTTGAAAGACAACTACTACAGTCTCATGCAACCAAAAGTACACACGCACACCACTGTTATTCAGAAAATAAACGTTTTAGATTCTCTTCAAATGATGTAAGCGAGGAACAACCAATTATAGACTCTGGCAGCATATTCCAGTCTTCAATAGCACGTGGAAAGTAACTAAACTTAAAGCAATCGTTACGTGGGACTAGGGGTGGTATGTACATATTATGGCGACGGCCTGAGGTACGTACGTGCCTGAGGTACGTACCATTGAAACAATGCGTACGTACCTCAGGCAACATGCTAGGAATCCGTCCCACCACTTGGCAACCCTCGCTACTGAGAGGCCCCGCACAAAATTTAGTGCAATTGTCTGTGCTCATCGTGCGTCGTTTACGTCAGGTTTTACGCCTGCTGAGAAACTGGTGTATCCTCCGTGGTGCCTGACACTTCCACAAGTACGTGTTTCAATTCCAGGAATACAGAAAAAAACAAATTTGCCTTCATCAGCTTTAAAACAATTGAGCTTGAGCCATCTGCACGAAATGTACAACCACGTGCACATATACACCGATGGTTCAACCACAGCGTCTGGTTCTGGTGGTGCGGTGGTGATTACAGCTAGAGGAATCACTCTGCGAATCGAACTGTCACATGTCACTACGTCCACAGTGGCAGAACTTGCGGCTTTGCGTGGCGCCATAGAGTACATCAAATCCCAAAGACCGAGTAAATGGGCTGTGTTTTTCGACTCAAAACCAGCCCTACAGAGCATGCAGTTAGTCTTTCGACGAGGTTGCCATGAACAATTAACTTACGAAGTTGTCGAGCTCGTTCACCACGTCACAGAAACAGGCCACGAGGTCAAGTTTCAGTGGCTTCCTGGCCATTGCGGGATCAGTGGCAATGATTCCGCAGACAACGCGGCTCGCACATCGCACCGAGAAGAACACACCCTTCCGATTCCTTTGTCAAGGACTGACGCTGCAAAGCAACTTCGTCACCTGGCACGTAGTCTGACTCTGCAGGAGTGGAACATTCCAAGCATAAGACATACGAGACTATACCAAATAAACCCTCGACTGAAACTTCGACCTCCATCCGAACTTCGTCGACGTGAAGCTTCACTTCTTTGTCGCCTTTGGTTGGGGGTTGCCTTCACAAAAGCATATAGAACCCTCATCGGATTGACCGACAATGCGGAATGCGACGTCTGCTGCACCAAAGAAGACATCGACCATCTGATATGCCATTTCCCTCGATTTGCCTCTGAAAGAAAGAAGCTTTCGGACGCATTGCGACAATTGGACGATCGGCCACTCTCTGTGCAGATGCTACTGGAACACCGTCATCGCCTTTCGTCGGCTCAAAAAGCAGTCAAAGCTGTCTTGTGCTTTTGGAGGACTACAGGCCTATGTGACCACCTTTAACTTTTGTGTAGTGCCACCGCTGCATACGCGCCAGCCGATTGACTGACAATCCTCCTTTTTTTTTCTTTTTTTTTCTCTCTTTCTCTTCTCTTTCCTCTCTCTCTCATCTTTATGCCCCTTTCTTTTTCCCCCAGCATAGGGTAGCAAACCGGGCATATGCCTGGTTAACCTCCCTGCATTTCCTCTTGTTGCTTACCCCTCCTCTCACTTTTCCTCGAGGGTCTGCAGGAGCTGTTTCAGGAGAAGTTTTCTCGGGTTCGAGGCCTTGTGTTCAGTCGCCTTGGAATCATCAGCCGTCTTCCTTTGCCTTAATCTGGACTTATACGCTTTTGACTTTGACGCTGCCTTGATATTTTTCCTCTTACATGAAATAAGACGTATTATCTGCAGTTGCTTAAACACTGACGTATGCAGATTTCTCGAAGAGCATAGTCAATGATCAGTATAACGGGCTTCCTTCAGCGTCCGCGTGGCCTTTTTTTCGTTTATTTTCGAGTGACTGGCTGGCCTTTTTTTGCGGGTCATTGTACGCATTACTGTGAAGACTTATTAGGAAGGCGACCTATCGTCTTCAACGGGCACTCATCTTCAAGATCTGGTAGATCGTCTATTAGAAGTTCAACTGCTTTCAGATTTTTTTTTCATACAGGTCTCTCTCACCAGCTACACCTGAGCAGATGATGCTATCGCGGCTCTATAATATTGCATGACCACCTCATAGTCGTCTGCCGCCAGGTCGTCAGTCATAAGGGCTTAAACCTCGCTGTTCAATGCTTTAAAGTCAACTTTACTGACGCGTAGGTGGCCGTGGAGAATTCGAAGTCTGAAAAGCTCGAACTGATTGGTCTGGAGCACCTGGTTGACCTCATCGATAATTCTCGTGATCACTGTTCGCTGCGAGGCCCGCTTGTCCTTCACTCAATCCATGTCGGTCTAGCTTGAAACGCAGCTCACCCACACCAAGAATGAAAGGCTTGTGTTGTTGCAGCTTAATTCCCGCATCGTCGGTACGAAAATCAATGTGGAAAACGACCCTTCGGCGTTTGACGGTGCCAAATGAAATTGACGCAAATCGGAGCATCCATGGTAAAAGAGCATGTTCTTCTTCGTTGTTCACAGTCCTCCGATGCGCGCTTTTCGCGCGTGAGGCTCAAACAGTTTACAGCAGAGCGTTTAAGGTCCATACTTACCGGCAACTATACATCAATAAGTTGTGCAACGAAAAAAATTGTGAATAGTACCTGAAATGAACAATGCACTAAAAAGCATAATTCCGCACCGAAACAAGCTGAACTAGCATGGCAATGTACTGTTTCCTTGCAGCACTTCACACTGCAATAATAAAATTCACACGCACTCCTTTCTATTAGGGGCAAAGCTCTTTAAGTCGTCAGTCGTGCGTGCGCGTTTTATGTAGTAGTAGTAGTAGTAGTAGTAGTAGTAGTTGCAGGTAGTGACCTCCACGGCCGGACTAGAAAAGTGGCAAGCGCGCACTCTTTTGAATTCTGGAAGAAACCCGCTAACGTTAATCATACAAAAATAGTTATTTCTGATGAACTAACCCACAGAAACTAATATCCTTGACTTAATCTTTATTATATTAGCCTTGAATTCTATGCTTACTGAAATAACTAGTAAAAGAAGGACGAACTTTGAGCACCGTCTGAAAAGAAAAGGTTGCCACGTTGAACTCGCTATGCGCAACCTCATTGGTTTCAGCAAGGTTTAGTGAGGGTTGGGCCGCAGTGCCATGAATTATAGCGGCGGTGAATGGTGGCAACTACACACGAAGCGCAGGCCCTCAGAGAGTGCGCGCTTGCCACTCCTCTAGTCCACCCATACCACCTCTTGTTTAGTCCTTGGAATGTCCGCTGGATGGCGGTACTTCTACATGATGAATATATGATGAAAAGATGTCAGATGGCGAAACTTGGAGTGTTCACTAATTGGACGGACGGATGGACAGGTGCACGAAAGGACGAACGGAGAGAAATACAGATGAATGGACGCACAGACGGACCCACGGACGGACGGACACACAGCTGGACGCACGGTGAGATGGACGGACGCACAGACCGGCGGTCGCATGGATGGACGCATGGACGGATGCATGAACGAGTGGCCGAACGGAGGCGCGGACGGACTGATGGGTGCTTCGCCGACTCATCATCATGCACTCCATGGATATGCTGTGATTTTAAATGCGAAGCATTTCTTGGCGAACTTCGGCGACTTTGAGCGTGTCTATCTATCTATCTATCTATCTATCTATCTATCTATCTATCTATCTATCTATCTATCTATCTATCTATCTATCTATCTATCTATCTATCTATCTGCCGCCTACGATCTTTAGCTCTCCTGGCCGTTTGGATAATGGTATTGATGCCAAACTTGGCATGATATAACATGACTGTATGACGAACATACCTGACTAGTCATAACATGAAAATCATGACATGTACGTCATAAATGTCATCATTTACATGTCATGGTCTTGCTGCTCTGGCGGTCGTTTCATCCACATGATATGTTGCGAAACTGGTATGGTATGACATGACTGCATGATGAAAACAAGCGACAGACCCTAACATCCAACCGTCACATGCGTGTCACGTAACAACATGACTTTATGCCACACTCATTATGTGCTCTACAGGGGATCAACTGCTACCATAGTGCTTCATAAAGAAAGCAACGGAATACCAATTAAGAAGGGTGTAAGGCAGGAGGACACAATGTCCCCAATGCTATTTACCGCGTGCTTACAGAAGGTTTTCAGAAGCCTAGAATGGGAACAGTTAGGGATAAGAGTAAATTGAGAGTACCTTAGTAACCTGCGCTTCGCCGATGACATTGCATTGCTGAGTAACTCAGGGGACGAATTGCAAGTCATGATTACGGAGTTAGACAAAGAGACCGGAAATTTGGGTCTTGAAATGAATCTGCAGAAAACGAAAGTAATGTACAACAACCTCGGAAAAGAGCAGCGCTTCGAGACAGGTAATAGTGCACTTCAAGTTGTAAAAGACTATGTCTACTTAGGGCAGGTAATAACCGCAGAGCCGAACCACGAGATTGAAGTAACTAGAAGAATAGGAATGGGGTGGAGCACATTTGGCAAGCACTCTCAAATTATGACAGGTAGATTGCCACTATCCCTCAAGAGGAAGGTATATAACAGCTGTATGTTGCCGGTACTTAGCTACGGAGCAAAAACCTGGAGATTTACAAAGAGGGTTCAGCTTAAATTGAGGACGAAGCAGCGAGCAATGGAAAGAAAAATGGTAGGTGTAACCTTAAGAGACAAGAAGAGAGCAGAGTGGATTAGGAAACAAACGGTGGTTAAGGATATCATAGCTGAAATCAAGAAGAAGAAATGGACATGGGCTAGGCATATAGCGCGTAGACAGGATAACCGCTGGTCGTTAAGAGTAACTAACTGAATTCCAAGAGAAGGCAAGTGGATTAAGGTGGAGACAAAAGGTTAGGTGGGAAGATGAGATTAAGAAGTTTGCGGGTATAAATTGGCAGCAGCAAGCACAGGACCGGGTAAACTGGCGGAACATGGGAGATGCCTTTGTCCTGCAGTGGACGTAGTCAGGCTGATGATGAGGATGATGATGAAGATGATGATGATGTGCTCACGGTCGTTTCGCTAGCTTTGCATATACCGAATTCGGTATTATGGGACGTGAATTGATGACGATGGTGTGTGACTGGTGCAAACATGATAATCATGAGATGCACGTCATGTAGGACATGACAACATGCTACACTCATGATGTGCTCACGGCCATTTCGCTAGCTTCACATGTACCAAGTTCGGTATTACGTCACGCGGATGAATGTCATGTAAATGACACGTCCAAACATGATGATCATGACATGCGTGTTATGTAAAAACATGACTACGTCCCACACTCATGATGCGCTCACGGCCAATGGGCTACCTTCATATTTGCCAAAACCTGGTAATACGTCCCGTGAATGGGTGACGAAGCTATGTGACTGGTGCAAATATGATAATTATAAGATGCGTGTTATGTAAGAACATTATTACACGACACAGTGAATGCGCCAATACACTTCAACGCGAAACGGTGCGCGTCCTACTGAGTGCCCGCTGACTTTCATTGTGGATCTGCATGCCATATACTCTCAGGCGCACTCCGCGCTGCGTTGCTTTGACGCATGCGCGTTTGAGTGCACACGGCGTCCCTCCATCACGAAGAGAGGCAGACGCGGTGCTGTCTAATTAACGTCGTCGACGCGAAATGGAGCATGTCGCATTTCGCACCAGTTCCAACGGGCCGCGCCGACGGACGTTGGTCGCGCCGGTCGTGCTTTCATCACACCATAGAGTGCTCGCGTTTTGCTAGCTTGGCGTCGCTGTGACCAGCCTGCGCATGCGTCAACGTTGCGTCGGAGTGTATTGGGCACTTCGTGACGCACTCGCTGCCGTTGCACTTGCTCCTCATGTACCCAATTCGGTATCGTGGGAAGTGAATTGACGACGATGGTAAATGACAGGTGCAAGCCTGATAGTCTTGATATGCGTTTCATGTAAAACATGACTACATGCTACACTCATAGCGTTCTCGCGGCTTCTTCACTACTTCTAAATTTGGTATTGCATGACGTGAATGGATTATGAATGTAAATTACACGTCCATATATAATAATCATGATATGAATTTCATGTAAAACAAGACTACTGCAACGTTCATAGCACGCTCGCAGCCGTTTCACTAGCGCCTGATATACCAAAGTTGGTATCAGGTGACGTCAATAAATATCGAAGGTAAATGAAACGTCCAAACGTGATAATCATGACATGGTAGTCATGTACGGCCAATTTACCTCCACCTGTTAACGTTGTGCTGATTTTAAAGTCACCTCGCATCCTTCCTTATTCGTGCTTCGCATATCATTGATTCCCACTGTACGTGGGATCGGCCATTTTTTTTTCTACTCACAAGATATAAAGTCATTCATTCACAAAACTTAATTTGTGTCCTAAAGCCCGGTCTTTTTAGACCGAGGCAGGCCACGTCCACGTCGGTACCGTCAGGCTGAGCCTAGTGGCGTCATCGTGGACCACTCACAAGATATGTGCGAACACATAATTCCGTACATAACAACCTCTAGCTATAGATACTCTTTAGTTTAAAAGTATCTTCAACGTCTTCTCTACCGACCCCCAGCTCCCCCCCCCCCCCTACAAAACGATCGACAGACATTAGTTTAAAAGCTCCAAGCTTAAAACAAAGCTCTCATTTGCTCTGCTACTACCAATTCGAAGATCGCTGCAAATCATCATACTAATTATTTGACACACGTTGGCGTGGGTATAATAACCTTGAAGGCTCTTTGCTGGAAGATGCAGCGGGTGCCAAATTCATGATTCAGCTTCACTCACAGTAACGTGACTTAAGCTCCAGTGTGTTTCTCTGTACTATGGGAGTCATGCATAAGCAATTATAACGAGTGTAGCATTTATTACGCTAAGATGACAGTGCAGCCCTATGGACATGTTTTTCTATGTTATGCATGACGAGGCGGGTGTGTTCAGCGCTTTGCTAAGACATTACAGCGGTGGCACCTACCCGCTGCGCGCATCGAGTTACTTTAACGCAGCGCTTCCAGAAACCCATTCACCGATCTTATTGCGCAGAACATCAAATAAGTGTTTTATTCACTCTCGCCAGACGGAAGACTATCATCATTTGATGGCATTTGCAGTGAAACATGCAGATTCGCGACCAACTGTTTAGTGAGGGCGCTGACACTCCACCCATCAAAGCGCATGAAACTTTGTGTTTCAATGTTGATGCGTGAAGATTTATACGTATTCATGTGCTTTTTTGTGTGCAATCATGTGGAAGGGGGGTAGCTTACCTAATGTTTTTTGTGCTTGAGTACAATTTTTTTCCGCGCGTGTGTGGCACACTGTTTTTAGTGTTGTGACGCCGCGAAGCTGTTGTGTTGCGCTGAGCAGTGCGAACGCAAAAGAAGACGCTACTTTGAAGACAATGTATAACCCTGTAGACTACAGTGCCGACAAGCGTATTAGGCTGCGTATAATTTGTAAAAAAGCACTTAATTTTCTCACCAAGAAGGACTGAATCAGAATCGCACGGCCGCCTCCAGGCAATAGCATGATATATACTTTTAGTTTGGCGTACGAAGAAGTTGTGTACGCTGTGAAAATTAGGTTGCGTACGCTGCAAGCAAAGCGTGTGACAAGACTTTCAGTTCAACGTATCTTCATGCGTTTCACTCAATTAGCTAAATCGCATGCGACATGCAAAAGTTTGGAATGCTTATCAGTGCCACCGACGTTAGAAGTGTGCTAAATCCCAGTAGTGTGGTCTCAGTAATAACGTGGCCTCTGTGATCTGCGCAAAAAACTTGCTGACTGCGAGGATAAGGTCCACTAGTGTACTAGTCTAGTAGGGGCGTTCACTGTGTCAATTTTAGCATCGTTCCTGGGTGCACTGAATGCGCCTGTTCACCTTTACTGTTAGAAAGTTGGTGCGCAACGTAAGAAAGGTGTCTGATGGGGCATAGACGCACTCGATCGCCCCAGTGTTCTATCCCAGTGTTCCCAGTGTTCTATCTAGCTGCAGGTGACGCTTCGCGTACCTCACAGCAAGTCGCCGTGTTCTAGGTATTCATAACTTTACGATATGCTGACAGCACATTTAAGCAGTGAAAACTCGCGCAACGTCCAAGGCGTGTTATGAAGCACTATGAATAAAAGTACGTACTAAGCTGCCGTTTCATTTACGGGTTCATTCGCCGATAGGCGTGGCAGGAAGAGACGCGTTTCCCACACAACCTTTTAGTTGTGCGGATTTTGGGAAGACGCCAGGCAACTTATTGCCGATTCTTCAGGATTCCACAACGCGCTGCTTGAATGTACCATGCCTGGCATAAAAACGTCGCCTTTCATTGTGAAGTGCACATGCTTTGCATCGGGTCTGCTGTTTATGTCTGCGTCGAACGCCCCTGGAGCTACCAAATACTCTCGTTCTAGTTTCTTCGAGGTATCTTGAGAACGTAACATTACTATGTTACTCTATGACGTAGCGTAGTAAGCTTTGCGTTACGTATGCAGCATCTTGTTTAGGATGTACGCGCGCATATCTGAAATAGATACGTTATGTACTGCACATGTGCAGTTCTTTCCCACGGCCGTGCAGCGTGCGTGGGCTTGTTACATACGCTCAAATAAAAGTATATCAATTTGTCGTGCGCTTGCTCAAAAAAATACCATGGCTGTTGTGCATGTACCATGAAGGACTATGAAATGGATGAAGCAGAAGGACTCGCTTGCGCGTTCTATTAAAAGACCGACCTGCTTATGGTTTCTCAATTTCTGCGGCAAGACATCTGTTTCGACGTCGTGACAATATCATCATGCCAAACGTTTACTTCATGGGTGCACGAGGAAACAAGAAAACAAGCATAAAATGCGCTCAGGCCCTATCCTTAGCCTCTACATATGCGACAGCCAACCAGCACACATCTGGAGAATGCGAGACATCGGAGAAAAAACTCTTGTCGGTGTGAACATCTCCACAGACAAACCAGCGAAAAGAAACGCTTTCCCGTGGTTGTCAGTGTGGTAAGTGTGCTAAGCGCCGTACAATTACTTTGAACATTCGCGAAACCTGGAAAGATCCAAACTAGTGGTGACGGAGGGTAGAATGGGTAGTGAACTCGACCAAGAAGTTTTGATGCCGGAGCGGTTTGAGTGAGTCGTGCAGTGCAGTAAGTCGATGTTGAAGAATCGAGTTAAGACGCCGCTGCAGTACGTACTCTGTTGAAGAGTGTCACCAAGACGACGGTCAGCACTGGAGCACTAGAGTGCGTTCTAGTGTTTTCTTGGAGAGAAATGTTCGAGACACGTTCGAAGAACTTAATACACATGTTTAGTGAATACTCAAGGCCGCCAGGGGTTCTTGCGCAGTTTATTGTGCGTGAGATGGCATTTGTAGGACAGTAAATATATTCCGGTTTGTTTTAATACAATTTCAGTGATTTAGTGAGTTGCAATTGACATCTGCCGAATGTGAAAGATTGTGTGATGCCTTTACTCAGAATACATATTTTGTTTGTGGTATATACTTCAAGTTTTTGACACGGTATTTGAACCATGAGCACTGAAACGACCTATATATATATATATATATATATATATATATATATATATATATATATATATAATGCATTTGCAGTGCGTTTCTGTGGGCCAATGCGTCAGCCCTTTGAATCCGCCCGGTGATTACCTCCTCATTAACGGAATCAGTGACCCTTGTGATTTCAGTTGAGTCAAACGGGTAGCAAACATGGAGTGTATTGAGGCCTATACTCGACAAAAGATTGGACCTTCTAGGGCAACCTGTTCACATATGTGGTCTAATAGGTAATCCTAATGACATTTCATAAACAAACCTGTGATGTGCAACTAATAAACGCATTATTTGTGGCCTACGGTCGAGCGTAGCAATGTCTGTGAAAGCGTTTCTCCTGGTGGCGCCAGAGCAAGCGTGAGCTGAACTAGGGCCGTCCCGACGTTTCTGCGGCACTTAACAGGCCGCACCTTCTTTTAAACACGAAGCATTTCTTTGCAAACTTCGGCAGACTTTAAGCAGCGTCTATCTATCTATCTATCTATCCATCTATCCATCTATCCATCTATCCATCTATCCATCTATCTATCTATCTATCTATCTATCTATCTATCTATTTATCTATCTATCTATCTAGCCGCCTACGACTCGTTTCGATAATGGTATCGCTACCGAACTTCGTATGGCATACAATGACTACATGAAGAACATATCTGACTAGTCATAACATAAAAAAATGGCACATCGCATGTACAGTGGGAATCGATGATATGCGAAGCATGAATGAAAAATGTTCATATGTCACTTCAAAATAAGCACAACCTTACGAGGTGGAAGTAAATGATGTCGCACGTTACTTCCGTGTCATGACTGTCATGTTTGAATGTGTCGTTTACCTTTGCCATCTGTTCACGTCACGTGTTACGAAATTTAGAATATATGGAGCTAGCGAAACGGCCACGAACACGCTGTTTCAGAAAGACCAGAGAGACCACAGAACCGATACGTCTTCGGTTTATTGTTGGCAGAACAGGAAAAAAAATAAATGCAGAGCGTTCCCCTGGCTACTTCTTCTTCCTCGCCTCCGAGCTCCATCTTCAATCTGTTTTTTACATCTTCCCACCGGCCAGATTCAACCGAAGCAACCTTCGAGCGAATAAAACAGTTGAGTCGGCCTCTTGACCTTCAGGTGTACGAAGCAAGCATGTTCTCATTAGTCCATCCTTGCCTGGGAAAGTATTTTCGACCTTGCAGAGTTTCCACCGTGTTCTTTTTCGCGCTTCTCCAAGCAGAAGTACATCTCCTTCTTGTACATTTGTGTGACGCTCTGTTTTTCTGCTGGCACACTTAAGCGCCCTCAGGTACTCCTTTTTCCACCTGGTCCATCATGTTATCATTGCCCGTTTTCTTGCACTCCAGTAGTTCAGCAAACTGTATTCTCCGAGTCTGTTTTCTTCCTGCTTGTTCATTGCTTGCCTGCCTCCTATAACGTCCGCCGGTGTGATGGGTTGTGGCTCGTTAGGATCGTCATACACATAAGTAAGAGGCCAGTTGTTAATTACTCCTTCTGCTTCAACAACCACAGTCCGTAGTTCTTCCTCTATAGTTTTTGTCATAGATGTCTTAAAGCTCAATACGTCGTCTACGAAATTCCATTTCAGGCCCAAAAACTTGATTTGGCCCTCTTTTCTTATCCCTTGATTAAGATCATCTCCTTCTTCATCAAACAGTTTTCTTAGTTCGGCGTCATTTGAAATCCATTTCCTTAAATTCATTCCCGCATTGCGAAAAATATCTCGTGCTTCTTTGTATATCTTTCTCGATGGCGAGTATTTGTCTGCTCCTAGTAAAACGTCATCGACGTTGATTCCTTTCCGGAGTTGCGACACAACTGCAGGATATTTTTTTCGAATTCATCCAAATGTCGATGAATAGTGGCCGCTAGAAGGAAGCTACTTGGTGTAGTTCCGAAAGTAACCCTCGTCATCCTCCACGTTTTTATCTTCGGGATTGGCATATCTTCGCTGGGCATTCTTTCCCACCACATAAATCGCAGTGCGTCTCGGTCATTTTCATGTATCTTGATCTGCAAGAATGCTTTTTCCACGTCGGCTGACATAGCAATCTTGTGATGTCGAAAGTTCATCAGCAAGCTTGTGATGTTGGGGTTTAGGTTTGGCGCCTTTTCCGAGTTGTCATTCAAGGACTCACCTGGATTCTGGCTTGACGATGCGTCAAAGACGATCCGTATTTTTGTCGTTGTTCGGTCCTTCTTAATTACTGCTTGATGCGGCATGTAGTATACAAGTTTGTTCTGTACATCGGATCCAGCATCTTCTTCGACGTTTTCTGCTATATCGTGCTCGAAGTACTCTCGAATAGCTTTGTCATAGGCTAGGAGCTCATCTTTATCCTTGCATAATTTCTTGGCCACCTGGATAAGCCTCTTCTCTGCAATGGTGTTGTTGTTGTCCAATGTCACGTTTTCCTTCCATGGTAGCCGCATGGTATCTCCAGTGCCTCAATCTTGACTGGCTCCGAGATGGGATCCTTCCTCACGCTGACCTCGACGACTTTCATGTCTAGTTCCATCTCTCCTCCTCCAAATAATCCTATGGTAATCCTTTCGGATATTTTTACCTTGCAGGCTAGTGTTCTTGACATCCTTTTGAGGATGAATGTCCTCTGGCTCCCGTTGTCCAGCAGAATCCGTGCGTAGCACCCGCTGTCTTCTCCCTCCGTCCACGAAAAGGCTGTCTGCAGTAGTACGCACTTGTGTTCATCAGACTGCTGTGCGTGCAGGACTTGCTGGTGTCTAACCGGTCAGGTTGTGCGCTTTTACGCACTTGCTCAACATCACCGCTTTGCTGCTGTGCTGACTTTCCTGCAGGCGTACGTGATCGACACATGGATGTCGCGTGCCTTCCCTTGCATGTTTTGCAGCTTACGTTAGCACGGCATATCTTCGCCGTGTGGTGAGGTCTGGTGCATCGAAGCACCTTCGTTCCCGTTGCAAGGCTTCTTTCTTCTGTTGCATACTAATGCTTCTTCTGCAATCTTCCGTGTAGTGTCCAGTCATCTCACAGAAGATGCATTTCTTAATGGAGGTGCTTTGAAGCGTAGATGTTCTAGTCCGCCTGATACTGTACGGTGACTGGGTCACGTCGTATTTTTCTTCTCGAGTGTCTTCACTGCTGCGTATGTATATCTTTAAAAACTCCATAATTTCTTTCAAACTGCTCGTGCTGTCTCTTGACGCTGAGTCCGATTCCGTAGTTGCTGGTCTGTTGTCACCTTTCTTTAACTCCTTCATCTTCATCTCAATCCTCATATCCACCGGTAGCGCAGATTTTACAACAGTAGCTATCACTGTTGCATAACTATCAATTTCCACTCTTAACGGCTGCAGTGCTCGTGTGTTCACTTGCAACTTTTGGAAGAGTTTCTTCAACCCATCTACATCTTTAGGACTCTTCATTGCTTCCAAATTTGCAAGCTCTTTTATGTAGGTCTCTTTTAAATTATCTTCTCGTCCGAAGGTTTCTTTCAAAAGAGCGACTGCATGCTCGTAATTCTGATCAGAAAACTGCAAACCTTCTATGAGGGACGCAGCCTCCCCGCTCAGAGACGCCAGAAGGTGATTAAGTTTTTGATTCTTCGGCATGTTCACTCTGTTATGCACCGATGTCTTGAACTGATGCCAGAACCTTGGCCATGCTGTTTTTTTTCATCAAACTTGATCATTTCAAGGCGTGGCAACTTAACGAGCTCTTGCGTCTCCAAGATTTGGTTAGTACCTTGCACTGAGTTCGCCTGTTCTGTGACTATTCTCGTAGTCAGTTGCGTCGCTTGTTCTAACTCGCGTAGTTGCTCCTCAATTTTTGTCGTTGCGGCGACGATCTTCATCTCATAATGCAATTCTGCCTCCGCGTCGTCTTCTTCAATAAACGGTTCAATCTGTTCGTTAACTTGTCTTAGCGTCTGTGACACGCTCTTCATCTGGTTCAGAAGCGTCATAAGTTGCGCTCGATCGGCGTCTTCTTCTATCTTCGTATCAATTTCGCTCGTAAGCGTCGCCACATTTGCTCGAAGCACCTTCCGCTTCTTCAATAGGACCTGTTTATTCATGCTTAAAACGTGTTGAAAGAACTCTTGCCTGTTTATGTGCGTCGCCAACAGTCGTCGGTCGTGGTCCTTCTCTCGACGGTTCGTCCTTGAGCCAGACGCCGCTGCTTCGTTCTTCAACCCGTTGTTGCGAATGGGGTTGAAGTCTGCGCGTCTGTCTTCAGATCCTCCTGGTCGCGGCACCATGTTTCAGAAGGACCAGAGAGACCACAAAACCAATACGTCTTCGGTTTATTGTTGAAAGAACAGAGAAAAAAATAAATGCAGAGCGTGCCCCTGGCTACTTCTTCTTTCTCGCCTCCGAGCTCCATCTTCAAACTGTTTTCTACACACGCCTTGAGCGTGGTATGTTGTCATGTTCTTATATGACACGCGTGTCAAGTTTGTCATGTTTGCACCAGTCATATATTTCGTCATACATTGACGTCACGTAACACCAAATTTGGTATATGTGGAGCTAGCAAAACCGCCACGAGCGCATCGTGAAGGGCCCAATATACTCCAATGTAGCTTTGACACACGCGCACGCTGGGCAAAGCGACGCTATGTTAGCAAAAGGCGAGCACCCTATAGTCTGACACCAGGCGCGACCAGCCTCCGTGGGCGTGGCCCGACGGCAACCGGCGCGAAATGCGACATGCTGCAATTCACGCCAATGCATTTACCAGACAGCACTGCGTCTGCCCCTTTTCGTGATTGAGGGACGCCGGACGCGCAGAAACGCGCATGCGTGAAAGCAACGCAGCGTGGTGCCTGCCTGGGTGTATAAGACAGGACCGGTGCCTGGCGTGACAAGGCCGGCGTGACGTGACGAAATCAACGGCGGCGACCGTGCGCACCACGTCACGTCTAAATGTATTGGCACCTTGACTTTGGCATGTACTCGTATTATTACATGACACGCATCTCATGATTATCATGTTGCACCAGTCACATACCTTCGTCATCCATTGGCGTCACGCAATACCAAATTACGCATATGTGAAGGTAGCGAAATGGCCGCCAGCGCATCATGAGTGTGGCATGTGGTCATGTTTCATTACACGCATCTCATGATTATCATGTTGCCCGGCCGTGGTGGTCTATTGGCTAAGGTACTCAGCTGCTGACCGGCAGCTGAGTACCACTGACCGCTGACCGTTCACATAGGTTGCAGGATCAAATCCCGGCTGCTGCGGCTGCATTTTCGATGGAGGCGGAAATGTTGTAGGCCCGTGTGCTCAGATATGGGTGCACGCTAAAGAACCCCAGGTGGTCGAAATTTCAGCAGCCCTCCACTACGGCGTCTCTCATACTCATATGGTGGTTTTTGGACGTTAAACCCCACATATCAAATAATCAATCATGATTATTATGTTTGCACTAGCCACATACCTTCGTCATCCATCAACGTACTTTAATACCAAATTTATCATATGTGACGCTAGCGAAACGGCCATGAGCACAACATGAACGTGGCATGTAATGATGTTGGTAAATGACACGCATGTCATGATTTTCATGGTAGGGCCTGTCACTTGTGTTTGCCATGCAATCATGTCATCTCATACCAGTTTTGCAACGTGCTATGTGAACGATACCACCACAAGAGCTGCAGGGCCATGAAATCTGACATGGGATGGACGCAATGACAAACTCAAGCGTAGACTGACTGACGGACGCTTTGATCCACTCACCATCATTGAGTCCGTGTATACGCTGCGATTTTTTTTAAATTCAAGTTAGGTGGCAGCACCATATCATCTTAGCAAAGCGTAGGCAACTTGCCTTTTTGTGCATAGCGTCGCATTTTTAGCGCAGCACAGTAAACGCTACAGTTACCAAGAATTACCTAAGTATACCTTTTTCAGCATGAAGAAACACACGACATAATAATCACATGTTGATATTGTGTCAGGATGTGCGCAGTATTTGATTTTCAATCGAAAATCGCGCTAGTGTGAACGCATAAACCAGCGCACTATTGGTGGACGCTGTAGATGTGGTAGAACTTGAGCCATTTTGGTGAACACTCAGAGTAATGATCAACAGACAAACAAAAATTTTAGCATTTTCCCAAGACTGCAAAACAAAGGGCAGATCCTGTCATGTAAAACCTGAGTAGGTGCTTTTCACGGCCACCCAGCCACTTCTCTTCATATTGTTCGCTGCTCCGGTTTATCAAAGCATCAACTTCTCGATTAAGCATGTAAAATTTCCCAGCATGAGCACAATCTTGTTAGTCATTCAGTCAGTTAACCAACTTAATTTTGGTCCGAAGAAGCTACGGAGTAGTAGCTATGTGCTGCGCCCACGTTGTGGCTAGAAGACCACGGTCCAGATTCACAAACTTGGTGTGTGACCTATTAGCTACCTTTTTGCTGCGCTTTGTCGACTTTCTGCTTGATGAAGACGACGTGTATCGAGTTTCGTTAGGTGGTTTCCTTCCTCCTGTTCCAGTCACGTATTCGCAATGCCCACGACTTGTAAGTGGCGCGCCGCACAATCCAAGATGGCTGCGGAGGGATGATCAACCCGTGCACTCGCATAGAAAAAGATAGGACGCACGGACGCACTCCCCGTGCCGCTTTCACCTGATGAACTCTGGATCGTCGAATAATTGTATATATGACATAGGTACTTTCCCAAACTATTGGAACTGCTGAACGTTCGCTACCTCATTTCTCGCCGCAGGGCGAAGGGTGGTGGTGTCAGCTGATCGCCCGTGTATCAACGACAAATTGCGTAATCCTGTGCAAGCTAGAGAAAACTGCGCGAACTTTAATTCACATATGAACTGAACGGCACTCCGAGATAATTTGTGCAGAGCCTGCTTGGCGAATTCGCCGCAGTAATAGGCCACTAGCGAGTAGCGCACCGTCACGGCTCCACAGGATTGAATATTTACCGTAGTGATGGTTTGGAAACCTATTACGCTGTCGTCATTGTTTGCGTTATAAGCATGATGCAGCTGATTCTTCCATGGAACACAAACATTTAACTTCTATTACGTAGCGCTTGTGTCACAGCCATGAACAGACTCCAACAGTGCACAATTCACTGCATTCGAATGTGGCAGGTTCCATCAGTGCAATCGAAACAAGGATATCGATACGAATACACGCGTACTCTTTCCGAGACTTCAAAATTGTGAAAATTTCCCGAACAATAACGTCGTTCGGACGGCGTCGTTGAAGTTCAGGAAAAGTTAGCGTATAGACTGTAGCCCTAACTGCGTATTTCATTGCTCTAACTATTTCGCTTCGCTGGTCGAGCTCAAGCGTATTGGCGGCTTGTGGTGTATTGTAATATTCGCTGTAATTAAGCTACATGCAATGCAGAAGAAAAAACTATGTCTTTTCTCTTTATTTTGAGCTCGCTGAAGGATATTCTACAATAAATACAATCAAAGTGACTTATGAGCGTCAAAAATAAACATTAACGCTCGACGGGATGGAAAGCGCAACTCGCTGCTCGTGAGCTAGCAGCTGATCGTTCATTGTCGCTATCACTCTGAGCGCGTTGACAACCAACTACGTCCAGTGAAAAATCCTCCACGTCAAGACGGTTTTTCAGAACATCACTGCTGAAAGTTATCTGAAGAATTCTCTCCGCCGAACGACTTAGATAGCACCAACAACGCGTAATTGCACAACACCAACACGGCGTCACCCACCACGTTTATCTGGGAGTGCAGAGAACA
Organism: Rhipicephalus annulatus; assembly: GCA_013436015.1. NCBI lineage: Eukaryota > Metazoa > Arthropoda > Arachnida > Ixodida > Ixodidae > Rhipicephalus > Rhipicephalus annulatus. Next base: position 745,966 of record WOVY01009408.1, on the reverse strand, counting down.
TTTCGCTCCGATACCAGGCAATTAAGGAATCGCTTGCAGTGTGCTCTTATCTATCAACGAACGTGAAAAAAAAAACAAAAGAAGGGGCGAAGCGTAGGCCAAGGTTTGGAAGCGCAAATTGTGAGACTGCGCTACTTTCCGCTTGCAATGAATGTTGTGGGATTCACGCACAACAAAAGCACTGACAAATGCTACACAAGTAAAACAAGGCGGGTTTCTACTGGAAAGGTTAGACAATACCATTTAACTATCCAATGTGTCTGCAGAAAATCTCGCGAAGCTGATATGTGTACTCTGCGGGCTGCATTCGAAAGCGAGAGTTGCCACGAAACTTTTCAGAAAAACTTCGCCTCTCACAAGAACGAATCAGATTTATCACGTCACGAATGGTCCGGTATATTCACTGATGTACAACACACAAAGTGGTTTGTGATCATTTCTTGCTAATGCGTTAACACTGAGGCTGGCACCGCTCAACAAGGGAGCGTTGGGAGCATTTGCCTACTGATCACGCTTGAGAGGACGCTCCTTAATTCCGCTAGATGGTGCGACAGTCTATCAACATTGCGAATAGTGACGCAGCGAATACAGCGCAGGCTCCGAGGCGTTGCATGACGAAGGGCATTCTCTCGCTCACCGAGGTAGTGGAGCCCTCTTTTAATTGTGCGCCGTCCGTTTTCGAATGTCATAGTGACTTTAGGTTAAATAATGCAAATGTTATTTGTCTGTTTTTGGTAATACTATTATGTTAAACTTTGTTCGTTCCATTTAATTTTATCTGTTTCTGGCACTGCCACGAACACTAATGCAGTTCCTCCTGCTTGAGCCCGGATAGGGCTTGTGGTATTTGTAAATAACTAAATACCTATGATAATCAGGTTTTCAGCATTGATTGATATCTGGGGTTTAACGTCCCAAAATCACCATATCATTTTGAGAGACGCCGTAGTGGAGGACTCCGAAAATCTCGACCAACTGGGGTTCTTTAACGTGCACTCAAATCTGAGCACACCGCCCTCCACCATCTCCGCCTCCATCGGAAGTGCAGCCGCCACAGCCGGGATTCGATTCCGCGATCTGCAGGTCAGCAGCCGAGTACCTTAGCCACTAGACCACCGTGACAGCGCAGGTTTTGGAATTGACAGCATTGTGATGGTCTGTACAAAGCACTTAGCTGTGAACGTAATCACACCAAGTTTCTTCTCTTATAGCTTCGGGCCTCAACTCTGAACTTCCTATAGTAGGGTCATTTCAGTTTGTGCAAAACTGTCGGGAGTGTACATTGTTAAGTCTTTAGGAAAACCACGCAAAAAGCTTCGCCGTGGTGTGTTCGTAAATATCCTTACCTGTTGGAACGCAAACGTAGGTAAAACGTAATTATTTCTTTGTTGTTTTAATGCATGACTATTAACGTAAGGTTATACAAAAGCGAAACTTGAAAGTATTTCACTGGTCAGTGATGCACACTTCAACATTGCTCATCACGCTATCCATGTTTTTTTTTACCGTAAGCGAACCAACTTAGACCTACATTGCACATGTACCTGGAACTAGCACATTATCACCATACACATATCCAATCAAGACATACAGAACCTATCGAGCACAAACACGATTCATTTACACTTGCCTGTGAACCATTTCCGAGAGTTGGTGAAAATGAGGCGCCTTTTTTTTTACATTGTCTCTTGCAATAATCACAAGGTCTCAGTATGAACTTTATTTCAGATGATAAAAGTAAACATTATCACGGCTACCAGTACCAGTGAGCTTCGGAAAAAATTGAAACATTTATTTGATAACTTTGTGTAAGCGGTGAAAATATGTCTGAAAAGATTTCCACTTGCATAGGCTGAAATAAACATACCACGTGTTTGATTTTGCATTCGTACTTCTTTCTACGTAATATCACTCCTAGGTAATAATAAAATGAAGGTGTTAGAACACAGCAGAGCGAAAACGTTGCGACAAGTGGCGACAGAGAGAAAAGTCCCTTTTTGCTTATGCAACCACTCGCTCAGCAGTTGATGGCGTTAGCTGAAACAGGCATGCGTGTCAATTATTTTATTATTACGCTGTTGTGAAATTTTCTGCTACAACTCTTTTGTCAAGTGATGTCCAACACATTTTCGGTACTTATAAAAATAATATATAAAACAAATGCCCGACAGACTCTATGTTACATCGCCTCACTTTCTGTGGTTAAGTAACGGCTCGAAGTTTCCGTAGCTGTTAAGTTGGAAGTTGTTGAGAAAAAAGAAGAGGAAAAAGAAGCGACAAAGGGCCAACAAGACCAACATTTATTATAGGACGCAATAATAATGATGTGTGTATGCGTATGAAGAGTGGCCGACTGCGACATGGGTAAAAAAAGAAAGAAAAAAACTATGTTGGTCATGGTTTAGTGAATAACACACGACGAACTGAAGTTAAGGCAATAAATTGTTTTTTTTTGGCTCAGACAGCGAAAAATTATCGCGATGAATTCCAGAGCGTAATGTAAATGGAGCTGAGCTCGAGGCGAAAAACAGACACGGCCTCTGTTTTGAGGCTTCCGAAAATTCGCTTGGATGTCTGCCTGGAGCCTCTAAAACAGAGCCACTAGCAGCGTAAATCAACCACAGGTAAGCACGTGGGCTGAATTTCGAGCCTACCATGGCTGCGGCAGCCTCGTTCTCTCTGCAAGCCGTTTTGTTCTTGTCGCGCAATGAAATGCTCCGACAACGACATCTGTCACAACAATCTGACCCTCGTCTGTCAAACGTGGCTGTGCGCTTTCTTTACGCTTGTTCTCTTCCGTTTTTCGTTCATGCCGCCGCGTTCTGCGATGTTTAGTTGAGCCGTAGCTTCATAAATGCAAACCACGTCTCACTCGAAGACATGGTTCCGGGCAGGCGAGTTTTCCTTTTGCGGAAGCGATGAGGCGGGAAACCTCGTGCCAACGAAAAGTACATCACGTTGATAAACGCAGGAATACTTCGTCTGACGGATTGTCAGCATCCTACTCACATTGGGAACGATGAAACACAAGCTGGTACACACACACTGCCCGTTACAGATAGCTTTACGTAGAACAGTGCAGGAAGGATAGCGTTTGTCAAATACATTTGGAGGTTACATCTTTTATCCCACCGAACGCGTACGGTAGCCAACCAAGCCTAGCTTAGTTAACGCCTGTCTTTCTTCTTCGTTTATCTCCCTCTCTCTCTGCGAAACATAGAAGCAGCTCCAATACTAGGGCTAATAGTTTATATACACATGAAGAACGTAATTGGCCGTAGTTATTGCATATACGGATTGATTCTCAAAACGACAGCAATGTCTTTTCGTGCGTAAATGCTGTTACATTGGCAACACGGAATACAAAGACAAATTTTCAATATACGTTAACTTTTTGTATTTTTGTCATTTTGTTCTAGTTTTGATGGTTGTGTGCAACTTAATAGTTGACTGCTTGCTGTTTAGTGTATGGTATGTTATTTGATGAAAGATTTCGCTCACAAGTAAGCAAAAATTTGCTTTCGCATTATTCTTTTCCCACAGATCTAGCTCACCAGTAAGTGTTTACCGCTTTTCATCTTCTTTAACTACTATTAACAAAAGTCATGCCAATATCTAGCTATCTTACCAGCCCACAAAAACAACCAACATAACATGACTTGTCGTTATCCATATGGAGTATTCCATGCTCAAAAAAAATCAGGGCAAGGTGCCACAAGTGTGTATCATTTGCGAAAGCTGACCCTAGTTGAAGCAAACTTTTTGTTTTTTTTGACTACCAGTCTTCAATTGTGGTATGCTACATGTATAGCAAAGGATGGGGACAGTTGTCGGACGTCATTGAATGTAGGCGTGTATTACCTCAAGTGTGTGTGTCTATATATGGAGATGCAAGATGAGAAAGTCTGCTAGGTAACATATTTAAATATCTCTCTACATGCTCGACGTTTTCTCTACGTAGGTCTAAGGTGTCGTGCTCTTTCTAGAAGTCGCAATAATGGTCATCTCTCAGGAGCCACAAAGTCCTTTTTACAGCAGAGGGGCTGTGGTGAAGGCTAGTTAGTGGTGTGTCGTGGATAAATAAAAAAATTATCATCAGCATGATCAAGCACGCCCGTAGTCATCCTCATTTTCCTCTCCTCCTTTGCTCGCAGAATACGTACGCGCATCTGTCCGACGTAGTACATCTATTTCAGTGACGCACACGTTCCTGCCTGCGGACGACTTTTTTCACACTTACAGATTGTTGCGCTGAGTTGTGGTGCTTGCTTGATTCCTCCGGCACATACCCACTAAGATTTATACAGTGAATCAGTTGTGGTCGAGGTTGGCCATGTGCTGTAGGCAGGAAATTACCACTATGATGTATCTACAGGAGTTCTCTCTATCATCGTAGTCCTATTTGTCCTGCTTTGTGTCGCTCCCAAAACACGTACGCACTTTTCCTCATCGGGGATGCAATAGCTCTCAATAGCTCTGAGAGGAAAAAGTTCTGAGAGAAAGAGAAAGAATTGCAGAAAGGCATAAACAAGGAGAGATTAGAATGGATAAGGATAGAGAAAAAGAAACATTTATCACCAAACCAATTTTTTCGGCGATATAACGAATTGCCATGTATAGATGGAAAACAGAGAGAGCAGATATAAAAGCCAAGTCAAGTCAGTAACAGCTAGACGCCTGCCACCTGTACTGTGACCCAGCCTCGTGCGACCTAAGGGATGCTGCGCAAATCATTATTCTAATATCAGCAATTCCCACTTTCAGTCGCAAGGGAGACTTTATATGAATATGTACGAATTTTACCGGCTAGTTTCCTTGTATCTGAAGAATTCGTATATTTAAAATTAGTTATTCTCGTCCAGCCAAATACAGAAGACTGTCTGATGATGATAATGTTCCTCACATACTTCTGGCCCTCACCTAATAAGAAGGATCGGTGACGAACAGGACGGCAGGATGTTTAAGTTAGAAGGAAGGAAGGAAGTATGTTTATTTACAGAAAGGCAGAGAGGTCGGCCTGAGCGATAGTTTGCTCTAGCCTGCTACTCTACACTGGGGGAAGGGAAAGGGGAAAAGAAAGATTAATGGATGACGATGGTGAGATAGAGAGGTGAGTATGTAGTGTTCTTTCTAGCGGAGACACATTTTAGAGCCGCGCACATAGTCCAGTTGTTTCTAAAAAGGTAATAACTGCTCTTGTGACCGCAGTTGCACTGTTGGTGTCTGGCCAAGGGCCCAACATGGTCTCATCAGTTAATCACCTACTGCGATATTGTTCAGTAGAAGAAATCAGTGTTTGTCGTTCACGTGCGTATGCTGGGCAGACACAAAATATGTGCTCAAGTGTTTCTGGCACATCACAGTGTTCACAATTATGACCGGTGTCACTGCGACCGATGATATGTGCGTAACGTCTAGTGTACGCTACACCAAGACGAATGCGGTGGATCATACTTGTGAGTTGCCGTTTCAATTTAGGAGGCATGCGGAACCTCATTTCCGGGTCCCATTTGTGAAGTCGCTGGTGTCGCCGTTCCGGTTTGGTCCAGTGCTGAAGTGTGTTGCTGCGCATCACGCAGCGAAGCAGGGCGTTCGTGTCAGCTCGTGAAAACGCAATGCGTACTTCAGGGGCACTGCTTAAGGCATTTTTAGCTTGAGCGTCTGCCTCTTCGTTTCCTACCACGCCGCAATGAGCGGGAATCCACTGGAAAGTTATAAGATGGCCATTTGTTGAAGCAACCTGAATAAGTTCTGTGATTTCTCTTGCCAAGCAGTAATATGGACCTTGCTTCATGATGCAATTAATGGTTTGCAAAGCGGGTTTGGCATCACAGAAAATCGCCCAGGCTCGAGGTCGCTCTCCGGAAATAAACCTTATTGCCTCTCGGATAGCGACAAGCTCTGCGGCAGTTGATGTGGTTTTATGGTCCACTTTGAATCGTCGAGCGATATCCATGTCTGGGATGACAAAGGCTGCGGCGGAGGTGTTTAGCGTGGTGGATCCGTCGGTGTTCACGTGCAGAGAATCACTGTACGTTGTATAAATGTGATATAGGGTTAGTTGTCTGAGGCCAACAGAAGAAATGAGCGACTTCTTCGTAATTCCAGGTATCGTAAAAGATATAGGTGGTTTAGGCAGAACCCATGGTGGCACTGAAGGGGCATTTGGCGGAGAAAACCTTGGTGGTATAATATTTTCATGCCGCAATATTACTTTTGAGAAACTGCAATCTGGGTGAGTGGCGGGTAGTACTGACAGTGGGTGCTGTCTGTGTCTGCTCAGTAATCGTAGGTGAACTCTAAGTGGCTCGCAGAGCATGTATACACTGATGGGACAAGCCCAAGCCTCTGCGATTGTCCCATTTGTTGAAGTGCAGCGTGGTAGACCCAAGCATCTTCGTAAGCATTGAGCTTGAACACTCTCGAGTGTCTTCACACAACTAGGTCCCATATTGGAAAGCACCGGCATGCTGTATCGAATGTATCCCACAAATAGAGCATTGTATATTTGAAGTAGCGATGATTCTGATGGGCCCCATCTTGCTCCTGCTACGTGGCGAAGAATGAGAGCAAAGCTCTTCAATTTAGATTTAAGTACGGCGACATGCCTCGTCCACGATAGATCTCTGTGTACGACAACCCCAGGGAACTTGTGGTGCGTTACAGCAGGTATCGCTGTCCCATTAATAAATATCGGGTATTGCGACATATGCTTGCGCGTGAACGCAAGAACTGCGCATTTGTCGATTGAAAGAGTGAGCCCCTGACGTCGTAGATATTTGTATGTGATCGTCACTGCACGCTGTAGTCGAGCTCGCAATTGCGGACGAGTAGTTCCGGATGCCCATATGCATATGTCATCAGCGTATGCAGTGATCTTCACCGTGCTGGGAAGTTCTGCTGCTAGGCCGATCATTGTGACATTGAATAGGATCGGGCTGAGAACTCCTCCTTGGGGAACACCACAATGAACCTTATATCGATCGGTGTCTCCGTTACTTGTCGTCATGTAAATGGTGCTGTCCCTAAGGTAGCTAAAAATCCAAGCGTAGAGTCGTCCACCGATGTCGAAATCTTCCAGTGCGTCAAGGATCGCACAATGCAGCACATTATCGTAGGCACCCTTAATGTCTAAGAAGACCGCCGCCACTAGTCTGCGTCGGCTTCTTTCCTCTTCAACGCTGGTGATCAAGTCGACCACACCATCAATGGCAGATCGGCCTCTTCTGAAGCCGTTCATAAATGCAGGAAAGGAGTTGTTGCTCTCTAGAAGCCACTCTAATCGTGCCAGTACCATTCTTTCCATCACTTTTCCGACGCAGCTGGCTAACGCGATTGGTCTGTTGGAGGAAAGTGCATAAGGACACTTTCCCGGCTTCAGCAGTGCAATAATGCGACTGCATTTCCAGTTAGCTGGGACTTCTCCTGACTCCCATGAGGTGTTATAATGAGATAACAGGATACGTCGTGCTTCTGTATCAAGATGGTTGAGTGCAGCATACGTGATTCCGTCAGGTCCTGGTGCCGATGATCGGCGGGAGGCAGAAATTGCAGCGTCAAGCTCATGTATTGTAAAACGTACATCAAGGCGCTCGTCAGACGATGGAGGCGCAATGGTAGTAAGAAGCTCATTAGTGGCAAGATCATCAGTGGTGTCCACGATGAGGCTACAGTAGTCACTGGCTATCTCAACTTCTGTCTGTCCCTGATGTAGAGCAACAGCTTGAAATGGTTGATGTTGTTGGGGAGTTGTCTGCAAACTTCGTACCACCCGCCAGATCTTAGATAGAGGTTGCCTTGGGTCCAGAGATCCACAGAAATTTCTCCAACGTTGCCTGTCAATCTTGTCAAGAGGCCGGAGAACATGTCGTTGAGCTCGACGACAGGCGGAAAGGTCTGAAGGTGACTTCGTTCGTCTGTATCGTCGTTCAGCACGGCGGCGGATTGCACGAAGGGCCTCGTATTGGTAGTCAACTGCTGATCTCTGCATCGGTAGGTTAACCTGTTTGGTTGTGTCACGCAGTGAAGAAGCAATGATGTCTTCTACCTCGGATGGATCAGTCGTGTGTTCACAGCCAGACTTGACAGATGCCTTGAACAGTGTCCAGTCGGTTTGACGGATGTAGCGTGTGTGCGTGTGGCGAAACCACCTGAACTGAACATAGGTTGGAAGGTGGTCACTGCCGCGAGTGTCCAAATCTGTGCACCAACATGCGGAAGACAGAAGGTTTCTGGAAACGAAACAGAGGTCGAGGCAGCTGCTGTAGGACGTGCCACGAACAAATGTAGGTGATCCGTCGTTGAGCACGCTTAGTCCATAGTTGTATATAAAATTGGCTAAATCCCTTCCGCGATAATTCGTTGTAGTGCTACCCCAGAGAGGATGATGTGCATTGAAATCGCCGATCACAATGTGTGGCCTTTGTGCTGATTGAAGAATGGTCCCCAGGTGGAAGCAGTCCATCTGTGCGCTTGGGTGTATGTATCCTCCTATTACGGAGAATGTTCGCTTTTTATGTGTTATAGTCAGGCTCACGTAATCATTGCTGGTATGCGACGTGACTTCATGTCTCAAGAATGTCAAATCACGGCGTATACAAACGAGAACTTTGCTCGTATGTTGATCACTCCGGGACCAAATCTGGATATATCCAGATATACGAAAAGGTGAAACCATATTCGGTTCACATATAACGATAACAGGAAATTTATATTTAAAAACCCATTGTCTGAAGTCTGACAGACGGCCACGTAGGCCACGAGCACTCCATTGCATAACAAGCGACTGGCGCATGCGTTCTTCGAACATCAGTGCCATGTTCACTTAAGTTAGAAGGTTATGTATAAAAAATCTATCTGAAACTAAGTCTATAAAATCGAATCATAAATAGTGAATAAAAATGCTGCTCCAGAGAGCGGTTAGGCAATAAGATAGGCTCGGACGGAAGATATGAATAACAAGTTGCTAACAAGGAAATCTTCTTGTTCCCGTTACGTACGCAAAAACAACAGAGCGAACCCACCTGTGTCTATACCCTGCAATAATCTCTCCAAACGATAAGAATACAGCAACATTTATTTCTAAACTTAGCTTTTCAATCAAATCGACATGGTATCTTTTCCTCTTGTAAGAATATTGACGACAGAATAAAAAGAAGTGGTCTATTGTTTCTATGCCTTTGCAAAAGCGACATAGTGGAGACGCCGTTAGCCGAGCTTTATGTAAGCAATAATTTAGATGCAGAAATCTGCAGCATAATCTTGTGATTGTTACTTCTAACTGCCGACATAAACACAACCGTCTTTCCAGCAAAATTTTAGACGTATAAAAAACCACACTTTGTCCAATAATAATTGGTCTATTTTCTTGAGAAAACAAGCATTTTTAAGTCTTAGTGCTGTTAAGTAGGCCAAATAAGGTAAGATGTGAAAGACAGGTCTGCTTAAAAGTGCGCTGGTTAAGGATCTGCCATCTTATTCAGATAAAACACGCTGTTACCAGGTGCCCAAAGCAAGTGGATTTTATTCAGGTTTGCTGGTATCAAACTACGAAACATACTCACGAGTGTAAAATTTCTCGCTGCAGAGATTACAGTTCATACTGAGAGAGAATCAATAAGTATGTTTGCTTTTGATTCGCTCGCAGAAAATTCACGAAGTGGACGAACAACAGCAAATATTTAAGCAATGAAAATAGGAGTATGATCTGGTAGTCGAACTGAAAATGACCAGTCGAGAGATGGAGTGGTGGTGTTTAATCCAGTCATATATGTATATATATATATATGTATGTATATATATATATATATATATATATATATATATATATATATATATATATATATAAATACAAATGCATCGATCGCCGTGATGTACAATGTTTGTGAACTGACGAGTCAAGTGACGTTGTTGTAACTGATTATTTGAATATTGAAGTGGCAGTTCTTTTAGATTAAAAGAGAAAATATCATCAAATTTTATGTGAACGTTTGAATTGATTATACTTGTTGAGGCCGTCTGATTGATATATACATTCAGAGGTTCTAGAACGCTTTGAACGAACCGAATATGACGGGAGTGTAACCTTGATTAGTGTATTTCGAAGAATGAGCTTGGTTCTTGAATTAAAACGTAAAAAGCTTGTATCCGAGACAAATTGTATAATTTAAAGAAAAGTTGAACTGTAAGTATTTTAAACCGAGTTAACAGAAGTGGAAGACGCGCTTACACATGCAAAACATTATTTGCAAGAAACGTAGTGAGTTCAAAACACAAGCGCGAAGCTTCTCTTTCGGGGGCTATTGGCTGTCTAATTATATATGCCACGCTGCCAGAAAAAAAATACGCACCAGAACTCCTTAATAGGCCACACATACATTTTGTAAAACATTAACAATGCATTTTCTCGCAATCCTGTTTTTCTTTCTCTTTTTAATGCTCGTAAGAACCCCAAAGCACGGGTCGCTTTACAGCCAACTTCATCTATGGGCCTTTCAAATCTAACGTTCCATTATATACGATGTGTATGAATATCAGAGTACCTACCTGGGGAATGATCTCTTGAAGGTGATTCCCCAGGTAGATTAGTAAGATGTTTACAGCATCCCTAAAAAAGAACAATAGAAGCGCACTTTTGTAGACGATGTGCCAGAGTATAGCTGATGACGACAAAGCTTGGCATCTAAGTTAAAAAATCTGGGCAATTGACAGAAGCAAGCAAATATGCTTTTAACAGTGAATAAATATTCGCCACTTGTGACTGCTGTTAAGGATAAAGCAAAAGAGTTAAGGCATAAAACCGAATGGTTTCGCGTAAAGCGCACAACTATACCCAGCTGCCACAAGTGTAAAAGCAGGAATTAATGCGGCAGTCACTTATAGACCAGTGACTGCAGTGAAGGGTTCAATGTTGGTCTGCGAATCTTTATTCTTGTCACATTTAGTCTTCCTCCTGTATGTTATAGCGAATGTAAGTAGGATAATGCACTTCACAGCATTAGTGTTTCGCGTGCACAGGTCGTAATGAAAGTGTAGAAACAGACGTTTGAACTTATTTATATGAGGCCATTAGAAAGGTACCAAGGCTTAATACAGAAAGAACCTGGACATTTGTATTGTGATCGAACCTAAATAAGTACGAATGACGTTTGACGCTCGCACAGAGTACCTCTTGTACCCATTTCCTATGAATAGCCTGTGTTTTATCGGCATTGATCCTGCCTTAGCTAATGTAATAGAAACTTATGAGTAAAAAGTTACTCATGTTCATCCTTCTGATAAAGTGGATATCTTGTAACAAACAAAACTACACGAGCCCGTAAGTAGCTCTATAGATGCATGATTTTCTTGAAGTGTGCACTCTCAGAGGCACGAACCTTAACAAAAATGATGAAAAAAAGAAATGAACTCGTGCAGTACATGGTGCGTCGCAGGTCATTCAGACAGGCCCTCATCCTGCAGCAGACACAACGTAGGCTTGTGAAGAAGATGACGATGCCCAATAAGTGTGCTAGAATTTCACTTTATTTTGTAGCTAGAAAAGCCTTCCCTTAAAGAAGATTTCCACTCAATATTTGACCGGTGCGAACGAGAACAATAACATTATTTTGAAGCACGAACAGCGTTCCGTTGATACGCAATTATTATTTGTTTAGCTTCACTTGATTCGATGTACTATTTGCCAAAATGACCACCATGAGTGATGGACGATGGAAATTGATTGTTTTCCTAGAACGAACAGATAAAGTTACGCAACAATGTCACTCTAATACTTACAATATTCTCTATCCTCAGCAAGGTTCTCTTTCCTCTCTAAATAGAAAATCGATCCCCTACTATGTTATCCGCTCGATGTCGCTAAGCTGAAATCAGTTTGCCCTTGATGCAAAGCAATGCCGACTCCTGCTAACACGGGCACTGCTCTTGCTTGGCGACTTATTATCCCATTTCGGCCATTTATCTTGAAACAAGCGAATCGCTTGCTTTAGCCATTAGCAATATAATAATGCTTTTATATTATGTAATTTTTTGCCTCATATAAAGAATTCGAGAGGGTTGGAGATATCAAAATACAAGTAGCGTAAAATACACTACTCAACCAACCAGAGTATAAGTAATTTATCGATTTTACAATTTGTCCCGAGCAAATTACAGCTCTCCGGTCACGGTGCATTCAGGCAGCCTTTTCAAAGTTGATGAATATAACCGTTACTCGTTATTCATATACATTTTATTTGCTAAACTACGCCTCTATACTGATACGAGGTGCTATTGTTCACTGACTAGGATTTTATTACCCTTATGAATAACGATGAGCATTTTTTTTAATTTAGCTGGCATTCCGCAGCTGTTTTCGTGATTCTATAATCCTGCTCCTGATGCATATTTACATGTACATTAAAGTGGCCTCGTTCATTTTCTTTCAAGTCGCTAGCGCTAACGAAGGAGTTGGTTGCAATATTACATCGTGGTACCTATGAACAGCATTTAGAGAAGAATGAAGGATTTAGAGAAGAATGAAGGATGAAGGATGAATGAAGAATGAAGATGTCGCCACCGAATCCAAGTAAGCTCTGCGCCCACTTTGCTAGCCTTAAACCCTGGAGAAGCGGCGGCGAATCGGCTGGCTCTCGGCGACGGTAAAGGTGGAAAAAAGAAGGCCACTAGATCACTTTTTCAAACGTGGCTGCACCCATTTGACGCTGCGGAAAAGCATCTACAATGCGTGTCAGAAGGCCGAAATTCTGAGAGCTTACAGTGACGTGAGCGCCAGCCTTCCACGTTGCTGTCATATCAGTGGAATCAATCCAGTTGATTTAACAAAATACTAACTTTTTACGAGGTGATTCTAATATTTTCAGAAAAAGTCTTGGTTCGGGAAGAAAGTAACGTGATACGAAGAATTCGCACAAGGACTACCCATGACTACTTTCAAACAGGAGTTACACCCTTCGTGATACCAGGCAGTTTTAGGCGTCCGCAGGGACTGTACGTACACGGACGCAAGGTTCTTTTGTAAATAGTTGACGGCATGAGACCACAGAGGTAAAGATGGCGCCTAACAAAAACAATATAAATTCTGTCAAATTGAATTGTCGACCGGATCATCGTTTCTCTTATTGCGTACCATTGTAAGAGGTATCACGTTAAAAGCAATAGTATTGCCGCTAACATGATACTTACTTCGACAAATGTGGTAACGTCCTCCTTATCATTCAGTGCTTTGACGGGTAACGTATCTGCGTTTTTTTTCCTTTCTGGTAACCTGAGGTCTCTCGTTAAACTTTATTGCGAAATATTCTAGTTCCACACAAAGCTGCATTGTCACATCACTTTCGCAGAGCTCACTTGCTTTTCCCGCATAGCCGCGTACTTCTCCTGGCCCGCCATTCCTTAAGAGCGTCCAACGCAATTCACCAGTCAGGAGCCTTCTTAGCATATGTACGAATGTCTTCAGGAAAAATTAAGGCAAGCTATCCAATGAGAGCGTTCAAACTCAGCTGTTAAGTAATTTCTACGTGTTCTTATTTTAAGAAAATTCTTTCTGCAACCCCTTTATTTTCCCTCTCTTATATTTCACCCACGGGGCTGGTCGTGTGAATGCTATTTACTCGACTGGTAAAACCAATGTGTTCTTTGTTTAAAATGGAAGTGTGCCATTTCACAACTAACGTGAATAAAAAAAATTGGTAGATCACAACCACAGTTGGAATCAATGATATGCGAAGCATTTATTTATGAATACTGCAATCCCTACTAGGAATTTTCTCAGAATGGGTTACATGAATTACATGAATGCTCAATATCCAGAAGAACACATTTTCAGAACAGGAAGATAGAACCATGCAGAAACAAAAGTACGCACAAAGTAACTCTAAATATACAAAAATTCTAACGTATATAGGGACAGAGCTTAATTGGCATGCTATTTTAAACACTGTTATGAGGCTAGAAGAAAACTATGTTAGTGATGGCTGTAAAACTTCGGTGTTGGTTAGTTTGTTCCAGTCGTTTATAGTTCGTGGAAAGAATGAATATTTAAAGCAGTTGTTACGGGTTGCATAGGGTGTTATTGTGCGCTCATGCCATTGTCGAGTTGCATATCCGGACAAAAATGAAGGAACTTCAGAAATGTCTGTCTTGTAATATCCCTCTCCTAGTTGATATGGAAATTTTAGTATAGATAAGCGGTTTCTTTCTGTTAGTGTTGGTAGATTAGCTCGAGTTGAAAAGCTCCGTAATTGAAGTGCGCTTGAAGCTGTTATAAATAAAACGAATGGCCTTTTTTTCTACTCTTTCTAGCTTGTTGATATTGGTTTTGGTAAAAGGGTCCCATATGATGGAAGCATATTCCAGAGTCGGTATAACTATTGTTTTATAAGCCAGAAGGCGGACGGTTGGGGTTGAGAGTTTCAATGCTCTCCTGAGGAAGAACAGCTTACGCATTGCAGTGTTAGGTACAGTATTGATGTGTTTCGTCCAATTCAGGTCATCTGTGATCCATAAGCCAAGATACTTGTAATGTGGAACTTGGGAAAGTTTAGTATGGATAGTAGAGTACTCGTATCCTAAAGGATTTTTTATTAGTTATTTGCACAAACACCGTTTTGTCGAAGTTAATAGCCATTTGCCGTTCACCACACCAGGAGGACACTTTTTGTAGAGCATTATTTAACACGTGTTAGTCTGCGGGACAGCATATTTTGTTATAAAGTACACAGTCATCAGCGTAGAGTTTGATTTTAACAGGGACGCCATCAACAATATCATTAATAAACAGGAGAAAAGAAGTGGTCCTAGCACTGAGCCCTGCGGAACGCCAGAGTCAACAAGCTGTCTATGTGAGCAGGAATCAGCAAAGACAACAAATCGTTCGCGTTTTGTGAGATATGCAGAAATACAGTTAACTACTTGGGAATTATTGATTATTCTACGTATCTTATATATCAGTTTAGTGTGGGATACTTTATCAAAAGCTTGCGAAAAGTCCATAAAAATAACGTCAGTCTGTGTTCTACTATTTATTGATTTTGCAAAGTCATGTATTGTTTCAACTAACTGAGTGTTCGTCGAACAACCTTGCCTAAAACCATGCTGGAATTAGATAAGAACGATATAGTTGTCTAGAAATTCGTAGATGTGATTGTAAATAATATGTTCTAGAATCTTGCATACCGTACATGTTAATGAAATTGGAGGATAGTTTTTAACGGACTTCTTATTTCCGGTCTTGTGAACTGGTTTAATTCTAGCGGTTCTCCAGTGTCTTGGTATTTCTCCATTTTGTAAAGACTTGCAAAAAATGACATGAAGATATTTTGACAACCACTCAGCATACCTTTTCAAGAAGCTATTAGGAATGTAATCAGGCCCTGGTGATTTTTTGGCATCAAGCCTTAGCAGAAGATTAAATATACCACTTTCAGAAACAATGACATCATACATCGGTGATAGGGAGTCATGAAATACAGGTGACGTACCATTATCTTGGGTGAACACCGATTTAAAACGGTTGTTAAAGGCATGGGAAATTTTTGCACTATCGTGAGTTAGGCAGCCATCAACTTCAAATGTATCACATTCAGTAGGGTGTGGAGGAATCAAATGCCAAAATTTCTCGGACACCTGGTTATAAAGCTTGGTAATGATTCACCGTAATAGCGCTTTTTATCAGCAGCTACTTCAAGGGTCTTTAGTTTGTAAAGAAAGTTTCGGTATTTCTTGCATTATAAATATTGTTCTGTTGTTTTTTAACATTTCTTTAAGCGCTTCAGTCGCCTTTTAGATTGCAATGCCTCCCTCGAAATCCATGGGTTCTTACCTTTACATTTTTTTGTAATCTTGGGTACAAAACACTCAATACATTCATTCACAATCTGTTTAAATCTGTCCCAAAGGTGGTGTACATCACAAGTGCTATTGCAGAAATCATCAAAATTAAAGAAAAGCAGGTCAATTATTGACACATCATCAGCAAGAGAAATTCGGTAATGAAAAAATTGTACGATTATTGTTTATATAAGTATTAGCTAGGGTAAGCAACACAACTTTGTGGTCTCAAATTCCCGGAACTACTTCGCAGTAACTTTGGCACTAATTGATTCACTTACTAGAAAGAGATCTAGTACTGATTTGCAATTTTCTTGGATTCTAGTGAAGTGTGTTAAAACTTGAAATAGGTCAAAAGTGAATGCAGTGTTTAGCATTGCTTCTACCAAGTGATCATTGTGATTATTGAGCGAGAAATTCGGCCAGTCAATATTCGGCAAGTTGTAATCTCCAGGAAGAATAAGGTTTTATATTCGAATGTAAATACTCCTTTAACGATTCCAACAGGTCCATAGACGAGTTAGGGGGTCTCTACATGACTGCTATTACATATTTATCCTTACCGTGGTACGCTTTGCAGAATATGCGCTCAACGTCAGTCAAGTCAAACATTCTCAATATACGCAAACGTTTTTTAAAGAGGATGCAAACACCTCCTCCTTTGTTGCCTCGGTCTTTTCGAATTATAGTATATCCGACAGGAACGAATTCGCTGTCACACATTGATTCATGTAGCCAAGTCTCAGTGAGAACTGCGATGTCGGCATCGTGTACTAGTAATATACTTTTGAGTTCAGTAGCTTTATTGATTACACTTCTGCAGTTGATGTTTAATATTTTTAATGACAGATTTTTAGTGCTATGGTGTCATGCTGTTTTCTTATTCAGCCTAAACCATGTCGCCTTTTCCTCGTTCCAGCCAAAAAGCACACCGTCCACGCTTAACTTGTCGAAGAGTAATTTGACCTTAGCGCCCTGTTCTTTTTCTTGAGCAGCACTCCTCCATAACTGTTTGCGGATTTCCCGAATTGTTTTCGAAAAGTCATCCGAGAGTGAAAAATTGGTGTCCTTTACTTTTAGTACCGCCATTTTTTCACGGTAGTCGACGAACTTTACGATTACGGGTCGAGGTTTCTCAGACGTTCTTCGTCCAAGCCTGTGACATCTTTCAATACCGTTCTCTGTTATACCCAGTATTTCACAGAAAATGTTATTTTTGACTATCGCCTCCAGTTCCTCGTACGTCTCTTTGTTAGGCTCCTTTAAACCATAAATGATGAGGTTGTTCCGACGTTCCCTATTTTCCAAATCATCAACCTCAAGCATCAGCTCTGATATCTGTTATTCAAACTTAGACACTGAGGTTTCCAGAACATTCACTTGATTAGTTACAGCATTTAGGTCAGTCAACTGTTTTTCAAATCTATCCAGACGTTCCGTTAAGGTTGAGAGCTTATCTTCGATTTTATTTTGCGTGGTGAGTACGGCTTCACTTGTTGCAGTCATTTTACTCTGTCCCTCTACCAGTTGCAACAGTATATCTCTATCTGTTTTCGAAGGCCCTGGATTAGCCCCTATGTCGCCGCAAGACAATAGGTCATCATGAAGACCAAGAACGCAGCGAAAAATGCACTTAACACAAAGTGGGCATGGAAGCAGAATCAAAAAATGGTCATCAATCCGGTGACATTTCGTATACCGATAATAACTAACCTGCAGCACGAAGCAAAAGGGGTTGCTGAGCATGGTTCCGGTCTCACTGCTGCCATGCCAACTCTGGCATGAATGAGAAATGCTGATATGTCTCTTTAAAATCAGCACAACGTTACGAGGTGGAGGTAAACGATGCCGTACACGACTTCCTTGTCATGATTATCATGTTGGGATGTGTCGTTTACGTTCGTCATCTATTCACGTCCCGTGATACGAAATTTAGTATATGTGGAGCTAGCGAAGCGGCCGCGAGCACGCTATGAGCATGGTATGTTGTCATGTTCTCACATGAGACACGTGTCAGGATTATATTATCATGTTTGCACCAGTCATATATTTCGCCATGCATTGACGCTACGCAACACGAAATTTGGTATATTTGGAGCTAGCAAAACGGCCGCGAGCGCACGTTAGGGAGTTCTAGAATCATCCTGCGCACTCACGCGTGAGTCGGTTTGTTACGTGGTATTTTGATGTATTTCGCGGGCATTTGTACTTAGCAAAAAATACTAATACTTAACAGATATGAAGTTCAAAACTGTCTAATCGGACGTTTTGCTAACTGATCTAAAACTTTCTCATTGAAATTTTTATCGATCTTCGTTTCTTGAAAAGATAGTTAATTAAACATATCTAATATTACAATACTTGAGAACACAAAGAATAGTCACTCTCCAGGCAACGGTGAGTAACATGCATTTGGTCGCGTCATAGTTACGTGTTCCGGCATATTTTAAAACTCTGGCCAAAGTTACGTGGGACACCCTGTATAGGAAGCACGACGACGATGGCAGAAATCAGCGAGAGTTTCCATATAATTGCTATCACAGTACAACGTTGCATGGATGTGTTTATTCGTACCAAAAAAAAGACAGACAGGGAAAGTTGGTCCTAGCCCGTGGAACTAAAGGCTAAATTGATGCTCTTCCATATTACTACTACACGATAGCCCTGAATTTTGAAGTAGCTGTCTCTATTGCATATGCTGTGAATATCAGGTAATCATGGCATTATAGTCGTGGGGAAAATTGGCAAGGTTTCAAAACTTTCGAGGTCCCTGCTGCTCTTGCGGCGTGACGGTGTTGCAGAAATATAAACTTGATGCGTTAACATTTGTTCGCGCTGCATTGAGTGGCGGTTAAGCTAAGTAGACCGGCCACGTCGTTAAGTAAATAGGAAGCAGGTACGAAGCGCATAATTGTACAGGCTGTTACTGAAATGGGAAACTAGAGCAGCTGTTGCTTTCATTGCTTAGCGTTAGTTTCGCCAGTTTTAGGTTGTTATTATGTGTGTCGATGTAATGGCAGTAACCAACCGCTGCTTAGAGAGATTTAAGGACGCATGAAAACGCACCTACTTCCTTGTGCTTTGCACAGATGCGAAATCATAGAGCCTAATGTTTTTCTGTTTTTCTGTGTGTGGCACGTTGTACGCTGAAATTAAAACTCTTCAGCAATAACAAACTTAACTGATTTAACTTGTCTGGTACACGGAATTGCATCTCACAGATGCAATTCCGTCCCTTTGCAGCTACACATTTACAAGCAAGACTTTGACAATGAAAATATCATAAGTTGTGAGGTGAGTCGAAAGTATACAAGTCATTCTACTCGAATAAATCATTCACGATTAACAGCAGAACTTCAAAAGAACTTAAACCGTATATAAATTTGTTGGGTACTAAATACTTAGCATCATTAGGAAGTGCATCGATAACTATTGTACAAAAAAAGAGTGAACAGTAGACAAAAGAGGTGGTTAAAAAATAGATTCTTTTTCTAAAGGGATGAAAACAATGAATAATTGCACAGTTTCTATCCCCAAAGTGAGGTGTATTTAGGTAATTTTTGACGTAGCAACATTGAAGTCTTGAAAGTATTAGTTCTGTGGGTATTTATATTGATTTTAAATAGTTTCCCAGACTTCGCCATTTGCGGCGCTTAGGTATGCTTTTACAACTACATGATTGGAACACTTGCAGATTAGAATGGGTAGGAAATGTGGTCTGTGTACAGCATTGTACGTTTACTGGCTTTAATAAACATATGCTGCATATTAGATAGAGGCATACAGAAGTGTGAGGCAACATATTCATTAATGCTCTTGCCCTTACTTAGGTTCGCCCAGTGTGTGTTTTTTCGGCATTGTTGAAATTCTGATGTGCTTTAGCCAAAATTAAACCATGACTTGCTGTTCTGCAAAGCATCATAACTACTTAGCCATTGGATACTCCTGTACTACAATGCCTGTATACTCCGTGATTAGAGATGGCGGTACCGAATGTTGTTAATTACTTTGTACTGACCTGATGCTCGGATTCGGAAATGTACGTGTACGAAAGAAGATTCACAATTTTCGTTGCTGGGTACAAAATCGCACCCGCCGGATTTCTTCGCACGCTATAGGAGATACTCATAGTTTGTTGTAACAAAGTTTACCATCAAAGTTGAGCTTATGTGTTTCGGCGTCTACAAAACGTAAACTCTCAACACACGGCAACACAGGGGTTTTCAAAGACCTGTACCACACATTTTTATTGCAAAGAAAATGGTATTAGGTCAATGACAACGAGTAGTTCATCACGCAAGCCAATAAAAAAACGTCTCGCAAACTTTTAAATAACCTCAATTGTTTTCGCTGAGAAAAGAGTAGGCAGTTCATAGAATATAAAGTATTCGCTAAGGGCATAAAAAAGAGACATCTGTTGACGGCCTCATAAATAATGCAGTATGAGAAATGCTAGATTTTTATTTTTGTGCAGTCCTGGAGCATTCCAATAAATACGTAAAAAACTTTAGATCTGCACGCTCAATTTCCTGTTTTAAAACTTATGGAAGAATTGCACACGAATCAGCACAAATAAACACAATGAACATGTTAACAATCTCGCTTACGGGGACTATCTCTCTACTCTGATGGTGAAATGAGTCCTGAAAATTAAATACAAACAAAAAATAGCGCATTTCTGTCACGGTATGACTGATCGAGACACATCGAATAATCATGGCGGAAGAATGAAAGAGAACATCAGGCAGAACGCACCATAAAATATTCCCCATCTTCCGTTACTCAAGCTAAGCTGAAAGATGGAGATACACGCGTGCAAATGGGAATACGGTGCTTGCATGTCTCACTTTGTATGCGCATATCTATAGAGGGGAGTGCAGAGATGTGGAAGTTATTTCTTATTATTTCGGGACCACTACGCTTTCTCGTGACATAGCTATGCGCATGAAATTTGCGACTCAACCGGCTTCGTCCGGTATGACATTATAGAGCTCAGGTAAGAGCAAAAACTAATCTAAAGTTCTCTGGAAAGGGTAATCGATCCTCGATGTTTGTTTTCTGTATGCTTAGTTTTGGAAGACACACTGACCTGTAAAGTAAGAGCGCATAAATGAGAAGGCTTCATATAAAGAATATTATTACAGTCAACTGCGTTATCCTGTAGATGACACTAGTCTCTAGCACGAGGAGCATAGCCTCTGGATCATAACATTTTTTTAAGCTCCGTGTGTTTTCGCAGGAGAAGTCTTGTTGAGAAAAGAGACTTGAGCCTTTTCTGTTCCTTCTGCCACACTTTCCCACTATGTGCGCTTGACAGATATGGTTAATACAGACTGTGAAATATGATTATAACTTCACATCAAGTGCACAGAGGCACTTTTACTGACAGTTACCAGATGCATTAGCAATGGTTACCCTACAGACTCAGTTCTCCTCGTGGCGTTAATGTCCCTAATATTTACCTAATTAAAGGGGAATGGGTTACTAAATACACATGAAGGATTTATCTTCTCTGAGTAGCAATATATGTCTCATTTTCAAAGTAGACTAATGTATGATGCTGTACCAATGTTTGTTAGAAGGAAAGAGTGGCAGTCTTGCAGTTTCGGTGGCGTGAAGCACCAAACACGTGGGGCATATGTTTTATGACAAGAGAGACAATTTCGCGAGACTGCACTGTTGCTGTCAAGATTGCTCAAGAGTATTGCGCGTCGTTTCACAGAAGTGTCGCTTAAGAGATAATGAATACGTCACTGATGTCGACGCACACAAAAAGCATGGCGAACGTAAGCTTTTCCAACAAAACTTTTAGGCAGCGTGACTTACGCTGTGCGTTAACGACGTGTGGAGAAGTCTTTGAAAAAAATTAAGAAAATTATCGAAGAGGTATTGTTGTAACTGATTAGAAATAGGAGCTCGCATTTTTTTTTCAGACGTACAATTTCACAACGCAATGTCTTTTCAGTCCTCTTCTGCCCAGATGCCGTAATGCGGTCTGATGGCAGATAGATTTCGAAAATGTAAACACTAAATAAAAAAATCTTCAATCAAGCAAGCAATACATACAAAGCAATGAAATATACCCGATTGAGGACCTATATGGAAGAAAAACTGGAGAAATACCAATATTGGAGAAAGAATGATATGACTGCGCTATGTCATTACATGAGCTTCCGATCATTTAGAGGAACTGTAAACTGAATAAATGCCTTCAAACTGTTTTTTTTTAATTCCTGAATGATTCTTATTATGAATAACTTCAAATTACTTTTCGCTAATCAAGAAAGCAGAAGAGTTTCTGACTCACTATTTATCAAGGCAAACAATAATTGTGCCTACGCTTTCATTTTTTTGAAACGTGCCTTTGAATCGGAATGGCCAGAAGCGCGGAAAACAAGAGACAAAGTCAGTTCCGTGATTGCCAGCACTGATTTGATTGTCTCCTACTCCCACCCTAATACTTGGCACCTTTCCCCGCTTCCACAGTGGAGTTTTTGCTCCGTCTTTTGTTACCGCGTAGTTTGACGGTGTGGCTCGGCATTCTGCAAATACCAGTCCTTGATGGTTCACATAGCATCGTACTAGATGCGAAAAACTCTCGCGATCAGCACAAATCTCAATGCTGGAATTCTGCAGCATCGCCTGCTTGTGTCTGCCTGTAAACAGTGGGTCTCGACGCCTTCCGAATGCACCTATACCCCTGGTTCCCCCCTTCACTCTCTCTCTCGTCTCACTGTTATTAACTCTCTTCTCATTTGTGCTTTGCGCAATGAGTACCAGAGAGGGCGATATTTAAAAAAAAACTTCTTTGGTTTTGAAAGAGTTATCCTCTCTGTTCGGAGATTTTAGTCATTTTGCGCTTAGTAAAGAAAACGAATGCACCAAAAGAATTGCTCTCTGCAATACACAGCCATGAAGAGACTTGTCGCGAAATCACGAAAAAAAATGCATATTAGAAATCAGTTTAATACAATTTGCATACATACATGTGCAAAGTGAAACAAGCGAGGTAAGCCACTTTCACACGCCACCACGCCATTATGCTCTCTTCCGCATATGCTGAAGTGATATGAAAATTAATTGGCTCTCAAGTTAAACGAACGTGGAAGAACCGAGTATTGATTCTTGAAAGACATATTTGAAGCAGTGGCAAGATAATTGAGTTGCACTATGTTGTTCACATGAGAAGCTCTGGTTTCCCAAACACAGCAATAGCTACTAATGCAAAAACTAGAACTTGCTCACTGAAATCTGTGTACTGAGCCCCCTCTGTTACACTTATCTTGAGTATCTAGAACCAGCTTCATTCGTAAGCTATGTTTCAGTGGCATTAACAACTCAAATATATCGCAAATTCATCAACATATTTCTTTTGCTGTTAATGCTTTTGATATCAATGTTACTCCTTCCCTCTTATACCATGCAGCTTAACGGCAATATTCGCTGAAACAAAATGTCGTCTACGCCCTTACGTAACACTTTCCTGTGTCCATTTTTAAGTATTTGTCTGAAATATTTAGAACGCAGCGGACTGTGTGCCAAAGCTTTCTTCTTCAACTTCGTTACAAAAACATGAAAATCTTGAGAAATGAGTCAATGAAAAATATCGCAAAATCTTTGACACCATTGCCAACAGCAATTTAGGTAAATGATCGCGTGAATGTTTTCTAACTATTTCACCCTATAGCACTTTGTGCGTTTGCAGACTGAACTTCAAAGACAAAAATTGTATTCGAAGTCTCTTTTTTTTATGCTCAACACAATTTCTACAGCAAAGAGACGTTGCCGACCACGCATTATTTGGGCTTTGCAGAATACTGGCACTACTAAAATTTATGTCGCGTTAGATCAATGCTTTTCATGCCAACCAGCGTAATTCTATTGAGGTCTAGCATTTTCGAACAGACTGATAAATCAAAACTCCTACGAACAATAAGGAAGTGCATAAATACATGAAAAAAATGAACAAGATATCGTCTAGATATTTTTTTATTCTCAATTATTCCTATAAGCACTAGTCCTCTGTGCTGCCAAGAACAGTGTTCCCAATATTCCTAGTCATTTCTTAAAAGCTAATGACAATTGGTCTCAGCCGGTTTGTCTAAACAAAGCCATTTCTTGCTATATTGGACTAATCGTTCTGCATCGGAAAATGATGGCAAAAAGATTGAGTTGACATTTCCGAGCACTTTTTTTTTGTTATTTTACCACAGAGTCAGCTATTAGTCTTCTGCCTTCTAAACATCCCAATCTGCTCAGCGAGACAAAATTGTGGAGAAAGAAGCATTTTTCTAATAATAATAAAATTCTGGGCCTTCAGTGTACGGAGCCAGACAACGTTAACGACCATACGTGAAGAAACAGTATCAAGCCCTGCAAAACTCAAGATAGTAGGCTGATTCAATTTTTTTTGACATTTCCCGGAATGATCCCAGTTGGTTCAAATACGATGTATACGATATTCTGTCCACCATCACTGGTGAACATACATCACCAAATTTTGTCATACTGGCATTGTATTGTGTATACAGTTTTAAATTATTATTGATTCTCTGCTCTAGCACCATGCTTCCACAAATAAAACGCATATAGAAGTGACTTCCCCATGTTTCGGCTGCTTCCTAAGTACCGTCTCAACGGAAAAAGATCCGCTTAAGTAATGGGTGGCTGGAGCCGCAAAAGCGTAACTGCTGTTTCCGACTGCACTGATAACGAGGTTTTCAAGCACAATCCATGTTAAAAACAAGGGGTGGCCGGCAGAATGGTGCAAAGCAGCGCACCCTGCCACTAGCTTATTAAAAATTGCACATAAGAAACGCTTTTTCATTGGTTATTGGCACATGAGCCTATACACAATTCGTTTTCATCTTTTTGTCTTTTTTCTGGAGTCGTGAGCTTTCATATCTTCATCGCAGTTGCTTCAAAAGAGAATTGTTGGCGTACTTTTTGTCGGCTACAATTGCTTTAGAAAACAGAAGACGCTCGACACCCTCGATAGTGATGTGCTCGGGGAAAACAGCCTCGCGTGCCACAATCTTCATGCTCCGGCAACTTCAGCCAATCATTTTTGTTGGTACTGTCCATTCAAAAAGAAATTAGTGTGTTTCAATGGAAACTCAAAGATGTCCAAAGTGCGAATAGCAGCAAATAAGCAAATAAATATGTCGTGTGACTTTATTTCCTCGTCATTTTTATTTGATTGTTACCAAGTGCTTTGCTCTTGCATACTCTGGTCTGGTCAATACCACAAGATTTAACAAACTCATTTCCCCCAATTAAAAGCAGGCACAAGAGACCTAACGTTGTCATTTTAGTTAGCGTTGGCTTGACCGGTGTCAGGAAGTTTAAAAAGAAGCGCATTTGATTTGCGATGCATTTGGCAGAAACTAAACGGCCCTAAAGATGCACTTATTAAACGTCTAGGAGGCCTGATTAGAGAGGCGGAATTCGATGTCCCGATCTCATTACTGTGTCTTCAGCTGAACTTCGTGTACGATAGAACCATAGAAATGAACGATGGGTGAATAAAACGATTGCAAAGCTTGATAGCTTCCTGTCGCATCTTACGTTTTTCGCCACATCAGCGTCCTGAGCGACTACTCGTCGCGAGTTCGGATTATGATCATAATCTTTGTTATCATTATTATCATTGAGGCCGAACTCAGACTAGAGTTACTGCATGTGGCTTGCTGCCAAATATACAGTACATCTAACTGACACAGGTATGCAGTCGCACCTAAACCCATAATGAAGCAGTGGGCATAAACTCGAACAGCACACATATGTCATGAACAGAAAAAAAAAACAAGAGAAAGTGAAAAGGCAGTGGTGTTAACCAGTTTCCCATAAGTGGTATGCTACCCTGCATAGGGTAAAGGGAAGGGAGCATGAAAAAGTAAACAGAAAGAGGGGGAGCACACATACACATGTGTCATCAAATTTGCTAATAAATAAATATAATAGTAAACTGCGATACCTGTACATTTTAATGAATAATTTATTCAGTCCGCGCACCTATGACGTTGAATTTTCGGCTGCCCTCGTTGGGTGTGCCAGTTCTTTCATTATCGACTCGCGGTACAAAACACGACATTGCGTAAAAGCAGGCGCACCTCCTCAATCTTCCCAAGCACCCCGCGACTGCATCGCCTCTCAAACTTTCCCAACACGGGTGGCAGCTATTCCATCAACCTACTTCGCACGCACCGCACTAATCAATCACACTACTTCTTCGATATCTCTGTCTCTTTCTCACTTTTTCCCCCGTAAGCTGTAATCTCCCCCAGCCATTGCCTACGTTGCTCGTCCGTCAACGACATGCTAACGAGGAAGCAGTACGCTGGCATTTCAAGCAAGCACGCACGTGCACTTCACCACGTAGCTCATTACAAGATAATTGTTGTCAACGTCAGGGAAGGATAGTGTAAAGTAACGCCCGTATGAACGGCGTATAGTCAGTGGAGTTCGTGGTGGGCTGATTTCGTTTGGCTGATTCTTATGACGTGGTCGTAGCTTGCGGAGCGAGAAAGCCGGATTATGTTGCCACGCGATCAAGCCGCTTTGACAGGCAGGCTGTTCGGGAGTCTTTTTCACCAAAGTAGGCATAAAGGCCCGGCAAGATGCGATTAGGTTAGTGTCGCACAGTTGGTTAAGCGGATCAAACGCGCTCACATACGAGTTGCTCACGTGGAAGAGTAAAAATCGTAACGCTAATTACCGACGCAAGTTTCTGCTGCATTTTACCGCTGTCACTCGTGCTTCAAAGGTGTGCACTATTATAGTTAGAGTGTGCTATTCAGAGCGTATATAGACCAGAGTACGCCTATCACGCAGTCAGGCGCTTAGGCTTCGGGCGCATAATCTCGCAATAAGACGCCCCAACTGCAGAGGGTGCATTAGTGGCACCAAGACAGCGGCGTCTCTGGAATTTTAAAATGCGAGAAAGCGCCTATTCACCCCGCGACTACCTACAAGACGTAGTCTTGGTACCCCGACGCCATCCTTGAATGCGAAAAAAAAAACTTGAGCAGGAGGAAAATATTACTCAGAACTGTCTTTGAAGATCACAACACCACGCGGGAATCGGGCCGGTGCTATGTTTTCCTATTGCACAGATTTCCATCCGCAAAAAAGAAACGCTGACCTTCACCACAAGTAGATATTCGGAATCAGCAGGGAAAACTACGAGCACAGTAAAAGTGCATAATTAAGTATACTTACTGTGTTTATTAGATAACGGCACCAGCTGATCAGCTTTACAGCAGCGGTTTGCGTGCAGTATCTCTGTAGTATGCGGCATTAGGCTATTGCCGCACTCTCTCGAAGTCCGCGTGCCAATGATAAGATATGTTAAGACTCGTGCGTGCATGCAGACACCGTGCACGGTAATTACCATTGTAACGGTGTACTACTGCAACGCAAACAGACGTGAACGGCACGTAAAGTGTGGCTTTCGACTCAGTCGAACAGCGACGTGCCTGCATGGACTGTCGATAGGTTAATCTGTGCTTTCAGCCGGCGTCACCTCAGCATTATATAATATCGCTATGACTGGCACTTTCGCCCAGCATTTGTTCTAAGTGCCTGGCATGACTGACAAATGATAAACAGATGCGGTGGTGCCCGAGCACAGCGCAAGCGGAGCGAGATCTCAGGTCTTCGTTGACGCGTGCTTACAGCACAAGTTTTGCCTTGCCACAGCCAAGGCATGTCGCAGTTTGACTGAGTCGATAGCAATGCTTTTCGCTGTTCGCATTTTTTTCCCATCGCGATAGTACATGACTGATCAAGTTGCTTCCGCAGTCTTCAATTCACGTGCTGTAGACATTCTAGACGGCCCAGGACGGTCTTCTCGACTTTCCACATGAAATCAGCACAAAATTCTAAAAGAGAAAAAGCGCGAAACATGCCAGCAGCCAGACTCCAGATGTGAAATTTCGCATTTAATTTGCGGCGCGTCTGCTCGCGTGGCAGTGCATGATATTGCTTCGCCGCGCTTGCAACAGATGCCACGACGCGCTTTCCAATACGGAAGCACGCACTGAGCTTTCTGTATTCTGTATACTATTGCGCGATCAAGTTATTCCTGATGGCAGGTGCACAGACTCACTATGTAGTTCTGCCAGACAAAATGCGATTGAGCACACGAGAGTACTCTCGAGTGAGTGTTGTATCCTGCAATGAGTTGATCATTATTCAAACAGCATTGTCCGGCAGCTATGAGAACAAATGAACTTTAGACACTGAATACGATTTGTTAATCATGCGCTAATTTAGCCCGCGCACACAAACCTTTGCACTTGGTTTTGTTTGTGTGACACGTATGCTGTTACTTCATGAAGGTGAATAACGGGGCAGTCAAACCTATACACATCAACCTATATTTTCGCTATGACACACCTACGTAACCAATAATAGCAGCGGGGAGCAGAAACCTCGATTATTTGAGCTAGTGCGTCGACATATGCGCGACGAAATGGTAAATGGTCGCTTGCATTCCACAACGGGCTTCACTTAAGGTTTCTAACTGTGAAGGATTTTGCAGGACTACCCAATTTCACTTACATCTCGAGCCCCGCAAAGCCCCTGACGGGACAACTGTATATCCAGGCTTCGTTCCGCGCCATGTAATCGGAGATTTGTGGGGTGCAACGCACGCCAAACAACGTACGTCATGCCACAGAGCACGTATTTCACACGAATCGTACGAACGCAGCAATGTTAAGGTACCTGCGTGGGGCTTTTGCCGCTTGAAGAGGTCGCAACATGTTTGTACTTGTACCACTCGAAGAGGAAGCAGCAATAAAAAAGATTGGGTTTGTATGGAAGATACCGCAATACAGAACCCTGATTTCGCCGATTCCTTGTGGCAATGCAACCCCCCCCCACCCCCCCATCCCCTTGTATCAACTTCCTTCACGGAAGAGTTGGTAACCCTATAGCTTCACTCTTCCCAACGAGTAAGGAATCGCGATAAAATTATCGGAAACACACAGATAAATATAGGCGTGCCTGGCTTCAACATCAGGCGTCAACAGACACGTCAACAGACATTGTCTGTAAAACATGGCCGTTTGAATATTGATTGATTGATATGTGGGGTTTAACGTCCCAAAACCACTATATGATTATGAGAGACGCCGTAGTGGAGGGCTCCGAAAATTTAGACCACCTGGGGCTCTTTAACGTGCACCCAAATCTGAGCACACGGGCCTACAACATTTCCGCCTCCATCGGAAATGCAGCCGCCGCAGCCGGGATTCGAACCCGCGCCCTGCGGGTCAGCAGCTGAGTACCTTACCCACTAGACCACCGCGGCGGGGCCCGTTTGAATATAAGTTGGCTTGTCAGGTTTAACGTCACACTGCAAGAGGCGTCGCATTATGGAAGGACTGCAAGTAGTTTCGGCCACCTACAGGGCTGTTTGAAGTGACATGGCTGGTTGGCGAGTTATTAAGGGTTCATGCCTACGAAATGATGGAGATGAAAGAAAACAAAACACTGCCGACGTAGAAGACTGACACTTACTTCTCTTTGTGTGTTCTTCATCGTCACTCCGAAATTCAGATGCCATCGAACAGATTGAAACACATAGTGGAATAGGTAGAAAACGAAATGAGGAAGTGCCAGAGACAGGCCGACCAACTCTTCGATAGAAGGACCTATGACAAAACTAGATCTTCTTACCAAAACCACTAGCCAGCTAGCCGGAGGATATTTTCATGTTCATTCCGCTTATCTCATTTCTTCTTTGTCAAGGCTTCATGTCATACCGTTACGCAATTTCGCAATTCTGTGAAGTGCGCTCAGATCTCGCAGCACATGAGCGTCTAGTGCGTCGCGTCCAATGAAACCACAATTACAATAAAACTCGCGGCTTCCCGGTCTGCAAGCGAGGGTCGTAGCCACCCAGCCAGCACAGCGGCTTCCATAAAAGTAGTCTAAAGAGTTGTGTTGATACATGAGACGTTTTCTGCCACTAACATGAGGTTGCCTATATTTTCTTCGGCGTGATACACATATAATAAACATCTTATACGAGTAATTAATAAACTGACAATCTGCATGGCATAGACACTCAGTGAGAACCAAAAACGAGCATGCTGGCTTGTTTTCTCAACACTGCTCAGAATATCGTACACGAATGGCTGACATCAACTCGCATCTTTCGTACGCTCGCTTTACTACATAGGGTTCCCGCTTTCTGGACAGGAAGTGCCAATTATAGTTGTTGAGCAATGCGCTTTCATTTCCTGTGCAGTACATGATTTCAGAGTATTTAATGACTATTAGCAACCTTTTGTTTTATTGACCTATGTTGAGGTGGCTTGTGTTGTATATGCGGACCAATTACTTGAAGATTGGCCATTTTTGGATAATCTATTCTCTGAGCTTACGCTCGCAAACTGCCACATTCAGGTTTCTATGATTACACTTTAGCTTCTCCATAAATTATTGAGGTGTAGATTACACCTATGGTAATCAGTGATTGGATGTTTCAGCCAAAATGTATATTTTTGCTGAATATGCGAGCGTGTGTGTCTCTTTGTAGCAAATTTATGGCCAGCCATAGCAAAAAAGTGTCCAATTTCAAGATCGTATTCATGGTATGGAATTAACAGCCATTATGTTAACAAATGCTGACGAGCTATTCATTCTCTACAGACTTGTTATAGACTATACTACAAAACCTATTTTTCCCACGTTCGCTATGAAATGAAAAATATGCTTGTGTTCAATAAGCCAAACGCTGTAAATGTTTAGCTTTTGTCATATTTCGGAGACTTGTCAAGATGGTAACCTTAGGAAGGCAAGGCTCGACACACAGCTTGATTAAATTATGTTATTCTTCATTGCAATCTGAATGAATTCGCGACATCATTTTACAAAAAAAATGCAACCTAGCTTCTAAATGTAGGCTGCTTCAAAGACTGAATAAACCATTTGTACGTTTCAAGACGCTATTAAAAATCCATTTTTCATAAGAGCGTTGAATTCAGCCGGGATGCTTCTAGCGAAGTGCACATATTCTTCCTCACTGTACATAACATACCTTTTCTGTGGCACGCGAGACATAACGAATGTGTGGAAGTAAGTTACTCAAGCAAAGAAAGTATTGAAGTGACCTCTTCTGTTTTTGTTTCTTTTAGAGACACAAAAGAGACAAAGAAACGCAACTCCACTTCATTCTTCGTACAACTCATCGAGTAACGACTTGAGCCCTCTAGCTGGATTAATTAGCAGCTCCTTGAAACGAGAGAATATTAAGTGGCATGTGCTGACAAGGAAGAGATGAAGCCACTCGTTACGATGTTGACACCCTTGCTGCCAGATAAAAAAAGACACATAATTGTTTCTCGATGTGTTCATGTTCTAACACGATGATATCCGATTTCTCTTCTCGTTCTTCTCCGTCCGTTGCCCATGGTGTGCGCGCTTTAGCTAAATTTTGTTTTTGTCCTATGCGTTTACGATCCTTTGGCAGATTTCACGAGAGACCACGAGATATTAAAAGAACCCATCCTCCAGTCGCTTAGCTGTTTTGCCTTCTTTTGTGCTTATGAAGTGTGTCTTTTTTTAAGGCACGATCCCGAAAGGCTTTATGGAAGCTCTGGGGCAGACGTAGCTGGGGGTGATTTTCTTGAGAGGTACGCATGTAATGCCAGCCCATTTCTTCGGACCGCTTATTAAATTTGGCTCGTGCGACGCAATAAAGTCAAAGCAGTAGAGAGGCTACGTAGGAACGATAGTGTGACGGTTGAACACAATGCGCGTCATTCAAGGTACCAAGCATAATGAATTCTGCCTCTCGCTTTGTTCAGTTACCTGGACGTCTCCTCTCTAAAGAAGCCCAGCTAATTAAACGAACATTGTTTGAGACCAGCTAATGAACGTTCACTACATAATTTCACACTTTCGACCCACTCGCCAAAAAATCACAGCATATCCACGGAGTGAATGATGATTGGTGGGGCAAGCGTTCGTTAGTCCGTCTGTGCTTCCGTCCGTCTATTCGTCCTTGCTTCCAACCATGCATGCGTCCGTGCATGTATCCATTCATCCGTGTGACCATTGGTGCGTCCATCCGTCCGTCCGTGCGTCT
The DNA here is from genome assembly GCA_013436015.1 of Rhipicephalus annulatus. Classification (NCBI taxonomy): domain Eukaryota; kingdom Metazoa; phylum Arthropoda; class Arachnida; order Ixodida; family Ixodidae; genus Rhipicephalus; species Rhipicephalus annulatus. The sequence continues at coordinate 714,036 of WOVY01009408.1, read as the reverse complement.
GTACGTGCGGTGTCCCCTGACTGTGCATCCGTCTGTCCGTGCGTCCATCAGTCCGTCCGTTCACCTGTATGTCCATCCGTCCATCTAATGAACACGCCAAGTACCGCCATTCCACACATTTTCATCATGTATTCATCATATACAAGTACTGCAGTCCAGCGGATAATATAAGGACCACTTTCTTGGGTATGTGCCACCGGATGTTACAAAAGATAACGGGAGACGAACGGGTGATGAGATAAGGAGCTTAGCTCCTAAAAGAGCCGCTTTGAACACGTACGAATTCCCAAGACAACACGAATGAAGGTAAGGATAATGCCCCATTGTTTCAGCCAGTGCAGCTGCTTCATATCTTAAAGGCCAAGCCTCTTAGAGTCGAATGTCCACCATCCCTCGACGACGACGATGATGATGACGCTGAAGACGATGACGAAAGATTCTCTTTTTGTCATCACTGTACAGCGCATGCAAGGTACGCACTACACGCCATGACTATGATGCTGATGACGATCATGATGATCACGGACAACGACCGCTTCGTAGAGTATATGACGCCTCCATATGTTCTATTTCGTCTCCATTTCATAAGACTGGAAACCACGAACAACCACCTGGGAACCTGCACAGACCTCTTTTTTGCCTGCATGAGGCTAGATAAGGTGCCACAACGCAGTAATCATGAAGGCAAAACGAAACTAACTTAGCATAACACACAATTCATGACCAATAAACGTTGTTGATAACTCTACATGTCTTTGTCACGCATTTACATGTGTCAGTAGCTGATGTCACAGGTGACTCAGGTTACACCGAACGTTCCCACCGCTTCTCCCAATCGTAAATGTCTACTTTGTGTATAAGCCTTGACTTTTTAAATTTTTACTTTAGCTGTCAGGAGCTTGAAGAGAAACGTGACCACATGCGGTGACGCTGTAAAATGTATAATAAGTAATCATCATGATAGATGTCATCCAGTTCAGAAAATTTTTACCATGTGGTGTTTTTGAACGTGCAATGATATCGCACAGTACGCGTGCTTCTACTATTTCACCTCCATCTAAATGTGACGGCTGTGATGGGGATTGAACCAGGCCCTTTCGTGTCAGAAGCCGAGCCCCAAATCTTCATGGCACGCCTTTTTAATGAAGGTGTGTAAGATGTACCTCATTGTAGCGCGTCCCATTTAAGAGTTTTTCTTGTACTATTTTAAATATTCTGTGAAAATATCTATCCATCTATCCATCTATCCATCTACCCACCCATCTATCCATCTACCCATTTAGCCATCTATCTATCTACCCATTTATCCATCTATCTATCTACCCACCCATCTATCTAATCTATCTATCTATCTATCTATCTATCTATCTATCTATCTATCTATCTATCTATCTATCTATCTATCTATCTATCTATCATCTACCATCTACCCATCTACCCATCTACCCATCTACCCATCTACCCATCTACTCCATCTATCCATCTATCCATCTATCCTATCTATCTATCTATCTATCTATCTATCTATCTATCTATCTATCTATCTATCTATCTATCTATCTATCTATCTATCTATCTATCTAATTCGTCCAGCCGCCTACGACTTTTAGCTCTCCTGGCCGTTTCGATACTCGTATCAATACCAAACTTGGTATGACATAACACGACTGCATGAAGAACATAGTTGACTAGCCCTAACATGAAAATCAGGATATAAATGTCATGGATGTCATGATTTACATTTTATTGTTCTGCAGCTCTTGTGGTGATTCCAGCTCTTGTGGTAAAGCTCATGTGATGTCCCAAAACCACCATATTATTATGAGAGACGCTGTAGTGAAGGGCTCCGGAAATTTCGACCACCTGGGGTTATTTAACGTGCTCCCAAATCTGAGTACACCGATTTCGTTCACATGGCATGTTGCGAAACTGGTATGGTATGGCATGATTGCATGGCGAACACAAGTGACAGACACTAACATGAAAATCATGACATGCGTGTCATGTAACAACAAGACTACATGGCAGTCTCATGATGCGCTCGTGGCCGTTACGCTGGCGTCAAATATACCAAATTTGGTATTACAGTACGTGGATGAATGATGAAGGGATGGCTCTGGTGCAAACATGATAATCATGAGATGTGTGTCATGTAACAACATGACTAAATGCTATGCTCATGATGCGTTTGCGGCCATTTCGCTTGTTTCACATGCACCAAACTTGCTATTACGCGACTCGAACGGACGACATAGGTAAATGACTCATCCAAACATGTTATTCACGACATGCGTGTCATGTAACAACATGACTACATGCCACACTCTTGATGCTCTCGCTACCGTTTGGTATTACGCCATCTTTGGTATTACGTGACGTCAGTGGCTGACGAAGGTATATGACTGGTTCAAATATGACAAGCATAAGATGCGTGTCATGTAACAACATGACTACTTGCCACAGTCAAGATGCCAATACATTTCGAGGTGATGCGATCCGCGTGCTCGTCAGCGTTCATTTCGTCGCGTCACGCCACCTTTGGCACGCCAAGCGCCGGTCCTGCCATATACTCGCAGGCGCGCACCGCGCAGCGTTGCTTTGACGCATGCGTGTTTCAGCGCGTCTGGCATCCCTTTGTCACGAAAAGATGGAGACGCTGTGTTGTCTGGGTAAACCATCGACGCGAAATGCAGCATGTCGCATTTCGCGCTAGTTGCCCTCGGGCCACGCTGACGGACGCTAGTCGCGCCTGGCGTGCTCGCGTTTTGCTAACGTAGCGTCGCTGGGCCCAGTGTGCGCGCGCGTCAACGCTACAATGGAGTATATTGGGCCCTTCATGATGCGCTCGCGGCCGTTTTGCTAGGTCTACATATCCCAAATTTGGTGTTACGTGACGTCAATGGATGACAAAATATATCACGGGTGCAAACATGAGAATCCTGACATGAGAATGTAACATGAGAATGTAAGAACATGACAACATATCACGCTCATAGCGTGCTCGCGGCCATTTCGCTAGCTCCACATATACTTAAATTGGTATCACGTGACGTGAATAGATGACGAAGGTAAAGGAAACATCCAAGAATGATAATCATGACACGGAAGTCATGCACGACATTATTTACTTCCACCTTGTAAGGTTGTGCTGATTTTAACGTGACATGTCAACATTTCTCATTCGTGCTTCACATATCATCGATTCCCACTGTACGTAGAATGTGCCGATTTTTTTAAAACTGAATGTTTATGTATGGTGGCACTGAAAAAGAATGTGTAGATTGTAGAAAACACAATAAAAACATGTTTTTTTACGGTTGCTGCACATAATTCAAAGCACGCGCTTTACCTGCGCATAGCATCTCGCCTGGTAAAGAAAAGAAATAAGTTATAAAAAGATGTGACATTTGCGCGCGTCTGAGTGTGAATGTCAAACGGCATACTACTTCTCATGCCTGTTTGACGTGCATTAAATGTACACGTCGAACTGTGCGTCTGTGAAACCAGAGATCTATGGCAAACCAAAGAAAACAACCAATACATGACTGAAAGGCGTGGACGCATCTATCTCCCACTTATTTTTTTTCGATGATGTTCTTTTCGCCATTGTAGCTTTGAGACACGTAGACCTCAATTGCAGGAGTGAAAAAACAACAACAAAATTAATCAGCGCGTCAAAAAAAAAAGCAAGGTGATCGACGCCACACACGCGAATTCCAGGAATTCTAGTACCGTCGTGTCCTGCACTCTCTTCTTCCTGATTTTCAACACTCAGTTTCTATTCGTGGGCCACGCCATCATGTTCGAGGAACATTTACGTTTTAGCTTCTTTTATTTCTATAGAGCTCAGTAAGAATGTTTTTTGTTTGTCTCAAGAGTTCCTTGTTCATGACTGTTATATACAGCGAAGGATGCACTCTCGCATGCAACTTCTTGTAGCGTGCCAAGGAGTATTGAACGCACTTTTGGTATGCTATAAAGAACTTTATTAAATAGAGTTCTGAGGATCAGTACAAGACTGATGCTGGGTGCTGCAACGTCGGAACAGAGAAGCCAAGCTCTTCTACCGCCACGGTGGCTTCGGTTGCGTTTCTCTCTAGAGGTATGTGCCGGCAAGCTATCGCCTTTCGGCAGTAGTGTTCAAGCATTTAGGTCACACATTTTATCCCCTATTACTCCTGTTTCTGAATGACCCAGGTGCCATAGACACAACTAGAAACATCGGCGTGGAAATACGAGAAGTAGGTGTCGCGAAGTAACGCTTGTAGGTGCGCCCCTCTTAGAGTATTGGACGTGATTGTTGTTTATGTTTGGAGGGAGATTGCCGGGGTTTTTGACTGCATTGTTCATGAATTTACTAGAGCGTTAACTGACGTTCGTCTTTCATTATTGTGATTGATTGCTTTGCATTTTTGTCCACTTTGACTGCTTTCAATGCAGGTCATAAAAATCGCACTACCATTCAAAACTTGAAATATTATCCCCTATGTCTTTCTTGGCTCTTTTCTTTTTTTTAATTTCGTCGTGTGTACTCTATGACGTAATACTAGTGCTTGATATATTACTCTGCTAAAGACAGAACAGTACAATACACGTGTGCAGGGGCCACAAATGCTAACAGATCGCTTTTGCGTAACAAATTATAATACTGTACTTTGTATGACTCCATAAAAGGGTGTTCGGCTCGGAACTTAGTGTTAAAGCTAGTGCAGATTGGGTCTCGCTTACAACAGTAGACACATGCGACTACGCAACCACATACTATACGGCCTCCATCGTACAAGATTTCTATATGAGCTGCTGAGTATACTTCTACTTAAAAAAACGCCACGATACTTTATACTGGGGCATACTTAGGCTACATTGATTATACTTCCGGTGGAACAATTTTCCCGTAGCAGGCATAAGAAGTAGAAAACTTGGGGTGTCATGGTTTTCCATGCTAAACAAATCAGAATAAGCACGTGCGTTTGTGAAAACAGTTGCCTGTGGAGGCTCAATTCCAGCTTTTCCCTCTACGAATTCCTACTGCCGACTTGTTGATCTCGTCCTGCTGTATGAAAAATGAATCAAACTTGGGCTAAGCTACGTTGGTGTAACAAACACTTTGTTAAATATCTGCAGCATTGGCCAACAGGCCAGCCACACAAGGTGACTGCTCGCGTTTAAAGTGGCTAAGTTTTGCCGTCATATTAGTTTATGCCGCACTAATTGGAACGTGGTCGTTTGCATCTGCGAAGCGAGTAAAACTGATTTATTTTTCCAACGTCTTTTGTTCGCTTTACTAACGCTCAATGCACCCATAAACTTTACACAAAGATGTTACTTGAACCATGTATCCATCAATCACGAACACATAAGCTAGCAGTGAAGCCAGGCTAATGTGCGCAATATATTTGCGTCCTATCTTTCTACTTTGCATTGCTAATTCTGCTAATTCTGTGGTTGGTTAGTGGAAATGTGTGGTATTCAAAAAGGCACTTTTCTGTTACCATCAATCCGGGCTCTCTCTCTCTCTCTCTTTGTGCCCATATTTTACGTGGTCATTGCATACTTCTATCGAAACGTGAAACCCGAAAACCTAATGACGGGTTACGCTAAACAACACATGTTAATTCATGTTTTGCTAGCTTCTACAATTGAAATAATAAAGTGGGTATACTTTCAAAGTGCCTATTGTAGTCATTACACTCATTGTTTACTACGAAATGGGGCATTAGTAAGTTCTTACTTTCATACAAGTAGTCACTGCGTTGCAACATTTCTCACATTTTAAGGCAAGTTGTATTTATTGCTAGTGAACATGCCAACTGTAAATATTAGGATAATAATCACGTATTCACGTAGCACCGAGCAGATGATATCATAGCTTCTTCGAAGCTGTACGTAAAGCAGTTTAAAGTGATTGAAAAAGTTATCTACACTTTGCTATTTCATTTGCCTAATGGTTCTTTAAATAATTTTTAACTCCACAAGATTGGGAAGCATTACAAAAATACATGCGGCATTGCTGTCGAACTTGCTGTTAACAGCAATTTTTGTTATCGAATGAACGTGATCAAGTGATAAATACAGTCATTGAGATGACGAAGCACGCTAAAAACATTAGGGAAATAGGCTGCGTAAATCATAGTACTTTGCACAGCCCTTCTTTTGCCGCAGTCAGACGCGTGCGTCGTATATCGATTGAAGGTAGTTTTGAAGTATGATAGATCGCAATAACGAATGTACTCCACCAGTTTAGTCACACGTGAAACACAGCGTTTAGAATACTTGCCGCTGAAGAAACACAGAAAATATTAAACGAAAGCGTACGATTGATGGATAACAATTTTTGGTATTATTCTCATTCTAAAAAAAGAAGGTGCAGTTTGGATGATAAGTGCATACAAACCATCTAAAAGAAACAACGGGAACCAGTATTATGTAGAAAATCTAGCCAGCACTGAATCGATAAACACGTTTCAAAAGTATGTGGTTACATCCCCAAATGGTACCTGACACGCTTTTGCGACGTTTCTCAAGTAGGTCTGTATGTAGGTGAGCGCTACGTTCGTTCATTCAAGTTTTCTTCTCCCTAAGCCTCGCACGCACATAGTGACGGGAGCTGAAATGCAAAGGCTGTTGGTATCAAGACTAAGGCATGCTAAGTACATATTCGGATTTTGACTGTGTGCATCTTTGCGAACATGCATTTTATATGTTAAAACAGACCATGTGCGTGAACAATCTCGAAGACCAGTAGAATTAACGCTTTGTCTTGCCTACAAAATATATCTTCAATGGAGCGCTGATCAACATATATATGCGAGAAGAAACATGCAACTTAGTTTGCTCCTTGTACAACAGGAATGTTGTACGAGATCCTGACGTCCTGTGGGGGCTCGTGCATCGCCCTGATGGGCCGGTGTGTGAACTAACGGTTGCCTGTGAGAGACCACACACACAATCTTGAAGCGAAGACTGGCTGCAATTAGGCAATTTAATGTGCTAGATACGGGTGTAGCCCTCATTTCCGGAGACGAACTAAGTTCGCAGATACCGAGATTCGCGAGCTCGAGAAATGTATGTAACCTAGTACGTAACATTGAGTCAGCTTGTATCAGTTCCCCTTTGATTATACTGCTGAGGTTGCTTGGCTTTATTGTTTGTCTACCTGCATATATCTTCTCATTGTGTTATTCCACGCGTTTAGAGCATGTCTTTTGTTGTCTATTTCTCATACACCTCGCGTTATGCCACATGAAAACGCGAAAGGTGCCAACCATCTCCTTATAATAGTTCCTGAGGTTTAACTTTACAAAACACCAATATGTGCATGAGGCAGGCCAAAAGGAGGGATCCGGGAATTTTGACCATGCGGAGTTCTTGGAAATGCACATAAATTTAGGTATACCGTCCTCCAGCGTTTTTATGGCAGCAAAGTGCGTTTGCAAAAGCTGAGGAGCATTGGAATGAAAAAAGCTGGGTCATACACTGGAACTTCACGGAAACAATCAAGGAACACTGCGCATCACACCCCGCATTGCGCCGAATTCAGATAAGCACTTTTTTAACTATTTTTAACTGAAATTGAATGCACGCTTTACATATGAAGACAGTAAAACAATGTACTACAATTTGAATAATAATTGACCCTGACAGCCAAAGAAAGAATAAATCCGTCTTTTGTCTTTGCCACATGACAAAGACGAAAAAAAATGATTGAATTTCGGAAGTCACTTGTTCCTATTCGTCATCATTTGCATCAGTGAAAGCTAAAAAAATGGCAGCATATCCACGGAGTGAATGATGGAGAGTGGGGCAAAGCAATCGTCCGTCCATGCGTCCGTCTGTGTGACCATCCATGCGTCTGTTTGTGCGCCCGTCCCTGCGTTCTTTCATGCATCCGCACCTGCGTCCGTTCATGCGTCCATCCATGCATCTGTTTGTGTGTCCGTTCGTTCATCTATTCAACACTGCAAGTCCCACCATCTCGCATCTTTTTATCATAAATTCCCCATATAGAAGCACCGCCATCCAGCGGACATTCCAAGGACTAAACGAGAGGTGGCACACGCACACTTTCTTACGGCCTGCGCTTTGGGTCCACTTCCCACCTTTAACCACCTCGAGTTCATGGTATATTCTAGTTCACTGTATTCATGGCCCTGCGACCAAACGCTCGCTAAACTTTTCGAAAACCAAGGAGGTTACGCCCAGCGAGTATAACGTAGCAACCTTTCCCTGTCAGATAGGGCTCAATTTACATGCCAATGGCTGCTAATGAGAAATGAGAGACAGGAGAATTCGGCTTTTACTTTCTTACGGCTTGCGCTTCGTATCTACTTCTCATTTTTAACCACCTTGAGTTCATTCATGGTATATACAAGTTCATTGTATTCATGGCACTGCGGCTCAACGCTCGCTAAACCTTTCTAAAGCTAAGGAGGTTACACCCAGCGAGTATAATGTAGCATCCCTTTCTTGTCCGATAGTGCTCAATACACATGCCAATGGCTGCTAATGGGGATCGCAGCGTGCGCGTTGACTAAAAGCCGAATGCTCATGTCTCTCATTCCCCATTAGCAGCCATTGGCATGTACACTGAGCACTATTTTTTATTGTTAAACAACGCACAGAAGAAATCTCTCACTGGCACCACCTTGGAGGTCAAGTTTTATACCTATTTCGGGTATGTGCCACTGGTGGTTACATACGAGGGACGCCCAAGCCACGCCATAAGGAGCTTCGCCCCTAAAAGTAACTAAAAATGATATGCTTTAGTGTTGTATTATCTGCCAGTTCACATTCTTAGCGCGGCGAGTGTCATTTTTTTTTCGTCTTTTGTTTAAAGTAAGCGCCGTTCGTATTTTTACCATCGAATCTCATCAACTATTAAAATTAGCCTGTTTTCTTCATATTCTCCTCTCTTTTTCTCTTTTGGCAGCATTCTTTGTGTAATGACACGCTTCATATTGCGAGATATTGAGCACTGGTCAAGTTTTTGGATAATATGACAGTTGTATTCCCGCACGACGTTTCGGATTAAAGTGTGTGGCAGTGTTAGCCTATTCCAGTTGCACAAAAATATACATCATTTTCATGTTGTTCATAAAAACTGCTTTTGTTGCCTTTAATACTGCGCAACAAGATTTGTCAAAAGAGGATTACCACACTCGCACAGTGTGGTAATCGAACAATATGAACGGCGACTGTATGTATTAGTGTCTGGATTAGGTGTTATTGTAAAATTCCGAGCTATTCTATACCGGATATGTATTATATGTGAGATTTTTTTATGCATGCGTATGGTTCCCCTGTGCTGCATTTATTTTTGAAGCCTCTCATTCCTAGAGCCTACTTGAGAATGAATTTTCGCGTCAAAGTAAAATCAACCAGCATATAAAACAAAAAAGCTGTGATAAAATAAAAAAAAACTTATATAGCTGTCGCGCTTGGCGTCCTTAGTTGAAGTCTTGACGACAGACCAATAAACTATGCAATGAGATTTTAACGTGAGTTTTCTAAAGAATGGCTAATAACAATCAAAATAACAGTGAGAATGCGTACGTGGCTTAATGCAGTGGTAGAATCTAATTAAAATTTGTACTGGTACTGGCAGGTTTATGTTTATAATACAAAGCTACCCGTAGGGGATTATTAAAAACATACGATGCACGCACTCGCTCCGGCTGTGTGACATACTTGGGCATTTAATTAGTGCAGCACGCTTTCACAGCAATGACTGAATTAGTGGGGCAAGCGTTTTGCTGAAACGACAAATGCCTAAAACGATAGCTAAAAAAGAACACGATCGTGTATTCGGCTATTTTTGCATGTCAGTGACATTTAAACCTTCTAGCTAACTTCTGTGACCATGTAGTGCAAGAAAAGTTCAAAGTGGCTTAATTAGCCCGAGCTTGATGGTTACATATCCCGCTGCAGTAAGGAAGTCTCTAAGCAAAAGCCTCGGCATGGAAGTGTGACCTCATATATGTTAATCAGTCGCTCTGTCACGCCACAATTATTCAAAAAGGTACCAAAACAGTTTTAAAAGCAGACCAAGAAGAAACACTCTCAGCTTAAACACTAAAAGATGGAAAACTTTGTGCAACTTTGTGCAAATTAAGTCAGTCCCATCTCCTCGCAAACTTGTGGTGGCCGTTTTTTTGTTGTTGTTGTTGATATGATATATAGGGAGATGTTGGCACACAATTATGGCGCCGGCTACTCCTTAGCCTTTGAGCGAAACTTGACCACGTATTTTAAAGTAAAAAATTGAAAGCAGTGCATAGAAAATAGAACACTCGGGCACAGATGTGCAAAGACACACTTATACGCACATATACAACGAAATGATAAAGAAATGCTCGATGGTCAACGAATGAAGTCTCTAATATTGTCCCTCGTTAATATTAGGTCCAAGCAGCACAAATCAGCAGAGCACATGTCTGGTTCTTATGAAGATGTATTCGCTATTGTGTACATAACAGTCGACACGTCATTCACTCCAGTATACACATATGAAGAGTGTCACATGATACTGCGCATAATAAGTACATCTGTTATACAAACGAAAATTCGTTATTTCTTAGTACTTGTCAGCAATTCTGCTGTCTTGTAAGAAACGTGTTAATGCTTTTAAAACATGTGACTGTAAAACTGCTGTATGTAGATTGATCATTCACGCTCATCTTTGGTTTCGTGATGGGAGCTCACACTAATATATGAAATCCATAATTGAAAGCTCTCTTTGTATTGTATTATTTTATCAATTTTTGATGCATGCGTCTATAGACATACGTTAGAATAGACGTTTTAGGGGCGAAGCTCCTTGTTTAGAAAAGGTTTATTTACAGCATGTACAGAACACAAAGCTTCATACCATTCCAGTAACAGGGCACATACACTTCTGCACATCTATATTTCACGACTAACATCACTACGTTACAGTGAAGACATTTGCTCTAATATACATGATTATGTTGGCATACATGTACACAAAAATTCAATGTGATATAACGATACAAGGGTATAACGATACAATAGAGCCAAATGAAACAAAATTTGTAACAAACGAAATCATATATAACAACTCAACGGTCACTGCTTAGCACCAAGTCGGTCGAAAAATGAGTTGTATCTTTTCGTGTTTCACCTTGACGAAAGGGCACGACCAATGCCGCAGAAACTCTTGCTCCCCGAGGAAGAAAAGCTCTTCGGAGAGGAACGCGAGGATCTCTCGTCTCAATCTCCCCAGTATCGGCCACAAGGCACGCCGTCGGCAATTGGCAGCTACGGCCTCACATCGGTTTCTCCAAAGGCTGAACAGCCCCGCAACTATTAAGAGAGCGGAGAAGCGGCTACGCGGAAATCGGCCGTTGGACACGAAAGTTCGCACACCCTGTCCCCGAAAACCAGCATTAACTGCACGCCAAAAAAGGCGGGAAACCACACATTCAAACGTCGCATGTCGATTGGTCTCTACCATGACGCAGTTGGGGCAAGTGGAAGTGCGAACCACCTGCCATCGCTGCAACCGATCTCGCGTGGGGAGCAAGCCCCAGCCCAACCTCCAGACAAAGTCTCTGAGATGCCCTGGCAACACTGCGGCAGTTATTGGTTTCCAAGCGCGGTTCAATACAGATTGACGATGCTGGGGGACCAAGGGCCGTAGAAGGGCGGCCATTGTGTCCACCACTTTAGAATCGGCCACCTCTATCTCTGGGCACGTAACTTCCAAACGTCGGTGAAATGACAGAAGGGCTCGATACAAAGATGGTAATTCAGTTGATTGGGGACCTTTGTTTAATTGGCTATCCGGCAAGAAGACACGTAGTGATGGCCCCAGAAGGTAACGAGCCAGTGTCTGAGCGTGCATGTCATCATTGCTTAGTATTCGCAATAGAGTGCGGAGGCACAATGTAGAAGCCGTGACGGAAACGTCGGGGAATGCAAAACCGCCTTGATCTCGCGGTTGAGCTAACGCTGGACGCGATAACAATTCTGTGCCACCAGACCAAAAAAATGAACTGATGCAGCTTTGCACTTTCCTGCAGACGTGGAGCGGTGGTTGAACAGAATGGCAAAGGTACCAAAATTTTCCTAGGTACACCGTTTGAGTTAAGTATCGGCGTTCCAAGAGGGGGAATTCGAAGTACCTGGCTGCTTCGATATCATTTAGAAGAGTTTGTACAACGGATGACCAGATGCTATCCTGTATACCGAATACAGTGAAAGTAACTCCGAGTATTGAAATCTCAGGAGACCACTGTAAAGGCGACGTGATGTTGATACGACCGCTAGGGTTGCCAATGAAAAAATACTGGCTTTTAGAAAAGTTTAACCTTGCACCGGAGATAATACCGAAATCATGGAATGTATCAAGAGCATGCTGCAGCGACTGTTCATTATGTACATATAGAGTGATATCATCTGCATATGCAGCGACTTTTACTTGAGTGTTACCGGGTAGAGGTAAGCCACGAATCTGCGGGTGATGTTCAACGGCCCTTAAGAAGGGCTCTAATGCAAGGATAAATAACACTGGGGAGAGGGGACACCCTTGACGGACCCCACGCGTGACTCTAAATGCGTGACTCTCACAGGAATCTAAGTAAAGGGTACTTTCTAAATTGGTGTACATCGCGTTGATAAGGTCAATGAACTTATCCGGGAATCCGTATGCATGTAAAACATTTAGTATGTAGCCATGTTCTATGAAATCGAAAGCTTTCTCTTGATCTAATGAAACCAACAGTCCTTGCGCACATCGGCTAATGGTGTATTGGATGATGTCACGCGTTAACCACGTATGGGTGTGTATTTCTCGGCCCGGAACAGAACAGACCTGGTGGGGAGCGGTTAATGTTGCAAGAAATGGACTGATTCGGCGCACCAAAATGTTAGCCAAGAGCTTGTAATCTACATTGAGTAGGGTAATAGGGCGCCAATCTTCTGGTCGCGTGGACATTGGGTCTTTCTTGGGAACTAGTGTTATACGGCCTTTGTGGAAAGAAGTTGGAAGTGTAATATCTTGGAAACACTTGCCAATGACGCGTGACATAGTTGGACCAATGATAGGCCAGAACTGTACATAAAACTCTGCAGGCAGTCCGTCAGGCCCTGGGGCCGATCCCTTTTTCATTGCGTCTAATGCGCCTTTGATTTCGTCATCGGATAGCGGTGATAGGAGGACGTCATTTGACATGTTGGAATCATGAGGTAAATCTGTTAGTAGAGGATGCGAAGAAACGGATCCTGGGTAACAGACATTAGCACCAGATTTAGCTATTGACTCAAAGTGTTGAGTGAATTCCTGAAAGTCGCGCGTACCCGCAGCAGCTGGGGTGATAGAGTTCAGCGAGTGGGCAGGCGAGCCTGGTGGACGAAGCAGAGCTCTGCGTGCATACCTTAGCACCTCGGGGTGCGCACAGGGTGCACGTCTACAGCGCCAAGCTGCAGCCGAGAGTGAAGAAGCGCGCATAATACGTTGGTACCGTTCAACGAGCTCCTCTTGCCATGCCCGCATTACAGTGGAAGGACTGGGATCTCGATTGGCAATTCGTATCTTCTGGATTAACAATGACGCATCTTTTGACATACGGGTGCAAAGTCCTCTGCCCGACGCACTGCAATGATGCCGCCACTGTTCTTTGAGGCGATCCCAATCAGCTACATCGGCCCCAATAAGCGATGCGCGTAACGCTCGGGATAGTTTTTCCGTAGCCTGAGAGTCCTGGAGGACGCGGCAATCGAGACGCCATGGTCTGTGAACCGTTGGCGTCCCCGCTGGCAGGCGGAGAGATAACATAACCGGCCGATGGTCGCTAATGTACACCGGTGTCGGTGGCAATGACATTACCCCAATGTCGTGAACGTAGGTAATGAGACTGGGGGATGCATACACGCGATCAATTCGGCTGCTCGACGTTGCTCGACGCCAAGTATAGGCATAATTACTGCCATGCACAATTTGATGAATGTCACTCAATGCCAATTGCTGCACTAGACGTTCGAGTTCTCTGGCATTCCAGTTTGACCGGCCGCGACCCGGACCTCGAACGTCTGCGTGTGAGTCTAAGACACAATTGAAATCCCCTAAAAGTACCACATGTCGGGAATTTAAAAGGAACGCATCAAGAGATTGGAAGAACGCGTTTGAGTTTTCGCGTGCCGCTGGGGCATACACGGCAACAAATCTTATTCTTAACGAAAAAAATGTGCAGTCGAACGCCAGCACGCGTCCGAAGGCATCGAAGGAAACATGATGGTCACGTAAAAGACCTCGGTTAAAAATAACGACTCCGACGCCAGTCGAATGCGTGCTGGCGTACGAAAAGAAACAATCAAAATTGAACGCGCGCTTGAAAGCGAGTACATCAGAAAGCTTGAAAAAATTTGTTTCTTGCACGAACAGCAAATCACAGTGCACTGAACGTGCAAAAGCCAATACCTCAGCCTGTTTTTGTGGATTTCGTAAACCTTGAACGTTAAAAGTAATAACTATTAGAGTAAGAGCCATGGGGAAAATGAAAACATAGTATCGGATCACGCAAATGCAGGGGTACCTTTATCAGGTGCGGGAGCCAATGCCCCGCAAGTGGCTGAGTCATTTTTTCCGGCCAGGCGATCCACCGGAGGCTCGGGGCTTCCGGGATCGCGTCGAAGTCCGTAGGGGACTTCTGTCTCTGGTGGGGGCTTTTAAGTCACGAGTAGTTATCCGGGGGCGTTTGGTGTCCGGGTGTTTGAGCGAGGATGGTACAAAGACGTCTCCACTGTCCTGGCTTATGTCACTGGGGCTGGTGTCTTCGTCAATTTGTAGGGGCGCCTCACTCGCGGTGCTGTTGGAGTCCTCGTAGATGCAGGCGTCGTCGTCTTGAGATGTAGACTCCTCGATGACACCTGAACTTGTTGTTGTCGATAGAGCAGCAACGCGAGGAGCCTCAGATGCAATATTCCCATCCGAGACGCCGTCCTCACGAGGCGCTTCGTCTGACGAGGGCTTGGCCTGCGATTCCTCAGAAATGGCCACGGGACGCGGGGAACTCAAGTTTTCAGTACCTGGAGGGATTACCAGGCCCGGAATCGTTGGGAACGCAGTCGGCGTCTGGTGCAGCACCACGATTGGCACGCCCTGGTCGTGGTCGGCCACCACGGCTCGCGCCAACGAATCGTCGCACTTGTTCTTAGATGGCGTTCCTGGTTGAAGTGGAGGGAAATCCTTGGATGCCACCTCGGAATACGATGGCCTGATGGTGCAGGCCACGGTTGCATGCGGGTCCCCACAACGGCGACACGGCAGCGAGCAGCCTTTCCCGTCGTGGCCATAAACGCCGCACCTTCCACAAAACGGAGCTGTGCAGTTCATGCGGAAGTGCCCACTGTCTCCACATCGACGACACACTCGCTGGATGCCTTTATAGTCACAGGTCACTCGATGGCCCGCGACCTTGAGGTAGTTGGGCACCGGTGACGAAGCCTTCATTTCCATGCGGACGTATCGCGTCCCAGTGGTCACGGTTGGTCGCGATCCCATGAGTCCTCTGGTGATGTGCAGCACCTTTCCGTAGGGAGAGAGTGCTTGTGCGAGGACTTCGCTGGGTACGCGGCACGGCAGGAACAGGACGGTCACTTGGGTCACTTGGGATCCCAGGGATACGATGGCGACGCGCTCTCCTCGGATGATAAGGTGCGACGCGTCTACGATTTGGGCCAGTGCGGCCTCACTGTTGACGGTAACTTGGTAGTTCCGGCCTCCAAAGTGCTGAACGCAGTACACTTCTTCGATTCCTACTATTGAAGACGTCGCGTCAACGACGTCTTCGGGACTAGTCCCCTCGGGGACGACTACGTCGAAGGCTAGTGCCTTCTTCGGGGGCTGGCTTGCCATGACGGGCGTCCGCCAGCCCAGAGACGCCGTGAGACGCTAACGACGACGTGAGACGCTAAGACGCTTATGGCGTGGCTTGGGCGTCCCTCGTATGTAACCACCAGTGGCACATACCCGAAATAGGTATAACACTTGACCTCCAAGGTGGTGCCAGTGAGAGATTTCTTCTGTGCGTTGTTTAACAATAAAAAACAGTGCTCAATGTACATGCCAATGGCTGCTAATGGGGAATGAGAGACATGAGCATTCGGCTTTTAGTCAACGCGCACGCTGCAATCCCCATTAGCTGCCATTGGCATGTACATTGAGCACTATCGGACAAGAAAGGGATGCTACACTATACTCGCTAGGTGTAACCTCCTTAGCTTTAGAAAGGTTTAGCGAGCGTTGAGTTGCAGTGCCATGAATACAATGAACTTTTATATACCATGAATGAACTAAAGGTGGTTAAAAATGAGAAGTAGATACGAAGCGCAAGCCGTAAGAAAGTAAAAGCCGAATTCTCCTGTCTCTCATTTCTCATTAGCAGCCATTGGCATGTAAATTGAGCCCTATCTGACAGGGAAAGGTTGCTACGTTATACTCGCTTGGCGTAACCTCCTTGGTTTTCGAAAGGTTTAGCGAGCGTTGGGCCGCAGTGCCATGAATACAGTGAACTCGTATATACCATGAACTCGAGGTGGTTAAAGGTGGGAAGTAGACCCGAAGCGCAAGCCGTAAGAAAGTGTGCGTGTGGCACCTCTCGTTAGGTCCTTGGAATGTCCGCTGGATGGCGGTGCTTCTATGTGAGGAATATATGATGAAAAGCTGCGAGATGGTGGTACTTGGAGTGTTGAATTGATGAACGAACGGACACACAAACAGATGCATGGATGGACGCATGAACGGACGCAGGGGCGGATGCATGAAAGAACGCTGGGACGGGCGCACAAACAGACGCATGGACGGTCACACAGATGGACGCATGGACGGACGAATGCTTCGCCCCACTCTCCATCATTAACTCCGTGGATATGCTGCAATTTTTTGTTTTACTACAGTAAAATCAATAACGGAACTAAATTGAATAACAATATTGTGTTTCGATTATGTCGTTCTACGAGACAGTACAAAAGGAAGCGTTATAACTCGAAAGCCTTTTATGCTAGGGTCCACCAAGATTTCAGTGACATATTTCCGTCACGGAAACGACATTGAAAAAGTACGCACAATTGCAAGACAAAGGCAAATATTCTTGTTAACCGGAGTCAAACCGATGACCTCTGGGTCTGCGAAATCCGGTGCCGGGCATGCTCTCCGCTAAGCCATAATCATATGCTTCCTGACGTTTGAATATACGCTTTTTACCTGAAACTGTCCTCTCACGGTGTTCTTGCTGAAGTGAAGTAATGCATCATGACCGCGACATCCATGATTAAGTCATTCAACGCGGCGTTTCAAAGTGTCGGTCCCATTCGCTGCGTTTTAAACAGAAGTGCAATTTTGTATAGGAACCGTGCGCTGACTGGCACTAGCCCATCCTAGGTTCGCTGACGTGGGCTGTTAGGGGCACGCAGAAAACAGACGCACGCAGCGTCCCCGTGTATCCGTGCTGCAATTCGCCCACTCACGCGGCCAGGGAGACGCGAGCATCGCGTTCCATTTTGACAGACGTCAACCTAATATTGCGTTTTTTCTCAGCTAGGCATTGCATCCTGGTGCTGCAGTCACCCTGAAAAACTTCATTGCACGGTGCTTATAACACACATCTAGGTGGCGGCATTACCCCAAGCGTCGGCGCTACTCATAGTATTCATGCATAGCCAGACTACCTCTGCAACGCCCGCCGGCTTCGCATGGCTTTAACTCTGCCTTACTCACTTACCTACGCTAATCCCGCCTAGTGCTGCAAAAAATCGCGGCAGGCCACAGGGACGACAATACTCGCGTTGCGTTTCCCGCTGGTCGGGCAGAGAATGTTAAATAAATCCAACATGCAACGAATAGGCCAAATTAGCCCAAGTTTGACATCCAATCAGTCACGCTATTTTGGCGGTCACATCGCTTTCCCTGGTTTCACTCTCACTACTAAATACTATTGCTAATACAAGCCTGTATGACTGAAATGATTTGTTAATCGTTAACGATGGACGTTAACCGCAGGGTTGTAGATGTATGTGTGACCAAGCGACTACGTGAGTGCATCCACGTTCAGCGGTGCGCAATTTTTCAAACACCAACAGATATTTCGAAAGCTCCCTTATAACAATAAACAGTAAACAATAAACAAGTTCTGTAAAGACACGCTTACCTTTCATGTTTTACCGATTCATATAATTGAGGGATCAACCAAGGAATTCTGAAGAAAAAGGCTGCACCTGTATTGATGCTACAGAGGAAAATTCAAGGTGAACATGTGTTCAAGGTAGGCATGCGCAGTTATGTTTTTTTTTTGAAGTTACCGACTCTGTTGGAAAATTTAAAAACTACAGTTAGAGACTGGCATTTAGAAGCCTGTGATGAAACTTTAGGTTATACGACCGGCTCTATGTCACAGCTGCACTATGGCACGAGACAAAGGACCACAGCTAATAACAAACTGCTGGTCGCATTTCTCTTCACATATAAACAAAATGCAACTTTTGTTGTGCTTAGAAAAATTTTTGAAGAAGTTTGAGTACTTCGTACTCAAGTGGTTAAGCAATAGTCAAACATATGCGCCTTTTAGATGCGGAGCATCTTATACTCGCGCCTTGTAGTGCGCCGTCCGCGCCGTCCACACCGCTTCTCGAACATTCGACAGCTGACGCGCGCGCATGCGCCGTCGCGCCGTCGCCCACTCTTCCACCATCTGTGCATCCCTTCCTCCTCTACACACCGCGCGCGCTTCACTCCTCCACCATCTGTGCACCCTTCCTCCTCTACACACCGCGTTCGACATCTATAACTCTTCTGATTCTCCAGTGGACGCGCATGTGGCGTCGCGCTTCGAGAACATTCAACAGCTGACAGTGCATGCGCCGTCGTGCTGTATATACTCAAGGTCGGCGCTCGCTCGCTCAGTTGCCGCTCGTCGGTTGGTTTGTACGGCGCGTCGACGTCCAAGGTCGCGGTGAAATGAATTCCAACGAATCCACAAACACAATGATCGACGTCCCTTCGACCAGCGCCGCCCTTTCGCATACGTGTGTACGTGTTCACTCATTTAACACCCCCTCCTACAACCACGTTAACCAATTTAGCCATCGACCCAAGTAAGTCGCAATTTAACACCCCATTTCACAACCACGTTAACCAATTTAGCCATCGACCCAAGTAAGTCGCACTTTAACACCCCGTTAACCAATTATATGCTCCGCATCCTCCTCAGTGTTCCCCCGAGGGAAGCTGCGGGCAATTTTTTTGGGCTGGCTGTCCACTGCGACAGAGGTAATTTTCAGTCAAGCAGCCGCAAGAAACACGTAAAATTGAAAATGTTCTCAAAGCAGGAAGCGATGCGTATGTACACGTTCAGTGTGAAGCTTCGCTATTCATGCAGTTTGCACCACCCGTCGTATTCCATTAGAATTATGTGGTATCCAAGTTGTCCGGAGCATTGTTCACATACAATAATCAGGTAATCTATATACAGAACACATATTTTATGCTATACCGAATGAAGTTTCTATGCAATTTGTCTTGGTGTATTTTGAGACTGGCTCACGTATTCACGTCTTCTTGGTAAGGTGACCGAACACCAAGACAGCTTGCCGGTTATCACAAGTGTCGTAACGCCGACAATCGTTGGTATCGCAACCCTGGTACAGCATCGGTGAAGATTCCATACTGCTGAATCATGAGTAGCCGTTGATTATTTTGGTCTGTATGTGGGGTTTAACCAAGGAGGTCTAAAAAAATTTCTTAAACCTCCTAGGGTTTAACGTTTCAAAACCACTATATGATCATAAGAGACGCGGTATTTGAGAGAGAGAGAGATAAAGATGCAAGGAAAGGCAGGGAGGTTAACCAGACGCACATCCGGTTTGCTACCCTGCACTGGGGAAGGGATAAAGGGGAGAAAAGAGGTTGCAGAAAGATGAGAAGGTACACACAATCACGAGCACACTCGGGGAGCACACACAGTTTACAGGCGGTCACTCAGGTTTGTTGACCTAAGGTAAAGTAGCAGTGCTTTAGTTGCTTTCTGCGCAACTGAGGCAGATGCCCAAGGTCCTAGTATCTTCTGCACACAGAATGGTCCGGGGTCAAGTCGATTCAAAACCATCCGTAGCTGGCATCGCTGTGTGTCGTAGCAAGCGCAGCTGCACAGGACGTGTTCGATGGTCTCTTCATCTCCGCAGTAGTCACATGTAGGAGTGTCTGCCATACCAATGCGAAAGGAGTACGCCTTTGTGAATGCAACACCCAACCAAAGGCGGCATAACAGTGTCGCATCGGAGCGGGAAAGGTGTGATGGTAGCTTTAGCTTGAGCGAAGGATCCAGTTCATAAAATTGACACCTTTGGAAGGTGGTAGACGACCAGAACGTTCGTGTGAAATCTCGAGCCAGCAGGTAAAGTTGTCTTGCTGCATCATTCCTTGATAGAGGAATCGGGACTACACGGGTTTCTTCATGGGCTGAGCGGGCTGCATCATCGGCTAATTGATTTCCGGTAATACCGATATGTCCAGGCAGCCATTGATATATAATATCATGCCCTCGTGCTAGAGCTTCATGATGGCAATGTCTTATTTCTTCTACCAGTTGGTCATGGCTCCTCCTACGCATGATAGACTGCAAACTCTGAAGCGCTGCCTTCGAATCACAGAATATGACCCATTTTCCTGGACGTTCTTGAACGAGATATTGTAAAGCAGCCCTTATAGCAGCAAGCTCTGATGCCGTAGATGTAGTCATATGCGACAACTTAAACTTGATTGTCATTTCTGCAGCCGGAATTACAGCGGCACCTGATGAGCTGCTGGATGAGACGGACCCATCAGTGTATATCTGCGTTCGGTCTAAGTACAACTCATGTAATAATAGCAGTGTTGCTTGCTTCAATGCTACTCTGGAGTGACTGCTTTTCTTTTTGATTCCCGGAATTTCTAGACGTACTTGCGGCTGGTCGAGGCACCACAAAGGGCATGCCGTTCTCGCAGCTGGCGTATATCCTGATGGAATGCTGTTTAGGTGCTTGGCTATGACGTCTGAAAACGTAGCACGTGGTCTTCCGGAAGGTAGAAGGGACAAGTGGTGGTCGGGGACACGGCTAGCATGTCGAATGTGCGCTCTGAGGCAATCCACAACTATATATGTCCTGACCGGATGGTCTTTGGCAAGCATGATTGTGGCATAAGTAGAAGCGCATCGGGGCAGTCCTAGGCAGATACGCAGTGCCTGACCCTGCAAACTCTCCAATGAATGAGTATTCGATTTGCAAGTGTTAGTCAGCACCGGCAAGCTGTAGCGCAATAGACCCAGAAATAGGGCCCTGTACAGCTGTAGCATGGAGGCCACAGAAGTTCCCCATGCTTTACCGCACAAGAATTTCATGATATGCACAATAGATAGCAGTCTCTTCTTCAAGTACGCACAATGTGGGCTCCACGAAGACTTCTGTCGATAATTATGCCCAGGAAACGATGCGTCCGTGCATATTTGACACTCTGCCCATTGATGTAAACAGGGTATGGCGTCATTGGTTTGCGTGTAAACGCCATCAACGCGCACTTCACAGTTGATATATTTAGGCCTTGTTTCTGAAGGTAGGCTGTTGTGAGGGTTGCTGCCCGCTGTATTCGTGCACGCACCTGAGGGCGAGTAACTGCAGCACTCCAGAGGCAAATATCATCGGCGTATATGGATAGGCACACCGACTTTGGCAGAACCTTCACCAGACCAATGAGGGCCACATTGAACAATGTGGGGCTTAAAACACCTCCCTGAGGTACTCCGCAGTAGGTGTAATGTTCAGCAGTTTTACCCTCATCTGTTTGCACAAAGAAACCCCTGCCAGTTATATAGTCTTTTATCCATTGAAACATTCGTCCACCAATGCCCATTGCTGCGAGAGAAGTGAGGATGGAATCGTGAGCTACATTATCATATGCACCCTTCACGTCAAGAAAGAGTGCCACTGATATGCGCTTGCGACTTTTTTCTTGTTGAACAAATGTCGATAAATCAATGACACAGTCAATGGAGGAGCGGCCCCGACGAAAGCCTGCCATGCAAGAAGGGTATTTGGTGTATCGTTCCAAGTACCACTCGAGACGAAATAGAACCATTCTTTCCATCACTTTTCCGAGACAGCTTGCGAGGGCAATAGGGCGATACGCTGTCAAGTCCAATGGTGATTTTCCCGATTTCAAAAGTGGTATTAATCGACTTATTTTCCATTCTCGGGGAACACTGCCGCTGAGCCAGGAGTTGTTGAAGCATGTTAAAAGTTCTTTTCTAGCTTTTTGTCCAAGGTGTCCCAACGCACTATAAGTAATACCATCAGGACCTGGCGATGACATGCGCTTAGAAGCGACTAACGCACCTTCCAGTTCTTCCATGGTGAACGGAGTGTCCATTTCTGGTAATCGCGTCTCAGGAATGATCACGGCGTCGATGCTCTCATTCATAATATTCCCGGCAACTCTCGTGCAAAATTCTTCAGCCACCTCGAGTTCTGTTTTTCCATGATGGAGTGCCAAAGCTTTAAAAGGGTTCTGTTGTTGTGGAGAGGAGCGAAGACCACGAACTGTTCTCCAGATATATGACAGCGGTTTATGGGGGTCTAGAGATTCGCAGAATGCTTTCCAGCGTTCGCTCTCCAGTTTGTAAATGCGTCGTTGAATCTTTTTCTGGAGCCGCCTTGCTTCCCTCAGATCGTAAATTGATCTTGTGCGTCTGTATCGTCGTTCCGCACGCCTTCGTATAGCTCGTAATTTTTCCAGTTCGATGTCAAACTGTGTTACTTTAGACGAAAATGGTAATTTGCGTTTGGACGCTTGCATAGCTCCAACTATGGTATTTTCCAGGCTGCAGGCGAGGCCTTCTTGGCAAGCGCTCTCAACACGCGATGCAAACATCGACCAGTCAGTGCCAATTGCAACACCGGAAGAGAATTTTTTTATGATACCATCGATCGTCACGTAGGTGGGTATGTGATCACTCCCATGAGTCTCAATATCGCAAAACCACTTAACTTTGTGAGAGAAGCACCGTGACACCAATGTCAGGTCAAGGCAACTGCCATACGTGAGACCCCGCAGATATGTGGGGGTAGCATCGTTCATGATGGAAAGGTCGTAATCGGAAGCGAATGTAACAAGGTTCCGGCCCCTGGCATTCATCCTAGTGCTTCCCCAAAGCATGTGATGGGCATTGAAGTCACCGGTGATGATCCAAGGCCCATCGGTTCTCATTAGGATGTCTTTTAATCTGTCGCAGTCAAATCGCGATGACGGAGATATATATCCACCAATAAGCGTGAACGAAACTGCATTCTTCTTCACACGAAGACACACGTACTGATTGTCGTCATTTGAACTTATTGGGTGCGAAAGATAAGTCAAGTCTGTGCGAATGTAAACAATTACTTTGCTTCGTTCTTCGCAAGCGGCTGAACAAAAAGCTTCATAACCGGACAATCTATAAGGCGTTGATACGTTTGGTTCACATATGACAAGTATAGGGAATTGATTGGCCCGAACAAATTGGCGAAAGTCCGAGATACGGGACTTCATGCCTCTGGCATTCCACTGAAAAATCGACGCACTTTTAACTTTAATGCGGAAGATGAGATTTTGTTGAGCCATTGTGCTTATACGAAGTTAGCAAGAACTGGATTCAGTGCATCCAGAATTTGCAGTGCACTCTTAGCAGACGGAGACTGTATGCTGCTCAGTAGCGTGCGAATCGTGGCAATTAATGATTGCACGATTGCAGCCACTTGCCTGTCTTGGTTGGAAAGATCTTGAACCGGCACGATTGCAGTCACTTGCCTGTCTTGGTTGGAAAGACCTCGAACCGGGAGCGCGGACTGGCCGTCATGAAGCTCCTTCGGTTCGCTTGATGCTGCTTCCCCTTGAAGTGCAGGCCACTCTGTCGCAGTTAGGGTATGCTCACTGGCTTTGTCCTTTACAGCCTTTCCCACGGCATGTGGTCTGGGAGGCAAAGGAGGTGGTACTGATGAGGGGTCACGCAAACGTGTCGAGGAGGTAGCGGGCGTCTTCGAAGAACGACGTCGACGTGAACGACGCCTTCTGACTTTAGCTGCGGCTTCTCGATGAGATGAGTGATCGCGCACCATCTCCTTCAAGATGGCAATTTCCTTCTGGATCCGCGGGCAGTCCTTCGATGTGGCTTCATGGGATCCATTGCAATTAGAGCATTTCGTAACAGTTGCGACGCACTTATCCGCTTCATGGTGCTCGGCGCAGCGGTGGCATACCACCGAATTCTCGCAGACGCTGCTCACATGTCCAAGTTTCATGCATTTACGGCACTGGAGAGGCTTCGGAATGAAAGGCCGCACAGCATGTCTGAAGTACCCCACCTTCACATGAGAGGGGAGTGATGTGCTCTTAAACGCAATCTTCACACAGCGAGACTTGCCTAGCCGGGTGACATCAACAATTGGAGTATCAGTTGTTGACTTGACAAGAAGTTGTAAGTCCTTATTGGAAATAGCGACATCAATGTCGTAGATCACGCCGGTTACTACATCACATCCCAAGGGAACATGAGAGCGCACCTGGTTGCCGTCCAAGTCAGTTACAGTGCGCAGAACGCCCAACGCACTTGCGTGCAAAACGTCAACAGCCAGTATATTCTTTCTGGCGTTCACTCTTATGTCCGTGATCTCATTTGGCACGAGCGTTTCCAGAGACCTCGACACAGACTGTCTGTTAAGGCGTTTCATGCTGACGGTAGGAAGTGCAGGCAGAAACAGGATGGTATAGGTGTTCGATTTTGGCGCTTCACTTACAGTTTGAATAGTTGAGGATGAGGATGTCCTCATGTTCCTTCTCTTCGCCTTGCGGCTCAGCACAGGTTGAAAACCGTCATCTGAGAAGTCCTCACTGCTGAGATAGTAAGCATGAGTATCTTCACTGTCGCTGTCGCTCGCTTGTCCCATCCGCTTCCTGGAGGCGGTCGCCGCTGACACCGCTGGTGCCGGCAGGCGCCCGGGGTGGTCTACTTCCATCCCCTCCAAGGTAGCAGCGGAAACTGATCAACAGACTTAATTTACAACTGAAATACGCGGGAGTTAGCAGAAGTAGCTCCTATTCAAAACACACTTCTTCGTCTTCCCCGGTATTTGAGGGACCCCAGGTGGTCAAAATTTCCGGAGGGCTCCAGAAATTTTGACCACCTGGGGTTTTTTAGCGTGCACCGAAACTTGAGCACACAGGCCTGCAGCTTTTTTTGCCTCCGCTGAAAATGCAGCCTCCGCAGCCTAAATTAGATCCCACGACTTGTGGGTCAGAAGCCGAGTACCTTAGTCCCTGGACCACCAGGGCGGGGCTTGTGAGCAGGCCTGGTGGTAATGGGTCTTATTGTCACGGGCTAAGTAGATGCCTGAGGATGACCACGACTAAGTGCTGAACGGGAACGTGCTCGGACTGCAGCAGCGTCGTACGCATTAGCTCGCTAGTATATTCGCCAGTAGGAATTTGCTCACCAGTGTATACTTATTCCCCGTAACATCATTGGTGGAAGGTGCGGGGTACCACTCGCTATACAGCCCAACGAGCTGGATCTTCGCAGCGGACGGCGCATTGCAGCTACCACGATGACTGACCAGGCTACTCAATGCCAACAAGATCCGTCAGCCCCGCAGCCGATCGTTGTGGTGCAACCTCGTGACCCAGGTCCATTCAACGGCACAAGTGGCAAAGACGTCGATGACTGGCTGGTTCAATATGAGCGCGTCAGCAGCAGCAACCATTGGGGTCCGACGCTTATTTTGGCGAACATCATCTTTTACTTGCATGGCACGGCAAAACTCTGGTACGAGACATATCAAGAAGAGTTGACTAGCTGGGACGTCTGTAAGCAGAAATTGCGCTATCTATTTGGGAAACCCATCGGACGTCAAGTGGCCGCAAAGAAAGAGCTTGCGACTCGTGCCCAGACATCCACAGAGCCGTACATCGCGTACATCCAGGACGTGTTGGCTTTGTGCCGCAAGGTCGACAAGGACATGCTCGACGAGGACAAAGTCGGACACATCCTGAAAGGAATTGCGGATGACGCCTTCAATTTTCTCCTGTGCAAGGACTGCTCGACGGTGGAGTCGGTCATCGAAGCATGTCGTCGCTTCGAACAGGCAAAAAGTAGGCGCATAGTTCACCGATTTGACCGCCTTCCCAACACGGCGGCTACGTCCTCTTGCGAAGATGTGCCCACACTACACCAACCACCAGTGCCAGAAAACGTCACCAGAATAGTCCGTCGGGAACTCGAGGCTATGGCTCCCGCTATGTCTAGCGTCAGCGCGCCAGGACACAACCTCGATGCTGTTTCAATGATACAGGCCGTGGTTCGCCAAGAGATCGCGAATATGGGCATTTCGCCACCTCATCAAAATGCCCCGGCTACTTCCAGCTCGGCTCCAGTCGTTGCGGCTGCCACTACGAACCGCACGTTCGCGCCACGACGAAACCCAACTGGATGGCGCACTCATGATGATCAGCCCATATGTTTCACGTGCCATCAGATAGGACACATCGCTCGCCATTGCCGCAGTCGTTGGACCTCATCACCTCGACCGAGCTTCTATGACTGGCGGCCTCGCTCTGAACGTGTACCTTATGCCCCGTCCTACCGTGCTGAGACAGGTGCAGAGCATAATCCAGAACGTCCGACCGACCGCTCGCCATCGCCCGTGCGTCGTCAGTCACGCTTGCCCCTACCCCGCCGTTCTCGGTCTCCCTACGACCGTCGCTCGGAAAACTAGCTGGTGCAGCCCCCGGAGGTGACGCTGCATACACGACTCGGACTGCAAATCCTCTGACCAGCGGTGCGACCTCCTTACGATTCTCGTTGATGGTTCACCTATAACTGCTCTTATTGATACCGGTGCACAAATATCTGTGATGAGCTCAGACCTCCGCCGCCGCCTCCAAAAAGTTCTGACGCCTGTGATTGCACCTACCGTTCGTACAGCGGATGGGAGTACTCCTGCAGTGCTTGGAATGTGCACTGCGCGATTAACAATTTCTGAGCATCAAACTTCAGTTCTGTTCGCTGTATTGGAAAATTGCCCTCATGACCTCATCCTTGGACTCGACTTTCTGACTTCACACGCTGCGCTCACTGACTGTTCCAAAGGTCTTCTTCGACTTGAACTACCATCCTTTTCGGAGACCGTCTCTACCAGCCCACCTCGTCTACGCTCTGTCGATTTCCTTAGACTTCCGCCGCAAGCCGCAGTCCAAGTCCAACTCTCGCCATATCCTGCAGTACCCGATGGTGATTATGTTGCTGCCCCAGTTTCTGACGTCGCCATGACACGCAACGTTGCACTCCCCAACACGGTGGTTACCGTTAAGGACAACCGAACTTCGTTTCCCGTCCTCAATTTCGGCCTCTCAGCGCAAGTTATTCCTCGCGGCATGTCACTTGCGCATCTTACACCTACTGGTCGACCACACAGTTTCGGCTCTAACCACCGATTCGCCACCCGATTTTTCATCAACGTCGTTCTCGTCACGTTCCTGTTCCGACCTTCTCAAGCAAATGCTATCTGACACGCTCACCTCTGAACAAGTCTCTGCTTTCTGCCGTGTGCTTGCTTCTTATCAGGACATCTTTGATTTCGGCGACCGTAATTTGGGCCAGACATCTGTAGTAACCCATCGCATCGACCTCGGTGACGCTCGACCCATTCGCCGACGACCCTATCGTGTGTCAGCCCCGGAGCGTGCTATTATACAGCGAGAAGTCGATAAAATGCTTGATAAGGGCATAATCGAACCCTCATCTAGTCCCTGGTCCTCACCCGTTGTATTTGTTAAAAAGAAGGACAATAGCTGGAGATTCTGTGTTGATTACCGCCATCTCAACCATATTACCAAGAAAGATGTCTATCCCCTACCACGCATAGATGATGCACTCGATTGCTTGCACGGTGCCAAATATTTCTCTTCAATAGACCTTCGCTCAGGCTACTGGCAGTTCGCTGTGGACGACAAACACAGAGAGAAGACGGCCTTCGTGACTCCTGATGGACTTTATCAGTTCAAGATGATGCCTTTTGGATTATGCAATGCCCCCGCGACATTTGAGCGCATGATGGACTCTCTCCTTTGAGGCATGAAGTGGACCATCTGCCTCTGCTATCTTGACGACGTTATTGTTTTTTCGACTACTTTCGACGACCATCTTACGCGTCTGTCCGCAGTGCTTGATGTTTTTCGACGTGCCAACTTGCAACTTAACTCGTCCAAATGCCGCTTTGGGCAACGCCAAATCTGCGTACTCGGCCATCTTGTTAACGCTGCGGGCGTTCAACCAGACCCTGCGAAAGTTCGAGCAGTTTGCGACTTCCCCACACCCCGCTCAGCCAAGGACGACCGAAGTTTTCTGGGACTGTGCTCCTATTTCCGTCGTTTTGTCGAGAAGTTGGCTGAAGTAGCCCGTCCTCTGACCTGCCTCCTCAAAACGGATGTCGCATTCACCTGGGGCCAACAGCAAGCAAACGCCTTCTCGTCGCTCGTTGACATTCTCACCAATCCACCAGTCCTAGCACACTTCGACCCATCTGCCGCCACGGAGCTTCGTACTGACGCCAGTGGCCACGGCATAGGCGCAGTGCTGGCGCAGCGGCAACAAGGCATGCACCACGTCGTCGCGTATGCAAGCCGACTGTTGTCGCGCTCGGAACAAAATTATTCCATCACAGAACGCGAGTGCTTAGCTCTCGTCTGGGCCATTGCGAAATTCCGACCGTACCTGTATGGCCGACCATTCTCAGTTATTACCGACCACCATGCGCTTTGCTGGCTCGCCTCACTGAAGGACCCTACGGGACGCCTTGGTCGCTGGGCGCTGCGCTTACAAGAGTACACTTTTTCCGTATCCTAATATAAAACATAAACATGTACACTTTTCCGTATCCTATTATAAAATAAGACACAACAACCACCAAGTTCTCGAACAATGACATAACATATTTGAGCATTGACCGAACAATTGTGGATTGGCGTCAATTACCGCGCCAATGAAGCTCAATAATCGACTCAAGAAGAAGTCCTGCGGATTCCTATAGCGTTCTGCAGATGCTCATGTCCATACCAGAGGACCATACAGAGGCTCTGTGGCAACCATAATCAGTTGCTCACCGCATCATGCTAGTGGAATGAAAAACGCAGGGTTTTCTGACTCGTATTTGCACTCAATAAACCCTAGTTGGCATCACGCCCCGCCGCGGTGGTCTAGTGGCTAAGGTACTCGGCTGCTGACCCGCAGGTCGCGGGTTCAAATCCCGGCTGCGGCGGCTGCATTTCCGATGGAGGCGGAAATGTTGTAGGCCCGTATGCTCAGATTTGGGTGCACGTTAAAGAACCCCAGGTGGTTGAAATTTACGGAGCCCTCCACTACGGCGTCTCTGATAATCATATGGTAGTTTTGGGACGTTAAATGCCACATATCAATCAATCTAGTTGGCATCGTCGTTTACCATCAGGACTGCCACTCTGTATGGCTTTTAGGAATGCGTATTGTATCTCATTCAATTCTGCAGCACTGCAAAACGTAACTTATGCAGCTGTGAGGACACTGGGTAGCTGTCTGGCAAGCTCCAATTTCCGGGTGCAAGACCACCGGCAGAAAAAAAAAAAGATACTGAGACCATGGCCACCTGTTTCGCACATGCACAACGCCACGATAGCCCTGTTTAGCTATTCAAAGATGACCAGACTACAACAGCACATGCGCACTACTAGCGGGAGTTAGTGTTGGGTGTTTTCAAACTAATTGTTCTTGTCCTTTTTTTAACTTTTCTTTGTATCATTCCCCATTTTACCACACCCTACGTGCACGGTAGCAACCAAGCCAAAGGCTGGTTAGCCTCCCTGCCTTTTCTCTTTGTTTCTTTCTCTTGCTCCGAATGCTTTGGATCGATGCCACGTTATGCAGAGAATAATTAACCTGACATCACCCACCTGACCACTGCACAACGACTATAGAAACTTCATTCCATTAAATAGGAAGCCAACTAATGAGCACCCACGTATATTGTCCTTCGTAAACTTTCATCTCGATCAGGTGACAATGGGGCGATGTGCGAAGCACTTAATAAAAATTGAGGTATATTGCAAAAAATAAATAAAAAGACGACAAAACGGTATGTAGTCCATGTCACTTCCGGCCCCTTATATATGTTAAAGTGAAACGTATTTTATAGTATTACTTTTTTAGTGAATACGCATCTGCTGCATTCCTGAAACTGAGGGTTCCTGCAAGTTTTGTTCGTTTGTATCCTGATATCTAGGCCATGTTGATTTTGCATTAGGAAGGTGTGTCTTCTAAAACAATGCCGGTACTACACATAGGGGAAGAACAGAGAAATGCGGCTTTTGTCGGTCAATTTAGAGCATCTTTTTTTTTTCATTCGCAACTTTAATGTCTGTAAAATGAGCTAGAAGCATGTTTTAGAAATCGCCTGCATCTGCCATCGTCATTTACAATGCCCTCAGAGAGCCAATTCGCGTATTCGCGTATACGTAGTGAGTATTTAGGTAATCCTTTTTAAGGAGATACTCAATAACTCAAAGCACTCTAGGACTCAAGTGCCTGGCCTCTGAGTGATATTGAAAACGAATTACATTCGCTGTTTGCTGTCAACAAAAATAGATTTGCTATGCGGGAAGGGTATACGATGAATCACCTCTAAAATGTCATGGCAACTCCGGATTTGATAACAGTATTCTATGTTTCTCCTATTTTTTTTTCGTAAAACACCTGTACCCTTCAGAACGAAAAAAAGTGTTTCATACGTCTACGAGTGCTTGGCTCTTATTCATATTGTATTGAGCTATAGAGATCTTGTATTTTGTTTTCCCCGTGTCCATTGTAAGCTTAGAAAATTATTAATATTCAGGTAAGAGTGGTAAAGTGAATATGGGTAATATTGTCACAAATACACAGGTATCACTGGGCAAGGTTTCCCTTGAGTCTGGCGCCTTAGACCATTCGGCCATTCTGATATACAAATACACAGGTACGCAGGTACAAAATAGGGCGTTTACTTTCGTAACCCAAAGACCAGAAACGCGAACACCAAAGCACGCGCACACAGAACTACTTCGTTGTCCTCCTCAGAGGCTGGCTACTATAGTTGCCAGCCTACCTTGCGTCCATTCCGCCCTTTCAAGAGCGACCGTCCCGGTCGATTGACTGAGATGTTAGAGCTGGCCATGAAAAAAAATGATCACGTCAACGAAAAAAAAAGCCCACGCTATTGTGGATAATAAGGAAAAAGTTCGAAGTGTCCATAACTCGCGGGCGCGGTACGGTTTCATCCGTACTACATGAATCACTTTTGGACGTGGACGTCTTCGGTTTAAACTGGTGTCGGAGCTTTGGGGAACTACCTCGTAATTCACGTCACTGAGGCAGCGCACAACTTCGTAAGGGCCAAAGTAGCGTCGCAATAACTTCTCCGAAAGCCCACGATGTCGAACTGGTGTCCACACCCATACATAGTCACCTGGTTGATAGTGGACGCTCCTTCGGCCTTGGTTGTCACGGCGAGCGTCGATATCTTGCTGCGCTCGAATGCGGCTCCGTGCAAGCTGGTGGGCTCCCTCGGCTTTCTCGACGAAGTCGTCAACGCTGTCATTTCCGCTGTTGTCCTGGTTCACGGGGAACATAGCGTCTAACGGTGTTGTGACGCGACGGCCATAAACAAGCTCGAATGGTGTTAGGTCTGTGGTCGCTTGCACAGCGGTGTTATAAGCAAACGTGACGTACGGCAAAATTTCATCCCACGTTTTGTGCTCTACATCAACATACATAGATAGCATGTCAGTTAGTGTTTTGTTTAACCTCTCCGTCAAGCCGTTCGTTTGGGGTGATAAGCTGTTGTTTTCCGGCGGTTGGTGTGCGTCAGCTCAGTGACTTGTTGCAATAACTCTGCCGTAAATTCTGCTCCGCGATCGGTTATGAGAACAGCAGGTGAACCATGACGCAAAACAATGTCGTGGACAAAGAATCTGGTGACTTCAACTGCAGTTCCCTTAGGCACTGCTTTGGTTTCTGCATAGCGAGTCAGATAGTCGGTTGCGACGATTAACCACTTATTTACTGAGGATGACGTAGCAAAGGGACCAAGAAGATCCATTCCCACTTGCTGAAGTGGTGCTAGAGGTGGATCTAAAAGTTGGAGAAAACCGGCGGGCTTTGCGGGTGGAACTTTACGCCTCTCGCAGTCACGGCAGGTGCGGACATAGCGCTGAACGGAAGAATACAGCTGTGGCCAGTAGTACTTTTGTCGGATGCGCGCTTATGTCCTAGCAAAGCCCAAGTGACCAGCCGAAGGATCGTCGTGGCAAGCCTGCAAAATTTCCTCACGCAGTGCCGTTGGAACGGCGAGGAGAAAAGTTTCCTGGCTGCTCTCAAGATTTCTCTTGTAGAGAACATTGTTCTACAGGCAATACGTTGTTAAACCACGCGAGAGCCGGCGTGGGACGATAACATCTTCTCCTTGAAGATGCTGGATGACAGGAAGTAGCTCAGTGTCCTCACGTTGAAGCTCAGCCATCCGCACCACTTCGACAATGCCCAGAAACGGTAAATCTTGTTCAGTGTCAGATGACGTCGGGGAAATAGGAGCACGAGACAGGCAGTCAGCATCTGTATGCTTATGTCCTGATCGGTAGACCACCGTTACGTCATACTCTTGAAGGCGGAGGCTCCAGCTGGCAAGGCGGCCTGATGGATCCCGTAGCTTGGCAAGCTAACAGAGCGAATGGTGGTCACTGACCGCTCGAAATGGCCGGCCGTATAGGTAGGGTCAAAACTTGCTAATGGCCCAAACGACTGCTAGGCACTCTTTTTCGTTGGTAGAGTAATTAGCCTCTGCTTTTGTGAGACTGCGGCTCGCGTAAGCGATCGCACGCTCTGCGCCGTTCTGCCATTGAACTAGAATGGCTCCGATTCCTACGTTGCTGGCGTCTGTGTGGATCTCGGTGTCGGCAGTGTCGTCGAAATATGCCAGCACTGGAGCTGTCTGCAGTCAATTGCGCAGCTCTACGAAGGCTTGTTGTTGTTATTCCGTCCATACGAAAGGTACATCTGGCCATGTCATTCTTGTAAGAGGTTCCGCAATTTTCAAAAATCCTTCGACAAAACGGCAGTAGTACGCACAGAGTCCGAGGAATCACTGAACAGGCTTTTTGTCTCCAGGACAAGGGAAATCGGCAACGGCAGCCAACTTCTCCGGATCTGGTCGAAACACCCCCGGGCTCACTACGTGGCCGAGAAAGTTCAGTTCGTGATAGCCGAACTAGCACTTTTCGGGCTTGATAGTAAGGGTCGCTCTCCTTATTGCAGTGAGGACACTTTTTAGCCTTTAAAGATGCTCGTCAAACGTGCTTGAAAACACAACGACATCATCGAAGTATACAAGACATGTCTGCTACTTTAGTGCAGCTAGTAGAGTGTCTATCATGCGTTGAAACGTGGCGGGAGCAGAACAGAGACCGAAAGGCAGCACTTTAAATTCTTAGAGCCCGTCAGGCGTCACGAACGTGGTTTTCCCACGGTCGCCCTCGTCAACTCCAATTTGCCAGTATCCTGACTTGAGATCTAATGATGTGAAGAACTGGGCGTGGCGTAGATGGTCTAAGGCGTCATCAATCCGTGGCAGAGGGTAAACGTCGCGTTTTGTGACTTTGTTAAGCCGTCGATAGTCGACGCAGAAGCGTAGTGTGTTGTCTTTTTTCTTTACTAAGACAACAAGTGACGCCCACGGACTTGTCGAGGGTTGAATGACGTCATCATTCAGCATTTCTTAAACTTGATGCTTAATCACCTCTCTTTCCTTCGGGGACACACGGTATGAAAGTTGGCGAAGAGGCCGCGCTGACTCCTCGGTAACAATGCGGTGTTTTGTAACGGTGGTACGCTGAACTTTCGATGCTGTGGAAAAGCAGTCCGAGAATTTTCTCACAAGGTTTAGCAGCCGCTTTTTTCGTGAATCTGGCAAGTCTGGATTCACGCGAATGCGGCTTCCCAGGTCAGCAAAAGCTTTTGCATGCGGTGAAGTCGTATCCAATGTGCCGATATCAAAAAAGTCGGCGATTTCACTGAGGTAAGCGACAGTAGTCCCTCTAGGAACGTGCTGAAACTCATTGCTGAAGTTGGTCAGTAGAGCTCGAGAGCGTTTATTCTCTAACCGAACAAGACATCGGGCTATGCATATGTTTCGTTTGAGCAGCAGCGGGATATTTGCCTCTGCAATACCTTCATAGTCGTTGAATTCGTCAAAAACGTCGCACGCTACCAAGGTGAACACGCTACTCTTTGGCGGTAACGTGACGTCATCGTCAACAATTCTCAAAGCATTGACGTAACTGCCTTGAGGGTTGCGTGCTAAAGCGTGTGCCGTAGAAAACGTCACCTGTGACTCTTACAAATCAATCACGGCTCCATTACTACGCAGAGAGTCCAGTCCGAGAATTAGGTCCCTCTAGCAACTCGGAAGTATTACAAAATCTCCGAGATACGTAAATCCATGAATACTGACTCGCGCTGTGCACCGCCCCACCGGAGTGAGAAGATGGCCTCCTGTTATACGTATCTGCGACCCAGCCCACTGTGTAGAAACCTTCTTCAGCCTGCAGGCAAGACCCATGCTCATTAGGGAAGTGTCTGCTCCAGTGTCAATTAGCGCCATTACTTCTTCGTCATCCACAGTTACCGCAATATTTGATGTCACCACTCTTCGTATCACGTTGGACTGCGTCTGTACATCTTTTTGTTGTCGTTGCTGTCGTCGTAGTGAAGGATCTTCCGTAGAGTCAGCGTCAGCGGCCTCACCTCCGGAGGTTGCTGAACTCAGTTTTCCTGACTTGCAGGACTGGGTGAACGACGTCTCGGAGCGCCGCGTGAATAGGCTGGGCTCAGTGACCTGTAGCGAGCAGGCGACGATGAGCGAGGCTCTTGCGACCGATGGTGCATACCGCGACGATTCGAGATGAAACTCTCTATTTCCTTTGGTCGCTCGCCAGGTCGTGGACGAGGGGCATTAGGCAAAAATCCACGGAGACCCACACGGCGGTATGGACATGTTCCGTAGACGTGTCCGGCTTCCCCGCAGTGGAAACAAAGGGGCCTGTGGTCAGGTGTACGCCAGATGTCCCTCTTTCTCGGTTTTGCTTCGGCGATCAACGGTGAGCTGCAAGGACGGAAGCCTACCTCCATTTGCTGAGCGTGTCACTCATTGGGGTAAAATACGCTGGTTGAACTGCACGATGGAGGACGTCGCACTGCTTCCGCGTAGCTCATCTTGACGCAGTGCCTCTGTTGTGGTGCCTCGGACAGTTGGGGATCGTGAACGGCTTGCCGTAGCTCGGTGCGTACCATCTCTGCAATGGAAAGCTGCTCTACAGGTGAAACAGTCACCTGCATCTTTTGTAGCTCTTCCTTAATGAGAGCTCTGATAAGCTCTCGCAACGCGCTGATGTCATTGCCGAGAGTGACAGAAGTGAGCTCACTTGGGTGTACACCACGGTTATGCTGCCTGGCACGCTGTTGAAGGGCCCTGTGCATGGCAGTGGCTTCCTCA
The DNA here is from genome assembly GCA_013436015.1 of Rhipicephalus annulatus. Classification (NCBI taxonomy): domain Eukaryota; kingdom Metazoa; phylum Arthropoda; class Arachnida; order Ixodida; family Ixodidae; genus Rhipicephalus; species Rhipicephalus annulatus. Next base: position 678,411 of record WOVY01009408.1, on the reverse strand, counting down.
TGGAACTCCGCTAGTGTCGCAGGCAGGTTTCGAATCAGGCCGGCAAAAATCTCTTCTTTAACACAACGCGTTAGGTGGCGAACTTTCTTGGATTCGGACATAGATGGCTCCGCACGCCTGAAAAGCCGATCCATGTCCTTTACGTAAGTCGTCATCCTTTCGTTAGGGCCTTGAAACCTTGCCTCTATAGCACGCTCCGCTGTCTCTTTCCTGTCCTCTCGGGCAAATGCCTTGAGGAACTACCGGCGAAACTCATCCCATGACGTAAGCGCTGCTTCATGGTTCTCAAACCACGTTTTCGCGGAGTCCTCCAGGAAGCAGTACACATAGCGTAGCTTATGCTCTGGGGTCCAATCATTGATGACGGCGACCCGGTTGAAATGCTCGAGCCAGTTGTCGGCATCTTCCAAAGCAGCTCCGTAAAATGTCTTCAGCGTCTTGGGCTGGTTGATAACCAGGTGCGCTGGTGCTGGCGCGGTCACGTTAAACGGTGTTTGATTCATAGTCCTCTGACGTTCAGGCACCAAACCGTGCTGTGGCTCGAGTCCCTGGAGACGACGGCTGCAATGTACGTGCACAGGAGTAAGCTCGGCTGAGCTACTCGATGGACTTGCGTCAGGGGTGCGCCCAGGGGACCGTATAATCTACCGTACCCCGCACCTCCACCAGAAAATGTTACAAAGACACAGGTACGCAGGTACAAAACAGGGCGTTTACTTTCGTAACCCAAGGGCCAGAAACGCGAACACCAGAGCACGCGCACACAGAAGTACTTCGTTGTCCTCCTCAGAGGCTGGCTACTATAGTTGCCAGCCTACCTTGCGTCAATATATAAGCAACGAGCTAAAAGCGTAGAGTGATTGGTCATTTTAAAAATATATTGAATCTGTAATCACTCCGTAACGTTGTGTGTTTCATGAAAGGCAAAGAATACCCTGCTTTTGTTAGAATATCAGATGCATAAACACCGCTAAAGAGCCTCAAATTGGCACAGTGATATCCGGATAGGCGGACCCATCTTTCTTAAAAGGGGAACATCATTTATGGTAGATAAATGTGAAAAGCTGGGCTCACTTCAGAGGCCCGACTGTCGAGCATACCATAGCCGTACAGTGAAGCAAGGGAGTAGAGAAGGGAAGTTAGGGGGCACAAGGAAGTTGTCAAGACGCGATTGAAGCAAAGTAGTGAGGAACAGATAGAACTATCCACTTTGGTACCGAGGAAATGAACGCGTACGCTGAAAGGAAAGCACAGACTTTACCCATGGGAGATAGAATGGGCGCCAGCACTTGAAAAAGAAAACGCGGTACCACTGCTATGTAATTATTTATGCTAATTACTTAAAAGGCAATCATGACATTCCTAATATCGTTGACAGGACCGGACTGTCATCTTCTTCGTGAGAGGAAGGCTCGACGGAACAAAATCATTGCTCATAACAACGTCACGCAAATTCAGCTCTTAGAACCATGTGAACGCTTTGTGGGCATCCAACGCGCTTGGCGAGCTACGCACGAGAGCTTTGTGCGATTTACATAACTCCTGCAGTGTCGTCGTTTGTTTGTGTTTTCACATACCTGTCACGTTCTGGCTAGCGGGACGCTTTTTAGAGGCGAAGATCCTAAAGCCGTGGGTCTGTCCGTGCATCTCTCTTTTGACCGGTTCGTAACCACCGAGTTGGATGACTCACTCAGCTGGTGGTGCTAGTGTGAGTGACAGACAGACAGGCAGGCAGGCAGGCAGGCAGGCAGACAGACAGACAGACAGACAGACAGACAGACAGACAGACAGACAGACAGACAGACAGACAGACAGACAGACAGACAGACAGACAGACAGACAGACAGACAAACAGACAGACAGACAGACAGACAGACAAACAGAGACAGACAGACAGACAGACAGACAGACAGACAGACAGACAGACAGACAGACAGGAGCACAGATAGACGAAATTACGCACGGATGGATGGACAGAAGCATGGACGGACGAAAGCAGGGATGGAGGGACGTACAGACGGACGGATAGCCGGGCGCACGAATGGTTTGACATACGGAAGAATGCTTCGCCCCACTCATCATTATTCAGTCCTTGGATATGCTATCATTTTTTTTAGTCATTGAATGTGTGCGGAGAAAACACCTTCCACTCGAATGGTCTCTGCGAAGTGGTAAGCAATCGCAACACCTGTGACTAAAGAGAACATACAAATTAAAGCACCCGCACATTATTACTTGGAGCATATTTAAAGCAGCAGGCGCGCTAAAATAAAACAATCCAAAGTGCACTTTTAAAAAAATGGCTCGTATGACAAGGTGTCAAAACAGTTATAGTTTTCATATCTCGCGTAAACTTTAATTGGTAACAATCACTCGTCAAGAACTCAGCATTCACAACGTCTGAAACGCCGTGGGAGCTCAGTTGGTAGAGCATCAGACGCGTTGTTTGAAGGTAGCAGGTTCAGTCCCTGCCCAAGGGAAGTTATGTTTTCCCTCACTTTTTTGTTTTTCACAACTACATATGAATCACTTATAATAAGAACCCCTGCAATTTCCTCGGCACAATTTAACGTTAGTTCTCACTAATATTGTGTTACAAAGAATAACGGGCCCTTAAATTTACACTTTTTTTTTTCTAGTGAGGGAGTAGCTTTGGCAATTCCAATTTCAACCTCATTCATTTAACTATCTCTTCGTTCAGGTCATATAAGATGCAATACAGTTTGAGGTTCTACAATGAATTACTCTGAGTAATCGAGGCTGATGTTATTTTATTCATTCTTGTATGTTGTCTTAAAGTACGCCATAATTTTGATTTTGTTCTCACTTAAGCTGCGTTACAGGAAACGCATACATCGTTGCGGGGTAAAACTTTAATGACACCTCAGAATTTTTTCATTGACAGTGCTATATATGTGAAACCTGCTTAGCCATAATGGCGAGGTTTTTTTCGTTCTTTTGTTCCACTGCTATGTCAAGTTTATAAAAGTTACAAAAAGACAATATGTAGTGCAACTTCTTTTGAGTTTCATTTTCGCGCACAGTAATAGTTTTTGCATCATACAATTCTTTAACGGCCCATGAGCTATTAAAGAATTGCGTAGCCACTTCTACATATGCAATTTACCCCCATCTCTCGGTAATTTTACATATAAAATATACCGAGAGATGGGGGGCCAGCAGGAGCGCTCTCTAGAGAGTTCGTTCGGAGGAATGAGCCACAAATGAGCATAAAATAACCCTATTTAAGTAATGAGGGCCTGAGGAAGGTGTAAAATGTTTGCTGACGTGAACAGTTCAGGTAGGAGTAATGAAATATAATGAAAGAAAATAAATAAGGTTGGACACGTCGCGCCATGTCCCGGTTGTCTAACTGGTTGTCAGAAGCTAACAATGGATGGTTTGAAATTCACAGAGGGCTTAACTCGCACTGGCTTTCCTTGTGTATTTGTCACAATACAGAATGGTTTCAACAGCCCCTTCAGAAGCGTTTATACCAACTGGCTGGAGTGTAATGAACTCGTGAATAAGACATGACTCTGTAGGCTTTCTGTCTTTCGTGGCCCGGGGGTTTCGCTGAAGTATGCAGAGTTTGAGATAGTAACATCCTGTGCCAAGTAACAATAAATAAATGTTTTGTTCACTCTCTCCACACACAAGACTATCGTCTTTCGGCAACATTTGAAGATTACATGCAGATACGGGGCCAATTTTTTCTTTCTTTTTCTCTCTTTTTTTGTCTAAATTCTTCTTTTTGTGTTTTTTTCATTGATTTATTTTTTCCTCCATATTTTTATATTTTCATGCTCTTTCTATTTTCATTTCTATTTCTTTCCTCTCCAGTGCTTATACTGGTTTCCTTGCTCATTCTTTTTTATCTTTTCTCCTTCCATTCTCTTTCTTTATCTCTCTACACTCCTTGCTGTTCATTTCCCGCTCCTCTTTTTTCCCCCTCTCTTTTGTTCCTATCCCAACCACTCTCGTTTTTAAAGGGGTCATGACATGCTCACGCAACAATTTGCGGTTTTCGGCAAAAAAAAAAACTAAGGTAGATGGGCGAATATACTTGTACACGTGTAAAAACTGGACTGTGAAAAATTATTTAAGTCCAAAATAAGCTCTAGAAGTCTTCGACTGTAAACTCCGCCTACCACCGGTGACTGCCATTTTGCCATGGAGTGCATGACGTGAAAAACCGATGGGAGCAGTGCCGTCGTCCGCTTCCAAACGGCACCTTCGGCACGTGGTCAGTGTGTTCACTGAGTTGCAAGTGTTGCTTGTCGCGTGGTCCGCACGTGTCCAAGTGTTGCGAAGTGGTGCCGGTACCATCGCCATATCGTTGACACCATCATCAGCTCAATATTTGGGCAATGACTCATCGAGCAGCAGAAGTGGTGACGACGTCGTGTACGCTGCGCATTTCGATTTCGACCTCGTCGCCACCAGCCCGAGCGACGAAGGAAGCGTCCAAGACGGGGCAAACCCAGATGCCAATGACCTCGGTGATGTGGCAGACGTTCCTGACGGCCTTTCGCAATGGTAAGTAGCTTTGTTTCAAGCGTGCCAGGTTTACAAGCGAGCATAACGATTAGGAGACGCTGCATTCGTGAGCAGTCTTTGCGCAATGAAATTGGTAAAGCGTGCAAGTTTTTATTCGCTAGAACTTAGAGCATGACTTAATAAGTGGTGGTAACAATGCTGTGCATACTGACCGCTGCTTTTGCATCTTTTGGTATACGTGCGGCATGTATGTGAACATTATCTGAAGCGAACGGGATGTTCTCAGTGTGACGCTAGTCTCTGCTCTGTACGCTCTGGCACCCACAGCACAGCATGGGCGACGCGGTGGCATTGCTTCGACCACTGCAAGTCATTCGGTTCCAGTGGCACGTTGCACAACGCTGAAACGACTCGATTGCAAGCGCAGCTGACAATGAAACACGATCGCCCTCCGTACTGTAATCCATGCAGAAGCTCGCGGAGCAAGCGGTTCGTTACGTCACGACTAGCGAGCGCGCCAGTGTTGCCCGACCACTAGGCCACTCGCCCGTATACAAAAATATTCGATTGAAAATTACCGGTACGACCGAGTGCGCTGAAATTTCGCCAGATTGTTTGCGAACGTACAAGGACCAACCCACACAACACAAATTATGGTCTGAAATTGGGTGCCATGACCCCTTAATGTGGAAATTATGCATTTTACAGTGACAGCTGTTATGAGATCAGAACACGGGTCACGCGCGGCGCTGTAGTTATCTGCCGCCACCGCGGCCCGTGACCAGTATTGCATGAAATAACAAAAAAAAACTCAGAAAATAAAAAAGACCAAGGACACAATGTGATTCAAACCCGGGTCCGCTGCGTACCAGCCCACAATTCTACCACTCAGCCATGCCGGTGCTCGAAACTCATTGCTATATTGGCCTTAGGCAGGCTTCATGTCGAAAAAGAAATTGCGTTATTATGAGTAATAAAGGGTTTTAGAATATCAAAAGAAACAGGCGTCACACAATACAAATTGCGTAACTAGTGGGTCGTACAATGCTCCAATCCACTAGAAAACTAGTCCTTGATCACCTATTAACAGTGGCGCATGCCTACATCAGGGATAATTCTCCATTGTCATCACCCACTGCCTAAAAATCGCACAAATGTCCAAGCAAGTGCCTAGAGGAGAGTGTAGCAAGTGTGTAGCAAACTCTCCAAACGATGGGGAAGGATAGCATAATGAACCTTGGCCTACTACACAAACAAGATTATTTATAACTTGGTAGGTATTATTATTATTATTATTATTATTATTATTATTATTATTATTAAATTGGCATACACAGATACACAAGGACACAGAGGACAGAGGGAGAGAGCAAACCTGGTGCCGGGGTGCATGTAGCAGTTACCCAAAGAGTGCTTAGGAAAGGCTCTGAAAGGCTGCTCTTGTAGCTTTCAGTGGGACTGTGTTGCGCATTATGCGCGGGCATGGCGTCCTGCTTGCTTTCATTCGCCTTGTACGATGGGATATTATTGTGGGCGATGCAAAATTTTCTACCAAGTATCAGAAGCAATGCCACAAAAGAAAAATGCCAACATAAATATAAGAGATAACAAATAAACCCCTTGAGGTAAAAGTCAGAATCCGATGTTACTGTAAATAAATGCAGAAATAATCATACAATACGAGTTTTCTTCCAGAATTGATGATACGGGGGCGTCAGATGCCGCAATTGTGGACTCTCCAATTCGTGGTTAACTTCGAATTCATTTACTTTCATCTGGACCTATTTTTGCTCGCAGTGTAAGTAAAAAAAAATACCAAAGTTACTTATCTTAATTCAGCAATTACTACTGCTATTGCAAATGAGTTCTGCGAAGCCCGCAAGGAGCGTAAGGCTTCAGAAAGGAAAAGAAGACAACAACCTATTTGCAGCGCAATGCCATCAGAAAACTCACAAGGATTTTTTAGAAAGAAAAGCTTCTTAGTTGCTGAGAAATTAGTCCTGATGTAGGGTCAGTCAGGTTGGTACCTTAATGTAAGACTTCACGAACATTGCCAGAAAGTGAGAAATGCAGAACGGGACGGTTTTTCGGTCGCTCATTGTTCCGAATGTAGGTGCCAGCGATTGTTTGAAAAGACAAGGGTTCTCGCGTCTCACCTTAACGAAGGCACAAGACTTGTAATCGAAGCTGCAGCAATTCCTCGAGGCAGCTGCATCAGCAAAGCATCAATAGCGTTATCTTAAAAAGAATTGACATTTTTAAATTCAGCACCTGAGGGTCCGGCGAGAGCACGTGGTTCTTTGCAATCTGTTTTTACTTTTCAGTTTTGTGTGTTTTTGGGTTTTGTTTCTTTTTCGTTTCCGCTTAAGGAAGTGATCTTATCGCCTTTCTTTAGCATATATATGTGCTTCGTAGTAGCATTAAATTACTTGAAAGTCTGCACTCGTCCTCGTCTGTTGTGTTAGTTGTCGGAAGTTTTCGTACTGAGAAGTTCAATAACTAGTGTTCGAACCTGGGACCAGGACCAATACGGGGCTCGAACCCGGTACCAGGGTGAGTTTTTCGGCAACTAAGAACCTTTTCTTTCTGAGAAATCCGCATGGATATTCTTGTGGTTTTGTGCTACAAACGGGTGGTTGTCTTCCTTTCCTTTCTTAACAATTGCCTGAAGACTGTAGCGTGCAAAACTGTAAAGCAAGTAATAGAATTTAACACTAATTCTGCCTGGCCTAAAACATGATTATATCATCTACCATATGCTTGCACGACACATTAGTATTGCGATACCGTCGCTTCTTGTTTTTGTTGTTGTAAACCTTTGTGGTTGTTGCTTCGAAAGCGCACTCTGCGAACCCGTCTACGATCCAGAAATACAACAGCTACTTGATTCCCTTGCCTCACTCTAGCATGAAAAAATTTTTCAGGAGCCCTTCGGCTCGCACCATCTGGGACGACCAATTGGAAAGGTCAACAGTGCTGGCACTGCTCGTCTCGTAAACACGGTGTCCAATTGGTCGGGCTGCAGACTTCCCTGATGAAGTCCAGGCTCACGTGTAGTGTCTTGTTTTCTTGCAACTCCTGCGTGCCTTTTGGTATTCAGTTGAACCATTGCGTAGACTGAATACGTTCTGATACCCTCCTGCTGATTCATTCCGTAGTCAAAAAACAAACGTTTGCTGGACGGAAGCAATTTCTTTTGGTGCAGCCTTAGCACTAGGAAAACAAAATTTAAAATATATAGGGGCTAAGCACTAAATGCGGCTTTTAAAAAAAGCGGGCCTGCGCGGAAAGCGCAGCACAATAACAGCAAAAGCCGGAAAAGCGCCATTTCTAGAACCCGATGTAAACTATGTCGGGACTACTAATTCAAGTACGCTTTCAGTGTACCCACTGCGTTCTACATAATAATTTTCTACAAGTTGAGGAGTACTGCACAATTATTTATAAATCTGCGGAAAAGCGATGTACCTGCAATGCAATTTCAAATCATTAGGTTCGTTGGTTGGTTGTTTATTGAAATCCTGGCGCATACCGCTACGTTGGGTCAGCCAAGAAGCACACAGTAGCTTATTTTAGACATTAAATTGTTTTACCAGCCAAATAGGTTTAGATATGAATGTTTTAAACGAGAGCACACTGATAAAACATGGATCACATTAGAATAAGTAAGGAAAAGAAAGCGCAACAAGCTGTTGCGGTTGAAAGTAAAGTCGACAGACGCCTAAGCTTCAAATTATGTTCGTTTAGTTTCCCTTAGGACATCGAATATGGCTTCGCGAACGTTCCTGTGGCTAAAGCCCCTTTTAGTAGCTTCAAACGGAAGTAACACCGGAAGGGCTACATTTAGGGTAGTCCTATGGAGAGGTTTTTCTAACAATATTTTTTATATGCCAATAATCTGCATGTTAAGGGAAACTGATGCAGAGATTCACTCTCGTTGAAGTGGAGGCATAGGGTGACTGTACCAGACTAGACTTGTCTAAGTAAAACTTCTGTGGGGGGACTCGGCATTGTAGTCGCGTGATTGATATTTCCGCCCTTCTAGAAGAGCACCATCGACTTTTACAAGAATGCTTAAAATGCGGAAATGCAGATGTTCCCAAACGAGATTTAAAGTCATCAGAGATAGACGCAGGCGTTAGCAGTATAAACATTGTCAGGCCATTGGGAGATTTCACTGTAAGTGCATCTGCAAATCCATGGAGGGCGCAACCTTGGTAACCTGGAGCTTATACCAAGCGAATGAGACGTGAATATCTTGGGACAAAGACATAAACAACTTCTGAAGCATTCGACATGTTAGGTGCCGGTAATGAAGAAAAGAGAGACACGAGTCTGTAAGAATGACAGAATCTGTTATTGATAGAGATAATTTGCAAATAAGGCAAATACAACCAGTTCCACTTGAGAAATCAATGTGAAATCTGCTAAACGAATTGAAAAAGACCAATTCAAAACTGACGATACAACGCCATTTCCGCCTTTTCTTTACAAACTGAAAACTGAAGCATCAGTTGGTAATGCAACGTTTAATTCTAAGCTTGCCAGATCATCTTTCAAAATGGCATTTATGTACCTATTGGAAGATCTTCGCAGTTTTTTTAGAATATTCTGTCAAATTATAATGAAATTGTTTGAATAGGCCTCGGTATTACAAATACTTCACGAAAGTATACATGTAATATTTTCAAGAGCTTCTGTAGGACGATGACTTGTGGTCACCTTAATCTGGAGCACTGTAGCTTAAAGAAAGCGATGTCGGCTCATTGATAGTTGTACTTAATGCAGTTGTTGATGACGATGATGGATTATGGCAGGGCCCTTTGTAATTGGTAGAGAACATTCAACGACCCACTCGTTATGCGATTCTCAATGTGCGACACCTGGTTACAGTATTCGCACTGTTTGACACCTATTTTTTGATTTTTTTTTCTCCTAGCATGCTATTTTACCTATGTTTAAATGTTTCTAGATCGACGAGACGCCTGCACACAGTCTTCTTAAGAAGATGTTTCGCGAAATCGCATGGCTTCATTCATGGAAGAACACTGATCTACCACGAAGAGTACCCTAGTTCTAACTCTATTGTATCTTGTCGTATTTCTTGTGGTGGTAATCACGGGAACCAGAGGTGGTGGTGGCGCATCAGTACGGCGCCAAGAACGGCCTTTGTTGGTACCTCATGGTAGCTTTAGCTGTAAAACAACGTAGTCAGTGCTTGCTTTTTGCAACAGCCTGCCAGCCAGTCGAGATCTTAGGAAGGGTTTAATGAGATTCAGTGAACCGTATTTTAATCCGTGTGCCACCTCACGGGAAACCGTTAACGAGTACCTAAGCTGGCGCGACCCCAACTACATGTATCATCGACGCCATAATTAACGCGTTAATGGCAAGAAAGAAGCAATAGGAAAAATGCGAAACACACGAATGAATGCATATTTCTTATGGGGAAAACTGCTTCGTTTCAGATAAAGGTATACATGATGATACGCATGGAAGTTTAGCCTTGTATATAGACGCCAATAACTTGATTGAATGAATGCATCAATATGTCCCTTGACCTTAGCATTCGAAACTCAACTTGATTTTTTCTGCAGTTTGGATAATGCCATGTGGCCAGCAAACTTAGCGTTGTTTCTGCAATGTTAACCTCATTATTTCAATCGTCTTTGTTGTAGGGCTGCCAAAAAAACCTGCTACAGATACGCACAAAGGTGCACTGCACGATGAATGAAAACTTGTGTTTATTATGTTTTGTGTTACTTCAACACAGTTCTAAGTGTTCATCTTTTGGCTCTACAGAGAGCCCCAATGTGGTGGTCAGTGTTAGTCTGCGCTCCTGTTCCATCGTTTTCTTTAACACTTAATGTATGTATTTATTTTTCTGGAAGCATCAGTGGTGACATAGCGTAGCGAAAATTTTGTGTTCTCGGTAATGTGGGAGGCAAAACACAAAAAGTGGGGAACTGGTTTTGATTTTTTGTGAAAGCTTTACTGTAATGATTTTGGCTGCAATGAGTTGTGATGTATTATTGCAACAATCACGTCTTTAAGTGCGTTGTTGCTAGTTTTTTTTGCTTTCAGACACACTCAACAGCTATCCAACAGAGTTAGCTGTTTCACGCGTGACAACTTCAAGTACAATGAGTGCATTACCGGAAGTTACCTGAATTACGTCGAGAACATGCCTTGCTACTTACTGCAATAGCTGGAGGCACACACAATAGTAGTTTTCACAAAGGACAGAGCACCCCCAGCAGTTGCGTAGTAAGCAAAAAAATACATAAAACAGTTAGTCCTTGATGAAAGAGCGGTTAAGCATTCATCCATCCTGCGACGAGCCCACGACGCAACTAACGAGGAACGCGATCGATCTAGGTGCAGCATATGGTCTAATGATTAACGTTCGGAATGGAAGACGAATGTAGCGGATTGACGGGGACAAAAAGAAAGTGACCACTCAGCACAGATGTGGTGAGCGAGAGAAATCGCTGCACTGGTTGCAAGTTGGCTGAGTACGAGACCAATACGAGCAAAGAAACGTTGGAAACAGCTGAACATGATTGCTCTAGGTGTGCCACTTCAGAAAAGCAAGAACATGAGCTTGTTAGGGCCGTTTCTTAAAGGGAAGCAAGGATTCCAGAGCCATGCACAACTTTCTTCTATATTAATTGACAATGAATCATGGCTGTTCAGGACGCTGAATAGCTGAGTAATCTTCATTAGTTAGCACTGATGCGTGACCTGTTGATAAGCAGCCACAATCATCCTTTATTTTGTAAAGGTGCATACGAGTGTTACAGTAACAGAAATCAGTGACACACCCATACATATTCAATTGACTCTTGCGACTAACTGATTGCTTCCTTTTAGCCTACGTATTCAGTCGTGCAATTCACTTCATCAGTGTTGAAACGAAGCTTTGCTGTTTTTTTCTCTATTTAACTGAGTCTAAAACGTAGAACGTAAGCTTTCGGAATTTTTTTTTTCAAAACGAACACACGTCTGGTTAGCTGAGGCTTGTGGGAATCAGCGATTCTTTTTCAAGTATTCTCTAAACTTCTTAGTTTGACACTGTCGAAATTTGGGCTTGTTGGTGCATTGTGGCGACTGAAAATAGCGCTAAGAAACGGGGACACAAGAAGAGGACACACGGCACAGGCGCTAACTTCCAACATATTGTTTATTACCACCGCACGCCCGCCTATATCACCAAGAAAAATAACATCACATGACATGAATGATGCGCACAAAAATTAATTTCTTAGAAAATACAATTCTTTATCACTGAGCGTAAGAGAGGGAGTGCTGACGCACTTAGACGCCAGTGAAGCAATAGCCTCAGCCTCAATAATCTCTCTAGTAAGCTTGTCAAACATTCTCTTGATAACTGTTCATGCATTGAATATCGGTGCGCAGCCACAGAATTTACAATGTATGGCCAACCAACTCCCCTGGCCCTTTTTCACATTATTACAATGTTCTCTTAAACGATCATTAAGGCCACGGCCCGTCTGTCCAATAGACTCTTTACCACAAGAAAGCGGGATACGATAAACAACGCATATGATACAGGGAACATAAACAGTTCGATGCTTCTTACTACAACCTTTGGGTTTTCCGTCACGGTCATGAAGGCCACAAAGGCTGACCAACTTCTTGGGAGCCGAAAAGACAACCTTAACTTCAGAGCGCTTAGCTAATTTCTTTAGGTTGTGCGATATCTTGTGATAGTATGGTATGACGACTAGGTGCTTCGGTTTCTCGGCATCACGACTCGCTGTACATCCTGGTTTGCGAAGCGTACGAAGCAAGCCTTCTGCAACTGAAGTTTGGACGTGCATGGGATAACCTGCTTTCAACAAACGGTCTGACTAATTATGAAAACTATTGGCGATTTCGTGCTCACAAGATTTGCTTAAAGCATGACTAAAACAATGACTGATGATGCCTCTTTTCACTAGTTTGGAGTGAGCTGTTTGGTAAGGAAGGACCAGTTTGTTCATACGTGGTTGGTATGCCCAACATGTGCGGTTAGGATGAAAGGTGAAGAGGACATCGAGGAATTTTATGGCATTGCTCTCAGGCAGTTCGTGTGTGAGAGTCAAGGGTTTAAAAACTCAGAAAAATGTGAAATTATTTTTGCCAAACCTGCCTCGTCCGCTACCTTGTCGTTAGTTATTAAAACAAGATAGTCATCGACATACCGGAACACCTTTTTTATCTTAAAATTATCAAGATGTAGGTAAATTTCAAGATGTAGGGGATTTGCGGCCACACGCAGCATGTGCTAAGTTGTGCACTTTTCTATCATAGGTTGACTCGTGCTTGCCGCTGTACGCTGCCTGGCCGTCCGTCATCAACTTCTTCCGCGCATCTGCATGACGTAAGAACCTGCTGACTGCGGAGATAACCTCACGGAGCCTGCGCCTGCGCCATCAGAAACAGTGCCACCTACGCCTATAAAAGCATCGCCTCAACAGGAATTCATCGGGATTTGCGGCCACACGCAGCATGTGCTAAGTTGCGCACTTTTCTATCATAGGTTGACTCGTGCTTGCCGCTGTACGCTGCCTGGCCGTCCGTCATCAACTTCTTCCGCGCATCTGCATGACGTAAGAACCTGCTGACTGCGGAGATAACCTCACGGAGCCTGCGCCTGCGCCATCAGAAACAGTGCCACCTACGCCTATAAAAGCATCGCCTCAACAGGAATTCATCGGGATTTGCGGCCACACGCAGCATGTGCTAAGTTGTGCACTTTTCTATCATAGGTTGACTCGTGCTTGCCGCTGTACGCTGCCTGGCCGTCCGTCATCAACTTCTTCCGCGCATCTGCATGACGTAAGAACCTGCTGACTGCGGAGATAACCTCACGGAGCCTGCGCCTGCGCCATCAGAAACAGTGCCACCTACGCCTATAAAAGCATCGCCTCAACAGGAATTCATCGGGATTTGCGGCCACACGCAGCATGTGCTAAGTTGTGCACTTTTCTATCATAGGTAGGAATTTTGTGCTTGTTATTGTGACTTAGCTAAGTGCAATTGTTTGTGGCTGCTTATCCCCCTTCCTGTACTTTGATTGTTGTTCAAATGGGTGTTGATCTGTGCACTCACCGGTCACGCATTGGTCTGTTCTCTGTGCGCCATAAGCCCCGGTACAGCAGTGTCGTTCCCTTCAGTGACAGTTCGCACTTCATCCTCGCTCTTTGCCCTAGACCTTCGCTAGGATTACTATCAGTATGCTTCGCCTTGCTACTGCTCCAAGCGGGAGACGTTGAAACCAATCCAGGTCCCAAGATTGACGACGTCCTAGTCTTCCTTAGGGAGTTTCGTGAAGAAGTCGTGACAGACATAAACGATGTGAAAGAGCAAGTTGCTAATCTAAACACCCGGATCACCGCTATTGAAAGCAAAATTAGTAGTGTACAAGAAATACAGGATCACTTTGACGCAGTCAGGACATCCGTTCATGAAGTTAAGGCTAACATAAGAAAAACTAATGATGAGCTCATTGATGTCGTAGACGATATCAGTAACAGAATGAGGCGTAACAACCTAATAATTAAAGGCATACCTGAAAATGGTCAGGAGGGATATGCCGAATCCGAAGCCATCGTGAAAGATTTCTGTTCTACCCACTTGAAGATTAACGTTGGCGACATCGAACGCGCTCATCGTATTGGTCAGCGCCGTCCTGGCTTTCATAGGCCTATCATCATTAAGTTCCTCAATTTCAAAACCAAAACAGAAGTTTTACGGAACGCCCCCAAACTGAAAAACCTCGATTTCCCGAAGGTATGGATAGAAGAAGATTTTTCACCCAAAGTACAGTTGGCTCGCAGAAAATTGCGTGAATATGCCAGGAGTAATCGTGAAGGAACAGAACCATTTTCTATACGTTATAACTCTCTGCACTTGAAAGGCTCCATCTACCGATATGATCCTGTCAAAGATAACATCGTAGAAGTTCCTACACGCAACCAGTCATCGCGTACTTGACAAAAACTTGCAGAAAAATCCAAAGCTGTATCTTCAAATACTGTCTCGTTACTTTTGGCCAACTTCCGCAGCCTGTATCACAAACTAGACAGTTTAAAGGCACTGATGCATACTTGCTCTGCTGATGTTATAATCGGTACTGAAACCTGGCTATCCAGCGACGTCGCGGACAGTGAACTAGCTCTGCACCCGTCTTTTAAGATATTTCGCAAAGACAGGGAAAATTCTCGAGGAGGCGGAGTCATCATTGCTATCAGAGGAGATTATAATCCATCACTTTTGATTGTCGATACTCCCCTAGAACTAGTTGCGATTACCGCGCGTATTGGTCATGCGCAGTGTGTGATTGTTGCATGCTATCGCCCCGCCTGACAATCGGTCAGACTTTGTACACTTATTTAATACCGCCATTGAACATATTTTTTCTCAATATCCGAAATGCATTTTGATAGTAGGGGGAGACTTTAACTACCCTTATATCGACTGGTCAAACTCTTCTCTGAAAGAAAACAGCAATAGATCTGAATGTGTTAATTTCTTGCATACTCTGCATTTTCATCATTTATCTCAAGTTGTACAAAAACCAACACGAGGCAATCATATCTTAGACTTAATCTTGACAAATCATCCAGAATTCAGTGAAGTCCGAGTGCTTGATCCAATAAGTGACCATAATGTCGTGCACTGCTCGTTTGCACTGAAATCCACCGTACAAAAGAAAATGAAGAAGTGTATTCTCAGTTACGCTCGCGCTAATACTGAAAAAATGATTGCCATTTTAGCACCATTTGCCGCAGACTTTTCAAATGAATTTCAAAATAGATCTGCAAATGACAATTGGTGTTTGTTTCGAGACAGACTGAAGGAAGTTGAAGCTAACTGTATACCTAAGATAACCATCACCTCAAGGCAGAACGACCCCTGGTTTAACCACGATGTAAAAAAATGCATAAACAAGAAAAAAAGAGCTTTCAGAAAGTTTTCTCGGACAAAGACTCAAACAGACTGGGAAAACTACAAGAACATATCACGTCTTACAGAAACAGCTATTGCTAATGCCAAAAACGAATTCTTCAACTCTATCCTTCCAAATATGCTGAAAACTGACCCAAAAAAGTTTTGGCAAGTTGTAAACCCCAAACATAATCATGCAGCTCCCTTACTTACTGAAAATGGCGTGACTTTGAGCATTATAGATAGCGCAAACAAGTTTCGTAAATGTTTTTCCGACGTTTTTACTAGGGAACACGCACTTCATGATGCTCATATATCTCATCAACCGCTCATCCAGTACCCTTTCTTGCCCATCGTAATATCACAAAATGGCATATCTCGTGCCATTGACAGGCTCCCTAATAAAACCAGCCCCGGTCCGGATGGTATAAGCGCCAAACTTCTAAAATTTACGTCCCATTACTCGTCTTTATTGCTATCTTTAATATTTCAACAATCGCTGGATACAGGATGCGTACCAGAAGATTGGAAATCTGCCTTAGTGATTCCAGTTTTTAAATCAGGTGACTCCACAGATCCCACCAACTACAGACCAATTTCTCTAACATGCATCTCCTGCAAACTGCTTGAGCATGTCTTGTATACCCACATTATAACTTACCTCAACCAAAACAACTTGCTTCTTGACAACCAACATGGATTCCGTCAACATCGCTCATGTCAAACTCAACTGTTCGAACTCGTCACAGATATTCACACTTCAATACACAATCAACTTTACATAGACGCCATCTTCATTGACTTTTCTAAAGCATTTGATCGCGTACCTCACAATCGCCTCAAACTTAAAATCAGAAATTTACAACTTGATTACAACTGTACGCGATGGATTGAAGAATTCCTTAGTAATAGATTTCAGGTAATCAGTTTGCAAGATTGCTTTTCTACCCGTGCTGACGTCATCTCGGGAGTTCCCCAAGGCTCCGTCCTTGGCCCATTACTATTTTTGATATACATAAATGACATAGCCGTTAATCTCGCATCTCAAATACGCCTTTTCGCAGACGATTGCGTCATTTACAAACCCATAACCAGCAACAGTGACGTCATTTCTCTACAATTAGACCTAAATAGGCTAACAGAATGGTGCAACATATGGCAAATGGAAATCAATATTTCAAAGACTAAACACGTGCAATTCGCTTCAACTATTCGCCAGAACGCTAATCAATATAAAATACGTGGTGCTAACATTGGCTCAGTATCCTCGATTAAATACCTTGGTGTACTTTTTACGTCAAACTTAAACTGGAATGCGCACATTGAACACGTCACCTCCAAAGCATGCAAAAAACTAGGATACCTTAAACGACGCCTACATGTCGCAAACACTGATACGAGGCTTCGTGCGTATATCTCACTCATAAGGCCTTCTTTGGAATATGCCTCTATAATTTGGCACCCACATCACTCTTACTTGGCCAATCTACTCGAATCAGTTCAAAATAAAGCAGCCCGATTTATCATGTCTTCATATTCTCATTACGTAAGTGTATCTGACTTGAAGAAAAGGCTAAATCTTGTCAGTCTTGGCTCACGCAGAAAATTTGCACGTCTGGTGTTTCTTCATAATCTTCATCATGGAAACTCCACATTTGCTCGAGCTAACCTTCTGCCTGCTCCCAATGTATCTACTCGGCGAGACCATGTTCATAAAATAAAACCAATATTTGCGCGAACGAACTTGTATCAAAATTCGCCGCTAGTGTTATCAATTACAGAATGGAATTCCTTGCCCTCATCTCTAGTGTCGCTTACAGAACCAACTCTATTTCAAGTTGCCCTAACAGTGTTTTTCGATGGAAACCCTCCTTAGCCTAATATATTCGCATATCTTGTAAAAAAAAAAAAAAAAAAAAAAAAACAAAAACATCGCCCACATTAAAATTGCCTAAACGCAAACTTGTCACTACTGTTGTATTTGCCTTGTGTATTTTTGTCCCAAACTTTCTCGTTACCGCTTCGCATTGTGCTCTATTTTTATAATGTCACCTAAAGTATTTCATGGTTTTGTGTGCATTTTTTACCATTATATGTACACACCTCGTTTTTGTAAACTCACTTGCATCCCCCCCTATGTAATGCCCTCTTTGGGCCCTTAGGGTATTTGTATAAATAAATAAATAAATAAATAAATCGATCTGTCAATTCTACTTAAAAACATGTCGCTTAAAATGGGCGCAATGCAAGACCCGATACAGATTCCGTCCTTTTGAATAAAAGACTTGTCATCCCATGAAATGTAGGTCGTCTTGAGGTAAAATGATAAAAGTTCTAAAAACCGACTGACAGGAACACCACACTAGGTTTGAAATCTAACAGAGCCAAACAAATCTATGCACTCTTCAACCGCAGGAAGCAACTGATCATGGGGAATAGAATAATACAAATCAGTCACGTCGACTGAAAAACCATAAACATGCTCATCGACACAAGTTTTCACATAATCTATGACTTGATCAGAACTTTTTACTATGAAAGGATCATCAACGTCTAGCCGGTTCAACTGCTCTTGCAAAAAAGTAGCAATCGATTTTGCCATGTATCACATTCTGAAACAATTACCCTAAAAGACATATTGCTCTTGTGAGTCTTTGCATTAAAAACACTTTTAAAAAGTCCTGCTTACTATTTGTGATGCCACCGACAACTCGAGAGAGGTTAAGGTCTTTGCACAGCTTTTTTGCTTCCGATTTAACTTTTTCAGTGCGGACGTCCTCGCGAGAGGAGAAAACAGAGCTTACGGCAGTGTGAGCCTTAGAACCAAACAGTCCCAGAGTCAGGATGGCGAAGCCTCCTTTCTTATCAGCGGGAAGGACGGTGAGAGAGTGCTCCTTGAGAAAAGCCTCAACTCTCCTGAGAGGAATTTTGGATCCAGCTGGTCTGTAGCGCGAAACGGTGTCAACGCCTTCTGAGACGGAGTGTGGTTGCTCTTGTTCGGGCACATGGCGCGAAACTTGTCGCACCATGGCTAGAAGTTCCGGTGGAGACGTCTTAGGTTCCACCGCAAACATAAATCTACATAAACAATACTATATACATAAACGTCTATCTACAAAAACGTCTATCTACATACATCAATACTATCTACATAACAATACTACATAAACAACACTACATAAACAATACTACATAAACGTCTACATAAACAATACTTGTCCGCCCTTCTTTTTGATCATCTCGAAGATACTGTGGCCATGCAGCAGCTTCGACAATTTCAGCGCCTCGCCGACCAAAGCACGGAATTCCTCTGGACTCGACAATTGCCGGTGCTACGCACAGGCGTCGCCAAAAAAGTAACCGATCAAAAGCCGACAGTTCACGTGCCTGAACAGATCACCGTGCCTCCCGACATCCTCCGGACTTTAAGCCTCGGGCCCAAGTTTGCGGTGGAACCTAAGACGTCTCCACCGGAACTTCTAGCCATGGTGAGACAAGTTTCGCGCCATGTGCCCGAACAAGAGCAACCACACTCCGTCACAGAAGGCGTTGACACCGTTTCGCGCTACAGACCAGCTGGATCCAAAATTCCTCTCAGGAGAGTTGAGGCTTTTCTCAAGGAGCACTCTCTCACCGTCCTTCCCGCTGATAAGGAAGGAGGCTTCGCCATCCTGACTCTGGGACTGTTTGGTTCTAAGGCTCACACTGCCGTAAGCTCTGTTTTCTCCTCTCGCGAGGACGTCTGCATTGAAAAAGTTAAATCGGAAGCAAATAAGCTATGCAAAGACCTTAACCTCTCTCGAGTTGTCGGTGGCATCACAAATAGTAAGCATGACTTTTTAAAAGTGTTTTTTAATGCAAAGACTCACAAGAGCAATATGCCTTTTAGGGTAATTGTTTAAGAATGTGATACATGGAAAAAATCGATTGCTACCTTTTTGCAAGAACAATTGAACTGGCTAGACGTTGTTGATCCTTTCATAGTAAAAAGTTCTGATCAAGTCATATTATGTGAAAACTTGTGTCGATGAGCATGTTTATGGTTTCTCAGTCAACGTGACTGATTTGTATTATTCTATTCCCCATGATCAGTTGCTTCCTGCGGTTGAAGAGTGCATAGGTTTGTTTGGCTCTGTTAGATTTCAAACCGAGTGTGGTGTTCCTGTCAGTCGGTTTTTAGAACTTTTATCATTTCACCTCAAGACGATCTACATTTCATGGGATGACAAGCCTTTTATTCAAAAGGACGGAATCTGTATCGGGTCTTGCATTGCGCCCATTTTAAGCGACATATTTTTAAGTAGAACTGACAGATCGATTTACCTACATCTTGATAATTTGAAGATAAAAAAAGTGTTCCGGTATGTCGATGACTATCTTGTTTTATTAACTAACGACACGGTAGCGGACGAAGCAGGTTTGGCAAAAATAATTTCACATTTTTCTGAGTGTTTTAAACCCTTGACTCTCACTCACGTACTGCCTGAGAGCAATGCCATAAAATTCCTCGATGTCCTCTTCACCTTTCATCCTAACCGCATATGTTGGGCATACCAACCACGTATGAACAAACCGGTCCTTCCTTATCAATCAGCTCACTCCAAACTTGTGAAAATAGGCATCATCAGTCATTGTTTTTGTCATGCTTTAAGCAAATCTTGTGAGCACGAAATCGCCAATAGTTTTCATAATCAGTCAGACCGTTTGTTGAAAGCAGGTTATCCTATGCACGTCCAAACTTCAGTTGCAGAAGGCTTGCTTCGTACGCTTCGCAAACCAGGATGTACAGCGAGTCGTGATGCCGAGAAACCGAAGCACCTAGTCGTCATACCATACTATCACAGGATATCGCACAACCTAAAGAAATTAGCTAAGCGCTCTGAAGTTAGGGTTGTCTTTTCGGCTCCCAAGAAGTTGGTCAGCCTTTGTGGCCTTCATGACCGTGACGGAAAACCCAAAGGTTCTAGTAAGAAGCATCGAATTGTTTATAATCCCTGTATCATATGCGTTGTTTATCGTATCCCGCTTTCTTGTGGTAAAGAGTCTATTGGACAGACGGGCCGTTGCGCTAATGATCGTTTAAGAGAACATTGTAATAATGTGAAAAAGGACCAGGGGAGTTGGTTGGCCATACATTGTAAATTCTGCGGCTGCGCGCCGACAATCCATGCATGCACAGTTATCAAGAGAATGTTTGACAAGCTTACTAGAGAGATAATTGAGGCTGAGGCTATCGCTTCACTTGGGTCTAAGTGCGTCAGCACTCCCTCTCTTACGCTCAGTGATAAAGAATTGTATTTTCTAAGAAATTGATTTTTTGTGCACATCATTCATGTCATGTGATGTTATTTTTCTTGGTGATATAGGTGAGCGTGCGGTGGTAATAAACATTATGTTGGAAGTTAGCGCCTGTGCCGTGTGTCCTCTTCTTGTGTCCCCGTTTCTTAGCGCTATTTTCAGTCTTCTTAGTTTGATTGATATTGTTTTGAAACTTGAATGTATAATATCCAGTATGAGCACACTTATGATTGATATGTGGGGTTTAACGTCCCAAAACCACTATATGATTATGAGAGACGCCGTAGTGGAGGCCTCCGGAAATTTAGACCACCTGGGGTTCTTTAACATCCACCCAAATCTGAGCACACAGGCCTACAACATTTTCGCCTCCATTGGAAATGCAGCCACCGCAGCCGGGATTCGAACCCGCGCGCTGCGGGTCAGCAGCTGAGTACCTTAGCCACTAGACCACCGCGGCGGGACCGGGCACACTTCTCAACTGTCATGCATTAAAGCAAAAGGAAAGTTACAATAATTGGAAGTTTTATAGAACCCAACAAAGCGACTGGCATAATTTTATTTGCAATATGTTCCAATAATTTGTGTGGGCTGTGGTGAAACAGAATCGAATAAGAAACAATTATGCTTTAGAGATCTTCATGAAGTTGTGTGCGAAAAACATTTAAATTTTTTTTCTGCATTTCATTTGTAAAATAAAAGGTAACTTGAAAAAATTGACAGAAAGAAACACTGCAGACACCCGATTGCACGATATGTTGGCGTTTTATATGCCTGGCAGCGACCGTCTGGTCTTCTTTGTGTTTGTTCTTGTGTGGGTGTGGGTAAGTGCTCTCGTATACAAGGTGCAGTGAAATACCTGCAGCTTATTGGTCTAACAACAACATACATGAGGAAAAGCACCCGAAAGACAAATGAAATACATTCAGGCGAGAATACACCACCTTAATAAGATGGTGTATTAATAAAACGGGTGCCCGATTTCATTGGATCAGCCATAGTTTGTATTTACAAAACCCTGTTATTCACGTATCACTCAAGAGAAATATGTTATCCCGTACTTGCCATAATATTAGTGACATTCATCGAAAAGCAGCAAACAACTCTTAAAAATATAAAGGTTGCGTATACAGGCTCCCTTACATAGTGGTAAGTTACATATATTTGCGAGATATCTGATGCGCTTCTAAATTACCGAACGCTTTTTTTGTGCGTGTGGTGTGTGTTTTGCTATATACTCCGCGGTCTCTTCTCAGACTCTGTTCTTACAAGCTTCTCTTGTATTGTGTTTTGGTAACTAGTATGTACAGGCACTTTTGCACCACGAAACTGCCGCAGAATAATGAAGCACGGAAAAAGAAAGAAAAACATCGTTTCTCAGCAAAGTTGTGAATTGGCATTCTCGTTTTTTCTCTTCATTTTTTTCGTGTGTGTGGCTTACGCACCTTCCGCTTCTACACCATGTGTTTATCAGCACCCGGGGTATAGCTGTGGTTGCAGTGATTCAGCTGCTCGTTAACGGTTTGCCGGGAGCACGTAGAGAGGCAAGTGCACGCTCGATTGATTCTCCTTTGGTCGCTATCTACCTTCGTCCGTCAAAGCTTTCGAAGCTCCGTGGCTCCAGGGTTTGCTGTGTCTTACTGTTGTGTTCGTTTTCCTCTCCGTTGCGCGCAACGTTTCTTTGTCCTTGCTTCATGCTGGGCTTGTGAAGTGTGTTATCCCGAAGTCTATAGCCACGACTGAATTCTATTCAGGTAATGTTTGTTTCCCACCATACTCTACTTTTTAGTGGTCTCATTATAGCTCATATGGCCCGAAGCTGCTCTAGAAATACGCTTTAGGGTGAAGGCTTTCTGGAAGTTTTTATTTTGCTTTCATTCTTCTCTGTTATATTTGTGCTGTTGCAGTCTTCACGGACTCTGTTTCACACATAAACGTCACGGGATTTGAAGATCCCCGGGGACTGTTGGAAGTGAACGGCTGCTATGACTTATTTAATGGGCAATCCCATTTTCTCTATTTATAATAATATTCCCAACGTCTATTAGAACCGAAATACGAAATCAGTGACAAGAAGGGACTTATTGCAAACAACGGAGAAATTCAATCTTGTCATTGAACCTTACTTATTTCTTGATTTTACTATTAGCCCTTGCTGGCACCAATTGAGGTCGCTAGCAATCTATTGAAATCATGATCTAGCATGCTTATTTTTGCACTTCATAAATTCGCAACAGCTTCGAAAAAGAAGCCTGATGGGATGCCAAGCTCCAGCGTTGCGCACGGGTGGCGTCACTGGTTGAACAGCGCTAACGCGGGTGCTACGGTGAGCGCTGGAAGTTTCATTTGAAGCGATGGCTTGAGTAAGTCTTGTGAAACGTGCCAAGATGTTTTAACGCAAGTGTCAGGCACGCGTCAAAGTTATTGCGCATGAACTGGCGAATCGATAGTGTAGCGAGTGGTGGTCGTGGTAGCAGAAGCTGTTTCGGGTGAGTGAACAAGACTGCCGCTGCAGAAGCTGCGTCGAGCGCGCGGCAGGCGAGGGAGAAAGCGGCGTCAGGGTGCACTGCTAAGGGAGCGTAACGTCAATGCACACCTGCTGCATGACCTACTTGGCACCGCTCCAACAACTGCAGCAAGGGGAACGCGTTGCAGCTCGTTCGTACGGATGTACGTACGTATGGCATTACACACGTGATCCGAAGAACTGCTTGACATCTAATACACATATGCACGTAACACAGCCTCATGACGAGCGCGATCCGTAACACAAAGCACAAGCGCACACATTTTACGACATTTTTGTGCGATCGTCAATGCCAGACATTGAAAAATTTCTTCTGCATTGGCCGTGGATGAGCACCGTAAGCCTGTTCACCACCGGTCCTCATGGGATGGGACGCCTAACGTTAGTGTCAGCTGGTAGTATTCAGTGAGCGAAGAGAAAGAAAGAAAAGGAAGAGGAAAGGCAGAAAGGTCAACAGAGTTTCAGCTCGGTTCGCTACCCGCGTGTAAGCGTGAGAGAGAACAGAAACCAGATGCGCTTCACCGAAGAAACTTAAGACTTCATTCAACACATCAGCGGCGTGTCACTGCAAGGCACAAAAGACAAGACAGCATTACAGGAAGTTGGTGGTGTTTCATAGCCAGCCCGCACACGCAACAATATCGACACGTGCATAGGCGCACAGGCCGTCAGCATGGCGGCAGGACGCCCCGATCTTAACATGTAGCCTCCAGCTCGCGCAATGCCAAACAGGCTCACTGCGCTGAAATATTCATATACAAGAGTCAAATGAGGGCAAGTGCTATATTATATAGCACAGAGAGAATAGAAAAAAAATAGTAGGAATCAGAATTGTGAATGCATGAAACCGTAGATTAAGCTCATTGGATAGTTCTTTCTGACAGTTGTCTCGCACAAAGACAACGAAGTTTGGTTTCTAGACAATGTAATTGGGTCTGGTAGGAGAAGCAGTGACATGTGATATGCTGAACCGTCCCCTCACTGGTGCTTCAAAGTTGCATGCTGTAGTATTGGCCATTGACTTACGATTCAAATAAGCATTCAACTATGCCACGCCAAACCACATGCAACACCGCGAAGTTGCAGCATGTCTTGAGCATCTGCATGGTAATCGCAGTCAAAAAATAGGATAAAATAAGATGAGCACAAGATATTGAAACCGTGTGTATTCCAGTGAATAATTCTTCCAGGGTCCACCACCACCTCACGTTACGAGACGAAGGATTGGTTTCCTCCTTACCATTTCTATCTCTTCCCTAGGCGATGTATCTTCCTCTACAAGTGGTTATGAAGGGTAGAAGAAAAAAAATACCGACCCGTAACTGTCTCGTCTTACGGGGGCACCTCAACAGGTCGGCACAAGAATTGGCGATGGGGAATAAAAGCTAGCGGAGAAGATAGGAGGAGAAAAATGAATAAGTACTCTCCTCTGCCAGCCGAAAGCGTGAGCCCTCACGCGCACTGAGCAGCCCCCAGTGAAAGCCACTGGGAAGGCCGGAGAAAATTCTCCCCTTATAATGAAAACGAAACGAGCCAGAACGGCGCCTTTAGAATAGCGTTCCTGGGCAAGTAGTTGAGGCACGCGAAAGAGAGGTTTGTGGAACTCATGGTTTGAAGTCCTGAGAATCTCCTAGGGAGCATTTTCAGCCTATTTTTCAGGGGTGGGGCGTGGGGCGATGGCTTCGTGCGTGGCAAGAGACGCAGTATATAATTCATGGGCCGGTGATTAAGACGGTATCAGCACAAGCACCGCAAGTATGGCCGCAGGAAGTGGGGCCATCACTGCATCACTGCTGGAATAGTCGGCGCGAGCCGGCGCACTCGTAGGACCAGGCGAGGTGGTTGCAGAGTTCGTTCGGCCGCCACCGGTGCGTATCCCACAGAGCGCCCGCATCGCCTCGACTGCAAAGACCACCACGCAATGAAGAAGCCATGCTGCCCGTCTAGGCAAGTTCAGCTTAGGGCCACTGTCAACTAGACTCTTCGGATGGCTCCTTGACTCGCCGCCAAGCGCTAGAACGCGCCAGGACTACTGCGAACAACACCGACACGCGGGGCAGAGCTGTGGTTGACAAGGGCTACTCGTTTAGTGCATCCTCGCCCCTGATTTCTCGAACGCGCGTGAACAACGACAGCACAAGCACTCGAGCCAAGCAGGATTTCACACTTCCCTGCTGCACGCAGTCACATAGTCGTGAAGATACAAAATGAAGTGAAATCAGTTGATCACGTACGATAGTGCTGTGAGACAAGGAAGAACGGATGGCTGGTTTCGTAGCAAAGCAGTGAAGGTATCCAGTTCACATCTGATAATTCGCATATATGAACCAATCGAGGACTTGTACTTCGTAAACGTAGTGAAAATTGCTGTCTGCGTTACTAAGTGCGCGAAAAGAGGAGAAACGTCAACAGAGAATAATGCGCGCTTGTTCTTTTTGTGCTTTGAAAGGCTGATGAGGGGCTCTTTAATTGGAGTTATACCGAAAAACGAGCTATGATTCGTATGAATGTTTAATAACCTAATTTCAGCGCCCACTGACACATGGACAAAGAGAGCGAACGACACCAGGGCTTTTTTTTTTCTTTTTACCACGAACTGAAATCTTTATTCATAAAAGGAGAACATAAACATATATACCGACGCAATCAGCCACTGCCCATGCGCACTGTCACAGTTGCAAAGTCCGGGGCTTTCGTGGTATATCTGCTGCACTCATTATCCCCATTCAGCAGCTACACTTCTTTCTTCCAAAATAGTCACTGACGGGTGGCTGATACAAGATGATTGCCTAACGTTGATGCCAAATGCCTCCGCGTTTTCTCGTGCGGTACGGTCATTGTGCCTACACAAAATTACTGTATTCGAAAAGCGTGCCTCGCACACACATTCTGCATTGGGCATGTCCAAATGCGTTAGCGGCTTGCCCTGTGAAAACAAAAGGCGTATGTTTATGCAGCAGCCAGTCTACTCCACATACGATCGTCGACATGCCAGAGAAATACAGTTAAAAAGGTTACATGCACAAGAACAAAACCAACCTTGCCGTAACTTTGCAAGTTTGTGTGCTCCCTCGTCCGACCGCACCGAAAGTTTTCCCAACCATGGGGCACAGCTTAGTTAGTTTATTCATGACCGTAAAAAAACACTTTAGCAAATACCTACAGGTGGTATTTTCAATGCGGTGTGACAGCGCATGTACGAACAGTATCACCACTGCTGCCCTTCGTTCACGTTCCTGCTGGTGATATTGGCTGCCTTTATTATGGTTAATACGGCAACTGTAAAGTTCCTGCAAAACAGACTCATGAAAACTGGCGTGTTTTAGCCTAATAACCTGCTCCCTGAAGCTTTTCTGTGCCAAATGACGGCATAATTTGGTAAATGTGGATTTCACAGAAGATATGGCTACTGCGTTTTACCATATCTTGGAATGAAAAGAGTGGTAGCTCAGATGGGGCTTACTAGATCGAGGAGCGTACATAAAACATGTACGGTTGGCTGAAAGAGGATGCTGGGGTCGTTCCCTCTCTTTGTCCGTGTGTCAGTGCGCGCTGAAAATAAGTTATGCTCTTTAATTATTTACATACACAGATACACAAGAGCACTGAGAAAAGAGGGAGAGGGCGAGTCGGCACCTATCACCAAGGGGTGGAGCTTTCACAACGCTTGCCTACTTTTTTTAGGGGGAGCAAGGAAATAAAAGAAAGGAAGACATCAAGAGAGAGGGCAAACCAGTCATAAGATGAAAGTAAAAGTGACGATGAGTTGGACAAAAAAAATGTAGAACACTAAAAAAAAGCGTCTACAAATGGGTGGCCTGGCTCATTGAGTTCATTGAAAGGGCGCCTGTACTATGCGATATCAGTGCACGTTAAACAACACCAGATAGTCTAAATTTTTGTAGAGCTCCACTCACTATGACGTCAATCATATTCATATCAAGGTTTTTGGAGATTACACCATAGAGAAAGAAGAAGACAAGAGAGGACACTCCGCGAAACTTGGCCTCAGGAAGTGCGTCACGATTACGTAACCAACTACTGCTCGCATCAAACGTCAGAAGGCGCAAGCGCAAAAAAAACACACAAAATAATAATTATAAGCCCAAATTAGGTATGTTCAATATACACAAAAACAATTTATTCAACACACCTTACGCGATTATTTTTCTTCAGCCGTACTGTCATAAACACCATCTACCCAGCGACAAGCCCATGCATGACTGACAGCGAGAAGCTTTCGTCGCTTTCGTCAACGTCGGCTGCGTCAGCGTTTTCAAGCGTGAAATAACAGGTGAGGCACGTTTTCAAGCGAAGCTTGTTGAATGACATGCTGTTGGTCTTGTTCGGTCATTTTTTTTCAGAAAACGGTTACACCTGTGCGAATAAGACACCATGCAAAAAACATAGAAAGATGCACACACACACGTTGCGCTTCGTGTGTGCGAGTTTGTCTCTTACGTGGCGTCTCATTCACGCAGTTGTAACCTTTTTCTGAAGCTTGTAAGGACTGGGAGGTTCGCTAAAAAGAAAGTTTGTGGTTCTATGCGGCGGCTAGACGGGAACATTGTGCAACGTATGCAGTATAGCAAAGGCGGCACGGCGTCAAGCCGAGGCGACGCGTGCTGCGTCTGCCATTGACGCGAGCGTCTGTAGGCTGAGCATAGCTGGGCAGCTAGGTCATAGGGTCGGTGGCTCGGTGCAAAATATTGAGAAGCGTTCGCTGGGCCTCGCATGCTTCACGACACGTTTCCCAAAGGCTCGCAACACGAATAATTCTTGGTGTGCGGGAGGCAAATCCGGACTAGCCAACTGGCCATCATCTTCGTTTCTTCGCTAGCCTTGTGCCACTAGTGCAAGCTGCCCACAAATTTTTTTGACGTTTCCAATATAATTTTACCGCACAAATTTCAACTACGATTTTTCTTCCCAATGTACTGTGCTGATACTGCGTACGCTCGAAGGTGTTCTAAAGTTCCCAGGCCGCGATACCATTGCATTACAAGGGATAGCGGCCTGGAAACTTCTGAGGATCTTTGTACGTGGTCTTGACGTCTATCTTTGTAAGTCAGAGTTTTATGGGTCAGAGATGTATCACTGGTTTTGTATTGTGCATCGATTAGCTAATCATTCAAAGGGGTTCGTTGGTACACTTATGACGTGCACATATCTTTTTCGTAATTTGACAGCGAAGCATCCACTTACTAACATTTTCAGACCACACTCATGCCATGCCGTCCGGCGGTCCAAGCTACGGCAGCTACTGCTGTGTATCGTGGTGCTTCAACAATGGCAAAACCTACAAGAAGCCTGAGACGAGTTTCTTCCGCATACCACGGGACGGCAGGTGTGTTAAAGCTTTTGTATGGTTTGCATGTATTTAGGCTTACTGTTCGTACCTGCTCAGTGAGGCTAACAATAAAAAATCACTATTCAAGCACTTCCCCTTTCAGCTGGTAGTTCATTGTCAATGCAGGATGAAAGCATGGATGCAGTATGCTGGACGCGATGATCTCCTTAGTAAGCCGGCCAGCCTATTGTACGCAACGTACAGGGTTTGTAGCGACCATTTTACTGCTCAAGGTTTCATGGACCCTGGGCACACAAGGCTTACAAGAATGTCTGTTCCCAATGTGCAAACAGCTGCAGCATGTAAGTGATTGACTGAAACTCAAATATGTGTAATAGCAGCCACTTGTATTGAAGCAGTGGCGACAGTTAACCGCGAAGATCTTTGTAGCCCGTAGAGAAACCTCACTATAAAATTAACACTTGGTAAGTCTTAAATTTTGTGAACTATGGGCTATTACCTTCCTAACAGCAGCCTCCCATTTCTGTTGTTTTTTGATGCTCTTGACCAGCGCAACTTGTTTTGTAAGACTTTCAAGGGCTATTTCACGTTATCTTCAAGCCTGAGTGCACATGTACATATACCTTTCATCGGTGAAAGCTGGCACTGTTGATAATTCCAAAAATCACAAATTACTTGTTTCCTAGTTGGTGCCTTCTCTTTTCCTCTACGTTCGACCAATTTGCGCATTTGAAAGAGCTGTTTAGGTTTCCCCATGCTACATGCTTTGTAACTTGTACCAACTGCACATATATGCACGTTCTCCGAGCGTCGCTTCAAATAGTGACTGTGACATGACTGCAGAAGCTGCAGTGCAAGGTGCGGATGAGCTTCAGTTTGTGTTATTTTAAGCCTCTTACTGACACATTGTCGTAATTTCATTTCTTCAGGACCTGCGGTAGAGGCTTCAAAAAGCGGCTCCCACACATTGAGGTGCCCCGATGAACAGGGTGCGTTCAGTGTCGCGATTTCTTTTTTTTTTTACCCAAATTGACTGTTGGCCAAACCTCTGCAGGTGGCAGCTCCCTTGTAGCTGGTGAAAGAATTTCTGCTGACTTCGTCTTGCCGGAGAAAACCTTAACCAGTCGTTCAGCTGTCACAAAAGGAACTTGTGTGACCGGTAAGTTGTATGTTCACTTCAACACCAGAGTGGATTGATATTGAGACTTCCGCAGGCCGCTCGCAAGATTGTTCCGACAGCACTGTCCGAGGCACTGAACAAGCTTCACAAGACCCTCCAGAAGATGTCTCCGCCAACAGCTCCACGTCTGAGTGCCCTAGAGAAAATGGTGACTATGCTTTTATTGCAGCTGTTTTTAATGTGCTATATTATGTTTAGACATTCTGAGGAAACTATCCTCAAAAGGACACTACGGGTGCACTTACAAAATGTAAGGGTGGGCTCTTAGTGATTTTCATTTTTTTGTGCATTGTCAACATTGTGATTGGTTTGTTTTTAGGTAGTGGAATCAAAAACTTTGCACCACAGAAAGTATTGCATCTTGGGTCTGAAACAGCGAGGAAAGTGCTCGTATGGGATTAGTTGTTCTCCGCTTTTACATCCATTTTTTCGTTTATTGCAGTGCGTTCCTGTGTGCCAGCGACAATGTCTCCATCAATGAAGTACAAGCAAACCATTAAACATCTGCAAGCCAAAGTAGCAGCACAGCGGAAAACTATCAAAAGACTACGGAGACAGCTTCACCAAACTAACCACTCATTCGTTGCATACATTGTTTTGGTTACCCGCTATGAGGAGTAGGGACACTGTGTATTCGCTCGAAGTGATTTGCATAACCTTAAAAAGAATGTTGGGTATCCTGTCTGTATTTTTGTAGCAAATGCGGGCCAACTATACACTTTACTGTGGGTCGCTTGGTCACTGTGTATGCTTTATCTCTTCAGCTCAAGTAATATATCGATAACAAAACCGCTTGTTGAAATGTCTTCGAGCGGGTAAGGAACACAGTATGAAGTGGGCACAGTTCACGTTATCACGCTTTTTGTATTTTAGCTTCTCATCAACCTCCTCATCTCGCCCATCAAAATTTTCAAAAAGAATACCCAAACTTGTAGCGTTTGATGGGGCTGCGGACGCTGCCATTTTTAGATGCGGAGCATCTAATACTCGAGGCTTGTAGTGCGGCGCCGTCCGCAAGCTTCCTCCTCCTTCTTGCACCATCTGTGCATCCCTTCCTCCTCTACACACCGCGCGCGCTTCACTCCTCCACCATCTGTGCAACCTTCCTCCTCTACACACCGTGTGCGCTTCTCCTTTTCACGAACATTCGCTAGCTGTATAATGTAGCGCGCATGCGCCGTCACGCTTCGAGAACATCGGCAGCTGACGCGCGCGCATGCGCCGTTGCGCTTCTCCCCCTTCTCGAACATTCGACAGATGACAGTGCATGCGCCGTCGCGCTATATATATACTCAAGGTCGGTGCTCGCTCGCTCAGTTGCCGCTCGTCGGTTGGTTTGTACGGCGCGTCGACGTCCAAGGTCGCGGTGAAATGAATTCCAACGAATCCACAAACACAATGATCGACGTCCCTTCGACCAGCGCCGCCCTTTCGCATACGTGTGTACGTGTTCACTCATTTAACACACCCTCCTACAACCACGTTAACCAATTTAGCCATCGACCCAAGTAAGTCGCGCTTTAACACCCCGTTAACCAATTATATGCTCCGCATTCTCCTCAGTGTTCCCCCGAGGGAAGCTGCGGGCAATTTTTTGTTATATAGCTTGTGAGTGATAACGTGCGATGTAGAGCCTTTGTGAAAAATAATGAGCCAAAGTGCTTTCCTTCTGCTATTATTTAGCCCTGTAATACCGCTCTCGTAACACCAATTAACGTCCACAATTCTGGGTAAGTGATGACTACAATATATTTTAGCTCGCAAGCGTCACAGCAACACCCAGACGCAAATCACTTGGGATCTTAAGTTTTTGATGATAAGAAGAGCCACAAGACCTGCCAGTGTTGTAGCATAAAGTTTGTCTTTCACGTAGTGAGCAAGCTGCAAAGCCCTACCTTTCTGAGGACAAGCAGGCATCAAGTCTGCTTTTTTTTTCATTTTGGGCTAGCTGTTCTTAAGCACAGCCAGCACACTGCAGCTTTGCCTTTCTGCTATATTGTGTCGTGTGGTTTCTGTGCACTCTTTTTTTTTCTATGCATTATTTTGGTTAACCCCAGGCGTGATTCGCGACTTCATTGCTGTGTATATGTCACTTCTTCCTTCTTCTTCAGCATTGTGTGCTGTGTTTTTGCCATAGATCCTTACTTACCCACGGGCCCGGTGTGTCATACTTCACCAGCTTCTCGGCTTCTGCCAACTCTAGCGATGTGTGCGTTGTCTGTGTTCTCTCTGTATTTGTTACAATATTTGTTACAATTTATTTGTAAGGCGAGATGCATTTGTTGTCAACCTTTGTCATATTGTGCTTTTTATATTCTCAGACTCTACCTTGCCTTTGAATAAAACATGGCGGATACTCTGTCTCTTTGACTGATATATACATTGATCACTTGTTCCAAAAGAACAAGTGATCAACAAGTGAACAAAAGAACAAGAACAAGCGCGATGAATAAAATCGTAGTGAATTATCACTACCTGCATCTCTCTTTATTATAACTTAACCGAAAAAGAAAAAAGAAAAATTCAAAATTTGCGCCAGTGAAACCGAAACAGGAAGCGCACGCCACTTGCTCTCACCAACCACCAGGTGTGCTAGGGTCGATTGGGCCGCTGGGGTCTACGGGAGTGTCCACTCTTCACGTTTTTTTATTTCTCTATAATTACACTAACATAATAATAATAATAATAATAATAATAATAATAATAATAATAATAATAATAATAATAATAATAATAATAATAATAATATTGATAATAATGATAGTATAATAATAATATATTATTATTATTATTATTATTATTATTATTAGTTGTAGTAGTAGTAGTAGTAGTAGTAGTAGTAGTAGTAGTAGTAGTAGTAGTATTACTAGTATAAAAAAGCCTCATTCTGTGAGCGAACGATTGCAGTTTCTGCGCAGCGTCCGTTTTTGAACGTGGTATGGACATCTAAAAGTATTACTTCACGAGTGAATAGTGCCACTACATCGACATGGTCACTGCTGATGATTCTACAATGACTCGTGAATCACTGAAATATAATATGGATATTTAGGATAGCCTTAGCAGGCGTTGCGGGCGTCGAGGACGCCATGCGAGTTTGAAGATAGCGTTTGCCCCCATAGGGAAAAATATTTACCCTCCCCGCAAACCATAATGCAAGGAACATACACATTAGCCCCGGCACCAGTGCTCTGCGACACTTGTGGGCTGCTATTTCGGATGTTTTCGGGATAGATCGCAAGCGCGGACGGCATCTTGCGTTACGATGCATGAGCTGTGGCAGCTACGACACCGCAAGGGCTTGCGGTGCGCTACTCTAAATATCCCTAATGTCTTTCCTGAAGCATTGGTGATAGTCCTGCCTCTTTAACTTCACAGTGTCAAAGAGCTCATTTCGTGGAAATTCCAGCATCGGCGTTGGTGTCGCCGTCGTTGGTTGTGAGCGAAAAATAATCATAGTATGCGTGACCGAATAATGGAGAAGAATGCCAACAATTCGAAGAATGAATAAAATCTTGGGTCAAAATGGGGATCGAACAGGGCTCGTTTGGGTCCGAGTGGGAATCAAACTCGAATCGTTTGCGTGGCAAGTAGATGTGCTACCCTACGGCCATGCGTCTGCTTTTAAATACATTGAAAATAACTTTATATGCTTGGAAATACAGTGAAAACAGCACATGCTTCACAAACACCCACGTCCTGAATACATGCTTATGAATGCAACATAGAATATTGCAGTAAAATTGCATGGTACGAGCGCCCATTGCGATCGGGATTCAGAATATGTGATTACCATAATGACTCGTGATTTAAAACTGGTACCGCAGTACAAAAGGCATACATGCTACTGCGCCTGTTTTCCTAAAGCCACGTAGTAAGCCCATAGCAAGTTCGGAAAAGTTCCATGCACTGAGTGTCTGAAGTACGCACTATATGCATTCTCGTTCAACTCTGAAAGGCTAAGCTTTAGGGTCTCCCAATTTTTTCACACACAACTGCGTACGTGATTCATGCAGTAAAGGAAACCTTACTTGTACCAATCAGATACTGGAATAATTAGGCGGACATGCATAATACTACGAGTGCCAAACAGTCGCAAATGAAAAATAAAGAGAGGAAAGAGTGTGACTCAAAGCGGAGCTCTTTTGACAAGCACGCATTTTATCTGGCTGGTGTTGCACATACTGTTAAACACAGAACCAACCCTACATTTGAAATTACCATGCTTGATACATGGAAGCATCTGCTGCTTTGCGCTTTTTTCGAGGCTCAACTATGGTCACTCGGACTGTAGGAAGGTGCCCGCAAGACTCAAGGTCGGGACCATCGCCTGAGGTATGGGCTTGCGGTGGGGATGACCTCCGGGCTTCTGCCTACCTGCCTTGACACCAACAAGAATATAAAACAGTAACAATGTTGGCTTGGCCTGTATTTCTTCAATAAGCGTATGAGATGCGAGGCGGAAGTCTACCAGTGCTCAAGGGGATTTAGTCAGGCGTCGAAAATAAGACATGGTTACGAAAGCTAAACATGTCGTTCTGTTACTTCGACTTTGCTTACGAGCTATGCAAATTACTTTGTGACTTCGCAGTCATGCGTCTGTATGTGTTTCATGTATGATCAAAATACAGCGCAAACAAATAAATTTTCCCTAAAGAGCATTGACTTTCCACCCCTTCGTTTTATTTTTTGCTATCTTCTTTAGACTTGCCTAAAAATCTTGTATTTCAAAGTTCTAGCCTTCTTTTTCCCCTCTAACGTTCTTCGGGTATTGCACTCCTCGTTACTGCTGCGGTAACTACTGCGTATTGAGTAAAACATGAATCGCCTGAGGAGCTCTCCTACTTACGACAGTGGAGTTCTATGCTTGTTCTCTTTATTTTCCTTCCATACGCTCATCATCCCCGATAGTTGCTGCGGTTGCATTGGCCCCCGGCTTTCGTTAAAGGCTTCTATAAGGGGGCACGTAGGTTAAAGCCAGTGGAGTTGGTTGAAGCTCGACCACCCTTCTCAGCCGACTGCTCTGCTCAGCAAGTTGCTGCCGTGAGACCTCTTATTTCTCCGATTTTTATTTTTCTTAGGGCGCATGGCGTTATTTGTGCATTTGCTTTTACATGTGTTCTATTTTTCTGTGGAATATTTTGTAAATATCTGGCCAAATTAGGTATCTCGGGAAGAACTTCAGCAGATCGAGGACTTGGCTATTCGTAATCAAGAGAGAAAGGTACTATGATTATGCCGAACGCAGAGGCAAAGACTGCTATACAGCTGTGGTGAGATGGACCTTAATATATATGACTAGAAGTAAAATGAGTATGAAAAAAGTTCTTTTTATAGTTTTTGTTTAGGTTGGCGCGTGTGTTATTCAACAAATCAGGCGGCCGGGGTGACTGCAAATAAGCGCGTAGAGCCATCAATCAGCCACTTGGTTTTTGGTTACCAGGAGTCAGAACAGAAGTCTAACCAATGAAATGCGTTTAGATATACTTATTTGAAATAAAACTGTCTACAAATGCACCCGTGCAAGTAGCAAACGCTTGGCAGCATGAAAACTTACATCTAGAAAGGGTTACTGATTTCATTTGCACGCACAAATCAATCTTTTACAATCAAGAGAACGTAGGTTAGGTTACAAGTCTTGGTATTCGTGATAACATTAAAAAAGTATTAGAAACATGCCGTTAGCACATTTCAAAGTCAGTTTGCACATCGAGTAATACACAACATGACATGCTGTTCAAACTCTGTTTTAATTATCAGAGTTAATGTATAATGTCATTTACATGTATTTGTCGTTCATCATCGTTCTACAACAAGAGACTGTTTAATAAATAATTTACAAATTGTGCCTTTTCATCTCTTTGTTTACCTAAAAGTTTATAAAAAACCTTGATTCACACAACTACGATGGTATATTTGCAGTGCGTAACAAATGAGTAAACATATTCTGTAAATAAATTATGGAGTAGCAAACAAAATAGGTGCTTTTTTACCGGAAAGCAGCACTGTCTTGCATGGCCAACGTAAAATTACTGCTCTTTCACCGACTCACTCAAGCAGTATAAAGTGCCGCAGAATTACAAACTTGAAACAGTATTATACTACTCACGAAGACTGATAATCATGTTAGAAAAAAGCGCGTACTCATCAGTTACATGACATGCATGTCATGGTTTTCACGGACAGGTCGGTCCCTTATGTTGGTCAATAAGTCACGTCATACCATACCAGTTTTTCAAAACGTCATGGAAAGGAAGCACCACAAGATCAGCAAGAACATGAAGTTTAAATTATGAAATCACGACATTCATGCCACGATGTTCACATTAAATGAGCAGCATTTCTTAGCAAATTTCGGCGACATTAAGCGTATCTATCTATCTATCTATCTATCTATCTATTTATCTATCTATCTATCTATCTATCTATCCATCAATCAATCAATCAATCAATCAATCAATGAATCTATTTATCTATCTATCTATCTATCTATCTATCTATCTATCTATCAAGCCGCCTACCACTTTTAGCTATCCTGGCCATTTGTATAATGGTATCCATACCAAACTTGGTGTACCATAATATGACTAGTGTATGAAGAACATATCTGACTAGTCATAACATGAAAATCTTTACATGTGTGTCAGAATGTCAAGATTTATATTTCATGGTCCTGCAGCTCTTGCGGTGGTTTCTTTCACATAGCAAATCGCAAAACTGATATGGTATGGCATGATTGCATGGCGAACACAAGCGACAGACCCCAACATGAAAATAATGACACGCGTGTCATGTAACAACATGAATACATGCCAGGCTTACGTTGCGCTCGGGGCCATTTCGTTAGCGTCACATATATGAAATTCGGTATAACGGTACGTGAATGGACGAGATAGGTAAATCACACATCCAAACATAATAATCACGACAAGCGTGTCATGTAACAACATGACTACACGCCACACTCATGATGCGCTCGCGACCGTTTCGCTAGCGTCACATATACCAAATTTGGTATTAAAGTACATGACTAGATGACACAGGTACGTGACTGGCGCAAACATGATAATCATGAGATGCGTGTCATGTAACAACATGACTACATGCCACGTTCATGATCAGCTGGCGGCCGTTTCGATAGGTTCACTTAAACAAATTTGGTATTACGGGATGGTAATGCTTGACGAAGGTATGATACTGGTTCAAACATGATAAAAATGAGATGCGCGTCATGTAACAACATAACTACATGCTACGGTCATGATGCGCTCGCGGCGCGAACGCCGCGCTGCTTTGCTTTGACGCATGCGCGATTAAGTGCGTCCGGCGTCCCTCCGTCACAAAAAGAAGGAGACGCATTGCTGTCAGGGTAACGCATCAGCGTAAAATGCCGAAATGCAGCATGTTACAATTCGCGCTGGTTGTCATCGGGCCAAGCCGAAGGACGCTGGTCGCACCTGGAATCAGACTATACAGTGTTTGCGTTTCGATAACGTAGCGCCGGTGTGCCCAGCGTGCGCGCGCATCAACGCTACGTTGGAGTATATAGGGCCCATGGTGTGCTCGTGGCCGTTTCGTTAGCTCCACATATACCAAATTTGGTGTTACGTGACTTCAACGAATGACAAAATACATGACTGGTGCAAACATGATAATCCTGACACGCGTGTCGTGTAAGAACATGACAACATACCGCGCTCATAGCGTGCTCACGGCCGTTTCGCTAGCCCCACATATATTGAATTTGGTATCACGTGACGTAAATACATGACGAAAATACACGATACATCTAAACATAATAATCATGACACAGAAGTCATGTACAGCACTATTTACCTCAACCTCGTAAAGTTGAGCTCATTTTAAAGTTACATATCAACATTTCTGATTCGTGCTTCGCACATCATCAATTCCACTATACGGGGGACCCGCCAATTTTTAGGGGAGAAGCTCCTTATAGTGGCACCCGTTCGTCCCTCGTAGCCGTTTAAGTTTGTAACAAGTATAACATTTTGACCACCAAGGTGGCGCCGGTGAGAGATTTCTTCTGTGCGTTGTTGAACAATAAAAAATGGTGCTCAAAGTACATGCCGATTGCTGATAATGGGGAATGAGAGACAGGAGCATTCGGCTTTTATTTAACGTGCACGCTGCAATCTTCATTAGCAGCCATTGGCATGTACATTGAGCATTATCTGA
Source organism: Rhipicephalus annulatus (assembly GCA_013436015.1). Lineage (NCBI taxonomy): Eukaryota > Metazoa > Arthropoda > Arachnida > Ixodida > Ixodidae > Rhipicephalus > Rhipicephalus annulatus. The sequence continues at coordinate 640,440 of WOVY01009408.1, read as the reverse complement.
CAAGAAAGGGTTGCTACGTTATACTCGCTGGCTGTAACCTCCTTAGTTTAGAAAGGTTTAGCGAGCGTTGAGCCATAGTGCCATGAATACAGTGAACTAGTATATACCATGAACTCGAGGCGGCTAAAAGTGGGAAGTAGATACGAAGTGCAAGCCGTAAGAAAGTAAAAGCCGAATGCTCCTGTCTCTCATTTCCCATTAGCAGCCATTGACATGCACATTGTGCTATCTGACAGGAAAAGGCTGCTACGTTAAACTCGCTGGGCGTAACCTCCTTGGTTTTAGGAAGGTTTAGCGAGCGTTGGGCCACAGTGCCGTAAATACAGTGAACTAGTATATACCATGAACTCGAGGTGGTTAAAGGTGGAAAGTAGACCCGAAGCACAAGCCGTAAGAAAGTGTGCGTGTGCCACCTCTTATTTATTAGTCCTTGGAATGTCCGCTGCATGGCAGTGCTTCTATATGGGGAATAGGGAGCCTTCATCTGCGCGCGTCTTCGTGTTTTAGGGTGCACATGGTGACAACTCCGAAGATGGTTGCTTACAACAGACTAACGTTCCCCAATATTTGACAGGCCACCATGTTGGTTCTGAGCGGTCACTCATTCACATTGAAGGCAGCGTAGTTTCAACAAGAAGGGGGTAGTTTTTTTTTTTTTTGCATGGAAAGTTCTGAAGGCTGAATGGTGGTTTTTTGAAGTTAGCCACGGTTTGACATACCAGGAAATACATTTTTGGACTCGACTTCGTATAAAGTACTGTTAAAACAGTTCGTTTCTCCCACCTGGTAGACCCACGGCGTTGGCGGAGTGAGGATATTTAGGGAGCCTATAATTGCGAGGGGAAGAACCACGATGTCACCGTGAACGGACTTCAATGTTTGCGCGACATTCTTGAAGTAAATTCACCTTAGCACTACAAACACTTCAAAGGCCTTCCAGATGAAGGCTCGAAACCGTGCTGTTTTTATGATGGTACCCATAACGACAGGGAAGGCAGATCAAATAAACGGGTAGCTCGCGATGTTCTCTGTAAACAAGATAACTCTGCTAGGCTGATTCTCATACCCTAATCATTGTTTTTGTCCGTAATATAATTTCCCGCAGCAAGTTTAGTTCCTGCAAAGAACTGTGTACAATGACTGCTTAAAAACCTTACAAGCTGTAAGCATTGTCCGAGGATAGTAGGGCACTCAATCATATTCCACCACCCCTCCCCCTCCACCCACATGCGTGTATATTAATCTAGAAGAAAAGCGAAAGGAAGCAACAAGGGACAAACCAAGTTTTTCCGGGTCAGATTTTATTGCAAACAGCATCCAAACGTCATCTGGCCTTAATTTCTTCAAGCCTTCGTGCCTCCTTTGCTGGAAGCTTGTGTCCTCGCAGTGGGCCTACAATAAAGCAATAAGACGAAAAGCCATACACGGCTCCTACCACATATACGGAGTCCATACACATTTTCTCTACAAGCACTAAATAAAACTGAGTTTACGATATCAAATCATCTGTGTGGTTGGTTATGAAACAAACAGACGACAAAAATAACGATGCAGCACATAAGGCATATTTGAATTATGGGCTAACAACCAATTTGCTTAGTGCACACATACTGCACCGTTTAAGACCGACAGGCAGACAGAAAGACGGAAGGACACGAACAGAAAATCTGCCGCATTCTATGTTATTGAAGAGAAGTCATGTTTGCAATTATTGAGCGAGCTTCGGTGTGGTTGCGCGTGTCATTGAAGGAAAGAACGAATACCCTAGGGCAAGCCGCACAAGATTTAGTTGTGTTGCAACTGTGCTATAGTACGATAGTCTACAGGGAACGCGTTCGTCGGTTCGTCTGTCTACCTCTCCAAATGCCCTTCCTTTCCGAGGTGAAATCGCAGGAACGCGAACACCTGCCTGCAAAAGAATACGCGAACGGGAGGGAGGGGGGGTTACGGGCCAGGCGTTTTCCGCGACGAATGTAGCGACGGCTTCTAAAACCGACAAAGTACAGATAGTGAATGCATGCAGGCCCGCGCATTCGGCTAGTCATATTATTCGATTGGTGAACGGCGCTTCGACTACGAGGATAAACAAGCATACTAAACTAGTTTCCTCTCACATAGCCTGGCGTAGCTGAACGAAGCCTGATTCATTTTTCTACTGTGCACGTTGTCATGTTTACTTTGCTCAAACTGCTTTTCGTCGCATGGATAAGCCAGCCATTTCACGAAATTTGCGGTAATATGCTCAACCCACTCGCAATACAACGGGTACTCACCTCTCAAATACGGGGAGAAGTAGTCTGCTCCAAGCAATCTCACTTCGCTTGTGTAATCCAGAGTTTCCGTTGGCTAGGGCAAGTCGGGAAGCGGGAAAGTCTCTAGATGGTCTTGCATTGCGGCACGCAGCACCCTGGCATTTACACTTCAAAGTTCTTGCAGGTGCGCTTAGTGCGAGGATAGTGTCGTAGCGGAAGCTACGTCTTCGGTGTAGTCTAACGCAGCTCATAACGAAGCTTGCACACCCGCGCCAACACGCAGCTGGTGCAGTGCGGCGGAGCAGGAACGCCTGGCCGCAAGAACCAACATGGCTCTTGTTGCCATGAAAATCGAAACTGGCAACATTGGATGTTAGCGGGTGGCGGCAAGTGGTGGGTCAAAGGCTGACACCACCCTAAAACACGGAGACGCGCGCACATGAAGGCTCCCTAATGGGAAATTTATGATGAAAAGATGCGAGATGGTAGTACTTGTAGTGTTGAATAGATGGACGAACGGACACACAGACAGATGCATGGACGGACGCATGAACGGACGCAGGGGCGGATGCATGGACGAACGCAGGGACGGACGCACGAAAAGACGCACGCCCGGACTGGCAGATGGACGCATGGACGGTCACACATACGGACGCATGGACGAACGGAAGCAAGAACGAATGAACAGACAAATGCTTCGCCCCACTCTCCTTCATTCACTCTGTGGATATGCTGCCAATTTTTTTTTTGACACCGTTATAGAAACGGCCAGGAGAGCTAAAAGCCGTAGTCGGATAGATAGATAGATAGATAGATAGATAGATAGATAGATAGATAGATAGATAGATAGATAGGATCAATATCGCCGAAGCTCTCTAAGAAATGCTTCGAATTAAAAAAAAAAGCACTGCGGCTGACCTGCCATTATGTTTTTGAAGTGTGATCGTACTCCCCGAAATATTTAAAATAGACAATGCCAATGGCAACTCAAGCACGCAAAGTGACTCAACTCAGCAGTGCACATCTGCTGCATACGAGAAACAGCATACAGGGTAAAACGCTTTGCCAGTATTTAAGGGTAAACAGAAGAGCAGCGCTAACCGAGAGAATGTAATACTACAAACTACAAAGCAGCGTTTGCGTGGTAATGTCGACTGCACAGACGAATCAAAAGACCAGAAAAATTTCCAAAAACGCGTGGTTGACCTCCGTATGCAGGAATTCGTATAACATTAAAGTGAACACTAAGTGTGTCTCTGCAAAAGTATTTGAGCGTTTATTCTGCATTGTTTCTGCAACAGCAAGAAATTGCAAAGCCACGTTAAGAACAGGAAGCAGCTCCAAACTTGCAGTGCACTTCTAATGCGAAAACAAGCATAAGATTAGCATACGCACGACGAGCGTGCACGGGCACAGCTCCATACCTTAAAGGGACACTGAAGTCAAGTAACAATTTGCGTCAGAGTGAAAGCTCAATGTATGACAACATCTAAAACGACAATATTGTAAAGAAGAGGAAGTACTCCGGCGCAGAAGCAGCAGGATCGAGAGTGCAGCAGCGGCTCGAGCTCGTGAATTGCGTCTGGTGCATCCCCTTCCAAGCCTTCCAAGCATCAACCTCTCTACTCAATAAATCTCCTTTATAATTGGTGCAGGTGCTGGGTACCATGCCCTATACTTTCCCGCTACCATCCTGGAACTCCGTTCTCGACGGCTACCTTCTGCTATGCCAGACGCCGATCAGCAGACGCTTCTATCTCCTCCGGCCACCTGTCCAGGCAGTGTTCCACAGCGGGAGCCTCCAATCCAACCGACCACCACGCGCTGTGCTGGCTTTCGACGTTAAAAGACCCATCTGGCTGCCTCGCTTGCTGGGCGTTGAAAATTCAAGATTATGACATGCGCGTGGTTTATCGGTCAGGACGGAAGCATGCTGACGCTGATGCCCTTTCCAGTTCCCCCCTGTCCCAGAATGCCACAGTTGACTCCGCTTGCGATTCCACAATTTCATCTCTTGACTTTGACACCATTGCTAGCGAACAACGCAATGACCCGTGGACTGCGTCTCTTCTCAATCATCTCTCCGACACTTCTGAACTCCCAAAGACGCGAACGCTCCGGCGTCAGGTTCCACACTTCTCGATACGTGACACGCTTCTCTATCGACGCAACTACGCACCAGAGGGACGCAAGTGGCGGCTCGTCGTTCCACGAACCCTGAAATCACAGATGTGTTCCTCTTTTCACGCTGACCCACAATGTGGCCACGCAGGAGTCTTCAAGACCTACGAAAGGCTTCAGCATTGTTACTACTGGCGTGGTATGTATACCTTCGTCCACAACTTCGTCCGCTCTTGTGCCGAATGTCAGCGCCGAAAATCTCCACCACATGCCTCCGCCGGAGAACTGCAGCCTTTACCATGCCCTTCCCGACCCTTCGAACGGGTCGGAATACATATTTATGAGCCCTTTCCATTGACTCCGACTAGAGACAGGTGGATAATAGTTTCTATCGACCACTTAACGCGCTATGCTGAGACCGCTGCTCTTCAAACAGCTACAGCACAGGAGGTTGCCACTTTCCTACTGCGTCGTTTTGTGTAGCGTCATGGAGGCCCTCAAGAACTCCAGTGACCGTGGCCGCGCCTTCTTGTCCGAGATGACTGAAAAATTGCTCGCTGAGTGTGCTATTGTACATCGCACATGTACCGCTTACCACCCTCAAGCCAATGGGGTTACCGAGCGCTTTAATCGTACTCTCGGTGACATGCTATCTATGTATGTGACGCCTGATCACTCTAACTGGGACTTAGTTCTCCCATTCATTACATACGCCTACAATACGGCAACGCAAGCGACAACAGGCTTCTCCCCTTTTTACCCCCTATACGGCCGTCACCCCTCCCACACCATTGACACCATTCTGCCCCATCGACCAGACGCGTCCGAGTGCCTACCTATCTTGGACGGTGCCAGACACGCAGAAGAATGTCGCCAGTTAGCTCGTCGCTTTACCTGCGATGACCAAAACCGGCAAAAAGCAATTCATGATGCCCAGACCTCAACTCCCGTTTTCTTCTGGGTGCTCTTGTGGGGCTGCTAGTGCCGCATCGCACACCTGGGCTTTCTTCCAAACTTCTGCCAAAGTACGATGGGCCATATCGTATTCTCGAACAAACTTCGCCAGTAAATTACCTTATTGAGCCTCTCACACCACCGTCAGGCTTGCGACTTCACAACCGCGAGGTTGTACACGTCCAGAGGCTCAAGCAGTACCACGGTTCAACGCTTCCTGCACAGGACTAAGTCGCCAGGTTGGCTGCTTTTTTTTCCGCGGGGCCATTGTAAAGAAGAGGAAGTACTCCGGGGCAGAGGCAGCAGCATCGAGAGTGCAGCAGCGGCTCGAGCTCGTGAATTGCGGCTGGTGCATCGCCTTCCAAGCCTTCCAAGCATCAACCTTTCTGCTCAATAAATCTCCTTTATAATATTATCACAACAGTGCACTACTTACTGAGAAATTGAGGTGAATGCTCAGGAACACATGCGCCACATTAGGACATTCTCAAAATGATCCCTATGACATCAGACGCACTGTCTACAATTAATCAATAGTAATCGATCTAGCTGCACTAAATAAAGAACCTTACCTGCATCAAAAGACGCAATAAAATGCTGCCGGTTAATTTCTGTTTGATTTATGGGAAAAAAGAACCACTGGACGTTACTATGGCGAATGACACGAGTGGTTCAAAAATTCAATTTAAGCGTAGTTGTACTGAGCAAGTGATACCCTCTAGCGGGGCGCAGTTGAATAAAAAACGTCTGCGAACTCAGAGCCAATGGTGGGAAATTGATCGAATGTCGTTGTGACTGCTGTGGCTCCCGCTGCTTACGGTCTGCTGCTAATGACGCAGGAAAGCCGGCAACGTTGTGCACGGCCACAGTGAGGTGAGTTCGTGCGGTTGGTCCGCAACTTGAGGCGGGTAATTTGAAGTGCGCTAACCCGATGCGGACCATTAAAACGGGATTTTACTTCAAAATAGGCCCTTCCTGGGCACAAAAGCAACACTACGAGGTTTCTGAACCGTCATATCAACAATTAACGTGGACTTGATAGTTGCCTTCGTATCCCTTTAAGCGCGTTGTTCAAACAGAAAGAAAGACAGCATGAAACGAGCGATAAGTATAGACCGTACAAGTCCGAACAACTGTGACATTTCTTTCTGCGTCGTGTGTCAGCAGCGCGCCCTTTTTATTAACGCGGCCATGCCAGCAAGCGATGTGACTTTCGTCTACACCCAAATTACTTGTCTGAAAAGCGCGTGCGCAGTAGAAATAACGCTCCGTGAAGGCGACGACTTGTGGAGCGCACCCAACGCGAAGTCTTCGCGACATCACAGCACTAATAACGAAAACGCGATAACGTTTTGAAGTTCTGAACCCGCCAAACGTTTTATGGTGTATATATATGGCTTGCCGTTAGCACACCCCCAAACATACGCTCCGTGGTGTAGTTATCACCGCGCTGCAAATCGAGAGGTTGCTGGTTCGATTCCGCGCAAGAGATGCTTGCCGTTTTGTTTTTTAAAGACGCTAGTCTTTCTTGGGGACCTTCGGCGCAGGGGGGGGGGGGGGGCGCTGCGAGCGCTCGATGGTGACGGACGCACTCCACATCGCCTCCGTAGATTTCCTGCTATTTCTGCGGACATCCATCTTGGTACCCCTGAAACTTGGATTTATCGTCACCGCCAAGTTCTCCGCTTCGCCTAGACAACACCTTCGTCCAGGTGGGTCCAGTTTTGACAACTTGAGGGACGTCCTTCACTCCCGGCTACAACGCCGCCTCGCTAAGGGCTCTCAGCCCGGCGATGGCGGCCGCTAACGTGGTTACGGGCTATGATCCTACCTCAAGCCAAATGCTCTCCATGGAGATTTCATCCTCCGTAAACACTATGCCATCAGAAGATGAATACCTCGACGACATGGTGAGGCTGTGGCAACGCAAGCAAGCGAAATCGAAGCCTGCGTCTCAACAACAACGAGACGCCACAGCGGGCCACCATTCCCCAGCCTTGCAAGGAACGCCGGCGCGCCATCCCTCCGGTGGTGTGCCTACCTCTGTTCCGTCCTCGCAGCCAGCGAAGCAACGCAAGTGGCGTCCGCGTCAAACTCCTCGCCTCTCTCGCGACGACTACATCGTGGTAGTGAAACCTCGCGTTCCCTGCGAGTTACGCACATTTGTCCCGGCCGATCGCGCGGGCGACGCCATCCGCAGCTACCTCGGCGACCGGACTACCACGCAAATTCAAGTGTGGCCAATCTGGGAACAGAACATCTTAGTCTGCAGCACCACCATTTTGCCTATGGCACAGCGACTCCTCGGGGACTTCCAGCTGCAAGTGGGAGATCAGCAGCTGCCCGTTCGAGGCCACGCCAAGGCACCAGGGTATACATGCAGGGGCGTCATCAACGTAAACCCTGCTGAAAGCCCGGAAAAGATAAAGTCTGAACTGTATTGACCTCGAGGTACTATCCTTGCGGTCCGCAAACTCGGAGATTCCGCGGCGGCGGTGGTGACTTTCGAGGGCACGAAGTTACCCCGCTTCCTCTTCTACCACTGCGTGGCGACGTACATCTGCGCCTACAAGAAAACGGTCCAGGTTTGCACCAAGTGCGGTACCATCGGCCATCGACCACTTCAGTGTCCTCACCCCGCTCCAACGCAGTGTGCCAAATGTGGAACCCTCGCACCTGCTGGCCTCAATGCCCACGACTGCCACCCCAAGTGCCTCTTCTGCCACGGCGCCCATGAGACTGGGACCAGTGGCTGCACGGCAAAATATCGAAAATATCGGAAACGCAAGCAGCCCTCAACATCTCCTTGAGGGACCACCTCATGTTCGTCACAGCCAGACAGCGACACCAACCTGCATCAGTCGGCTCCACAACTCCACGCCGACACTCAGGCATTCCCACCGCTCGAAGCACCAGCGGCGGTACCTCAGGTGAGCAGTTGGGCAGGGAAAGCTGCTTCTAAGCCTCTCTCACCCCCTTCTGTCGATCCTCCTTCTCCCGAACTTGCGGCCCTTCGCCAGCAAGTTGCGGCACTTCAAAAGCAAAATTCTCTTTTAACTAAACAACTCGAACTCTTAAATAAGCGACTTCAACCCCAACAACAGTGTACTGCAAGGGCATCTGGTATTGCCTCCTCTGTCCAGGCGGCTACGCCAGCTACGTCCAAGCTTAGTCCTCGCGCTAAGTCCACTCCCATTAAACCACCGGTTCAAGCAACCAATTGTACCCCAGCACTCAAAACCGGTGCCACATCCACTCCAGAAGCTCTTGAGGCTCCTGGGGCACCTCAGGTTATCTTGCCTGCTAACCAAACTCTCCCTAGCGAAGAGCGCACCCCGCGCGTAGAGGAACGCCTCACGCGCGTCGAAGCTTCGATTAATCACCTCCTCACCAGCTTCTCGGTCCAACGCATAGTAGTAGAGGTTACCCAGGCTATTCAAGCCTGGGCAATCACCCAGTTTCAACCCAAGGCATCGCGTTCCCGCTCCTGCTCGGTGAGCAGTGAGGGTACAGCTCCACGGCGTCGTCGTAAGGTGGCTACCACCACCCCGCCGTTGGACAATCTGGCCTCCGTGCCCCTCCCTGCCTCTGAGGAATCCGAGCGGGACATGGAGGACCAAATATAAAACCTAAGACAGTCACAATGGCTACCAATCGTACGTCCCGTTGAAACATTGCGTCTAAATTCAAGATCATACAGTGGAACCTTGGAGGCTTCGGGAACAGGCGAAAGCGTTCACATCTTTCCCTTTTCCTCAGCTCACTTGGCTCTCAGCCGGCCGTCTTGGCGCTCCAAGAATCTGGCCCTGCTCCATCCCTTTCTGGATACTGCTCCTACGTAGGCGGCACCACCACATGCCTCCTCGTGCATAAAGCTTACACGGCGGTACAGATTGACCTCGATCTGGATCTTCCTTACGACTACTGCATGATATCAGTGCTGCCTCAGCAGAGGGGCCAACCATCAATACATATCTTAAACGTGTACTGTCCCCCTCGCCTTGCAAGGGCTTCGTTTGCGCATCTCTTCCATCGAGCGCTACGTATAGCGGCCCGACAACCACTGGTGATTGTCGGGGACTTTAATGCCCCCAGCCCTCACTGGGGTTACCGCTACGAGAAGGCCCGGGGCAGAGAGCTCAAGGAGCTCATTTCCTCGCTGAGCCTGACGCTTCTTACCGATCCGGCACAACCCACACGTTCCGGCAACTCGGTCACGCGAGACACATGCCCCGACCTCTCCCTCACCCGTCACATCCACGATGCTACATGGGAGAATTTAGGCGAAACCCTAGGCAGCGATCACTTTTTACTCCGCATTTGGTTCACACCGCGGCAGAAAATGCGCCAACACTGGGGCCAAGCCCGTCTCACCGATTGGACTCAGTTCAGAATGCAACCATTCCCCGCCAGCCTCTCCTCGACCGACTATGCAGCGTGGGCATCATACGCTCTCCATATGAAACAAGCGAACACTCGCACCCTTGCAACCTCTAATTTGACTCCTGCAATCGATCCACACCTCCTACATCTTTGGCACGCTCGCCGCGGGCTCATAAGGCGCTGGAAACGCAACAAACTTAATCGGAAACTTCGCGCTCGCATTGAGGCGCTCACTGCAGAGGCGGCCGCATACTCCGCACAACTTTCCGATGCTAACTGGGCAGACACCTGTTCGAAGGCTGCAAACCAGATGAGCTCTAAGAGTGCGTGGCGACTCTTTAGAAGCCTTCTCGATCCCTCCACCACCAGGGGAGAAACGCAACGCCAGCTCCACCGTGTTCTGCATGCCTTTCAGGACACTACGGATGAACTCGCGCGAGAACTTTGTGACCGCTACTTCTGCCGCACAAATGATCCCGCAGGCCCAGCATATACGTATTCCGGCGCCCCTAACACCGACCTCGACGCCCCATACACGCTTTCTGATTTACGATTTGCACTCACGAAAATGCGACGGGGCACGGCACCTGGACGCAACGGAATCACAGTATCGCTCCTGGCAAATCTTCCCGACCAAGCACACCTCTCACTACTCCACCTTATAAATTCGATATGGGACGGCTCTCCGCTTCCAACGGAATGGACCACATCGGTCGTGACATTCATTCCCAAATCGGCAAAGTCCGTTAGTATTGAGGCACTGAGACCCATCTCACTTACGTCTTGCGCAGGCAAACTCATGGAAACCATGGTTCGCGAACGCCTTTCCGCCTACTTGGAGGCCAGGAGGATTTTTGCCGACACGATGTTTGGCTTTCGCCCCCATCTGTCGGCGCAGGACGTCCTGCTCCAGCTTCAACACGATATCATAGAGCCGACTACTATGCGCCATAACGATAAAGCCGTGCTCGCTCTCGATCTCCGCGGGGCGTTCGACAACGTCAAACACAGCACTATACTCACTAACCTGTCTACCACAAACTGCGGGCAGACGACTTTCAACTACATTCGCGCCTTTCTATCACATCGCACCGCCTTATTCGCCTTAATTCTACCGAACACGGCCCGTACTTATTAGGCACGCGGGGTACACCTCAAGGGGCAGTCCTGTCTCCTCTGCTTTTTAACCTGGCGATAATGAACCTCCCCTCTCTTCTAAGCGAGGTCGAGGGAATACAACACGCAATATATGCGGACGATATCACAATCTGGACCAACACCGGCTCCTTAGCGCAAATCGAAGAACGCCTGCAAAAGGCTGCCCTTCTGGTGGACACCTACGCAGGTTCATGCGGCCTGGAGTGCTCTCCAGCTAAATCGGCTCTTCTTTCAGTCTCTCCGCTACCGCCGCCTCAAATTTTTCTTCCGTCCGGGCCCGTCCCGTCAGTGCAAAACATTCGGGTTCTTGGCCTTCACCTCACATCGTCCTTGGATCCAAAGGGCACAATAGCAGGCCTCAGACGCACCAGCGAACAGGTGAGCCGCATGATTCGGCGAGTTTCTACCAAGCGCGGCGGCCTCCGCGGGTCTCAGTCCCTCCGATTGGCCCACGCGCTTGTGACCAGTCGCGTCCTCTACGCCTTGCCTTACCTTCGCCTGCGTCGTCAACACGAGCACCAGCTGGACGTCTTTCTTCGTTCAGTATACAAACGCGCTCTGGACCTACCCATTGCAACTTCCAACAGCCGATTCGTGGCTCTGGGGGTACACAACCCCTTTGCAGAGATGCGCGAAGCTCATCGCGTTAACCAAATCAATCGAATGTCGCAGACGCCTTCAGGGCGCCGTCTTCTACACAGACTTGGCCTTAACCCGATATCTGACCAAGACCCTCTGCAGCCAGTACCAGAGCTCTGGCGTCAAAAGCTATGGGTGGAACCTCTACCCCGTAATATGAACCCCGACCTCCATCCTGGCCGTAGACTAGCACGCGCCGCGGCCCTTCATACGCGACACTCCGATCGTCCTGGTGTTTTCTACGTGGACGTCTCGGGTCCCTCCCCCTCGGGTCACTTCACGGCTGCCGTGATCACAGAGGGCAAACACGTAGATGGCCTCTCCTTTCGAGCAGACACAGTAACGCACGCTGAAGAGGTTGCCATAGCTTTGGCCGCCTCTCACCCTGCCTCACGCACCATCCTGACGGACTCGCGCTCGGCCTGTTCTCAGTACCTTCAGGGTTCCATTGCCCCGCTGGCGGCTAGCCTGCTACAGGCAGCCTCTTGGCGCTTTAACCCTCATCCCATTCGTATAGTCTGGATCCCAGGCCACTCGGGCCTGCCCGGCAACGAGGCGGCAAATGCCGCTGCCCGCGCTTCTCCTGTCCGGGCCGTTGCCTCTCCATTTCCCGAGACGGAATCTGGCAATACCAACCTAACGCGCTTTCGCGAAATTTTGGCTTATTACCGGGCTTCGCGCCGCCTCTACCCGGACCCCGCACGCGGTTTGGAGAAAGCGGACGAACGACTGCTACGCCGCCTGCAGACAAACACCTTTATCAGTCCGGCGGTCGCCAGGCACTTTTTGCCGGAAATCAATTGCACTTGCTCGACCTGTCATGTCCTCGCCGACACATATCACGTCGTCGCATCGTGCCCAGTTAATCCCGTCCCTTTCTCACCCCCTTTTCCTATCCCAACTAGAGAGGCTTGGGAGGAGCACCTGCTCGGCTGCTCTACCTTGGCTGCACAACGCCCCTTGGTGGAGCGCGCACTGGCAGCTTCCAGCTCCACTGGCGTCCCGGAATAGGGTCTTGCCACTCTAGCACGCCGATGGGCCACGTCGGCACTCTCTAGTATACTTTTTCTGAAATAAATGTTTTTTACCATCACCACCACCACCTTCGGCGCAAGAACTTTGGTCTGTCTGTACATTTGTCTGTTTGTGTGTCTTGAAAAAAAATGGCAGCATATCCACGGACTGAATGATGGATGGTGGGGCGAAGCATCCATCCGTCCATTCATACGTGCGTCTGTGTGGCCACCCGTGCGTCTGTTCATGCGTCCGCACGTTCTTCTGCGCGTCCGTCCCTTCTTTCGTCCATGCATCCGCTCCTGCGTCCGTTCATGCGTCCATCCGTCCGTGCAGCCATCCGTGCGTTCGTCCATGCATCTGTGTGTGTGCCCGTTCGTCCCCCTATTCAACCCTCCAAGTACCAACATCTCACATCTTTTAATCATATATTCCTCATATATAAGCACCGCCATCCAGCGGACATTCCAAGGACTGAACAAGAGGAGGCACACGCACACTTTCTTACGGCTTGCGCTTCGTATCTACTTCCCACCTTTAACCACCTCGGGTTCAAGGTATATACTAGTTCACTCTATTCATGGCACTGCGGCCCAACGCTCGCTAAACCTTCTAAAACCTAGTAGGTTACGCCCAGCGAGTACAACGTAGCAACCCTTTCTTGTCTTTTGTGCGTTGTTGAACAATAAGATATTCGCAGCGTGCGCGTGAAATAAATGTCGAATTTTCCTGTCTCTCGTTCCCCCTTAGCAGTCATTGTCATGTACATTGAGCACTATCTTTTATTTTTCAACAATGCACAGAATAAATCTTTCACCGGCACCTACTTGGAGGTCAAAATGTTATACTTGTTACACACTACTACAACGGCTACGAGGGACGAATGGGTGTCGCTATAAGGAGCCTTGCCCCTAAAAGTGGATAACAACAGAGAAATAGGGTAATGATTTAGAGTACTAGGTACTCTTCGATGGGAGAGTTTAAAGCCATCCCGTAGGCGTCACATTTGATGAGGCCAGGGTGGCACAAAGCACACCAAAAAGGTAACAGAGTGTTCAGAAAACTCCGTGGATTTCAGTCGAAGAATTTAAGCTTGAACTTGTAGTGAATACTCACCCTTAACGGTACTCTAAACGGCATCAAAGAGACCAACTGATACTCCAAATGACCGAACCCATCCGCACTACCCACCAATATGCTCAAGGTTCAGCGTGCATACTTGTGTGATTGTCAATCAAAAACAATTATTGCGCATATCTGAGGCACCATAGCAACACGTCAATATTATGTATGTGTATCTTTTATAGAAAAGGCATACATAAGTAATTTTAAGGATCGTAGCCTATATAATGCTGCAGTGGCCATGCAACGCTTGCACGAAACGGCGAGTTTTTCCAACGCTTTGCTAAGACGACATGATGGTGGCACCTACCCGTCGCCTTGCGTTCTACACCTTATAGCGTCAGAGATGGGCGCGCACCACGAACGCTCCCTTTTACAGGATAACTGCCAGATAGCGCTCATGTCTCACGTGTGACGTGACTTGATGCACTTATTCGCCTCCGCTGCACGTTCCAGGCACTCTAACGCAGCGCCTCCAGGATATCATTCACCAATTTTCTTGCGTAGAACATCCCATAAACGTTTTGTTCACTCTCTCCAGGTGGAAAACTATCGTTTTTCGACGGCATTCGCGGTGTAACATGCAGATACGGGGCCAATTTGTTTTTCTTTGTAATATCTTGCTATGTGTATTATGACATCATATCCATGAGGAATTATCAATTACATATCTGCGTGCCGTCAGTGACCACAAGGTAATCCATGCGGCTTTTGCGTTTCGACCTGTAAAACGCGATCTTGTCACCAAAACAATCCGTCTTTACGACAAGGGCAATTATAGTGCCATCAATAATGAATTGATATCTTTTCTTCCTGAGTTCGAGAGAATAAGCCATACACGCTCTGTGGATGAGAATTGGATTATATTTAGAGATAAGTTAGCCACTCTTGTCGAGAAATTTATCCCAAAAATAACGTTTACCGCAAACCGTAACAAGCCATGGTTTTCACGTACACTTCACAAACTAAGAAACAAGAAAAAACGCCTCTTCCGATCAGCCAAACAGTCTAAACTTCTGTCCTTATGGGAAAAATATTACGCCGCGGAAGATGATTATCTTAGAACCATTCGTAACGCCAAACACGTGTTCTTTCATGAAGAGCTGCCCAAAATGCTTGCAACCAGCCCTCGCAAATTCTGGGAGGTGATAAACCCTCAGGAGATGCGCACCACTAGTCTTTCAAATGCGCATGGCGATATAGTCGACAACAATGAATGCGCGAACCTTTTTAACGAGGCCTTTTTCTCTGTTTTTACGAATGAGAGTTCAGTTCCCGATTTTTCTTCACCTGCGCGCAGCACCGAGTCTATGCCCCCGATTGCATTTTCTACGGACGGCATCATTTCGATTATAGAAAAGATTAAGCTTTCTTCTTCTGCAGGTGTGGATGACATTAATTCAAAACTTCTCATAAATGTTAAACATGTGTGTGCCGCATACCTTACATTGTTATTTTCGCAGTCATTATCATCAAGCATTCTGCCAGCAGACTGGAAAGTAGGCAAGGTCGTTCCAGTCTACAAATCAGGTAACAGAGATTCTCCACTAAATTACCGTCCCATATCTTTAACAAGTATCCCCTGCAAAATCATGGAACATGTCATCTACTCCCATATCATCAACTTCTTGGACTCAATGCACTTTTTTCATCCTTCTCAACACGGGTTCCGAAGGGGTTATTCTTGTGAAACGCAGCTGGCCATTTTCATTCATGACTTACATTCTAACCTTGACTGCAACATTCAGACCGATGCTCTTTTCCTGGATTTCGCTAAAGCATTTGACACTGTCCCTCACAAACGCCTAATTCTTAAATTATCTCTGTTAAATCTAGATCCTAATGTACTTGCATGGATAACATCTTTCCTGACTAATCGTTCCCAGTTTGTGTTTGTTAATAATCACTCATCTAACCGACTACCTGTAACCTCAGGTGTCCCGCAAGGGTCTGTCTTAGGGCCTCTACTCTTTTTAATTTACATTAACGATCTACCATTGCATGTATCATGTAACTTTCGTATGTTTGCCGATGACTGCGTAATCTACCGATCAGTAACCAACATTCATGACCAAACACTAATTCAGCATGATCTTAACAACATACAAACATGGTGTGATCGTTGGTTAATGAACTTAAATCCTAATAAATGTAAGCTTGTTTCTTTTTCTCGCCACCGTAACCCTTTTGAGTTTACCTATTCCATCACTAATGTTCCCATACAATCAGTTCAATCATTCAAATACCTCGGCATCACCTTGGCTCATGACCTGTCTTGGCGTCATCACACTACTAACATCATCTCGTCTGCTAATAAATCACTCGGATTTCTCAGACGACACTTACGCCATACTCCGCCTCACGTCAAGACGCTTGCGTACAAATCATTTATCAGGTCCAAACTCGAGTATGCATCTTCCATCTGGAGCCCTCATCAATCATACATCATAAGAGAACTCGAATCACTTCAAAATCGGGCTACCAGGTTCATTCATTCTGCATATTCGTACGATATCAGCATCTCATCTCTAAAGGCGGAATCAGGTCTAGAAACCCTTGCTTCACGCCGACAGTGTGCCACCCTCTCTCTTTTTCATATGTTTTATTTCAGTTCACTGAATCATCCACCGTACATCACGCCCCCTCCGCACATATCCCATCGCACTGGTCATCCGTTACAAGTCGCAATACCACGTACCCGGACCACTGTATTCCAAGCCTCCTTTTTCGTAAGAGCAGCAAAAGACTGGAACGGCCTTCCTCACGCCATCTGTACCATCACTAACCCATCTATGTTTGCAGAAGCCATTAAAAACACCGTTGTATAGTTCTCTTTTTTTTTTTTTTTGTTATGCACCACCCCTTATGTAATACCCCTACAGGGGGTCTTTAAGGAAATAAAAGTGAAGTGAAGTGAAGAAAATACGTCAGCGGTGTGGTGGTGGTCCCCCCATAAAACAATTTTATGTTAATATTGCAGGCGAATGGTGAGAGAGAAAAAGACGCACTTTCAAACGAACACTGACACGGCGCGATGATCCATCAGATAAACCTTCTTCGCTCCGCCTTTCGTAGCGTATTCGTACTCTCTGCTGTTCTTTACGGGGCCATGAACATGGAAGTGAAGGTGACATTAAGACGGGAAAAAGTGGCACTCAATTGGCGTTATAATGCGCTCGTACCGCTGAGTATAAATGGGGAGAAAAAAAGTGACTTATGTTGTGCTAAAAAGTTATAGAGAAAGCGGATTTTCAATAAATATTTTTAGGGCTTTGAATTCTAAAACCAAGACATGAATATAAGGTTTGCGCCGTAGTGGAGGGCACTTCGCGAAGTGATAAGAGGAAGTGTTATGGCGTATGGTTGCGCAGTGCGCATTTCGCAATTGTGCTTGTGATAGACGTTTACAATATTGTTAGACGACCAATGAATTTCGCACTAATGCTCTTTCTTTACGACATTTGGTTTAGCTGCCAACCGAGAGAGGAGCTAGGCTAGTGATTTTGAAGGGGATGTGAACGCTTCCCGACTACACGTTCTACTTTTGAGACAAAGCTCTAAAGTCATCCAACAATCTCACCTAATGATCGACGAGTTCATCATCATCATCATCATCATCATCATCAGCCTGACTACGTCCACTGCAGGACAGAGGCCTCTCCCATGTTTCGCCAGTTAACCCGGCCCTGTGCTTGCTGCTGCCAATTGCCAACCCGCAAACTTCTTATTATACGATAAACACATAAACTAACGGCCAGTTTCCTGCACATCCTTGTATGATCAACCTGTCAAAGAGTCGACTGTCAGTAATAGGCATGTCTATACAAAACAGTTTATTCAGTTCACCTTCTCGCCATGCAGCCACCCATGTAAAACTTCACTCGCACACTACAATAAATAGTCTCGGCTGTTCGAATTTTCCATGGATTTATTTTCCACGTGAATGACTTCATCTGAGAGACCGATGCTAGACGGAATGTTTCGTACACAGGCGCAAACTACGTAACTCTATTGCGTGACGTCAGTCTCAGAAATACGACAACTTCTTTACACGCACTGACGATACTGCAACATCAATTTGCCAGTGACGATGACCGCTGCCACATTATTTGCTTGCCTGGCGATGGTGGCAACGTAAAAGGCAGCGTAGGTATCCGCGCAACGCAGCGCGAAGCGGCTCAGTGCTAACGAACGACCGTACAGGGTCATTGGATTAATCAAGTCCGAACACATACACCATGCCTTCTCCCCCAGGCGGAGTACTTCGATTTTGTTGACTATACGGCAGGCGGTATTTCGTGCTTGTTTGGGTATATTCTCGCACAGTGGATCTTACAGTGGTTCTAAAGTGTAAAGAACTGTATACCCTCCTTCCGATGATGTATATTGCATTCAGAAGCTCTCAGGTGATGTAAACCTTGAATGGGTGATTGACAGTATGAATGGACCATTCATAGAAGGCATCACGCCGTTCAAATAGAAGAATTCCATTACAAGCACCGGATTGGAACAACATTTATGGGCATTTAAACGGACCTGTGACTCAGCAGAGAGACGTGGTCTTTCTGTTCCGACGTGGGAGTGGCCCGTAACGTGCTGAAGCGCGTTACGAAGGACCAAATAAAGTTGATTGATATGTGGGGTTTAGCGTCCCAAAACCACCATTTGATTATGAGAGACGCCGTAGTGGAGGGCTCCGGAAATTTCGACCACCTGGTGTTCTTTAACGTGCACCCAAATCTGAGCACACGGGCCTACAACATTTCCGCATCCATCGTAAATGCAGCCGCCGCAGCCGGGATTCGAACCCGCGACCTGCGGGTCAGCAGCCGAGTGCCTTAGCCACTAGACCACCGCGGCGGGGCGACCAAATAAAGTTAATCCATTCATCGTAAAATTATTTTCTACCAATGCGTGCGATGCCAACTAGCACAAATGACGTAGTTTATATTCATAACTTTTCGCCCTTCTAATTATCAAGCCAGAGCGTTTAATGTTAAATTCTTTGCGAAAAATTGTGCTCAAAGTTGATTCACCTAAGGTAGTTGTGTCTCGGTAAATACTTTCAAAATAGGGATACCTTTTATTCAACCTACTCGTAGAGTGTTGCGCGCAAGTTCCGTGATAGCCCAAGCTGCCTAACTTCCAGTCAAATTCGCTTCTTCACCTCGGTCACTGCACACGCTCCCTAACCTCATTTTAGAACGGCCTAGAAAGACCTGCCTGTAGGCCATTCCCAGGGCACTGCTTCAGGGGATCGTTCCAAGCTGCTACACACTCGCCAACTCGTCCGCGTTTCGAAGAAAATTACTTTAGGTGCACGTAATGCGCGTCCCTGGGAGTCTGTTAAAAGCTAGGAAAGCAAAACAACAAGAACAAAGTCAAGTTCACTTCACGCGCTTCCGCTCGAGAGCTTAGTTTGAAAGGCTTATGGAGAAGTTCACTCGAGCTGCGTCGAGTGCTTGCCACACAAATGAATGCAAAAGATAGTAGGAAGCATTCACGAACCTGTTCTTTATTCTTCGCAGTGAACCATCGACAGTTTAGAAGAGGTGTCCTTTGAAATTCTGAATATTTCTCGCCCTCAGTACTAATCTTCGTTATATTAAAACAGACATGTGTAAGAAAAAAATAAGAAAAGATAGAGGACGGTTCAGTCAACCTTCAAAAGTAGAATGCGATAGTGTACTCGAGCTTGGTGCACATCACCTACTCAACTGCTAGTCTCGCTGCGTTTTTCGGTGCATGCCTCAACCATGCCACAAAGAAAAAAATGAGGGTGCGTGAAACATTGGCCCGTCTAAAGTAACCTAGGACGCATAATGCTAGTGCAGTCGTCAAGTGCCCACTATGTCATAATGTGCCAAATACGCATCCGTAAAAGCACCCGCGAGACTATACGCAGCTATTCAGTTTGTTTATGCTTCTGCTGTTGATGTATAAGTATTTATTTGTGGTTCGTAATGAGTGATGGTGAGGGCTGCAATACACCCTCTCGTTGCGCACGATACACTTTGCACCACACGACATTCACACAGTGCTTTTTCCTGAAGCAGCTCAAATAAATAGCGCTACAACGTGGCAGAACACTTGCATGCCAGGCAGACCACCCAGCTTGAATTCTAACGTAGGCCTGAAGTCTAGTGTTACTTCATTTGATTTTTTCTGGGTTTCTCGGTCATGGACAACATGATCGTTTTTCACTCGCAACGAACAATGTCAACGATGCTGACACTAGGTTTTCTGCAAAACTAGCTCTTTGACACCTATTCGTTAAAAAAACCTATTGTGCACCTCACCACCTCACTTGTCTAACTCCTGCTACTTTGTAGGTCGTGCTCACGCCGCATTGTAAAGGACGAGGAGATACGTTTCTGAGAGTTTCTCAAGTTCTTCTACACGAGTCATTGAAAGGAGTTTCAAAATGAACGATGCACGCCGGCAGTTGGCCTAGCTTTGAAGAACATATATATATATATTTTTCAGTTTTGAGCTTTACGTATTCTTTTCTTGTTTGGTAGAGTGTACGAATATCTTAGAATGACACAAGGAATCAGGCAGGAGAAGTGTTGCTTTCTTTTGATTGTACCACTCGCGTGATGACATTTCATTCAACGTCACTGTTGATTACGAATTTAAGACATACGCAACAATTAAAAAAAGACAGGCAGAGATAGGAAGGAGCTCCGAATGCAAAACACGCATGTTACGCACCATGTAGCCCGAAAGTCAGGCACTCACACGCCTCTTTGACAAGAGAATGCACTTTCCAGTTGATAAAGTTCGCACCATGCGCAGCTAATTACCAAGTGCACTATTTAAAAAGCAATCGACCGCAGCTGCACCCTACTGTCTTCGGGGCAGCTTATCTCAGCCACATGGGCGACAATAATGATTATTGCCACTCAGTAACCAGTGATCTTGACGTCAGTGTGAAATTGGGCAAGCTTACATCAACGACTGTGTACTTACGAATGCAGGCGTTTCGTATTCCCGGACATGTCTAAGCCCCAACTTTTCAACTAAGCTTCACGCAATAGGACAGCTGTATAAATCAAGAAAAGGACACTAATGTGTATTTCTCAAACTAGATTTCTCAAAAAGCGGCTTCTTGTGGTTAGACCAAACGAGAGGTACTTTAAGGGGTGTTTAATTTGTCCATAAAAAGAAGGAGAAAGTGAACAAGCAATCAAACGAAAAAAAGGTGCAAAGGGCATCACTTGTGCTCTTTGGCTCTATCCAAGTAATGCCAGGATATGTGAAGGATGTAAACAGGACGAAAATAAAACTGGCCGACTGCAAGAACCTAACCTGTAACCTTCGGATAACGTGTCCGATACTCTACAAACTGACTTAGGACGATGATCGTCCTCTCTTTCCTTTCATGGGTTATATGTGTGCGAATACGTGGGAGGATTGGCCAGAGCCGTTCGTATAATCATGATGGTGAGTGTGACAATTCCTACGAAACCTGTGAAGAGTAGAAATATATAACCTCAACTATAATCATTACAGAAAGCAATTCAAAGAAAGCGTTTTCTCATTTCTGTGTCCTAAAAATAATTGCTTGCTATATTTGCGTGCTAAATTCATTTTGCTTGTGAATTCTTTCTGCAGTCTGGACAACTCGTAAACCATTGATTCAAGTAGATTATCAAAAAAACTAACGTGAAAAAAATCTGTGTTGAACTACAAATGATCTCATTGCTTACTATTTTAGTTGCTGTTTTCGAAGTTGTCACTCGTTTGGAACGTTGCCGATCCTATCAACAGCTGTTTACAGCAGCCCGTACAGTCGTATAAATAGCCGCAGGCATATACTCGTGGTATGCGACGTCGTCCGCTTCAAAAACAATGCCTCGTTGGAATTGCCTATTGCCCTCCACAATGCCTATCGCCATCTTGTGTGACGCACGTAATATCAGAACAAGCCTGATGCTTACAAGGATGCAGCGGAGCGTTAATAAAGGCGAACGTACTATTCATCTACAAAAAACCCACTCACTTACTGCATCCTCCAGATGTCCGACAACATAAACCAGAGCCCTCGTTACTGGAGAGCGGTACTCCAGCTCATTTCTTCGAGATTTACGGCTTCATAAAGTAAATGAATCGTGAAAAGGACCACTTTATATGGCGAACGTAGCCTCCTACGTTTTTGTTGTCCTCTCTCAAAACGCATTTTTTTCTTTTTTTACTACACTTGTTTCCAAGTCCAGTAGCGCGTGTGGGCTGTGGCCTCTAGAGAGCGAGCATGCCTTCAAGATTGAATGGAGTCATATTGCGGGAGGGTATAATGTGCCTGACTGACCCTTGGCTACATGGTGTGCGCAAGACCAAGTACGATGAGCCAGCCCTGTCGGCAAGAATGAAGAGTAATAGCCGCTTCCGAACAAAACCGAGGCCGTATAAACGAAAGGCTTGCATCGAGTCGAATATAGGACGAAAATAGTTTCTGCGCACAAAACCTGTATTCTTTAACGGTCTTCAGCAGATTGAGTGAGTGGTGGTTTGTGGTGCAGGGCAGGCAGTCACACGCAAAAGAAGAAACGAAAAACTCGTGTTTGAAAACTACATCGTTCACTTGATATGTAGAGAAAGAAACCATTATATTTAAACAGCGACAAAAAATAAACAAATGTCAGATACAATATGAAATAAAGAGAAGAATAAACGAAGAGACCCCACAAAGGTCACCCCAGTCAGTCCTTTCTAAATGATTGGAGCCACCACTATGGAGCTTGCTTAATCTTTTAAATTGTTACTACCTCTCCCTCTATTCGCAAACTTCCTGCTCCCGCCCCCCACTACAAGGTAACATGGTAGATAGTAGCCACTGGTTACTGATATTGTCTTCCTCTCCTCCTCTGTCTTCCTGCCTTAGACAAATCTCTTTTTGTACACTACCTCTTTCACGCGAAAAGATATTATAAGTTGAGCTACAACGCAGCAGAAGTAAATGTCGCATACGAAAATGAAAGAAAAAAAAAGCCTGGAAGCCATTTATGTACCCAAAGCCAGTATATTGCGGTTTCTCTCGACGGGCAGCTTATATCAGTAGCGCCTGGATTAGCTTTCACACACCACAATTTCATAAAACCCACCGTGGCGTTTTTTTTTATTTCGTATATCTTTGTCCAATTTGAGCGAAATGCCCTCCCCGTAAAACGAATGTTAATATTGATATTAGTAATTAGT
Organism: Rhipicephalus annulatus; assembly: GCA_013436015.1. Lineage (NCBI taxonomy): Eukaryota > Metazoa > Arthropoda > Arachnida > Ixodida > Ixodidae > Rhipicephalus > Rhipicephalus annulatus. Next base: position 617,599 of record WOVY01009408.1, on the reverse strand, counting down.
ACTGAATAAATTGTGAACGCTTCAGATATTTCTGCACACGCCACTATGAGAGAACCATAAGCTGGTTATGCAGGACAGGACGATGAGGGTCATCTGGGGGGTGGTCTGGAAAAGTGGTTAATTATTTAGAATACATGGTGCACTACTATTCCATCCTGTAGATCCAAGCCATCCTGTAGATCCAAGGTTATGTTTACAAAAAGTATTGAATGATTTTAATACTTAGTAGTCTGTTGAGGAAGAGCATAGCGCCTTCTCTTGGGCCTAACACTTGAGGCCGCGTCAACAAAAATTGCTCAACGTAAATACAAAGCGTTTTCCTGGCACGCCCACACAAATGAAATAACATGATTGTGGCGAAATGGTCGATAGAAAAAAACCCTTGGCCTTCGACTGGGTCTTTGTTTTCCCTGAAAATGTTCACAGTCTGTGTACAAAGCTGGAAACAATCCTCGAGAATATAACAGTTTATAAACACATTGATTTGAGCAACTTTTCGAAGTAACAGCAATGATGGTTTTCTTTACAATTCGCTGAATAATATTCGCAGATGCAACTTTTTTTTTGTATACGCACAGTCCGCAGTCTTTGCGATAGTTATGCTGTATATTTTTAACTTTGGAAGTGAAGTAGCTTATGGCGGAGTTCGATCCTGTGTGCGGCATGACTACCCATAAAGCACATGCGCGTTCCCTTACTCTCTTGCCTCTCTCACGCTCTTCCCTCTCTGTGGGTTCTGTAGGGGCATTTGCTGATCTCCCCACTGCTTCGCATGCACACATGGTTACCTTTAGCAGGAGGTGGTGTATATTTTTTTCTTGTACTGTAGAGACAAAAACATTTTTTTTACTTTATTTACGCCTTGCTGACTGGAACCTGCGATTATGAATTGTAAGTTTTTTTAGCTTTCAATCCTCAACTATAAATCGGCATCGTACCAATTTTAGCGAAGAACGTGCCGAAAGAGGTTTTTATGGGCCTATATTGACCAATGAAAATACTTGTTAAAATGTGTACACCCTGCGGCATTCGAAGTCTGTAAATGCCATAAAATTCTTTTTTTCTTGCTTGTGTGGCTCTGTTTGCAGATACATGAATGGTGTCACAAGTTTTTGGGCTTCCTTTCTGTTCGAGTACCTAGGTAAACATGAGTTCAAATTGACCAGCTTGGCTACTGCTCTGTCTATCTATCTATCTATCTATCTATCTATCTATCTATCTATCTATCTATCTATCTATCTATCTATCTATCTATCTATCTATCTATCTATCTATCTATCTATCTATCTATCTATCTATCTATCTATCTATCTATCTATCTATCTATCTATCTATCTATCTATCTATACATATTTATATATGTATATATATGCACCCATAGAGCTTGCTATGTACTAGAAAGAACTGTGGCGCTAGTGCCTATGAGCTGCAAAGCATGGCGCTTCAGTGAACATGGGAATAATGGGTAGTACACATATTTTTCTAATCTTCGTACTTCTGGCTGTAGTCGGCTACGCGTGGTTGGATGCTGCTTTGTCACGAAACTATAATCAGCAAATGTTAAGCAGTTGCAGTTCACCAGCTAACTGTTTAGGCTTACGTATGGAAAGCAGGTCACGAAGTTAAAAACTGTTTGTTCCTTTATTCGAACCAGAACCGAAATATAGCAATAAATAAAGCCACAAATACGTTCAAAGCCCGCAAAACTGCATACAAGGCAAATCCCTCTATCGTTAGCATCACAGAGATTCCTAAAATTAACATGAGGGGGCACTGGCGCGGTGATCGTTCAGCGACAATGGGAACTATGGGTATGAAATCGATTTGTATAGTCTTCGTGCTTGCGGGCGGCGAACGCATGGGTGGCTCAGTGCATTGCTGTATTTTGGTTTTGTTTCGAAGGAAAGAACAAACTGTTTTTTACTTCGTGACTAGATTTGAAGCGGTAAGGCTAAAATATTTAGGTGGTGAAGCGTAACCTCTCAATATTTATCAGTTGTTGTTTCGTGACGAAACAGCTTCAAGCCACGCGCAGTTAGAACGAACGTAAAGTACGAAGACTAGGCAAATCTGTGTCATACCCACATTTCCCATGCTCGCTGAAGCACTATGCGTTGTAGCTGCCCTAGATTCCCTTCAGTTTATATTTAGGAAGCTCTATGATTCGCATGGTCGTTGAACGATCGCAGCGTCAGAGTCCCCTCTGGTTAATATTATGTATGTGCCTACGTCAACGTTGCTCCATGGCGATATCCTCAATTTAATAGTTACCAAAATAAACACTTCAGAACATCATTGTATGACGAACACTAGAAGCAGGCTATGAAATCAACAGCATGGCTTCTCTTACCCATACATCATAAAATTAACTACAGCAGTCGTGTGTGACACATATCCGCGAAAACCGTGCCCCTTAATATGCAAGTACGGGCCACATACGATTCGCAATATATAAGAATTCAATATTTTATATGCCTTAACGTGGTAGCGTGAACTAGTTTGTGTCGGTGAAAAATCTGTACACGCGTTGGCGATGCTTTCGGTCAGTGTAAAATAAACAAGAATAAAAATTATGCGTTGAGCCATAGTCGTGCCCATGAAGCCTGCTTATTAGCCAAGTATTCTCTTTGTTGCACTTTTTTTATTGAACAGAGCAATGAATAGAGATCTTTCAGCGTTGTCAGCACAACAAAATAGCAAGAATCAAATTCTCGCAAGTATATGGCGTAGTCTTAACCAACAAATAAGCCTCAGGTTCATGGCCTTATAGTGTATGACCCACATTATCATGAATTGAAGAAAGAACTGGGCTGAGACGTAAAAGATATTGGATGCCATTATTTAAAAGTTAGTCCTGATGCGCCATTATTTTCAGTGATTATGCTTCATAGCTCTCTCAAAAATGTGATACACCTTCCGGCGGGGCTGCAAACCTTAAAATTTCATGACAATACAGTTGTAGGTCTTGCACACAGCACTGGATTGGTTGTGTAGACGAAAGTACAACAATGCTAAATTTTATTGGGAGTAATCTGTGTCGCAGCGGACTGTTTTAGAGGATTGTATCAACCATTAGATTAAAACCAAGTAATGTCCGTGAAAATTTGTCTTTCTCTGTGTAGAATTTAGGGAGATGCCTAAAAAGAGAGCACCCTTACGTGCTCTCCCAACTAGTGGTTATTATTTTCGAATGTCTTGCGATATTTATTTAGTGACGTGATGTAAAGAGATGTTGGCACACAAATAGGGCGCTGCAGCTACTTTTTAGAATTTAGAGATATCTAACATAGAGAACACTAGTCCAAGTTGCCATGCACATATATCACATACAATATACAATTCAGCATAACAGGACATGAGATTTCAAAACAACGTATCGAAGAATCACTTAGAGGTATGCGGGGATGGTAACGAATTGAAGATCAACAGGTGCATACATTAAACAGTCACAAAAAATGTCCACATAATAGACAACAGTCACGTAAATCTGCATTTTCGGTTTAAATAAAGACGAAAACATAAATGCATTATTGTCGGCCAGGAATGCCACAGTCTTCAATTGATATGTGGAGTTTAACGTCCCAAAACTGTCATGTGATAGTTTTATATAGTTTCTGTCTTTAAGAAAAACTTTCAATGCTTTTACTGCGCACTTTTTGCCTTTTTGTAGGCCATGGGCCAAAGAACGAGAGATATAAAAAGCGAGAAAAGGCAGGGAGGTTAACCAGTCTTGGCCCTGTTGGCAATCCTACACTTGGGATGGGGGAAAGGAAAATAAAAGAAAGGAAAATAAAAGAAAGAAAAGAGATAGAAAAAGGAGGAATAAGAAAGACAAAGATGAATAGTCAGCTCGAGACTACACAGCACGGTTTTAAACTGTTCTTTCACAAGCATTCCTGAAGTCTAGTGGTCCTTAAGAAGTACAAGAGGGCTTTCGTGGCTTTGCGCATATGTGAAATCGTCGGCCAAGTTCCCAGGATCTTCTTTTCTGTAAGCTGCCGTGAATCCAGCTGACAACGCTTGGCTTCCATAATAGGTCGTTCAGACTGGTATGCTGGGCGATGGCATAGAATGTGCTCATGTGTCTTTTCGCAGGCGCAGAAGTTTCATGCCGAACTGCTCGCTATTCCAAGGAGCCGAGAATAGGCATTCGTAAATGCCACGCCCAACCTCATGCGACACAGCAAAGTTTCAGCGAAACGTGAGAGCCCGGAGGACAAACGAAGTTGCAAGTTTGGGTCGATTAAATACAGGCGCGCGTTGGAGAAACCCAGCTTATTTCATTGTAAAAGAGTTATACGGCGAGCAATTGATTGTAGTGGCCTTGCAGCGTCTGTTCTCAAGAGTGGTATGGGCATACGCAGGTCTTGGTAGTAAGCCAAAAGAGCAGCTCAATGGCCTCGGATCTAAAGTCATTGGGCGTTACCCTAGCAGGCACCTTGGTATTTCATGTTGCGGGAATTCTTAAAGGAGTTGTTTTTATGTCTTCATTTACAAATCCGCCATCCCATTCGCAAGTTTCAGCGTGTCCAATTTTGTGTAAGAACGCTTGTAGGAAGTGCCTAATCTTAATTGGTGAATGAGTGCTTCCATGATTCTGTTTAGGGATAATGGCACTTCAAATTCAGTTAGTGGATATATATGGTAAAAATCAGATCTCTTGAATTTTTAATCAAGGCACGTATTTTTACACTTATTGAAAGATTCTGTCTTTAAACTGTGCACAATTCATTTTTATATATTCGAATAGAAAGCAAACTATCTTTGTGATGTGTCTGTCAGGCGGTTTCGTAAACTGCTGTGTTGCCTGGTATGTTGCAATGTCCCGATAGCCACTGAAATACTATTTTATGGTGCTTTTGGTTTGCCTTTGTGAGTTGACTAGGTGTCTCATAAATCGGGCTATCAATTATTGTTTTTGTTTTGTTCTACAGAGTACTGTTAGTGCCACTTGTAAATTATTATAAATTATTAGCTTTGCAGCTAATTTAACAGAATTTACCAATTTTAATGCGCTTAAATTAGCGAATAGTTCAGCTGTTGTAGATACCACGTGAACTAGATGAATCATATACAGTTAGGTATAGTACAATAATTGCTGAAGTTGAAGATGATGATATACTAGAACCACCTGTATTCATCTACATGTAACCAGGATATCTGATATATACATGTAACCAGGATATCTGATATACACGACTGGTTAAGCGCTAGTTGTTGGGCAGCTTTAATGAGCCTGTCCTTCCTTCCGATCACGTCATTTACTGACACTTTGATTATTGGCAGCGTGGGCAGCCATTGAGGATGACGAACGCGCGAGTTGGAATACTCGTTTATTGGCAATGTACTGGCTTCTTTCTTAATTTCTTTTTGAACACAGCTTGCTTTCCTCTGTACTTTATCCAGAACCATTGGGTGGTTTTTATGTTACGTACAAAGTCGAGAAAAAGGCCGACATGCTTGTACACTTCTCATGACTGTAAACGGAGATAAGTGAGCCTCTGCCATTACAACGGAACTGGAAGTCGATTGCTGAACTCCTAAGCATGTGTGTAATTCCCCAAATGCCTTAAGTCTTTGTTCCCACATAAGTTTTAACGCCACTTTAGATTGCCATGGAGTATGCAAATAATTGTCTTATTACAGCATTGTTAACAGTGAGTAGAGACATTACTGATGCGCCCCTTGATGTACTAGGAAATCTGCGAATTACATTCACTATTCAATTAGCGTTGCTTTCAAGTTTGTTTTTCTCTCTCTGTGTGTGGCGTCCAAGATGGCTGGCGATCGATAATTTTCACTGATAACTCGGTGCTGTATACCCACCCGTTAAAGCTGGCCTTATAGATTGAGACACAGCTGTATTTGCATGTGACGGAGCCATATTCTTTCTAGTAAAAAGTTGTTGCCGTTATTTTTTGTCCTTTGGTAACGCCGTCTCAAATAAATGACCATCATTTACCGATGTCCAAATGCACGCTTCAACTGCATACAAAGAGAAACGTAAGTTGGGTGGTAGTTGTGTAAATCAGCCGTGACGCAGTTGAATAGAACGAGGCTAAGCACACTTGTTGCACCCCCTGTTGGCGTCGTGTTCTGCACTCGTTCCTTCACCCGTCAGGATAAATGTATTGCGACCTGACGCAAATTGAGAATTCCATCGTGAGAACCTATCGAAAATTTCCAGTTCTGACATATTTACTAGAACGCGTAGGTGTCTGACGGTGTCTAATGTCCTTTTAATGTCCACAAATACTGCACTTGTCACGTTACCGCAAGCATGTTGGTGTTCCACATATGTTACTATATCTAGTATATCATCCATTCTGCATCTCTGTTTTCGCAAACATGGTGTATTTCAAAAACACATTCATTATTTCCTTGCTCCACCACTCAAGTCACCTGTCAATGATCCACTCCATCACCTTACATAGGCAGCTTGTCAACTTAACAGAGCGAAAAAATTTAAGGCACAACTTAGTGTAGTTCCTAATCCTGTCGAAAATTCTGGACCATCTCTCCCCGAGAAACTATCACGAGTTTCTCGGCGACGCTTGGTAATTGAAGAAACAATGTGTGCCCAATTACTTCCGCCTTCCTTTGCCTAGTACCGTTCAAGAAATATGCCTTGCCTTGAATGTTCGAAACAAATACCTATTAGTTTAAACAGATTTCTGAAATAGTGGCACTTTTGTTCGCCTGCCAAGCACAACACCACTGTGACATTTGCGCAATGTTTCTTTTAAAACCCAATAATATTTTATTTTTTGCACACATAATTCAAGGATTCTTGACCAACAGAAAATTAACAGTATGTTTTTTAAATGTCACTTGAAACGAAGAAGCGAATGAGAGAAAATGCAGCAGAGCAGGAAATTTTTGGAGCATTTTTTTGAAGAACACGTAATCTATACAATATATGAGTCATCGTCGAGTCTCAAAACGCGTTTTCAGTGGCTCTTCACTAATAATGCACATGACGAAGTTTTTATGCACTATAAATCACAGCGTTTCAGTTACTGCTGATCATCGAATGTCCACCATGCCGAGAGTGCAAATGAAGTGTCGACATTTCAAAGAGTTGAAAAAAAAATTTTTATCGTGAACACATCGAGACTCACTACTAACTGATGATTATATTCGTAGGCCTCTCTTCAAAACTTCAATTTTTAAAGTAACAAAAACCAAAATCAAGGTAAGGTAATGAGCGCTAATAAAATAATAAGCTGTCATTCTCGACATACAGGCATATCTTCGCCCACCGCTGAGCCTACACAAACCAGAGTTAGTAATTGGATATGAAGTAACCTTCCTATCAACTAAAAAAAGCTATTGAACTTTAATCACAGCATGACGAGTCAATTATTCAGGTTCATGTAGGGGAACACACAAACTCCTGCAATAACTTGAGCACGCCTTTTAGGCGCTTGTAATCCTTTTCTCTTTCACATTTTTGTAAATACTAGATTACCCTGGATACTGCCCCGCCGTGGTGGTCTAGTGGCTAAGGTACTCGGCTGCCGACCCGCAGGTCGCGGCTTCTAATCCCGGCTGCGGCGTCTGCGTTTCCGATGGAGGCGTAAATGTTGTAGGCCCGTGTGCTCAGATTTGCGTGCACGTTAAAGAACCCCAGGTGGTCGAAATTTCCGGAGCCCTCCACTACGGCGTCTCTCATGACCATATGGTGGTTTTGGGACGTTGAACCCCACATATCAATTAGATTACCCTGGATACAAAGTCTCAGGAATGCTAGCTTAAGTGCAAAAATAAATAAGGTTCCTCCCTAAAACGCACAAGTTTGCACCCTTTTCACCGTTTGAAGCCGTATACGGCACGCCGTTTGTCGAAAAGAATGAACAATAAAAACATTGTCGGTGGCGAATCATGAGCCAAGTCAAATACATCGATTGCGTGTTTAGAAAAAAAGGGAAGAAAAAAAAGCTCTCCTTCTTTTAAAAGCTACAATATAAATGCGCATAAGGCTGACGAAATGGCGCGACTGTGCTGAACTGCAGTGGGCCGCAATGCGATAGTGAGGTGAGGCTCACAGGCACCTCTGAAAGTGCAGATGAAGGCAGCGGTGACATGAACAGGGCATTCAACCTTGGGCGGCAGTTAAAAGTGCTGAGCGAAGCGATGAAAGTTGCAACGTCAAGTTTCTGCAAAGGCATTTAAAAACAAACAAAGCGAAACAAGAGCAACATAAAAACGAAAAAATGCAGCAGTTCAACGAAAAAAAAAGTCACGACAAGAGGGAAAGCTGACACAAACTTGCGCCACTCCTGTAGCTTCTTGTGCTGTTTTCTGCGAAAGAGCACCGAGTAGAAGCAGTAGAAGAGTCCTTCGGGACAGAATAATGGAAGTTGAAAACTGAGCCGGCGTTTTGAATTCTTTTTCGTTGATCGGTATTGAATTCACTTTTCTTTAAACTCCCTTTGGAGAAGAGCTCTCACGTGCCCGTATTAGGGTTAAGCGATATCGTTGCCAGTTGCCAAACGAAGCGAACGGGTAGGTGCCACAGGAATCGGGAAATTCCTCTACCCTGTGCAGCCGGTGCGAGTGTCAAGCGGCTACTAAACGTATGTCCCACGAATCAGGCTAGCAGAGAAGATGTTCGTTGGTCGAAACAACTTAGTTACGCTGCAGATATTAACAGGGTCTGTCTCACCGATGTAGATAACGTCTTCGGGCTCTACGACGGGAATCGCAATTCGGGCGGAACGCTAACCAATGAATTCTGTCGGTTGCAGTAGCAGTCTCAAACTCGAAACCGTTGTGTCCCACTACTATACGGCAAGATCGAGCGCTTATACTTTTCATGACTCTCCGTGCTACTTTGCCGCACATGTTCACTCCCTTGCAGTACATGTTCATGCACATACAGCACATTCCAACTCTTCGGCATGCTTCTGTACTTAGCGTTCTTGAAACCAGGACGGGACCCAAAACGCCCCTCGAAGTCGAAGACTACCAGCCATGTTGCAGCTCTCATAGAGACCCCAGCAAAGTGGTGGGAATAGCTATCCCTTTGCGTACATGTATGCCTGCAATACTCATTGAAACATTTGTTACCTCAGAAGAGGTTGCTGAGCTATCTGTCGCTAAGTTGAGTAATGGCTTGTGGTAGGTGCTGTGTACTTCTCGCCTAACTCACTTACCAATAACTTCGTGCACTTCCAGCGCATCGCATTAACCGCACGTCAACTTACGCCAATAATTGTTACTTTAATGTCGGGTTATTATAGTAAAGGAGACCATCTTAAGAAGTATAAGTGACAACCTAATATTTTTCACCATAACTCATCCTCTTATTGTGCCAGCCTCGCAAATCACTGCATAGACATCGTCGTAGAAAACCAGGCATCGGGAGAGGAAGTCTAACGTGTCTTCGCTCACTTCTCGGACCACAAATCTTCCTTTATTACAATGAAATATTGGCAAACGCGTGCTTCCTAGATAAACAGCTGTGGTAAATAAATACTGGTATGCTAGTGTAACGCGCACACATATCTCTCTCATCTTGTCATCGCAAAATCAAAACATATAAACAGCTGTAATCAGAATCCGCTTGAACTATAGTATTGTAATCCTCGATGCGTGTGTGTGTTTTCGATTGCTTTTAATTTCTCCCCGTCACGCGCCTTTGCCGTTCACTATAGAGGGTCACCGTTCACTATAGAGGGTAACCACAGGGGTGCCTGCGCAAGTAGGCGTTTGGTGTGTAGCGACACCACGAACCCGAGCTAACGGGGGAGTTTCGACTCCCTCCCACGCCTAGCCGTGCGTGGCTTTGCCGTGTCCGAGGAAAAGGGGATCCTGGGGGTTGAGCCGACGCTGGGTGATTGGACCGTTAAGGCCCCCCGGCAGAGACAACACACCCCTTTGGCCCCGGCTTCACGTAGAGGGCACCCCTGAGCTGACCCACCCAGGGGAATCAGCAGTCGCCTTTTCCTATCTCTCTCTCCCTACATCTTCGTCTTTATCTCTTACTATTTATCTGTCCTGTCTTCTACTGTCTTCCGTTTACTTCCAAACTTCCTGGCGGCTAGGGTTAACCCTGTGCAAATAGCCTACCTTGGTCTAGGCGCATTGGGTTATAGTGGCGTTGTACGGCTGGCGTCTGCAGGTTTCAGCATTTGTAAACTTGTAGCGTCCCCTCGTTGGACTCCATGGTGGGTGGCCGCCAACGCTGCTGAACAACAATAAGGAAGACATGCATAGAGCGTTCCCACTACTGTCTGATCGTACCGGCTTAAAGCCGGTACGCACCGATGATCTCACCAGAGAAGGATTGGCCACCCTGGTGCAGTATCTGGCCACCCCCTCCCGTAGGCATTCGTCAATTAACTCACGGCGCTCAGTCCCCACCAGCTGCGGAGCAACTGACCACGGCGGCGGTCAGATCTGCAAAGCAGCAGAGGGTGCTAGGAATCTCTGGATACGGACAGGCCACTAATGGAAATTGAACTTAGCAACGTTTAACGTTAGAACGTTATCTAGTGAGGGAAGTCTAGCTGTATTATTCGAGGAGCTAGAAGGCATTAAATGGGATATAATAGGGCTGAGTGAGGTTAGGAGGACAGATGAGGCCTATACTGTGCTACAGAATGGGCACGTCATTTGCTATCGGGGCTTGGCAGACAGAAGAGAACTGGGAGTAGTGTTCCTAATTCACAGTCACATAGCTGGCAACATAGAGGATTACTATAGCGTTAATGAAAGGGTCGTAGGCATTGTAATTAAACTGAATAAAAGATACAAAATGAAGGTAGTACAGGCTCACGCCCCTACATCCAGCCATGATGACGCTTCAGTTGAAAGCTTCTATGAAGACGTGGAATCGGCAATGAGTAAGGTGAAAACACAGTATACTATAGTAATGGGCGACTTTAATGCAAAGGTAGGGAAGAAGCAGGCTGGAGACCAGGCAGTAGGAGATTATGGCATCGGCACTAGAAACGCCAGAGGAGAGCTACTAGTAGAATTCGCAGAACGCAATAATCTGCGTATTTTGAATACCTTCTACCGAAAACGAGAAAACCGCAAGTGGACATGGAGGAGCCCTAAAGGCGTAAATAAGAACGAAATAGACTTTATAATGACTGCACACCCAGGAGTCATGCAGGATGTGGAAGTGGTTGGCAAGGTAAGATGCAGTGACCATAGAATGGTACGGGCTCGAATCCGCCTAGACTTGAAGAAGGAACGACAGAAACTGATACGCAAGAAGCCAATCAATGAGCCAGCACTGAGAGGGAAAGTACATGAATTCAGAGTCTCGCTTCAGAACAGGTACTCGGCTCTTAGCGAGGAAACCAACCTTAGCGTAGATACAATGAATGATAATCTGACGAGTATCATCACGGAGTGTGCAGTGGAATTTGGAGGCAGGGTAGCTAGACAGCACACCGGCAAGCTTTCCCAGGAAACCAAGAACCTAATTAAGAAGCGTCAAATCATGAGAGTGTCAAGTAAAACAGACAAAATAGAACTGGCAGAGCTTTCGAAGTTGATTAATAGACGTAAAGTATGCGATGTAAGAAGATATAACATGGAGAGAATTGAGCACGCTCTGAAAAACGGAGGAAGCGTCAAAGCAGTGATGAGGAAACTTGGGATAGGCAAAAGGCGGATGTATGCACTAAGGGACAAAGAAGGCAAAATAACTACCAATATGGATAGGATAGTTAAAATAGCGGAGGAGATTTACAGAGATCTGTACAGTAGCCGAGACAACCACGACCTTAATACTATAAGAACCAGCAGTAACCCAGACGACACCCCACCGGTAATGTTAGAAGAAGTCAGAAAAGCTTTGGAGAGCATGCACAGAGGCAAAGCTGCTGGTGAGGATCGGGTAACATCAGATCTGCTGAAAGATGGAGGACTGATTGTGTTAGAAAAACCAGCCACTCTATTTACGAGGTGTCTCCTGACAGTAAAAGTACCAGAGTCTTGGAAGAACGCTAACATCATCTTAATACATAAGAAAGGAGATGACAAGGACTTGAAGAATTACAGGACGATCAGCTTGCTCTCTGTAGTATACAAGCTATTTACAAAGGTAATTGCTAGCAGAGTAAAGAAAACATTAGAATTCCATCAACCAAAGGAACAAGCAGGATTTAGAACAGGCTACTCAACAATTGACCACATTCATACTATCAATCAGGTAATAGAGAAATGCTCAGAGTATAACCAACCACTATACATAGCCTTCATAGATTACGAGAAGGCGTTTGATTCAGTATAAATATCAGCCGTCATGCAGACACTGCGAAATCAGGGCGTAGATGAAATATATATAAACATTCTGGAAGAAATCTACAGGGGATCAACTGCTACCATAGTGCTTCATAAAGAAAGCAACAGAATACCAATAAAGAAGGGTGTAAGGCAGGGGGACACAATCTCCCCACTGCTAATCACTGCGTGCTTACAGGACGTTTTCAGAAGCCTAGAATGGGAACAGTTAGGGATAAGAGTTAATGGAGAGTACCTCAGTAACCTGCGCTTCGCCGGTGACATTGCATTGCTGAGTAACTCAGGGGGCGAATTGCAACTCATGATTACGGAGTTAGACAAGGAGAGCAGAAAGGTGGGTCTTAAAATTAATCTGCAGAAAACGAAAGTAATGTACAACAACCTCGGAAAGGAGCAGCGCTTTGCGATAGGTAATAGTGCACTTGAAGTTGTAAAAGACTATGTCTACTTAGGGCAGGTAATAACCGCAGAGCCTAACCACGAGATTGAAGTAACTAGAAGAATAAGAATGGGGTGGAGCACATTCGGCAGGCACTCTCAAATTATGACAAGTAGATTGCCACTGTCCCTCAAGAGGAAGGTATATAACAGCTGTATCTTGCCGGTACTTAGCTACGGAGCAGAAACCTGGAGACTCACAAAGAGGGTTCAACTTAAATTGGGGACGACGCAGCGAGCAATGGAAAGAAAAATGGTAGGTGTAACCTTAAGAGACAAGAAGAGAGCAGAGTGGATTAGGAAACAAACGGGGGTTAAGGATATCATAGCTGAAATCATGAAGAAGAAATGGACATGGGCAGGGCATGTAGCGCGTAGACAGGATAACCGCTGGTCATTAAGGGTCACCAACTGGATTCCAAGAGAAGGGAAGCGGGGTAGGGGGAGACAGAAGGTTAGGTGGGCAGATGAGATTAAGAAGTTTGCGGGTATAAATTGGCAACAGCAAGCACAGGACCGGGTTAACTGGCGGAACATGGGAGAGGCCTTTGTCCTGCAGTGGACGTAGACAGGCTGATGATGATGATGATGATGATGATGATGATGATAGAGGGTCCAGGTAAGCTGCATGATAGACGTGCAGAATCCCTATATTATCTGTTTTTTTTTCATTCTAGCGGTACTTTATCTTAAGCTGACTTAAGCAGCTGTTCGCCAAGCATACTATTACATCACTGGCTAAAAAGCCTTTTCACACACCACAATGCATACTTTTGAAAGATACGAAAAGGGGCTTACTAAAGGCATCTGCACTAATTCTGCTTTGGTTTAGCGTTCACTTCAAGACAGCCCATGTCACGCTTTTGTACAGAGCCCGTATATTGTAAGCCTAGTGTAATTACTTCCCCATCGTATGAAATGAAAAAAAGTAACTGATATTTTGGGACGTAATGACGTTTTTATTCACCTCGGGTTCGAAGTTATTTAGTATGTAGTCATGTGCGAGCTGAGATTTTCCCCTAACTGCGTGACCTGTACTTTTTCTATGGTTCAAAAATTTTCTTGAAGTGTGCGCCCCTTCCCAGATGTTCTAGCAGTACGTGTCCGTGTAACTCGTCCCTCCAATTCCTTTAGTGGTAGCAGCTATTATTGTAATCAAAGTGAGCCCAGTGCTGTCATAAATTCCTGTCCCACTGCATAGCACAACTGCATACATAAAGGGTTGTCATGGGATGAGGAAACCTTTATTGGTGCACATATTTCTTTGACCTTACTTGCGAGAAGCCTCCAACTTGATATAGTTTCTTGAAAATCCTAAATTATATGTAAAAGTTTTCGTTTTTTTTCTTATATTGTTCACGTCTGAAACGGTCTTGAGGCTTCCCTGTGTGAATGTTCAGACGATAAATTTGTTCATTAAGTGCCAAACTTCGTTCCTTGATAAGCTGTGTATACTTTCTGGCCGGTCCAGTGATCGAAGCAGTTTTCATGCTGTTAGCTCTCTGGTGAGAACTGTGCAAGTTTGGAGGTCAACTACTGCAGCTGGTCCAAATCGTGCGTGCGCCACTAACTTCACCATTCCAGCGACGCAGCCCTCCGGTCAAGCTTGCCATTTCATGCTTTTTACAAAAGACGGCGGACGTTTCTTTTTGAGCAACTGGTGGCAGGCCTCATGTGCTGGTTGATGTTATCGCGTGCGCCCGCCGTGAGACGCCGACAGCCAGCTGGTTTAATCTCTGCTTCAGCCACGTTCATTGCTGGCACTCGCTAGTTTATGATGCGCTAGCTGGTTTGTGTTATGAATACGGACATTATAAAGTTGCGGTGATAACGACGCCAATGCGGAAATCCGCCGAGAGTGTATATACGAATGTTATCAATATAGATTAATAGCAAAAATTGGCCCTATTGTTTTCGTGTAGTATGAAAAAACCAGCGGCATATATTTTCACATTGACACTTTACATGCTCCTACAGACGTACACACTCATAGCACTGAGATGACGCTGTTTAAGATTTTCTTAAAGGCAATTTCGTTCTATGTTGCACTAGGCATTCTCGGAAAGGTAAAAAGTTTTGAAGTTGGGAAAGTACTTACCATAAAGTGCAACACAAAAACACACGCGCATATACACGCACACACACGTTGCCCTTTGCTTCTGTAGGCAAGCCTTGCGTTTACCCTACATAGGTGACTAGCGATAAGAAGGCCCTTTGCATGTTTTATAACAGAGCAAAAGATTCAGCAGGCAGCTTGAAATATTTTTCAGCATTATGCATTTCAGCATACTCAATTTTATTTTCGTTTCCGTTATGAAGCGAATTTCTCGCATGCACTAGCCTTTCTCTTCAGTGTCTAGCTCGACTCTATTTATGTCCGAGAATTCGGGGGTAGACAAAAAGAAAGAGAAATGGAGCGACATAATGCCGGTTTTTGAGTGGATGGGAGTAAAACTTTGCAGGCTCGCGTCATTCCGGAACTTTGATGATGCGAAACTGCACTACAGCTTCGCCTCAAACACGTACATAATAAATGACGAACGTAGATTGAAAACTAAAGCGCAGTCGACAGAATGCACTCTTTTCTTCTGAAGCCATCCGTGCTCGGGCGCAAGCTTCGCTGTTTGTGAGTATTTATGCATGCACTTCAAGCATAAGAGTGAGCGAAGGAACAGTAGACATTCCGGTGTCTTTGTGCTCTATAGATTCTACTTTCGTAGTCACTAGTGGGAACTGCTTATTCATTCACTTTTTTTGCGTACAGTCTGCAGTATAGGCCCTGAGGAGCCTTTATAGTGAGTTCTTTTAGCACGGTATGTGCCTGTTGCTTAGTGAAGGCCGGCATACCGCCAGTGAAGTGGGCAGGTCGCGTTCTTGTGCAATAAAACCGTTAGCAAAACAGGAACAGCAGTCGTATAAACCCGCAGGGCGCGGGTTCGAATCCCAGCTGCGGCGGCTGCATTTCCGATGGAGGCGGAAATGTTGTAGGCCCGTGTGCTCAGATTTGGGTGCACCAAAAGTACCCCAGGTGGTCTAAATTTCCGGAGCCCTCCACTACGGCGTCTCTCATAATCATATAGTGGTTTTGGGACGTTAAACCCCACATATCAATAAATCAGCAGTCGTATAAAAACAGGACCTAGTTTGTCGTAGTGAATAGCGCAAATCGATAGTCGTTCTGCGTAAGCAACAGATGCGAGTGCCGTTCGCAGAAAAAAAGATAGAAATGATATTACTTTCAGTAAGCACGTAAGAAATAAAGGAAGAAGTGCTTGCGGTGTTGAAGTGTACCTGCAGCAAACATTCAGCAAAACAATCTGATAATCTCTGGGACGAGAGCACTCATTGTGAACCTCCAGCAAGCCAACATCTGCTTTGCGATTTTTCAGGCTTCCGGTTGTTCGAGGCCCATTTCCGCTTCCGCTTTTTTCAAACTTGTTTCTTCCTTTTCGCTCTCTTTTACTTTTAAAGAAACCGCTTGAGGAGCTCTTTTCGCATTGCCATTGCCATTACGTAACTTGACCTCCATGCTTTCTGTAAATGTGGCGAGCTAAAATCTACACTGGTCCACGCGAGTGTTCGCTGTAGAATTTTCTCACACTCTTGGGGCTCATGCTGTTTAGAATAGGCCAAAACTGGAACACGCTATGTTTCATGTAAAGTATTATATAAACAGTTGCTTCTCCCTTTAAATATTTATCTGTGGTTATGTTCAAGTCAATTTAACAGAAATTATTTAAGAAGCGTCACTTCACTTTCATTTTATTATATTTATTAGTGTATTAAAACTAGACCCTCTTTACTATATATATGCTTCGCTTAACGTAAAAGAGAAAGAAAAACATAATCTCTAAAGCATATATTGATGCTAGCCCGATTTGTTTTTTTTTATTCAGCGTGAATGGCAACAGAACAGCACCGAGCTAAATAATTCATGAGGCACAAACAATCTTGTTATGCTCAGGGTTTCGGTGCACAAGGTTTTTCGAGCCTTTCTCGGAAAATGGGGGCTGCTTTCGCAGAACTCACTCCAGCAAATCTCCTCATTCGCATTCTCTCTTGCAGAAAGAACGTGCAATTTCTCGCTGCGCTACTGTTGATGTCTCGTTACAAGAACAGTCATTGTTCTTGAGAGTGCACCGGAACATTTGAATTTTTTCGCGAACGTTTATCTGCATTCACAACGACCAAGAAAAGAAGGTAATATTTTAAAGGAAGCACAAGAATCGCGGACAAAAATTCGCAAACACCAATGCCATTTTCTTTCTCTTTTTTGTTATCATCGACCAAAGTTAGCAGTATGCGGATGGAGCCGGAATCTTTAAAACATTGAGTTCGATTAACCGGGAATTATTTCGGTGAGCTAGCGTTCTAAATATTGAAACAAACTGCATAAATACGCAATGTGTGAATCCTCTGGAATTCCTCACCACACGTGGTGTTCTAAAGCTTGCGTAATAAATATTTTTGATTGGTAACGCAAGGCAGTATGACATTTAGAGAGCTCTGGCAGCAATGCAAGACACGCATGCCCAGTGAGAGCCACGTACTCTAGGAGCCGTTTGAATCGGGGGACAGCCATCAAAACTGGGTATGACACAGGTACATTACGACCATACGTGTGAAAGTTGCGCAAACACTCTTCTGTAATAAGATACGGCACGCGACGAAATGAAGGCGTTCAAGACAGGCGCGCGCAAGGTGAGACCAATAACGTTTACTTGCTATACGGGGCTCTCTGATCGATGCCAGGGAGGGCGCTGGTGCTTTGACGAGGGAGGTGGATATCGACTTTGTATTATCGTCGGGCGCTTCCGTGCGTGAGCCCACAACGTTCACTTCTGCCTTCTTACCCTTCGTCGCCGGAGCGTGTGCTTATTATTATTATCGTTTTGGTAAGCCAGGCTCGGTTCCTCCTACATCTTCTCTGCGGTCGCCAGAGCAGACGGTACGCTTGGTTTCGTGCTCTGTCTTTTTTTTTCTACTTTCTATGTGGCAGACGTCTCTAACACGGGAAGCAACGGTTTGTCCAAGCACGTCGACCTTGCGATCTGCTGCCTTCGAAGGAGGCTTCGGCGGCTGCTACCGTTGGCACGACATGGTCGCTCGTCGCACGCAGTTACTCTCTCGGCTTCCACCTTTTCCTCCGTTGACACCAGCCGTTGCATATTAAAACGAGCTGGCTGTAACGCGGAGTACGCGCTGCGCGATATGCAGCGAATTGCAAAAACAAGCACGTGTGGTGCGGCAGTGAACAACGTGGCGTACGAAGAGCGAATTTCCTGTTTCATCGTTCTATCGTGGCCAAAATGTTGCGAGCAGTCGATGGTGGCAAGAAGGAGAAACAAATAATGAAAAATCAACGATGCCTAATTGTACACGTAATCTTCTATGCGCATATAACCTATACGCAACAGGTTTTCGCTCTCGTTTATTTTGTACTCATTAGAATTTTTTAATTCGTCGTTCACTAGAAGTAATGAACAATTTCTCTGCTCAGTCCTATTTAAAAGCAAACACACACACCATCTGACGTGAAAATCGTGACATGCATGTCATCAGTGTCAAGATTTACATTTCATGGTCCTGCAGCTCTTGCGGTGGTTTCTTTCACATGGCATGTTGCAAAATTGGTATGGTATGACATGATTACATGGCGAACACAAGCGACAAGACCCTAACATTGAAATCATGACATGTGTGTCATGTAACAGCATGACTACATGCCACGCTTATGATGCGCTCGCGGCCGTTTCACTAGCGTCACATATACCAAATTTGGTATTACGGTACGTGAATAGATGGCGAAGGTATGTGACTGGTGCAAACAGGATAATCATTAGATGCATGTCATGTAACAACATGACTACATGCTACGCTCATAGTGCGCTCGCGGCCGTTTCGCTAGCTTGACATATGCCAAACTTGGTATTACGTGACGTCAATGGATGACGAAGGTATGTGACTGGTGCAAACACGATAATCATAAGATGCGTGTTATGTGAGAACATGAGTACATGTCACAGTCAAGACGCCAATACATTTCGACGTCAGGTGGTGCGTGTGCTCACCGGAATTCATTTCGTCACGCCATGCCGGCATTTCGACGCCAGGCGCCAGTTTTTGCAGGCGTGTGCTACGCTGCGTTGCTTTGACGCATGCGCGTTTTAGCGCATCCAGGGTCCCTCCATCACGAAAAGAGGAAGACGCAGTGTTGCCTGGGTAACGCATCGTCGCGAATTTCACGCGGTTTGCCGTCGGGGCACGCCGACGAACGCTGGTTGCGCCGGTCGCGCCTGGCGTCCGACTATAGAGTTCTCGCGATTCGTTAACGTAGCGTCGCTGGGTCCAGCGTGCGTACGCGTCAACGCTACATTGGAGTATATTGGGCTCTTCGTGATGCGTTCGTGGTCGTTTTGCTAGCTCCACTTATAACAAATTTGGTGTCGCGTGACGTCAATAGATGACGAAATACGTGACCGGTGCGAACATCTGACACGCGTGTCATGTAAGAACATGACAACATACCACACTAATGGCGTGCTCACGGCCGTTTCGCTAGCTCCAAATATACTGAAATTGGTATCTCGAGACGTGAATAGATGACGAAGGTAAACGAGACGTCCAAGCATGATAATCATGACACGGAAGTCATGTACTGCATAATTCACCTTTAGCTCGTAACGTTGTGCTGATCTTTAGTCGTTTTCACCTCACGACACCCACTCTTCGTAGTTGCGGTAGTGTGTTTCGCCACCACGGCGCAGTGCTTTAAGGTGACATATCAACCTTTCTTCATTGTGAACTTACTTAACACGTAATTTCAGAAAAAATACAGGACAGGGAAGGAGTAAAAGAGAAAGAAAAGACGGCGCTTCTCTTTTACTCCTTCCCTGTCCTGTAGTTTTGCTGGTGTTGCGCTGTAAGTGGCTCCTAACCAACTGGCCCAACTTACCGTCTTACAACCTTTCTTCTCCGTTTTTCGCATATCATATATTCCCACCGTACGTGGGAGCTGCCGATTTTTTCGTTGCTTTTCCGCCACGCTTCTGCTGCCTGTCAGGGTTCAGTTGAATTCAGTCAGCCGAAGTCTGGCTTGACATTGGCTTAATATTAGCTGGCACAATTTTTCAGTGCCCCTGCAGAATTGAAACATAAACAACAATTACTATGAGGCCCTATTTAAAACAACCAATTTCTTCGAACAATCTTGAAGTTTTCATTCACATATTCAAAATGGGAAGTTAGAAGGGTAATTTCTTTCGGGCTGATTGAAATGACCTGCAGAAAGCACATTTGCTAACTTTTTATTAAGGCTTACTCATTATTTTTATTGTTCGTTCAATTTTTGCAAGAAGGGCGAGAAAGAAAAGACTTTACTATTATAGCATAAAAAGACGCAAAACTCTGTTATCGTTTTTGTCAATAGCAAATTCTCATCCCCACAGGAGAGTTTGCGTGGAAATTCAGACAAACGTGTCTTACGGAGAGCTAAATCTCTCGTTTGTTTTTACATTTGTAAAGTCGTATTTTTTGTTGTACCCGTAGGCTACTAGGACATCAAGTTTCCTTGCTTATTATTTTATCTCACGTTCGCCGAGGCATTCAGAATAGATGGGTGCGCTTTTAGTGTCCACGCCAACGGCCATTTCCAATACAACAGTCGATGCGTTATTACATTCCCCCACAACATCTAGTCCCAGTTTAGAAGAGCGCTTTCCAAGTGTCCAGCATTCTTCGTGAGAATTCGCCAAGCAATCACTTCTGTCCTTCCTGCCTTTCAGAAAAGCACAAAATAGATTATAGAGACTGGATGCTATTGTCATTGTTTCTTTTTGCCCCTCAGTGTGGAAACGCACAATTGAGCAGAGAGGGAACATTTGAAACTGAAGGGTTGCGAGAAAAAAAAGAAAAGCTGGTTCTTACATTTATCACGAAAACATTTATTATATGTATAGCCGTCATACCGAAGCACCATAGCCGTCGGGCTTCTTGAATAGCGCCATGGAGCACATCTTCCCCAAATTGTAAAGGTTACGCTGCACAACCCCTCTGGTAAATCCATTGCTTGTGAGAATATTGGAATGAAGTTCGGTCTTTCCGTAGAACAGATAAAGAGGAAGATTAATTGAGTGGTTCTCTGTTTTTCACATGAAGTCTCACGCACAGAATGCGTATTATGCATACGCCTATAGATTATGGAATAATCCGGGGCCTCCGAATAATTGCTTGCCCCCCACGTATTATAATTGTGTGCCCAAACCCTGAGCGCACGTGTGCTAGATAAGCCCCCAGTGAGTTGCAGTTAATGCGGCTGGAAATCAAGCTCATGTCTTGGTGCTGAGCAGCGCAATACCTGAAAAGTTTCGGAGCTGATACGTTATACTGTACAACCTAAAACGGTGTATAGCTGAGAGAGAGAGACAGAGAGAAAGGAAAAAAGGTAGGTTGGTTAACCAAGCTGCCTCGGTTGGCTAGCTTAAATATGGGATGAGGAAAAGACGCAGTAGGGCTTTGTGGCATTTTGCATATCCGAAACCATGGGCCAAAGGTCGCAGGATATTCTTCTTGGAGACCGACACACCCGAAATATGTGAAAAAATGCGCTGTTGCCTTGGCACAAATTATCTGTCTCTTTAACGATTACATTCTGATCAGTTAAAATTATGAAAAGCTCCGCAGTACTCTGAATAATATCTACGGAAAACAAGTTTCAAATATGTGTGAACTGACGCACATTACGCCTGTTTTAAATTGTTTGTTATTTGAATTATTTCAACTCCGAACATTTTAACTTCAAAATAAACTTTTAGGCAGAGAATGAGTGCCTGCTGTTTTCTAGCACAATCCAGTGAGACTGAACAAGCTCTTCTTGTTCTTTCTGCGTGTACAACCACATCTGACATCCATATTTAAACACATTTACAACGGGAACAACAGCCTAATGCAAACTACTAACTTATTCATGAATCTCGAGGAAAGAAAGAACGCTCGCGATATGAAAGAGATAGAACGGAACAGAAATACCCTCTTTTACGACCTGCAGACAATATGTCACCCGAAATTGCACTGTTACGTTCTCTGGAAGTGACACCGTAGAGCCATACAATAGGCATTAGAAGGAAAATGCCGTAAATATCACCAGCGAGTAAAGCATGGCAAAATCGTTTACATCACCGAGCACCAACCACTGATTTAAGAAAAGAGGGCAGAGCTGCAGAAACTAAAGATGGAAAGACAAAGAGAAATCAGGTCCTTTGATAATGGCAGGAACATTTGGGAAATGTACGAATACTGAACGTGAAAAAACTTTGCCATATAACACAAAAGTTGATAGATTTTCGATTCCACTGGTGCTGTTGCAACCCCAAGTCGTGCTTCTCTCAAAAGATCCTGATGCATCGGGACTTTTAGATTGCATTGTAAATCGTTCTATCTCGTCATCTGTTGCCATTGGTCAATGGATACGCATACAACTGAGGCAAATGTCACGTTATTGCTTCTGGGCCATTTGCTACACAGGAAAAAAACTGTGTATGAAGGTTGCAGGAAGTATCATTTGGAAGCAGTCGCCATGTCCAAGATTGGGAAACGGAAGTGTGATCAATGCTGCAAGAAAGCTGAGCTACCGCTTCCATATCCTTTGTGCTTCTGCTGAATCTTTCGAAGTTCGTCTAAGTTTTGCCTGCTAGTAATTTTGGAGATGTGATGTATTGCATTTCCTTCGATGGTTTTGATTCAGTATAAAGAAACTACAAAAAACGCAATAATAATACAAGGCATGCCTTATGTCATAAAAGCAGGAGTGATGGTGACTATCTGACAGGTTATTTTCTTGCAAACCAGAAGCCTTTGCGCCGACCTGAAATTTGATGCACCATACTCAGCTGAGTCAACATCAGCACTGAAAACGTTGAGAAGAGCTTGGAATATGGGTGCTCGGGACAATTATCGAGACGCAGAGCTTTAGAACACAGATTGTCTCGTCTTGAATATAAACTTATTAGACAGCGTGGCTACTAATATATGCTAGAAAAATGTAACTTAAAAGTGGCCATACATTATAAAAATGTTAACGAACTTTACGTTATTGGGGTCAATAAGGAAATATTAGTCATGCCGAAAATGTGCTGCCATGTAATGCATTGGCACCGACAAGGTCAGGAGCCTGCAAATGAAGGACAAGTTGGACTTCACTCGACGCCAGGAGTTGATTGATATGTGATGTTTAACGTCCCAAAACCACCATATGTTTATGAGAAACGCCGTAGTGTAGCGCTCTGGAAAATATCGACCACCTGGGGTTATTTAACGTGCACCCAAGTTTGAGCACGCGGGCCTGCAGCATTTTCGCCTCCATCGAAATTGTAGTCGCCGACGCTGGGATTCCATCCCATTACCTGCGGGTCAGTAGCCGAGTACCTTAGCTATTAGACCCCCACGGTGCGGCTCGACGTCAGGAATGACCTTGCATCGTTGGCTTTCAAGCAGAAGGCCAGAGTTACGTGTAATTGCAGAAAAACACTACAATGCTGAGCCTTCTGGAGACAACTGCGCATATCGCCAGAACTACTGTTGATGTCCTAATCGCTCAAGGTAGCGTGTCCGTGTACAAAATTTCTGACTATTTGGTGTCTCATTTGGTAAAAGATTGAAAGATACGTGAATTACGAGCACCGACTAATATCATTCACTATAACAATGAAGAACCAATTACCACATCACTTGATATGCATAAGGTATATATGGCACAGCAAGAGCAGATTTTAGACCCTATTTTGTCACCTGCAATTGTAAGAGTAAAAAAAAGGTTTTCTTAAAGCTGATATATTTGATGGCAATCCAAGCGCTAACGTCTAGATGGATTTCTACGAATTTGCATGCGCCAGAAACCAATCGAAGGCGAGGAAGGCCACGTACAAAACTTGAAGCCTCTTCTTTGTGGGAACGCGCGGAAGTGGTTTATCTTAGAAATAACTTTTTATGCAGACATTTTTTGGCCAGCTTGAAGAAAAGGTTTCGCATTAGTCTTCGAGTCAAACACCCTAAAGCTTTCGAATGACGTCATTATTTGCTGACAGTGACGCACAAATATCAGGAGTAGGTTTATGCAAAATGGCGCTTACTACGTACAGCTGACCCAACATTGGCAGACTCCTCTGTCGTCGCTCTTGTAATATGTCACAAGACAACGCATTAACAAAGACAGATGCCAGTAAGGTCATTTTTCTCTATGGATGAGCTAATCTTTGCATTGAAGTACGTCACATCCACCAAATACAACGCTCTTGATGAACAGCTAAAGTCAGCAGAGGTGGGTAATTTGACAAAAACACAAACCCATGTCTAGGCTCTCCAGATGCGAACACTGAATCTCGACTGTTTAGAAAACGTTTATTTAAGATATGTACAAAAAACAAAGGTTTCTTAACATTACAGTAATGGGCACATATAATTCGACAGATCTATGTACCACGACCAACATCACTACGTTGAAACACATCATTGCTCTAATATACATGACAATGTTGGCATAGGTGTACACGAAAATTCATGCGATATCATGATACAATGAACGGTCTAACCATACAACAGATGCAATGAAACACAATTGCTTACAAACGAAATCATGAATAACTACTCTACGGGCGCTGCTTAGCACCACGTCGGTGGAAAATGAGTTTTACCCTTTCGTATTCAACATTGACGAAAGGGAACGACCAATTCTGCAGAAACTCATGCTCCCCGAAGAAGAAAAGCTCCTCAGAGAGGAACACGGGGATCTCTCGTCTCATTTTCTCCAGTATTGGCCACAAAGCACGCCGGCGGCGATTGGCAGCTTCGGCCTCACATCGGTTTTTCCAGAGGCTGTAGAGACCCGCAACTATTAAAGGAGCGTAGAAGCGGCCGCGCGGAAACCGGCCGTGAGGTACGAACGTTCGCACACCCTGTCCATAAAAAAGCAGTCTGAACTACACGCCTATAAAGGCGGGAGACCACACATTCAACCGTCGCATGTCGATTGGTCTCGACCATGACGCAGTTCGGGCAAGTGGAAGCGCGAACCACCTGCCACCGCTGCAACCAATCTCGCGTGGGGAGCAAGCCCCCAACCAAACTCCAGACAAAGTCTCTGAGATGCCCTGGCAACATTGCTGTAGTTAATGGTTTTCAAGCGCAGCTTATTATAGGTTGACGATAGTGAGGTACCAAGGGCCGCAGAAGGGCGGCCATTGTGTGCACCATTTTAGAATCGGCCGCCTCTATCACTGGGCACGTAGCCTCCAAACGTCAGTGAAATGCCAGAAGGGCTCGATACAAAGATGGTAATTCAGTTGATTCGGGACCTTGGTTAATTTGGCTAGTGGGTAGGAAGACGCGTAGTGATGGCCCCAGATAGTAGCGAGCCCGTGTCTGAGTGGGCGTACCATCGTTGCTCAGTATTCGCAGTAAAGTGTGGAGGCACAAGGTAGAAGCCGTGACGGAAACGTCGGGGAATGCAAAACCACCCTGACACGTGGTTGAGGTAACGCCGGACGAGACATTAATTCTGTGCCACCAGACCAAAAAATGAGCTAATGCAGCTTTGTACTTTCTTAGACACGTGGAGCGGTGGTTTTACAAAATGACAAAGGTACCAAGTATTTCCGAGGTAATCCATTTGAGCTAGGTATCGGCCTTCCAAGAGGGGGAAGTCGAAGTGTCTGGTTTCCTTGACGTCACTTTGAAGAGTTCGTACAATGGATGACCAGATGCAGTCCTGTACACCGAATGCAGAGAAAGTCGTCATAATCATCATCAGCAGCAGCAGCCTGACTACGTCCACGGCAGGACAAAGGGCTCTCCCATATTCCGCCAGTTAACCCGGTCCTGTGCTTGCTGTTGCCAATTTATACCCGCAAACTTCTTAATGTCATCTGCCCACCTAACCTTCTGTCTCCCCCTACTCCGCTTCCCTTCTCGGGGAATCCAGTTAGTTACCCTTAATGACCAGCGGTTATCCTGTCTACACGCTACATGCCCGGCCCATGTCCATTTCCTCTTCTTTATTTCAACAATGATATCCTTAAACCCCGTTTGTCCCATAATCCACTCTGCTCTCTTCGTGTCTCTTAAGGTTACACCTACCATTTTTCTTTCCATTGCTCGCTGCCTCGTCCTAAATTTAAGCTGAACCCTCTTTGTAAGTCTTCAGGTTTCTGCTCCGTAGCTGAGTACCGGCAAGATACAGCTGTTATATACCTTCCTCTTGAGGAATAGTGGCAATCTGCCTTCATAATTTGAGAGTGCTTGCCGAATGTGCCCCACCCCATTTTTTTTCTTCTAGTTACTTCAATCTCGAGGTTAGGCTCTGCGGTTATTACCTGCCCTAAGTATACATAGTCTTTCACAACTTCAAGTGCACTATCACCTACCTCGAAGCGCTGCGCCTTTCCGAGGTTGTTGCACATTGCTTTCGTTTTCTGCAGAATAATTTTAGGACCCACCTTTCTGCTCTCCTTGTCTAACTCCGTAATCATGAGTTGCAATTCGTCCCCTGAGTTACTCAGCAATGCAATGTCATCGGCGAAGCGCAGGTTACTAAGGTATTTTCTATTAACTCTTATCCCTAACTGTTCTCATTCTAGGCTTCTGAAAACCTCCTGTAAGCATGTGGTAAATAGCATTGGGAGATTATGTTGTAGGCCCGTGTGCTCAGATTTGGGTGCACGTTAAAGAACCCCAGGTGGTCTAAATTTCCGGAGCCCTTCACTACGGCGTCTCTCATAATCATATAGTGGTTTTGGGACGTTAAACCCCACATATCAATCAAGCATTGGGAGATTGTGTGCCCCTGCCTTACACCCTTCTTGATTGGTATTCTGTTGCTTTCTTTATGAAGCACTATGGTAGCAGTTGATCCCCTGTAGATTTCTTCCAGAATGTTTATATATACTTCATCTACGCCCTGATTTCGCAGTGTCTGCATGAAGGCTGATATTTCTACTGAATCAAACGCCTTCTCGTAATCTATGAAGGCTATGTATAGTGGTTGGTTATAGTCTGACCATTTCTCTTTTACCTGATTGATAGTAAGAATGTGGTCAATTGTTGAGTAGCCTGTTCGAAATCCTGCTTGTTCCTTTGGTTGATTGAATTGTAATGTTTTTTTTACTCTGTTAGCAATTACCTTTGTATATAGCTTGTATACTACAGAGAGCAAGCTGATCGGCCTGTAATTCTTCAAGTCCTTGTCATCTCCTTTCTTATGTATTAGGATGATGATAGCGTCCTTCCAAGACTCTGGTACTCTTCCCGTCAGGAGACACCTCGTAAACAGGGTGGCCAGTTTTTCTAACACAATCTCTCCTCCATCTTTCAGCAGATCTGATGTCACCTGATCCTCACCAGCAGCTTTGCCTCTTTGCATGCTCTCCAAAGCTTTTCTGACTTCTGCTATCATTACTGGTGGGGTGTCATCTGGGTTACTGCTAGTTCTTAACTATCCTATCTATATTGATAGCTATTTTGCCTTCTTTGTCCCTTAGTGCATACATCCGACTTTTGCCTATCCCAAGTTTCCTCTTCAGTGCTTTGACGCTTGCTCCATTTTTTCAGAGCGTGTTCAATTCTGTCCTTGTTATACCTTCTTACATCGCATACTTTACGTCTATTAATCAACTTCGAAAGCTCTGCCAGTTCTATTTTGTCTGTTGTACTTGACACTTTCATGATTTGACGCTTAATAAATAGGTTCTTTGTTTCCTGGGAAAGTTGCCAGTGTCCTGTCTAACTACCCTGCCCCCAACTTCCACTGCACACTCCGTAATGATACTCGTCAGATTATCATTCATTGTATCTACGCTAAGGTTGGTTTCCTCACTAAGAGCCAAGTACCTGTTCTGCAGCGACACTCTGAATTCCTGTACTTTCCCTCTCAGTGCTATCTCATTGATTGGCTTCTTGCGTATTAGTTTCTGTTGTTCCTTTCTCAAGTCTAGGCGAATTCGAGACCGTACCATTTTATATTCACTGCATAGTACCTTGCCAACCACTTGCACATCCTGCACGATTTCTGGGTGTGCAGTCAATATAAAGTCTATTTCGTTCTTATTTTTGCCATTAGGGCTCCTCCATGTCCACTTGCGGTTTTCTCGTTTTCGGTGGAAGGTATTCATAGTCCGCAAATAATTGCGTTCTGCGAATTCTACTAATAGCTCTCCTCTGGCGTTTCTAGTGCCGATGCCATAATCTCCTACTGCCTGGTCTCCAGCCTGCTTCTTCCCTACCTTTGCATTAAAGTCGCCCATCACTATAGTATACTGTGTTTTTACCTTACTCATTGCCGATTCCACGTCTTCATAGATTGAATTGGTCTCGACCATGACGCAGTTCGGGCAAGCGGAAGCGCGAACCACCTGCCACCGCTGCAACCAATCTCGCGTGGGGAGCAAGCCCCCAACCAAACGCCATTTTATGGTCACTTTCATAGAAGCTTTCAACTGAAGCGTCATCATGGCAGGATGTAGGCGCGTAAGCCTGTACTACCTCCATCTTGTATCTTTTATTGAGTTTAATTACAATACCTACCAACCTTTCATTATTGCTATAGTATTCCTCTATGTTGCCAGCTATGTTTCTGTGAATTAGGAACCCCACTCCCAGTTCTCTTCTGTCTGCCAAGCCCCGATAGCAAAGGACGTGCCTACTCTGTAGCGCAGTATAGGTCTCATCTGTCCTCCTAACCTCACTGAGCCCTATTATATCCCATTTAACACCCTCTAGCTCCTCGAATAGTAGAGCTAGACTTCCCTCACTAGATAAGGTTCTAGCGTTAAACGTTGCCAAGTTCAGGTTCCGATGGCGGCCTGTCCGGATCCAGAGTTTCTTAGCACCCTCTGCTGCGTTGCAGATCTGACCGCCGCCGTGGCCAGTTGCATCGTAGCTGTTTGGGACTGAGGGCAGAGAAAGTAACGCCCCGTATTGTAATGCTTGGAAACCACTGTAAAGGCGACGTGATGCTGATACAACCATTGGGGTTGCCAATAAAGAAATACCGGCATTTACAAAAGTTTAACCTTGCACCGGAGATAATGCCTAAATGATGGAAACTATCAAGAGCATGCTGCAGCGACTGTTCATTATGAACATGTAGAGTAATATCATCTGCATACGCAGTCACCTTTGCTTGAGTGTTACCAGGTAGAGGTAAGCCTCGAATCTGTGAGTCACGTGCAACGGCCTTTAAAAAGGTCTCTAATGCCAGGATGAAGAAAACTGAGGAGAGGGGACAACCTTGACGAACCCCACGCGTTACTTCAAAGGGGTGACTCTCACGGGAATCAATGTAAAGGGTACTTTCAGAATTAGTGTACATCGCGTGAATTAGTTCAATCATCTTATCCGAGAATTCGAATGCATGTAAAACATTTAGTAAGTAGCCATGTTCTATGAAATCAAAAGCCTTCTCCTGATCTAATGAAACCAACAGTCCTTGTGCACATTGGCTAGTGGTGTACTGAATGATGCCTCGCGTCAACCACGTATGAGTGCGTATTTCTCGGCCCGGAATTGAACATAGTTGGTAGGGAGCGAATAATGTTGCAAGAGACAGTCTGATTCGGCGTACCAGATTGTTGGCCAAGAGCTTGTAATCTACATTAAGCAGGTTAATAGGGCGCCAATCTTCTGGTCGCGTGGACATTTGGTCTTTCTTTGGGACAATTGTTATACGGCCTCTGTGGAAAGAGGTTGGAAGGGTAATATCACAGAAACACTTGCGAATGACCCCTGACAAATGCACCAATGATAGGCCATAAAACTCTGAAGGGAGTCCGTCACATAAACATAAAACATAAAACATAAACTCTGAAGGGAGTCCGTCAGGCCCTGGGGCCGAACCCTTCTTCATTGCGTCCAATGCACCGTTTATTTCGTCGTCGGATGGTGGTGATAGAAAAACGTCGTATGACATACTCGAATCATGTGGTAAGTGTTTCAACTGGGGATTCGAAGAAAGGGATCCTGTGTGATTGAGACCAGCAACAGACTGAGCCGATATTTGAAAGTGTTGAGTGAACGCCTGAAAGTCACGTGTACCCACAGCAGCTGGCGCGGTAGAGTTTAGTGTGTGGGCAGGCGAGTCAGGTGGACAACCCAGAATTCTATGTGCATACCTCAGCACCTCAAGGTGCGCACAAGGTGAACGTCTACAGCGCCAAGCTGCCGCTGAGAGCGAAGAAGTGCACATAGTACGTTGGTATCGTTCAACGAGCTCCTCTTGCCATGCCCGCGTAACGGGAGAAGGGCTGCGATCACGGTAGGCAATGCGTATTTTTTGGATTAACAAGGAAGCATCTTTGGACATACGGGCGTGAAGTGCGTAGTGTAAGTACATAACTGAAGAAAGTCGCTCTGTTGAGAATACCGTCTTTCTTATGAAGACGGGTATTCTGGGGTATTAACATGCCAACAAATGACCGGAACCTATCAGTTTTGATTTACACGTGCGCTTGAGTCAGTTTATTTGATAAGAACCTTATAAATTCTACCGACATTATGCACAGATAACTTATTCGTGTGTGTAGTGACGATGACTGTTGTCGCGATTATTGTGGATCGGTGCAAGTTTGCCCAGAGTATGAAGGCAAGAAATTCGGGGATGAAGCGGTAGTAGTGCCCAAAAGCAGTTATGAGTTTTTCTTGTCGAGACCTGATAAGACAAATATGAAGACGGATATACTCTGGAGCATAGTAACACCCAGAAGAAAGTGTGCTAAAGATCATATCGCCCATAGGGCTGACCTTAAGCCACCTATGAAAGAAGAAGTGCCGCTGATTAGTCCTGAGATTTTTTGTATTGCAGCGTACCCACGTGCTACAACAGCTATTGAGCTACATTTTAAATTACAAGATCACAGCATTGCAAGGTGAAGACAACAAAACCTCAGTCATGACAAGACAGTGTCGTTACAACAGGAACTCTAAGGAATGATGGAGACGGGAATCATCAGGCTTTCCACTTCATAATTTGCCTCACACAATACCACTGTACCCAAGGAAGATAGGGTATTTCGCCTATGCACGGATTATAGACTAAAACAAACAAACATCCGTGTTTCCATACCAAATCTCAAAAATTGATGTCATCATTTTTAAAACGGAAGGATGTCAGTGGTTTCGCCACACAGACCTATGTGAAGGGTACCAGAAAGTCCCGCTAAGAGAAGATACCAAAACATTCACTGAATTTGTCACCCCTTTCGACATCTACGAAGACAATGAACTTCCCTTCGGATGGAAAAATGGGGATGATAGTTCAAAACGATAATGACTAATGTCGTCATGGATTTTACGGGAACATTTTGTAATGACTGAGTGAATGAAATTATTGGGTCCTCAAAAATACAGGGTGATCACAAAAAGCACACTGAGAACGTCCTCGATGTACAAAGCTCCACCAGACAAAAGATAAACATAAAGAAAGTGTTAGTTCTTCTGCCGTAAAATAATGTTTTGGGAAGAGGTTCTGACAGAAAACTGAATAAGAGCATCTAGTGCATCAAAAAGCTCCTGAAACTTCATGAGAGTTTACAAGGAACGCTCTTTGAGAATACCTTACGAGAGACACTCTTTGATAGTGTTCCTTAGACTCGCAGGGCAGTTAGACTTGTTTATAAATGACCATGCATGGAAAACCAAATCTTTAACCTCTCTGACTGAGAAAGAAGTTTCCTTCGTCTGGTCCGACAAGTGCGAGAAGAGTTATCAAGATTTTGTTAGAGCGATTTCATCTTCCTCTATTGACTCTGCCAGACTTATTTGAGCTATACGCGGGTGCATATCACTATGCAGCAGGCGCCATGTTATATAAACATGACTACAACGGAAACTCGGTTGAGAGCTGAAGGTAATTTTCTATCATGCGTGTGCGTTCACGAAACACAGCAAAATTACACAACAGAACAGGAAGCTCTCGCCAGCCTAATGACCCTCAGGTACTTCAGACGCGTTATCAGGAAGGAAAGCATTTTAATTCATTGGCTGATAATCAGGCGGTCACATATCTGCTGCAACTTTCACAGCCAAAGGGTAGAATAGTTGGATGGGTAAGTAATGCTTACCAGTTCAGTTTTGACATAGAGATAGACCAGGCCTGAAGCTCAGAACGCTGACGCTCTACAGGGTGTTCATGGATCAAGAATTTATAGTAGGAAAATTTAACTTGATAATACACTGTGAGAGAACGCAAAACATTAGGTTGCGTAATGAAAAAATGTGTATCCCGGTAACAAAAGCACCCGAAACGCTCAGATTATACCACTGAAGTCCACCCTGTGAACGATACGACAGATTCTGGAAGACACATCATAAACTCACGCAGATATTTACATGGAAAAGCATGCAATCAAATTTGCCCAATAATTTCAAGACTTTCCCTGAGTGCCCAATGGCAAAATCAAAATATAAACCTAGCGGAAGGAGAATGCTTCGAATGGGACTCAACGTTCGTATCCGAAGTGGCTCGCCTTTATCTCGCTGAATTTCAGAAGAGTGAAAGCGTCTAGAGAACCCTAGCTTTTCTGGTTGCCGTGGATGAGTGCACTCTTTCTGCTGGCGCCAATTTTGGAAGAGAAGACGTGGACTGTGTCATAGCACATCAAAGAAGGAAATCTTAAAGAATACCAATGTCATCGTTAGGGACATTGAAGTAGTATTTGGAAGCCAGAAGGTAGCTAATTGGGTGAACAAAACACACATTGTACTTCGATACCTTGCGCCTTATTACCCTCAGGTTAACTCTATTGCCGAACGAACGATTAGAGACTCGAAAGTGTACCTGAAGGTTTACCCCAAATACCAGAAAGGCTGGAAAAGCGCTTTGTAGGCCATAGTACAACATCACCATACCAGGTGTTACAGCACCGTCTTCAGATGCAGCCCCCATTTTTGTACATTGGGTACTGTCGTTTGGTTACTGGCGGGCTAGGAGTTTAGTTTAGTCGGAATGATTACTTTAGAAGAACAGCCTGAGACCAAACTCGTACAGCAGAATTACCGCAGCACAAAGAACTTTGACTAATGTCACAGCATCAAGATGCTTAAGATTGACCCTGGGTCTACAATACTGGTAAGGAAAGAAGTGGACTCCAAAAGCTTTCATCGATCCATACTTCAGGATTAAAAATGACTTAGTATCAAGAAGTGCTAAAGAATTTGTGTTATACTGGACCAAGAGGAAAGACAGAAGAGGCATCAGTCGGAAGTGTGATACCCTATTACAAGCGTGAAGGGAATGACAACCGGCTGCAAGGATGTAGAGATCCGATCGCTAGCGCCAACAAGAAATGATCAGAGATGAACACAAAAAAAGGAGAAAAGGACTGTATCAATAAACCGATGCAGTCATGTTGTATGAATACTTTAAATAATGTTTTTCATAAAGTGGCATTCCTTTAGGTTCGCGAGAAGTTCAACTTCACCGGTTCACAAAGCGTTTTTGAGTGGGTGCGCCGAAGGCGAAAGCATCAATTCGACAAGACTGCCGTAAACTAGGAGAATTTCAGTTATAATTTTGGGATTTTTGATAATACGATATCTACCGTCATCAACGGCATAGGTACGCAAATAGGCAGTTAGATCACAAAGAAATGGCGGTGCGAAATTACTAGAATTAACGTCATCAATACACAGCCAGTGTCAACATCAAAAAGATTATAATTTATGTCTCTCGTTTCCACTCGACCTACGTAACCCAACGTCTTTGAGCACCTGTATTGTTTTTTACTAACAATAATAAATAAGAGGGGTTGGTGCCATTATTGGGGCACCAGCTACTCTTTTTCTCTTAGTGGACAAAATACGCCGTAAAGTAAACAATAAGAGTATAAAGTTTGAGGCTGTATAACACGCGATGTGGAAGTACATTACAGCCAAACTTCACAGGTCAGTTTACATACGGCTATTAAGCTCATATATTTTGCACCAAAATCAGTTCGCACCATGTGGCATTTCAGATGCTTCAAATAGATTCATATGTATACAAAAATTGTCACTTCTTTCACGCAGTCCATTTGCAACGATACGCATACAGCTTGGCTGATATTAAGGGCAGACAAAGTGAGAAAGTGATAGGAGTTGTATATAGCTGTGTTTTCATTCGTCGTGACGCTTTCACGAATGTGCAGTTGATGAGGAAACGGATGCGAAACACTTCAAGAATAGAAACCCTGAAACGCGAACACAGTAACACTTCTGCAGCCAGATCTGCGCTAAAATGGAAACGAATACCCGTAGTCACAGTTATAACCATACGCCCAAGCAATCAAATAGACAAAGATGTAGGACTCGTTTCTCGTCAAGTTATAATGAGAATTCATGACTTTGCTTTCTTTTACTCACGTGCCACATGGCGAATTGTCTCTGTTCTCCCCATTTATACGACGTTTATCTCATTTTCTATCCTTTCACCAGCTTTCACCATTTCTTCCTCCATTTCCCTTTTTTTCCTCGATGAACTGCAAAGAATGAATAGAGATTTTTATGCTGTGCCGCTTCCAGAACAGAAAAATGACATTCGCTTGGTTCAAGACGTCTTTTGCTCTTGGTTCTCGCTTGTGAAGGATGCGTTGCAATTTATTCTATGAGTTACTTTATTCACCACGCCGTACAGCAGTCTCCCACACAACAGAAGCAGACAAACACGCACCATGAAACACTTTGTCTTTTTCGTCCATTGATTTTTATGCTCCAGAGAGGCCTTTGCAGTTACGACTCACTCTCACGCT
The DNA here is from genome assembly GCA_013436015.1 of Rhipicephalus annulatus. Lineage (NCBI taxonomy): Eukaryota > Metazoa > Arthropoda > Arachnida > Ixodida > Ixodidae > Rhipicephalus > Rhipicephalus annulatus. The sequence continues at coordinate 583,130 of WOVY01009408.1, read as the reverse complement.
TGGGGTACAGCCACTCGCGCTCATTGTGTGCCGGTTCGCGTGACTTGACCCGGAAAGTATGCTCGTGATATTGTGCGATTTTTAGCGGATATAAAAGAAAGCAAGAGTTGAAGCTTTGCGGAGTACTTGTCAGAAATACTGGACTTGTAGGTGGTCTTCCTGTTTTCACTGGTACAGGCAACTGACGTATAGAATGAGCAGGATTGCTAATGCATTGGTTGTATACAAAATGCATGTCTTGTTATTATTGGAATTGTTACATCACTACTCTACATATGGAAACCGTTAGAAATGTAGGAGAGACGGAAGGTATTTTATTCTCCAATGAAAAGGAAAATACGCCAAACTTCACTGAGAAAGTAGACGCACCAAATGACTAAAAAGACTGCCTGCATGCTGTTTTTAAAATTTCTTTTTTATATTTTGTTGAAAAGAAGCTTTAAATAAAAGCTAACGTGCCTGTTAAAACGGCAACAGCGTAACTCTATTAAATAATGCAAGAATATTGGCCTGCTACCTCATTCTGTTGGGTACATTAGCTATGACAAGCGCTCTATGGAGGAAGCAAGATCAGCTTACCTCTTGAGAAAAAGCTTCAACTTTCTGATAACTTCAAATGAGGCATACTAAACTCATGTAGAGGAGTTTTTTCAACGTCATCTCATATCCGTGTTCATGTAAATGACGTCTGTCTTGTCATCATCGTTAGAGTATGTTTAAGACGGAAATGTTCTGTTGAGTGTTATTGACGTTTGTGGCTATAAATTTTTTCTAATCAGAGGAGTGCTTTCTAGGAAAGTGTCACACGTTCTTTTTATGCGAAGAAACTAAAGAAATCGAGTTCACATGTCTGCTCTGCTTTTAGACGTTTATGCACATAAGTTGATTCGTTTTCACCAACGAAAACTCGTACACCCGCAGCAACATGGAACTTTTACCGTTTCAGTATAGTTGATTTGCCAGCTGGTAGTATAGCTGTAAAGTACTCACTCCTCGGAAATGTAGGCACGTTAAATAAGTTAGAAGGCTTCCGGGCGCATGCCAAAGAGGATCGGCGTCTCAGAGACCCGCTCTGGTTCGCTGTATGTGCCCCGTTTTCTAGAACCAAGTTAAGTGTGACGAACAAAGGGATGACTTAAGGTTGCTTACTTTATTTGCTTTCCTTTCCCTATTGTACCAGGAACCTGCCTACATTTCCTGATAGCCTGTAACTCTGTGCAATTATTTAGTTGTACTGTTGTTGAGAATGTTGATAGTAACTATCTTCGTGCATCGCTTTGGGTGGAGCCCCGATTCAGTTAACGTTTACTTTGGCTGCACCAACTTAATATATAACGTTGCGACTCGTGTCTATTTTACGATAGTGACTACATCATAGCAAACAGGTTTTGTACGTACCAATATTTTACAGCAAAAGCTGTTATGAGAACACAACTCGGCGTCACGCGCAGTGGTCCGCCGCCACCACCGGTGTCCGTACCCACATCGCGTTTAAAACAAATCTTAGCACCAATGACACAATGGGGCTCGAACCAGTGTCCACTGGGTGCAAGCGCGGTATTCTACCACTTAGACACACCGGTGCTAGAGACTTGTTGGCAAACTTACCATAGACAGGTTTGATGTGGGGAAAGCAATCGTGCTATTGCGACTTATAAAGCATTTTAAAACAGCGAAATAACACCCAGTCATAGCATAATGCGAATAGCGTGACGAGAGGGCCGTCCAAGGCTCCACCCATTACAAAGGCTTGCTTTTGTTCCCCTATTATTGGGTGCATACCCACTAGAGCCATAATTTCTTATCGTCGTCAGCCACGGCATGAACTGCATAAATAGGCACAAAATTCTTTGTTAGGGTTTAGTGCATACTACGCTTCTCAGAAGAATGACAAAAAATACCATATCGAATGCCGGCTTACTACATAAAAGAAGTTATTAATAATGCCATATTGGGTATGAAGCGTGTGTGCTTGCATTAGTTACACACTAAGTGTTTGAAAGCCTCTGAAAGGCCACTCTTCTAGCTTTCGCTGTGACTGTGCTGCGTCTTTTGTGCAGGCCTGGCGTTTTCTAAAATCAAAAGCAGACTTTCAGAGGCGAGTTAGGCTGGTTAGATAAAACAGTGTTTACGGAAACACACAATTTGGGACAATTGAATGAGCTATTCCTAATGGGCACCACCAGTTCCGCACAAGAACTTACTTTTATAGGAACGAAAATGGAGAATTCAAGGTGGGAGTGCATAGGAGCATCAGTAAGGAGGGGGAGGGGCGGCAAGGGAAGCGCGAGCCTTCCCCACCTCCGAAAAAAGTTGGGGGGCGGAGCCCCCCACTTTCCACAGTGGTCACTCTCAGCTGCACGCTGGGGAAATCAACAAGTAGGGCGTAGTTTTTTATCACATCAGTAATAACTCAATTATGTTCTTACGGAAGAATGAAATTGTCACGAGGCTATCTCACAACGTAGTGAAAATTTGCTACCATTATCGCTCTGATGATTTTACTTGTAGGCTCCTGATATATATATATATATATATATATATATATATATATATATATATATATATATATATATATATCTCGTAACGCATGGTTCAATGAACACTTTTAATAGGCTGTAGACAGGGCGAACTTGTGCCCGAGAATAACAACACTGCTAGAACGAAATCTCCTAGTTGTCTCGAGGATTCACTTCTGCCTCTTCCTCCGCGTTCTTTTTTCCAACACGGGTCGTGCACAGCTGGGCCCCGCAGGCTCGTACGTCGCAAACCACCCGGAGGGCACAAGTATCGGCTGGCGCGCGTAACTTGAAGTCACATAGTGTCATTGCCCCCCTTTCTAGAATCCATGGTACCGATGCTTGTGTCGAACTGGTCGCATGGCGGTCATTCACAACACCCCATTGTGGATGCAGTTAACGTCAAACAATGTTGTGTCCTCGACGTTTGATTGCCTGTCGTGATACGGTTTCATCCTGACGACATGCAAAGTTTCGGTGCTATGCCGCCGTCCTGATGAAACACCCTGTCCATCCGGCATAACTTCGTAGGTGAGCGAGCCGACGTGGCGGAGCACTCTCTATGGACTGAAATAGCGGCGAAGCAGTTGTTGTGACAGACCACGTATTCGTACAGGAATCCACACCCACACTCTGTCTCCTGGTGCGTACTGGACGTTCCTTCTTCGCAGATTGTATCAGTGTGTGTCGGTTTTCTGCTGTTGGAGAATGCGATATCGTGCCAGCTGCCTGGCTTTTAGATGCGGAGCATCTAATACTCGAGGCTTGTAGTGCGGCGCCAGTCCGCAAGCTTCCTCCTCCTTCTTCCACCATCTGTGCATCCCTTCCTCCTCTACACACCGCGCGCGCTTCACTCCTCCACCATCTGTGCAACCTTCCTCCTCTACACACTGCGTGCGCTTCTCCTCTTCACGAGCATTCGCTAGCTGTATAATGTAGCGCGCATGCGCCGTCACGCTTCGAGAACATCGGCAGCTGACGCGCGCGCATGCGCCGTTGCGCTTCTCCCCCTTCTCGAACATTCGACAGCTGACAGTGCATGCGCCGTCGCGAGTGAGCGCCGACTCAAGGTCGGCGCTCGCTCGCTCAGTTGCCGCTCGTCGGTTGGTTTGTACGGCGCGTCGACGTCCAAGGTCGCGGTGAAATGAATTCCAACGAATCCACAAACACAATGATCGACGTCCCTTCGATCAGCGCCGCCCTTTCGCATACGTGTGTACGTGTTCACTCATTTAACACCCCCTCCTACAACCACGTTAACAAATTTAGCCATCCACCCAAGTAAGTCGCAATTTAACACCCCATTTCACAACCACGTTAACCAATTTAGCCATCGACCCAAGTAAGTCGCACTTTAACACCCCGTTAACCAATTATATGCTCCACATCCTCCTCAGTGTTCCCCCGAGGGAAGCTGCGGGCAATTTTTTTCTGCTCTTTGTATGTAGTCGGGAAGGTCATAGTCATTCTCGGACGTCTCGTCAATAGGTAACATTGCACCTGAAGGTGTCGTGTCACGGAACGAGCGCTCAAAATGGGCGCGCCGCCAACTTCTTGCGATAACGCGCTAGAGAGACGCCGCGAGGTTAAAAGAAAAAAAAGAAAACAAACATCCAAGGTTCCCGGGCGCCCCCCCCCCCCCGGGCGCGCGCTCTCCCCTCGGAAGCGTGGCTTCGCCGATGAACCTCCTCACCCCACAACGGCGGCCGAGCAAGCTCTGGAAATTTCTAGAAGGAAATGGGTGTGTTATGCCGGTTGAGTCATCTGTCGGGGACGGCCCTCGTACTGTCTCGCGCCTCTCCCCAGCCTCCGCTGCGCATCGTGCCGACGAAATGAGGAGAACTTTCTGGAATGTCGCGCGGAAGGTATTTAACCGAGCAGCGGAGATGAGAGATCAGGAGAAGACGGAAGTTAGCGCCAGAGCGCGTAGGGTATACCGCCGTGTAGTCGGCGAAGGTTTTGTCCGTAGAGACAAAGCAGCAGAAGAAGAGGATTTACACCGGAGGGGTGAAGGCTCGAGCTACAAGCAAGAGTGTGTGTTTACCGCTATCGAGCGAAGACGCGTGGCAACAGCTGCGTGTGGGAAGCCGACGTGTTTCCGGCGAAGAAGTTTGAAGCTTGGAGAGTGGCCAATTGGAGACGCGAGGTTTCCTGGAAGAGAAACTTCGGCGAGGTTTCCTGGAAGAGAAACTAGGGGGCAGCAGAACGACAGCAACTCTGGACTTTAAGTGAGTGATTCTCAGAAGAGTATCATTCAGACTTTTGTTCCAAGGACTTTGGACTGAATAGGGTGTTCTATTTGTTTAGTCTTTAAGTGTCTTGGTTGTTCAATGCATGCGACTGCATTGTAGTGTGTATTGTTGTCTGTGTCTGTTGTTTCGAGTGTGGCTGATTGTACTGTGTAGTACGTTGTTTGATCGGTGACATACTGTACTCAGCTATTGTGGAGTGAGCATACTTGTGTATTGTTTTTCTGATCTGCCATTATTGAGAATATAATTTGGTTGGTTTATCAACTCTCGGCTCTGACTTGTTTAAATTTGGGCCACAGCCGGCGTCCGCTGGCGCGCCAAAAAGGACCACTTTAAATTGTCCACTCTTTCGGGGTGCGGTTCGGGGGGCCGATACTTCGGCCCTTGGAATTAGCCCGGCGATCGCCTCCCTAATTAACGGGATCCGTGTGACAGTCGTTATCATCCGGCCAAAAACAAGGTGGAATGGCGTCATCCGTGTTGTGTCTTGCATCGCAGTGTTATGGGCGATTGTTGCATAGGGTAATATTTCATCCAAAATACGGTGTTCTATATCCACGTACATTGACAACATATCAGCCAGCGTTCTGTTCAGTCGTTCGCTAAGACCATTCGCTGGAGGATGATATTCCTATGACTGGTGTGCATCAATTTCATAATACATTTCATCAAGTCAGCCGTAAATGCTGTTCCTCGGTCAGTAATCAACGCTCTTGGAGCTCCGTGCAGCAGTACGATGCTGGAGACGAAGAATTCGGTTACTTCAACGACTTATCCTTTAACAAGAGTCGCTGTCTCGGCATTTGGAGTAAATAGTCGGTCGTAACTATTATCCACCGTTTTCCCGGTGACGAAGTAGGAAATGGGCGCAGTAAGTCCATTCCCACCACTTACAATTCCCACTTATATATATATATATATATATATATATATATATATATATATATATATATATATATATTGGAACCTGTGTCCGCACGCCGCTGCAGCTCCGGCCTCCCGTTCACGTACGCCGGGGTCTTGTCGGCGCCGCCGCCAGCTTTACGGCACGCTTCTGCCTCGCGCGCTCGGACATCTGGGTTCCATTGTCGAGCGCGAGCCGCCATCGCCATGCGCACACGCCACTCTACAGCCTTGTCCATCTATCGACCTTCTGAACGCGCGCGCGTGCCAGAACGGCTTTTAGATGCGGAGGCATCTTATACTCGCGCCTTGTAGTGCGCCGTCCGCGCCGTCCGCACCGCTTCTCGAACATTCGACAGCTGACGCGCGCGCATGCGCCGTCGCGCCGTCGCCCACCATCTGTGCCGCGCGCGAGATCCCGTACTACGCAGAGTGGACGTGCTTTGCTTCACCGAGACGTGGAACGCCAATGACGTCGACGTTGCGGGATACGCTTCGGTCGCGCGCACGCACGGGTTCCAACGACCTGCGGGCGGTGTGGGAATTTACGTCAAGCGTGACGTCGACAACGACGACGACTCCTTCATTGACCTCCGACTACAGCCCGGCGTTCAACAACGCGCCAACGGTGAGCACTGCGTTGCTACCATTTGTGGCGTCGACGTCATGACGATGTACCTCGCGCCAAACCTCTCTCGTGCCGCCGTAGAAAAGTACGTCGACGAGGCCGTGCAAGATTACAGAAAACAACAACCGCAACATCGACCGTTCATGCTAGTTGGCGACTTCAACGTCGACATCATCAAGGATGATTGGATAGTCGAATACATGGCGTCGCGACACTCGCTGAAACGCGCAACGCACGACGACTGCAAACACTACCAGCCGACCACCATTCGCGGAACCTGCATCGACCACGTCTTTGCAAATTTCGACCTACGACCGATGCAACCCGATCCACTCACTCTTTACTTTACCGACCACAAAGCCATCGTCCTCAAAGTTCGTCGCAATAAATAAAACACCGCCCTTTCGCATACGTGGCGTACGTGTTCACCCATTTAACACCCCATTTCACAACCACGTTAACCAATTTAGCCATCGACCCAAGTAAGTCGCAATTTAACACCCGTTAACCAATTACATGCTTCCGCATCCTCCTCAGTGTTCCCCCGAGAGAAGCTGCGGGCATTTTTTTTTATTTTACTACACAGCGCCGTCTAGCATAAGGCGCCGCAAACGAACACGCGATCGCCAACGTTTTTGTGAGACGTCATTCCCATTTTCTCGCACGCTCGCAAATCGGGGTTCCGTCTTCGAGTGCGAGTCGCCACGGCCTTGCGCATATCTCACTTTTAATTGGCAAACCGTGAATCATCCGCTGGCCGCGTCCGTTTGTCGTCTGTCTGTCTGTCTGTCTGTCTGTCTGTCTGTCTGTTTGACGCACGGGTGGATGGATGGACGGAGGCACAGACAAACGCAGGAAATGACGTATGACCCAGGGATGAACGTATGGACGAACGCAGGGATGGACGCATGGATGGACGCACGAAAAAATGGACGGACGCATGGATGAACACACGGATGGACGCAAAGATGGACGCATGAATGGACAGATGGAAGCACAGGTGAACGCACCTATGGACGCACCCATGGACGCACAAGAGGATGGACGCACGCAAAGACGGATGCATGTCCGGACAGACACACGGATGAACGGACCGACGCACAGACAGACCGAAGCACGGGCGAACCGACTGACGCTTCGCCCCAGTCATAATCATTCACTCCATCAATATGCTATGATTTTAATTATTTATCTTACTACAAGTAACGTCCTCTAGTACCGTAACATCTGCATTTTTGAGCGTACATGCATTTCTTTGCTTGTAAAAGTACCACCCTCTACGGCTAGTTGAAGAACTAATGAGAGGTGGCTACTTACAATTACGACAGGACGCTCTGCCCACGCATTAACGAGTTTCGCTCCTAAAAGTGCTTAACGATTTAGAGCACTCGGTACTGTACTATAGGAGAGCTGAAATCCGTCCCTTGGCCTAAGTTTACAAAAAGTGGTAAACGATACAGAGTACTCGGTATTGTACTATGGGAGAGCTGAAAGCTCTCCCTTGGGCCTTTTGCTTGGACAAGAAATTTCTTTAGAAACATTATTTTCAGAGACGTCCATACCATTTAAGCACTACAATTTTTCCTTGGACGCACATTAACGATGATGATAAAACAGACTTCAGTTACATGAACAATTGTGGAAAAAAACCTGTTTAGAAAAATTTATTGTCCAAGACTTCAATGAAATTTCAACAGAACATTTTCTTCTTGGACATACAATAACGATGACGACAAAACAGGCTTCAGCTACATGAACATAGATATGAAATGAAGTGAATAAAACATGTACATTCGATGATTAACAGAAAAACAGCCACACAAAATTGTGTCGCAAAAGGGCAGATACACATATGAATATTGCAAGGAAAACACAAGGCACAAATAAATCATCGATATGTACATTTCCGCTATTTAGATTTTGGCATGACATTTCTGCTGGCGCATCGACACATCAGCCTACCAATAACAGGCCGGCCGAAAGACAAGTTTCACTTGTCTATCACAGACCGACACAAAAGGTTACGACCAGTGCCAAAGGAATTCCTCTTCACCGCGGAAGAAGAGCTCCTCTGCAAAACAGACAGCAGCTCCGAGTACAATCGCTCAAGGATCGGAAAGAGCGTGCGGTGGCAGTGGTCCGCTCCAGCAACAATGAGAAGACAAACGAAGCGGCCTCGAGAACAACGCCCAGAAGAAACGAAATGATTTACTCAGAGGCAGCGAAATCCAGCATGTACAAAAAAAGCTCCTTGGAAATATTTATTGTCACGAACGTCAAAACATTCAACAGAACATTTTCTTCTTAAACGTACAATAACGATAAGGACAGAACAGAGGTCATTAACATGGAAAGCCCGTGTGTGTTTACATTACGTTGGCAATGACTTTGAGTACTCAGTACTCTACTATGGGAGAGCATAAAGCCGTCCCGTGGGCCTCTATTACGCTAGAGTTGGTTTAGAAAAATTGGTTAGCAATTTAGATACTGCATACTCTACTATGGGAGAGCATACGCCATCCCTTGCTCAACCAAGCGGCCGATTTGGCTGCTTTGGTTGAAAAACACAAGTCCACGCAGACACGTACTGTCTGACGGAAAACACTTCTACTGGCGCTGCACAACCGTTCACTGCCACCCCGCATGGATAGGCACTAGAATTTGACCTCCAAGGTAGCGCCGGTGTGAGATGTCTTTAGCGCGTTTTTGAGCAATAACACTCCGCAGTGTGCGCGTTAAACTAAAAGCGAACTGGTTGTCTCTGTGTCGAATTGACTTCTCTTATCTCTCATTGCCTAGGATCAGCAATTTAAATGTCCCGGTAAGAAACATTGATTCATTACTGTTTGTTTAGGGCCTCCCCAGCTTTCTATCCTGTGCAACGCCACAATCAGCGCCAGCATCCACGCCACCGCCAGTGTCAGTGTTAGCGCCCACAGCTTCACATCTACACATGGTTCTCCTTAGTAAAAGATTGTGTATTAAATGCGAAGCATTTCGTAGCGAACTTCGGCGACATTGAACGTATCTATCTATCTATCTATCTATCTATCTATCTATCTATCTATCTATCTATCTATCTATCTATCTATCTATCTATCTATCTATCTATCTAACTATCTATTTCGTAGTGAACTTCGGCGACATTGAACGTATCTATCTATCTATCTATCTATCTATCTATCTATCTATCTATCTATCTATCTATCTATCTAGCCGCCTACGACTTTTAGCTTTCCTAGCCGTTTCGATAATGCTATCGATACCAAACTTCATATACCATAACATGATTGTATGAAGAACATAAATTACTTGTCACAACATGAAAATCATGAGATGTATGTCGTGAACGTCACGATTTACATCTCATGTTGCCGAAGCTTTTGCGGTGGTTTCGTCCACATGGCAGGTAGCGAAACGGGTATGGTATGACATGAATGCATCGAGAACACAAGCAACAGACTCTAACATCAATATCATGACATGCGTGTCATGTAACAACATGACTACATTCCACGCTCATGGAGCGTGCGCGTCTGTTTCGCTAGCTTCACATTTACCAAACTTTGTACTACACGACGCGAATGGACGACATGGGTAATGACTCATGTCGTCCATGGGTAATGACTCATGTCGTCCGTTATTTACGCGGAGTGAATAACACAACCTGCGTGGTCAACTGCAACGACCGAGAAGTTAGCTGCTTGACTGTATCGCGCCGCGTCAACGAAGCATGTAGACTCCGGGTTTGCACGAAAACTCTTGAGCAGTGCTTCACCCCTGGCCTTCCACCTGTTGGCGTTGCGCTGCGGATATACGTTGCGGGGGAACAAGGCAACCATAATGTTGGCCCTTTGCTTCTTAGTGAGAGACTGACTACGTTCCTCTTCTACCGCACATACCTTAGGATTGTCAGGATACTCCTTCCTGCAGCCGAGAAGGGGATCCTGGCAATCTGAGCCGTATGCTGTGCCTCGATGATATTTTCCAACATGTTGAGTATACCCAACTGCATGAGGCGTTCCGTACTAGTACCCGAAGGGATTCCGTGCATTCTTTGGGTGCTCTTGACCAAGAATAATCAGGAGATTAATCTTGGCCTTTTCATGACTTTGCCAACAGCGCACGGTAGCAACGTAGGCAATGTGGCTTATTAAGAAAGTGAGGAATAGCCTTAGTAAATTGTCCTCTCTCAAGCCACCTCTAAAGTTCGGAACCCTAAGGATAAGCCGAATCATGCTTGCCGTTTTAGCTGTGAGCCCTTTTATGGTCTGCCCATTTGTGCCATTCGCCTCTAGAAGCATTCAAAGTACTCTGATTACATATACTCTAGGGATGATTTGACCCGTGCTGGTGCGAAGCACTATAATGATATCTGGAAGTAGAACTCACCCTCGAGGCTTTACACCCCTTATGATAGGTCTGTAAAGCAAAAAATCCGACTTGGTTGGAGAGAGTCGTAGTCCAGTGCCACTAAGAAAAGCTTCAGTGTATTCTACGGCCTGTTGGAGTGCCTCTTCTACTGTTGCTGATTTTTTTTGTAAGAATACAGCTCCAATCCACACGAACACATACGGAGCCAAAAGCAGGCCAAAAGTACGAAGATTAGACAAATGTGTGTACTACCTATCACTGCAATGCTCACTGAAGCACCGTGAGTGGCAGCATCCAAAGACACTAGCGCCAGAGTTCTCTCTAGTGTCTATTAGACAACTTTATGTGTAAACGCCGAGCACCCTCTAGTGGGTGTTGAAATGCCGTGTGGAGGGATGCCTGCAGAGAGAAAGAGAGAGCGAGAGACAGTAAAAATTTGAGCATAGGCTAGCCGACGCTTGCTGCGTCGGCGTTGTGAGAAAGAGAGAGAGCGTAGGAGAGGAAACAGGAGGGGAATGCGCATGCGCAGCGGTTTATTCTTGTCGGGTAGTCGTGTAAACCAAAAGAAAGTAAAGTCCTGCACGTGGCTGGTAATCACTCGCTGAAAGAAGTGTTTAGATAAAGTGGTTAACGTACTATACTATGGGAGAGCATAAAGCAATCCCGTGGGGCTCACCGTGCTTGGTTTAGGAGACTTTAATTGCCAGATGTATCTTACAAAGCTTATGTGCACACAGAAAGATGGACAATGATGATCATATGTAGGTACAGTGCAAGCTGTTATATACAGCGAAAATAACCTATTTGCTCTGTACATTCACAACGCTCTGTACATACAATGTTATTAATCTGTACATACACAACGAACAGTCACTCCAGCACGTCTTGATTACCTTTTTCGCAGATTGGTGCGATTTCCGGTGTTAGTTTAAAATTGTCAAAAAGTCAGTATGGTTTCATTGTAAACCCTGCCGGACGTCTTGGCAGTGGTTCCGCACTATGGAGATATTAGGTGTCAATTGCAATGGCTTGATGTACAGGAAACTATCTGGTTATATGTTATACAAACTACAACAATAAATATAGGTGAAGCTAAGCACTTTAATTTTCCCTTTGTAGAACGCCGGTATTTGTCGCAATTGGTCTGTCTCGGCACATTTTGGTATTTGCGCCACACCGTCAAACCCTTACTCTGCGTTTCATTGAAAGTTCAGAGTTTAATCAACGTGTTCTATTGGTCTGACGGTACAGAATCATTACCGCACACCTCGTCAGCGCAACCGCGCACTAGGAGGCTTCGCACTCCCCGACGTGGCCGTCATGGGTTCAATCTTGTGCCTCCGCACTTCATTGCTCGTTTTACACCGTGCAAGCACTCGCACGTCACCATCTATAAGGTACATGCCTACGTGTCTTAGTGCTCGATGGTCTTATCAACTGTGGTCCGCAGTCCACCGATTTACCGACTGTGTATCGTGCCTTGCTGACCTCCCATCACCGTCTGCTGACTGCATGCCCTAGAATTGATGAAGCTATAGCGAAAGTTTTGGAGACACAATGGCCTCGCTGGTGGAGCCTTAGTTACCCAGACACCATCATATGGTTAGGAGTCACCCGTGGGAGCACATGGCCACAGTGCCGTTGCCAGGTCATTTTTTTTGGCAATGGGGCTGGGGCTTGATTCCCACTCGCGACCAGCTACAACCATGGCAGGTTGTACGCGTGTCAACTTGCCACAACTGACAACTGCGTCATGGTAAGACCAACCGGCATGTGACGATCGAATGTGTGTTCGCCCGCCTTTTTTGGCGAATGCCCCATGCAGGTTTTAGCGGCCAACGTGTTCTAGAATTTCCGTCCGGTGGCCGATTTTGATGGGGGCATTTCGCGGCACTCATAATAGTTGCCGGCCTGTTCAGCCTTTGGCGTAACAGCTGCGATGCTGTCGCTGGCAATGGCCGTCGACGCGCCTTATGGCCATTAATGGGGCGCATGAGGCTTGAGGTGCTGGCACTCCTCTTTGATGAGCTCTTATTTTCGAGACAGCGTTTCTGCGTTATTAGTTATGCACTCTTGTTAACCTTGAGCATGAACAGGTACAACTTATTTTTCTGCCGACATGGTTCTGAGCCATACGATCGGGTCAGAGTTGATGTGCTAGTCGCCTTGCCTCTTTGAACTCTGTTCACCACCTTGGTATCTCACGGCCTGGTGATTCTACTACCAAGTTGATGCATGCTACGGAAAAGTATGCACACCTACCCACTTACCCATTTGATCAATTTCTTATAGTATCATTTGTGAGGTATATGCATTTGTTAATCTGTGTATCTTCTTTCTGGTGTTCGCTCTATGCGAAACTGTAGGTGTTTGTGTTGTAGTGATGTGATGCGCATTCGTGAAATGTGAACGTATTCCTGAGTGCTGATTCTTCACACATAAAATATGCTCTGTACATGATGTAAAGGAATTTCTTCTAATAAGTTTTGTCACTTTTGTTGTATTCCTGAGTGCTGATTCTTCACAAATAAAATATGCTCTATACATAATGTAAAGGAATTTCTTGTAATCAGTTTCGCCACTTTTGTTGTGCATGCTAGAATTTTTGTTTGCAGGTACAATCAGTTCCCAATGTGCAATCGCATGTATAGTATAGTATATAAGAAATATCTTGAGTAAAAATTGTAACAGATGAATGTCTACTGTACACGTATGCTTCATTCCGAAATTGCATTCCCTTAAACGTATGTGTTCTTAATTGCTGTCGTGGAATATGTGAAATTATTCAAGAAACTGGGACAGCCCATTGCTCTCCCGTAGCGGAGAACATCGAACTCTGATTTGTCGAATATTTGCTCTAAACACAAGTGTTCAACTGTGATAGACATGTGAAACTTTAAGGGCAGTCATCCTTACCTTCTGACGACGGGACGGCTCACTGTTCTCCCATAGCACTGAAAATCGTATTCTGTGAATCATTAACAATGTTTTTTTTAAACACAGGCATACAGAAGCTGTGACAGCTTAATAGTAGAGCACATCGTACTGTAAGTCGTCGAACATTTTAAAGGCTATATATAGTCTTTCTTCGGATACTTGAACGCAAACATTTTTGTCTGTCTTCAAAAAAAACCTATTTCGACGTAGTGCGTAAGAAACAATCAGACATGATGTCTATACTCCAAGGACAGTAACCCCTTCAGCCACAAACTACGAAGTGCTCTCAGAAGCGCCTCGAATTCACGTGGCATAATTCCAAGGCACTCAGTATATTACAATAGAAGTGAAAAGAATTGAGGGAACACGTTTTTTGTGTGAGGAATAGAAATAAAGTTAATATGGGTGTAACTATCTAAATAATTTGCCATCAGTAAGCTTCAGTATTTGCGTAAAGAGAATCCACTGTTATGTTTAAAATGTGTAAATAGTTTATTTTTGGTTGTGTTTGTTTTGAGAAAAGAAAGAAAAACTTTTCACGTTGGTCCTGGAACGTGATACGTCGAACAATTGTCAAAAATGGTAGTTTATCCAGCAAAGTGATGCTCTGCAGCAATACGCAGCTTAATGATGCTACAATAACACCAGTTGTCCACTCAGGAGGCGGGTGCGAACGTGCCCAATAGCATGTCAAGCCATTTGATGAAACACGTGGTGCGTGACGTGTCTTTGAAGTTGCGTACACATTTGCAGACACCGTTACTAAAAGTGGTAATAAACACACGCAAGAGCAAGCATAAATGTACAGGGAACGTTATCACAAAAATGTCAAAACCCCTGGGAAGGCCGAAACACATGATACCTTGATCTAACACACAAACTGATCATAGTGTACACAATTTATATGGTCTGCAGTGGCGTACCAACTCTTTCGTGAATGGGAGGGGAGGTTGGGTTCAACCTACCCAACTCGTCGGTCGGAATATACGTAAGTGTATATAGTGAGATGAAGAACGACACCGGGGCTCAGCAACCCGGCATCGTGAGCCTAGTAGAAGGAAGAGCATATAATGAATATATGTAGAGAGAGAGAGAGAGAACTTCATCAACTCTCGCACTTTCATGTGACTTTTCATACACAGAGCATTTGTCATACACGGGCAGTTTAATTATTTCATATTCACCTCGAGATCTTGGCGTGGCGGCTTCTCGCGTGTGACGTCAGTTTGTGGACTCTAATATCAACCGTGCTGCAGCAGCCACTGCTCCTGCGCGCGGATCGTTTGTTTCGGGCGGGAACTTTATCAGACGAACAAACCTTGTGAGGGTCTGATAACACTCACAACGAATGTTTTATAGTGCAATTACGAATTTATTTTAGTTAAGCCCGACTGACAGGGCCAAGCAACCTCCCAGATGGCCGATGAGCCCGCCGAAATCACCGACTACATTAGTAGTCAGAAAGTAAAACTATGTGTTAGTGTTCTCGCTCATCATCTGCAGTTGCCATCGTTCGACACTAATTAGTTTGGGTGTTTCAAAATTTTTTAAGCGTGCCTTTCTCCAGCACCTACAAGCATGTAGATACTCAAATACAGCTAGCGAAACTTCGCAGTGTCTCATCAACGACGCGGTGGTGTACGACGCACGTCGCTGGATGTGCGCAGCCGATGCCGTCCATGGAAATCGTATCACCGTTACAAAACTGGCCCTGCAAACACGTACACTTTGGAAACCGCCACACAACGTCCAGGAGGCGACCAAGTGCCGCGCCAAGGTGATGTACTTCTCTTTGCCTAGGTGTGCTTCGCCCCACTGGGCGTTAGCTTTCACAAATCCTAAATAGATCGACACGTCTGCCCTTTTCCTGGGGGTACTTTTTCTGCAGTGCAACGATAATTACAGTGAACATGAGTATAATTGTGACAATTGCTGATTTATTCCACTTTGACATTCGCAAACAACACATCAGATAATTATTGCAGAGCAGCCGTTGAAGTTGCTGCTTCGGCAGTCAGTCAACCATTCATGGCATATACTAGAAATGCAAAGCAGCGTCAAATCACCGAATTTGAGGCAATCGTGCTTGAATTACAGGTATGGGCGTAGGTAGGGCGCAAGGCCATGTTGTATTGCAGTAAGCGACGTCTTGAGGGGTAGGTGCTGGTGTGACGCGGAAAGGGGGGCAAGTTTCGCCTGAATGCACTCCCTGGCTGATGCAAATGGCTGCAGTTTCTCTCAGTAATGTTTGTTCTTTGAAAGCGACATCATGAAATAGTTTATATTACACCGCACAGGGCCGTCGCTCGGGTATCAGAACATAATAAATAGCTATCGCTCTTTGTATATGCCGCGCACAGCACCACAGAGACTATGGGACAACCTTTAGTAAATGTGCACTAAACAGCCCCAAGAAGTTTCAGGTATGAACTTATGGTAAGCAGTGTTGTAGGCGCGCACTTGTCATGATCAGTAAACTACGTATATATGTACGTACACCAACCAAATAAAGCTGTACTTTCAGACGTGCTGCACCGCTCAACTTCAGAGTTCACGACGCGTGATTACCCGAGGAGATTCGGAGGCTGCATCGTCGGCTCTCTTTCTAGGAGCTTCCGGGGTAGGTTTTGGGACGGCATCTCACCTGGTGTAAGTCGCCTAAGCCTGTGGCCTGCGTGCAATGAACGGCTGATACTGGCGAGGTGATGACACACGGTTGCAAGCTTACCGAAAAGTGGGGCGTAAGGTGGGTATAGCGGAAGTCACTGTCAGAGAAGTGCTTGCTTCACACAGTCGATGAAGGCATGGGGTGCTTTCCTTCTCTGAGTTTGGCTATCCACTTATTCCTCAGCTTCGGGTTCTTAAGATAGCTGCGAAAGCAAACGCTCTTGTCACACTTGGGTGATCAAATAGAAGCGCAGAGCAGTACTCCACCATTGCACAGTACTCGCATGGAGACAAGCAGCCGCAGTTGTAGAAGCAAAGCACTGTGCTTTTAAAATGAGCGTTAAAAGCGGACACCCATGGCTGTTACAACAGTGTCGGTAGCCCCCACGCACAAGATAACCAAATGAACTGCGTCTTCGCCGAGTTTTGCCACGACTGTAGTTTTATGTGGCGCCACGCCCTGAAAGAACGTGAATCCTCGAACTTACGTCATACAAGAGCGGTCATACACCAGGCTAATAGCCTTCTTGCAATACCAATATAAAAAATAATAATGAACAATCGCATTTTCTACGGCAGGTTCGCTAACGTCTAGAAACTTCTATGTACTTATGGCAACACTTTTCATACTTGGACGATGAACAATAAATATAACAGGGAGACTAATGCGCAAAGATCCTATCAAATCATTTACAGGTAAGCAATCATTGTGTGACACTCTGTGGATCCTTCAAAAGCTCATCACTCCTTCATGGCACTGGTAACCGCAGCCACCAGAGTGCTGGTCTAGAATGCTAATCGTTACAGATGACAAAGGGTAACAGTAAGTGCATTTCCAAAAGCTATAGCTTGGTTTAAATATGAACCATGTTGAAATGCTGTTCTCACTGTTCTTTTGAAATAAAGCTTTAACAAATCACTACTTCATATAATCAATTGTAGGAAACTACTATTATTAAATTTTATCGAAACGACAAAAATGAATGCTTGGAACGGTGTGAGCTGAGAGATTTACTTATATTGTGTGTTCTTTACCATTGCGTCATTGACTGTCCACGTTTCAGCCTCACAATAAAGCAACTAAGATATACCCAAAAGAAGGGCACCAAAACACAGAAAGACATGATTTTGTGACGCACATATAATTTAAATATCTTTTTAACGACAGAAATAAACGAAAACTGAAAGAGCAAGAGCAAGTACATAGGAATGTAGCAAGCAGTAAGATCGTCAATCTGGCATGTGTACTTGCAAGACCCGGATATTTCACGACGAAGTAAACTGATCTCAGTGCGATGCCCTTACAGTTCGGCATTGATGAATTCGTCGTTCAAGTGACATATTTGACTGCTCAGTTGCCTATAGCTGCAATTGATTCGACACTGCAATGGCGTTTGGCACGGTTTTTCGTAAAGCATACTAAATAACACGAACGCAATAATTCCAATCAGTTTCACAACCACGGACTTTCCGGGCAAAACTGTCAATTGTTCGAACAGTCACAAGTTAGTTTTTGTCGCACGTTGTTGAGGGACGCCAACAGAAGTTTTTTATCACTGCGCTCAAGAACGAAGTTGGAGCTACAACAAAAAATCGGACTATTGCAACAAAAGGTGCTCTAACTTACATGCATTTTAGAGAGGCACAGCTGTTAGGAACCTGTTCCTGCTTTGAATGGCGTCGGTGTAATGATAACTGGCCCAGTGACCAAGAGCGTAAGGGAGCGAGTGCTGAGTGCCAACACTGACTAAATTTCAAGGTCGAAGGGCTAACGCAATGACGTCAAAGAATAGGGGCCCAGTTACGCCGCAAATGCGGCGTAAAACCAGTGTTTCGTTCACGTTTTAGGAGAACCAACGCTCCCGCTGTCACAGCTGCCGCGGCTAGATTGGGCCGAATAAAAGATGTGGGACTGAGCATGCTCAGTATCTGAGCATGCTCAGTTGCGCAAGTGGGCCCCCACCCTCGGACGTCACTGCGGCAGCCCTTCGGCCTTGAAATTTAGTCGGTGTTGAAAGTGCAGAGGAGGATGAAAGATGCTGATAGTGGGGGGATCGCGTGGAAGGCAGCAGATGCATGTTCGGCGGCGTCCACCCGTGGAGCCGCAGTTGTGCACGATGTCACTTCGACACCGATGACGTCATCCACAAATACAATATACAGAGTTAATGTATAGCGTGAGTGGATTTCTTCGGTGGCTCTTGTGAAACGAGGCCATGTGATGGCTCCCGTCGTATCTTACTTAACGGGGAAGTGGCGCTACACTAGATCTGCAGCGGCTTGTGTCTTCATAATGTAATTCCTGTCATTATATGCGAAATAGTTGCAAGCAGCTCTTTGTGCACAATGAACGGCGCAACTAGTGAAATTCTGTCGCCAGCCACAGCTGCTAAATGAACTGCCCCAATGAGGCCCAATGGTGCGGATCTCTGAATCCAGAGGTGCGCGGGGCCGAAGTAGCAGCACTTGCCTCAGCTTCTTGCAAAACGAAAAAAAAACTAAGCAATCGCTATAGTGATTCGAAGTAGGTGGTGCTGCCACTTACTGCGTTTATCAGACATATGAAGCTGCACTTACAAATGTGCTCTATATCGTAATACGTGCGTCATCATTTTTAGATAATCTGCCCTGGCTAGATACCCTTTCATAAGACCTCATATGATCAGTTTCATTGCAACAACTTTCCCAGTTGGCAGCCGGTCAGGGGCCTATCGGTAGTGAAAGTGACTGCATTCGCAAATAAAATTTGAGCCTCTAAAACTACTTATCTCGATGGAGAGGGGAGACGGAGTCTTGATTCTTTTTTTCTGTAGTTACTAGTATACCAAGAATACCATCCAGCTCCCAGGTGCCCACTCTGTCTCTTAATCACTTTTTATTTGTAATGGATTGGGAGAGAAAAACAATTACGTCATGCAACACTCTACATATAGGCACATATGTGGAGTGCAGCACTGAGTTTTCGAAATATAGTGTAGTTGAGAATATGGTTTACCTTCCGGTGGGAACATGCGTTAGAGGCAAGGAACGAAGGAGGGTGGGTACACTGACACAGGCTCTGGGAAGTGGGCGATCATCCGTAGCGCTCCTCCATCTGAATCCGCCCCTGACCCATTGAGTTGTATAGCCTAGGACATCAAGGCTCGTGAAAATTGGTACTACTGCTTTTACAGCCAAAGCTCTTTGGTATTGCAGTAAGATTTGCGTGCGTTGTAGTTGTCCGCCACCGCCGGTGTCCATAATCATTATCGTGCAAAATAGGAAAAAAAATTGGGTACACAAACCACCAAAAACAAGATTCGATTCGAGACCACCACCCTGCGACCCAGTCAAGTGTTCTACCACGGCTGCTAGATAAAAGCTTTCATCCAGTGGCCGCGTTCTACCAATGAGCCAATCGTGTGCCTGCAACTCCGTTCCAAATTGTCGCTAGGCAGGCTTGATAGCAGCACAGAAATCGCGTTAGTATAAATAAATAAACGTTTTCAATCAACAAGGAACAAAGAGAGTCCACACAATGTTAATTGCGTAATGAGTGAATCATCGAAAGTCCTAACCCATTAGTGAAGTTTCATGCATAATTCTTCATCGTCGTCCGCCACAACATCAAAAATTAAACAAAACTTCGTGCAATCGTGTAGCGGGCCCCACGCTTCTGCAAAGAATGACGAAGGATGGCACAGTGAATGCCTGCCTACTAGCCAAAAAATTATGATTATTCATGGCGAAGCGCATACCTTGCAAGCGTGGCTAATGCAGTTACCCAAAATGTGTTTAAAAATGCTTTCTAAGGCTACTCTTACAGCTTTCGCGGTAACTGCTTCGCATTCCGCGCAGGCCTGCCTGTTTTTGTTTGTTCATCTGTTTATTTATTTGGGTGAAACAGTTCGACCGGAACGATGACGTAGTTTAGGCACTCCACGGTATTGACATAATATGGTCGCTACATGACCCATACAACAGAAGAAGCAACACGGTTCTTTGAGCGTTTTAAAAAGACGATTCAAAGGCGAAACCCAACTTCTTTTTCTTTTCAGTTAATTACATCACACTCCCCCTTTTATAACCTCAGAGCAGGTGAGCATGAGTTCTATGTTAAGAATCCTACTTAAGTGCTCTAACATCGGTCAATTATGTGATGATATGTTCATTGGGCACGCTTTCTTTTGCGACTTGACGTTTGTCGGCCAGTAAACCTGAATATTTGTTTGAGGACCGTTTTTTTAAAAACAAAACAGAAGCAACCGAAACAAAGTATTGTAAATAAATTTTGTCATTCAAAATTGATAGCATTGACGTAGACCTAAACGTAACAATAACGTGATTTATAATAACGCTAAGAGAAAAGAGCCAGATACTCAGCAGCAGAACAGTCTAAAATTATTTTTCGTGAACAAAAAAAGTCGTTGTTATTCTTACCCCTGTTCACAAATTGGGGCATGATATGTCTACCTAATGTGACATATTTGTTTGTTCAATATGAACGTGTTCTAAGCATAATAAGCTATAATATATTTTATGTGCTAATAAATTAAGTCGACAAAATTACGAAGCAAACATACACAAACGTAATAAAAAGTCATCACATTGAAAGGAACTAGAAGCAGTGCCCATGGAAAGCTGAAAGCTGTTTAGAGCTCGAAGAAAATTGTGTGCAGCGAACTCCTGTGAAATCGCCATCAAAACACAAACAACAGCGTTCAATATCGCTCCAAAAGAGGCGCGAACAAGAAGCGGTACGCTTCGGCCATTGCTACACTTATTTTCGTGCCGATGCTACTTTTTGCGTACAGTGCATCGGCGCATTGAGAAAGGGCTGCGTAGAGGAGACAAGCATGTGGCTTGAAGACTTGAACTCTGCTGCCGAAATGCTTTAACTTGGCGGGGCACACCTACGAAGGGAAACCCCACTGGAGCTGCGAAAATTGCATGCAGCACTCCGCGGAATGGGACACGTGAGAACCCATGCCTGGCGAGAGCCACCAGAAAGTAAATAAATATGTTTGTAGGACCACTTAGAACAATGATAAACGACGAGAAAATGCCTGTGAATTGCAGAAACGATTGAGAAACCTGGAGGCTCGCCCTATGAAGGAAGACTGCATGACGGAAGGAAGGAAGTGGAGAATGTAGAATCCGACGCCAGAACCCCTGGGTTCGCGTGTTCAACGTAGATAACTTCTTTCAGCATTTCTTTTACGTGCTGTTTTGCTTTGCTGCTTTACTTTTATCCCAACTGCTAGCGCATGCCATCAATCTCGTAGCTTCCTCTGCGCCAGAAAAAGCTCCACTTGAGGTAAAAGAAAGCAAGAAATAAAAAACCCGACGAACTTCTCGTTCGCTTCTAGCCTCCTCACTTCTGCTGGCTTGCAATGGTTTTACGAAATCAGGGACCCATACCTTGCACTGTCAGCGTTATACGCGCCGTACGGCTATGACAGGTAGTATGGCTTTTGGCTTAGCAATGTGTGCTCGGGCGTAACTTATCTTATACTCTTTGTTGTGTGTTTTGAAGGAGTATACTAGCATTATGGATAGGAAAACTGTTCAATGCAGAATATGCGAAGCCTGAATAATGTAACAAAACAAAGAAGACAACTTCAACACTGTGCATAAGAGGAACGTTTTTTTTTTCAGCATGATAAAAAAAATGGCAGCATATCTACGGAGTGAATGATGGAGAGTGGGGCGAAGCATTCGTCCGTCCATGCGTCCGTCTGTGTGACCGTCCATGCGTCTGCTTGTGCGCCCGTCCCTGCGTTCTTTCGTGCATCCCCCCCTGCGTCCGTTCGTGCGTCCATCCATGCATCTGTTTGTGTGTCCGTTCGTTCACCTATTCAACACCCCAAGTCCCACCATCTCGCATCTTTTTATCATATATTCCCCATATAGAAGCACCGCCATCCAGCGGACATTCCAAGGACTAAACGAGAGGTGGCACACGCACACTTTCTTACGGCCTGCGCTTTGGGTCCACTTCCCACCTTTAACCACCTCGAGTTCATGGTATATTCTAGTTCACTGTATTCCTGGCACTGCGACCAAACGCTCGCTAAACCTTTCGAAAACCAAGGCGGGTACGCCCAGCGAGTATAACGTAGCAACCTTTCCCTGTCAGATAGGGCTCAATTTACATGCCAATGGCTGCTAATGAGAAATGAGAGACAGGAGAATTCGGCTTTTACTTTCTTACGGCTTGCGCTTCGTATCTACTTCTCATTTTTAACCACCTTGAGTTCATTCATGGTATATACAAGTTCATTGTATTCATGGCACTGCGGCTCAACGCTCGCTAAACCTTTCTAAAGCTAAGGAGGTTACACCCAGCGAGTATAATGTAGCACCCCTTTCTTGTCCGATAGTGCTCAATGTACATGCCAATGGCTGCTAAAGGGGATCGCAGCGTGCGCGTTGACTAAAAGCCGAATGCTCATGTCTCTCATTCCCCATTAGCAGCCATTGGCATGTACATTTAGCACTATTTATTATTGTTAAACAACGCACAGAAGAAATCTCTCACTGGCACCACCTTGGAGGTCAAGTGTTATACCTATTTCGAGTCTGTGCCACTGGTGGTTACATACGAGGGACGCCCAAGCCACGCCATAAGGGGCCTCGCCCCTAAAATAACCCTTTGATTGAAGGTTCAAAAACAGTTCAGGTACGCCATCATATCACATTTTTTTCTTTTAAATATTACATTTTATTTTTCAGCAATAGTAAATTGCCTCAGATGGAAATGCAAATACTGAAATAAAACTTGAAGGTTTTACTTAACAAAAAAAGAGAAGATTACAACCATGCTGGCACTACCACGTAATCTATTAATACATATGCTGTAAAAAGAATAACGCTGCAATTTCCACCTAGTAATAAATGTCGGTTTGACTCCAGAGTGAAATTGATCGAATAGTCTCTTGTCTTTTTTTATTAGTGCTGTACTAAGTTAGTTTAACGTTGAAATAACAAATGCATAGTGCTTGAAGCGTTGCTGCACCATTACCACAAAGACTAGTATCTGTTATTATCGAACCATCTGAGCTTCCCGAAGGGCTATCATTGTCACGCAGAAAAGCCGCTATTTTAACCTGTTTTTTTTTTCTTTTTTTGATGCCGTATGAAATAAGCTTTACAGAACGCTTTCGCGTTGCTAAATTAGAACACGAAGAAAAAGGCAAAAAAAGAGATGAAGCAAAGGGCGGGAATCAGATAACGTAGCTGTACTATATCTCTTTAAATCAACGGCCAACAATGACATGTTTAGTGGTTGTTTGTTTATTTATGCATTTTGAATTCTATGCTGCAACAGCGTGTCAGAGATGGTAGACACGATGCTAGAAGATGTTGGCACCAGTAGTATGTCTTTTCATCGAAAGTTGTAAAGTGAACGCGACGGCTTCACCTCGAAAAAAAGTTCCTTCAAGATGCGCGTGGGGCAGTGCCATACTGCGGCATCATAATAAACTGACGTTTCTCGCCACGTGACAGAATTCTGGTTCCAAACAGTGATTGCCGGACTCACAAACGGCGTAGAACACAGTGCAATATGGCCTCGAGGACATACCATGGCGCCACCTACATGATGAAGTCACTCATAGGATGCTGGTTGGTGTTGTCTGCTAGAACACCGCATTTCTTGCGCTTTTGTTGTGGACACTGTCGTCCGTGCTTCTCTTTGTTTTGAAGCTCAGAGCCTAAAAAAGTAGTTAGACCTGATAATACGGGCAATAAAACTACGAACCGGTGCCCCCGGTGGCACTCTCGTGTCTAATGTGCATCGTAAAATCGCAACTTAACCACCAGTGCAGCTATGGCGGATGATGCAAGTGATGTCGCGAAAGCAAATCTGCCATATTCGACAACTACTACGCAGCACTGGGCTAACAGCTTCGGTTAAAACATTTATGCGTTCCGTCCTTTTCACCTTCTCCTGTGTACGTATCTGATCACCGGCCTATTGTCTTGAAGCTCGAAGTTCCATTTTCTTTTTCGGAAAAGCCATGGCGTCTTGATGTTCGTGTCCTACAGGACGCGCGCTCAAGATCAGATTTGTCACGCGCAATACGTGTGTCGCTCACGGCGTCTGGTCCTAAAGATTGGGATGCACTTAAAACACAGTGGCGCCTGCGCTGTGCAGTGGAGGGGCGTTCGCTTCGTCGACGCGTTTCTGAAAAGCTTGCTGATACTGCGATGAAGTTACGCATTGCTTTGCGCGCCGAGACGCCTTCTCTTCTAATGCGAGCGTGGCAGCGTGAACTGCGTGAACGCTTTTAAAGCTTGACAGCTGCTTCGTCCCTGGCGTCAGCAGCAAGGCACTGTAGACACAGCCCATGTGCACATCCCGAGGTGCTGCGCTACACGACACATTCGTTTTCTGGGCAATCAGAACCATTTGTCTCTATGACAGCACAAATACCACCTGCGCAGCGGCTTCCTACGCGTGATCGATCTGTTTTCTTGGCGCATTTTGAAGCAATGTCGTGTTTGGCCATGCGGACTAACTCTGATCAAACACCGCCAATGCTTAGAAGTTTTCCCCGTATTCCTCAAGAAGCTGCGGATTGCCTGCACATCCCTCCGTCGGCAGAAGAAGTAAAGGCGGCACTGAAATCTATGAAACGTGGAACGGCCCCAGGGCCAGATGGTTTTCCTGTTGAGTTTTACTTGACATTTAGGGATGAGATTGGTGCTACCTTTACCGCGGTAATCCGGCGATGCTACGTGGACAGTGTCTCTCCATCAAGTTTTCGAGATTGACGCATTGCGCTTATTCGAAAGGGTCATGTTTCCTCTGTTAATCCTGAAGATTTGAGACCTATCACGCTCCTCAACGTTGACCATAAGATATTCGCGGCGGTAGCCGTTCAACGTTTGAGGGGTCTGTTGAACACCCTGGTAGGTCATCACCAGACTTCATCAGTGCTTGGACGAGAAATTCACAGCTTGTCCTATACCACACGGGATATCATAGCCTATACTCCGTCACGATCTGCGCGTGGTATCCTTGTGTCTTTGGACCAGGAAAAAGCGTTTGACCGACTAGAGCACGCGTATATTCTTAATGTGCTCACAGCCTTCGGCTTTTATCATTCGTTTGTGGAAATGATTAAAAATACGTACACTTGTGTGAAAAGCACACTAGTTGTGGATGGCTGGGAAAGTGCCGCTTTTTCCATAACACGTGGGGTCCGCCACGGATGTCCATTGTCTCCTGTGCTATTTTTCCTCAGCCTTGAGCCATACTTGCGTGCTCTTGACGCGGATTCATGTGTCCGGGGTCTTGCGCTTCCTGGTAGCGGTGTCGTGAAAGTCACAGCTTTTGCTGATGATATAACCTTCTACCTTTCAGATGAAAATAGCCTTTCACGCAGCCTGCGTGTATTTTCCCAGTATGGTGACATTTCAAGTGCAGCGTTGAACATCTCCAAGTCCCGGTATTTCTTCATTGGCTCTCCAAACTCCAGGCTTAGCGTCGGTTTTCCCATTCAGCCGGCCGCGACCCTTCGTATTTTAGGCATTTTATACAACCACTACGGTTTTGGCGAATCTGTTTGGTTAAACGCTCTCGAAGAAGTAAGACTGAAAATTCAGGATGCACGGGATTTCGACTTCCCGCTTCTTGAGCGGAGGTACCTAGCGCAGACTGTATTTTGCGGTCGCATTTGGTACCTTTCTCCGTCGTGCAACCATGTTTACGTATCATGCGATCACTGCAGTCTGCTTTGCGTTCCTTTTTTTGGTCAGGCGGCACTGAGTTGGTCTCTCTCGCGGCACTGGGACAGCAGCGTTCTCAGGGAGGCTTTGCTTTCCCTTCAGTGTCCATACGCTGTCGGCTGCTGGCACTGCGCTTCCTTTTGCGCCTAGTGCAAGGGGAGAAATCTCCCGCACGAACGCTTGCATATTACTTTCTGGGTACCCACCTTCGGCATTTGATGCCTAATGTGCAACTTAACAGAGGGCCACAGTCAATAACACTTCCTGCGTTTTATGCAACAACTGTTGCATTTTTCGCCATGTCAAGTCGAGCTGTCCTGGCATAGGTGTTTTGAACAACCACATAGTTGAGACAACTGCTGCTTTGTTGCTTCGGTTGGGGCCGCCAACCCGCCGTGCTCGCTGTAGAAGGGTGTCTTGGAGCACCTTAACGGCTTGTTTTCTGCCTGGACACCTGCGGGACTTAAGTGGTGCCTGGGTTGGAGTGTGGTTCCCACTCTCGACCGCCTCGAAAGGTGGAGAATAGTCCAGTCAGCAACATGTCCGAATTTATCCCTTCGGGAAACAAATCAGCTTTTTCTGAGGCAGTGTGTCATTGCTCGCGTTTTTCGGAGACCCGTACATGTCGGATTTCACTGCCTCAGAGTAAATCGCTTCGTTTCTTCTGGGCGTTGTTCGCGAGGCTGCTTCGCTTGTCTTCTCATTGTTGCAGGCTGTTTCTGCCTCTGGCGCAACCGCTGCGAGGCGGTTGCAGCGGGCCGCTGCCGCCGCGCGCTCCACCCGATTCTAGAGCGATTTTACTCGTAGCTGCTGTCTGTTTTGTCGGAGGAGCTCTTCTTCCTCGGTGAAGAGGAATTTCTTCGGCACTGGTCTTGCCCTTTTGTGTCGGTCTATGACGGACGAGTGAAACTTGTCTTTTGGCCGGCCTGGTAACGGTAGGCTCATCTGTCGATGCGCCGGCAGAAATGGCATGCCAACATGTAAATGAGCAAAATGTACATATTTATGTTTTATTTGTGTCTCTTGTTTACCTTGAAGTATTTTTTGTGGTTGTGTTTGTGTGAACCATCGAATGAACATGTTCTTTCAACGTGATCTCATATCCATGTTCATGTAAATGATGTCGGTTTTGTCATCAACGTTATAGTAAGTCTAAGAAGGAAATGTTCTGTTGAGTGTTATTGACGTTTGTGGCAATAAATTTTTTTCTAAACAAACACGCGTGACAATAGCATACGACCCTCAATGCACCAACGGGCGCCTTGGAGATGCCCTATAAAATTTACCAGAGTATTCCATACCTACCTAATAAGATAGTCAAATGTTTATTTTATTAAAAATAGTAGTTTT
The DNA here is from genome assembly GCA_013436015.1 of Rhipicephalus annulatus. Classification (NCBI taxonomy): domain Eukaryota; kingdom Metazoa; phylum Arthropoda; class Arachnida; order Ixodida; family Ixodidae; genus Rhipicephalus; species Rhipicephalus annulatus. Next base: position 555,786 of record WOVY01009408.1, on the reverse strand, counting down.
TTTAGAATTCTTCCAGACAGAAAATTAGGTCTGTCCACCTGCCTGTCTGTCACAAAAACTATTCAGCCACCCGGCTAAAGTTTTAGCATTTACTTAACAACAACTCACCTTGAACTGGTGACTGCCCTTATTGTTGTGAATACATTCGATAGGAAAGCAAACTATTATGCATATCTGAGACGCATCATCAATGCGTAAATATTATGCGGTGTGTTATTTGACTCGAAAATACACATATATATGTATTTGTACAGACCCTGCGCCAAAAATGTTAGGTTAGGCTCGAAATAAGGCTGTTGGAAGACTATTGTTTTTGACAACATTTTTAGTAAAGCACGCAGATACGCGGCCATTTTTTTTCTTATTGCGAGTAGAATTTCCCATTGGTTTTTCGACCTACATTGCTAATAACGAACTCAATATGGGCTGCTTCTTCTGGAAAAAGACTGCCAGAAGTATTACAGTTAGCAAGTTCTACAGCTCACAACTTAAATGCATGTATGAAGGGTGTAGGCCGGTGAAACCACTGGTGTGATCTCACCTCTCGATTTCCAGTGCACAACCTACAAAGCAACACTTGCGGCAGTTGTTAGTTCGCACCCATTCTGCGTACGCTTGTGCGTTTGGTTGATGCGTCCTTCCGTGTATGAATGTAAACAGTCGACAGAAGTCTGCCTGGTTGGGTATAAAACTAGGAGATGATTCAGACTCAACCAATGGTTTTGAAAAAAAACCCCGACGTTTCTAAACCGAGTTCGTTACTTCCTCAAGGGTGACTGCGGAGACTACGTAGCAGAGGCGTCTTCAAAGCACTGGCGTGGTGGCCAATGACCCCCCCTCTCTCTCTCTCGTTTGACTGTGGAGTGCAGTCCGTGTGTATACATTGGGGGAAGGGTTCCGAGAGAGCGGTTGACGTTATGGGCTGTCCTTCGTATGTGCCGCGACTCTAGTAATAACCTTCTCCACCAGTACGGCTCGCTTTCAAGGATAGCCGTAGCTTCAAAACTTATCCGGTGATCCAACGTCTCGGCATGTTCGGCGACTGTGCTGCGCTCTTTGTAGAACTTCCGGACATCGTTGGCGTGTTGCTTCAGTCGTTCCGGTAGGTTTTTTGTCTCGCCGATATGCGAAGAGGGGCACTCGGCGCACGGAGTTTTGTAAACGACACCGGGGGTCCTGTTCAATGTTCGCCGGCCTTTCAGGCGGGAAAGGAGGCGGCCCAGCGTACGCGAAAGGCACGTGCTCGATGCGAACTTCTTTCTTCTTGAAGATCCGCGCCAACATCTTGCTGGTTCCCTGAACGTATGGAACCGGCACGTGTTTCGCGGGGGCTGCCAATGAAGGTTGATTGGGGTTTTCGTATCCTCTGTTGCTCTGCGTGGTGGGTGGCGGCTTGAATGAAGTTTATGGGTATCCTTTTTTTTCTGAGGTCCGCAATTACGCGGGCCTCTTCGTTCTTTAGCTCTGTGTCATTGGAGCATAAGTTCTTATCTCTCTCTAGTAGCGTGGTCACAACCGAGGCCTTGTGGCAGGCGGGGTGGGAAGAATCAAATTGAAGCTAGCGGTCAGTGTGCGTTGGCTTCCTATGAACGGAGAACTCCAGGTTGTTGTGCTTTCTTGTCACCTGTACGTCGAGAAAGGGCAGACAGTGGTCGCTTTCTCACTCGGTCATGAATTGTATGGCTGGGCGCACGGAATTTAGGTGTTGTCTGAAGTTTTCAACTTCAGACGTCTTCATGGCGGAAAAGCAATCGTCCATATAACGCAGAAAAAGCTTGGGTCGCGGCGAGAAGGAGCTGAGTGCTTTCTCTTCGATGTACTCCATAGTCAGGTTTGCCATCGTGACGGAGATGGTACCTCCCACCGCGGTTCCACTGTTTTGCCTGAAAATAGTTCCTTTTTAGGAGGAGTACGTTCTGCACAGGCAGAGCTCCAGTAGACGGCAGTGCTCGTCAACCGCCAAAGGAGTCCTTTCACTCAAGCTAGCGTGCCCCTCATGCGCATAGCGGGCAGAGGAGACAGCTAAGGGAACTGGCACGTTGGTGAACAATGAAACGACGTCAAATGAGACCAGGCTCTTGTCATCGTCAATGCTCATATCTGACGCTAGCTGCACGAAGTGGCTGGAGTCGGGTTTCTTCAAAACTTTTGGTTCGAGTCTATCTAAATCATCTCCCAGTCTGTCCGTGTGTTTGAGTGGAGCACTCTAAGTGTGAAGCTGTGCGAGTTGCTGATACTCATCCTGTGTGTGTTCTTTTCATGCGTAACTTCTGCTCGAGGAACGTGCTGCAAGATAGAGTCGTTTGTCGTTCTTAAAGTGAAATTACAATATGTTGCTATAGCATGCATTCTTTTGCCCTTATGGCGAAACAATGCTCATTAAACGCTCAACTTTCTCTGTGAAGAAACATTTCATTTTTATGGTGTACCAGTTTTTTGTGACAGAGATAACACGTGTATGTTGCTTCAAAAAGAAATAAAAAACTTTCCTTATTCCTAATAAAAAGTCCCGTAAGAAAATTAAGAATCCTAAGAACAAGATGGCGCGTGATCCAAAAAAGAGGGGTGGGGGGGGGCAACCGGAGTGGGTGTTTTTTGAAGGGCTTATTGAACGTGTGATTCTCCAAGCGTTGCGAGTAACAAGATTCCTGTCTTATTGAGTGTTTTGATGGGTGAGTAAACAGATATGCAGGGCAGAGCATTTGAATGCGTTGAGTTAAGTAGTGCCTGCTTCCAGCTTGACACTAACAGTGTTCTTTTATTACTTTGGCGTCTTAAAAAGAATGAGAAGCCTCTGAGGAACAAAATGAACTGAAAGAAAAATATGGGGCTCTTATATTGACATGCCTGGTATGTAACCATTAGACTTGCGCTTTCACGTATTCTCTCTCGTATGATTTGACGACATGGCTCAGACCAAAATTCATAAGAGATACAGACAAATGGGCTGCCGTCGTATAATACCCTAAATACGTTCACCCCAACTACTTCTTCTCCTGACTTTTAATGAGTATTTAGTGATTGTATCTGGAAAAGAATATATACAGAAACTACGATGAAATACAGAACAGTTACTTGACCGGCGGATTGGCTCCTCGGTTTTTCTTTTTGTCTCGTGAGGTCTGCTGAAGGATATTGAATCCGTGTCCTCATGGGCATGCAAAGAAAACAAAAAAGAGTGAAAGCATGCACAACGTACACTGCAACAGGATGAAACAGAATGAAAAGAAGGAAACCGCCTGCCAAAACATCAAGATATTTAGAAACAATTATACGTGTTTCTATCTTGCTTCAAGGGTTCAACACCATAACAGCCTTCTTCATCTCTTGCTTGACACTTGACACCACTTAATCTTCTCTCGTTTCAGGGGATCGCTAATTAAGCCAGCCTCGGGGTTCAAGTCAAGGCTCGAGGAGTTTTACACCGACTGGAGTGGAGCTGTGTTGCATTTCCCCCCTCAGACACGTATGATCAAAACATAGAGAATTCGCTTGTATCTTTCTTGTGCTATAATAACGTAATTTCACACTTTGAAAGCCGTAATGGTCCTGTAAATGGTACGGTATATGCAGTAAGTACAACGTGACAGAAAATAATTTCTTTGAAAGCCATGTCAGTGAATCGCAATGTTCTTGTAGAGACAGCTTTAGTGAAATTCTCTTTTATAACATTGCAAGTGGTTGATTTAGTCAGCACGTAGGATTCATATAAACTTTCACTTTTTGTTGAAGTTGGTGGACGTGATTACATCAGTAAAAATAAAACAAAATGACCGGACGCTGAATATTGTGCATTGCTTACTACATCAAAGGAATATCACAGACTGAACTTCACTATATACAATGTTTTGTGCCTGCCGTTGGCAAGTCAACTTTTCGTCCACTTTTACTTTTTTTTCGAGTTCGCAGTACAAATACTTATAATAACAACCCCCATAAGTTTCCTTGGAATCATTCTCAGTTGGTTCTCTACAATATAGTGTCTAACAAAGAAAACAGTGCCCTTCGGTTAACTTCTTTCCTGCATGCATCACCTTGTGCCAGCAATGCAAGTTGTACAAGAGCGTACGTACACCAACCCGCACTCGATACTGCTCTTTCTTTTTTTGCCCTGCCGTGGTGGTTCAGTGGCTAAGGTACTCGGCTGCTGACTTGCAGGTCGCGGGATCAAATCCCGGCAGTGGCGACTGCATTTTTGATGGAGGTGAAGCTGCTGTAGGCTCGTGTGCTCAGATTTGGTCGCACGTTAAAGAACCCCAGGTGGTCGAAATTTACGGGGCTCTCCACTAAGGAGTTTCTCGTAACTATAAGGTGGTTTGGCGATGTTAAACCCCACAAATCCATCTCTATCAATACCACTCTTCGGTAAACTATTGTATTTTGTGATACAACTGCCCCAAAAGACATATGTTAGCTCCACTTTCAGAAAAAAAACGCGATCCCGCAATTGTATATATGCTCAGAACAGCACACAAGAAATTGGAGGATGCTTGAACTTTGCCTTCGAGAGTTTATCGAGATAGCGTAATAGGGCGTCACGCACATTGCCTTCTGAACTGCTAAGCAGCTTGGCTTCTCGATGCATGCCTCATCCTTGTCGTAAGGAATGTTATGTAGGTTCAGTTGTTAAGCGTCAATCATGCCATAATTAGTTCTCTTGGAACTCAACGAAGAGCACGCTACACATCCGTGGGACAACAAGTGATGGCAATGCTTTAATGCACCCTGCATTCAATTTGTTGATGGTTCTGCCACTGATGATGAATAAATATGTCTGAGTAGTTGGGCCTTTCAAACACGCACTCGTTGCTCAATTCACACCATTTGACGCCTGGCGCAATTCTACATTTCTGCCATGCAATATATGATGTGCTAAGAACAATACTTCCAATACATTACATTCACATAGTGTTTTTTTTTTCAAAGCAGTATCGAAAAATTCCGTGGCTCTGTGGTAGAATACCGTTTTGCAATGCAAGATAGCCGGGGTTCATGCTCACTTGGACCCGAAAATATTTTTTTGTTTGCATATATCTCGACTTTTCTGTCACGAAAGATGGCGATTTTTCGCTCACCACTAACGACACCCGTGACGACGTGGACATGAGACGCCGGAATTTCTGCGAGACAAGCTCTTTATTGCTGTCGCGTTTGTCACTACGACCCTCCGAGTCACATACGAGGCTCTGAGTAAGGAAAGCTGTGGAACGCTGGCAAAATCTCACGACCTCAATTCGGTCATCACCATCTCTATGTTAATTCTTTGTCTCAGGTAAAGCACACGTTATCACACTGTTTCGCATTAAGGATCGTGTAGCTCTGCCAAGCACACGTATTCGCCTACTCGTGGTTTTACATACAATGAAAGACCTTCAAGAACAGATTGACTAGACAGGCGGTTATATCACGTACGTTTATGATCTGTATAATGAAAGGCTACAGCCCAGGAGGAGGGAAAATACGCAAGACACAGTGCTATATCTTCTGTGTTCTTCCTTCGTGCCCGTCTGTGTGCGCGCTGTGTTTTTTCTCTATGCATTATGAACAAGCCCACCAAACCATCCTCGCGAACTTTATAATGCAGTTTGCTCGTTCCGCAAGCCGTGACAGCCTCATTAAAACCAGCGAAACTCAATTAGACCACCACCGCCTCTACTGACCACGCCAAAACCACGGACATTATCTTGTCTTTCTCTAAGGCTCGTCACATTTTAGCTCACAGTGAGCTGAGCGGTGAAGTTTACGTGCGTGCTCCCATGAATAGTGAGAGTACCGCTTGCTCGTTAGCATTTCTTTCGGCGAACGAGCGCACTGGCACGCACGGCGTGGTTGATGGCGGCTACAGCTTCACAAGGAAGGAGTGAAAGAGAGAGATGAAGACAAGCTGTAGAGTGATCGATTACCAAAGAGTGTGTCATGTGGGATGACAAAATAGCTTTACGCGCACTATACAAGTTTTAAGAGACGCTGTAGGAGCGGGTGCTGCGAGAAAAGAGCTGTGACTACTGTTATGGAGTGCTTTTTTGTTCGGTGAGCCGATAAATGAATCAGAATGACATAACTTGCGCATCTGCCAAGAAACGACTATAAAAACACTGTACTGAAGGTTTAGACAGAAGAACAATTCGACAGAAGCACGTACCTTTGAAAGCGATGTTATGCGAAGCATGCGCATGCAGGCTGGCTGTATTGTTATTAGTTTACTTAGTAATACGTTACAAAGTTGCGCTAAAGACATGTACGAATGTACTCAAAAAATACGTTAAACAGCCCCACAAGTTTTATATCACAATTTCGTGTACAGCTGCGTAACAATGAGATCAGTAACACAAATGTTAGCAACACCAAAAGTGGTAAGCTAATATAAAGCACTGCGACTTGCGAGGACCGTAGTCTGGGCCCTGTTACATATATCAACATGCGTGGATGGCATCTCAGTGAAATTGACGTTAACCCGTCATGACAGCTAGATCGTAGGAGTGTGCGAGTGATTTTAAATGAAAAGAAGAGAAAAGTGAGCCCCGTAACTGTCTCTTAGGGGGAGGACAACTCAACGGTAGCTCACAAGGGGTGGGGCCAAAGGAAGAATAAAATGATAAGATTAAAAAGTAAAACAATAGAGAGAGGAAGGAGAGAGTGAGGCGCAGGGACAGCGAACGACAGAACGAAGGAACTAAATAGGAGATAGCAAAGTCGGACACGGTCGCAGTAGTCCGAGGACAGGGGCACCATTCAGCGAGAGCTCTTGTCGGCGTCAGGAGATGGCGTAGGGCGAGCCCAGTCGGCCAGAGCTGCGCTCTCGTCGGAAATCTCGGGGGCACAGCCGGTCGGCACGAAATCCAGAGAGCGAGTCCTGGATCATAGGAGTACTCCTCCTATGATATGTTCTTCTCAGTGTTAATGCTGGACGAAAGCAGCGTCGAGGCCGATGTTGCTGGCGTTAGTATGCAGATGTTGGTCAGCATCGTCGTGAAATTGTGCAAGAACCGGTGCAGACTGCATGCACAGACGTAGTTGGGCAAAAGCGGCTTGATGTTCGCTAGTCCAAGCAAATGGCATGTTATCTTTCGTAAGCCGCGTCAATGGTTCCGCGATATTCGAAAAGCCTCTCATAAATTGTCGATAATAAACGCAAGAGCCTATAGGAAGCGCCAGACAACCTTCTTATTGGTAGGACCTGGGAATCCGGCGACCGCGGTAAGCTTGTCAGGGTCGAGATGGACCCTCTGGAGCTCACAACGAGGCCACGGCACTTCATCTGTTTGTAACCAAAGAGACACTTTCCTGGTTTTACTGTTAGCGCCACCTTTCTATTAAGTTAAAGCACACACTGCAGGCAGTGCAGATATTGCTTGAAAGTGTGAGAGAAGACGGCTACTTCGTCAAGGTAAATTAGACAAGTCTGCCCCTTCAACACAGTGTCTACAGTGTCCATCATGCTCTGAAAGATTGCCGGGGCTGAACAAAAACCAAAAGGAAGGACTCGAAATCCATAAATGCCATCAGGGGTAGCAAAGGCCGTTTTCTCGCGGTATTGCACGTCCATCTAAATCTGCCATTACTCACTATTTAAATCCAGGGATGAAAAATACTGGGCGTTGCGTAGTCGATCTAACGAGTCATTGATGCGTAGCACAGGGTAGACGATTTTTTAGTAACATTGTTCAACTTGCAGTAGTCTAGGCAAAAGTGCAGCGTTACATCTTTCCTTTTTACCTGAACGACCGGAGACAGCCACATGCTATTGACAAGCTGAATAATGCCGCCACTCTTGAACTTGCGTACGAATCACTTCGCGTTCTTTCGTTGACACGCGGTAAGGCTGCTGGTGTATCGCACGTGCGTCGTATTAAGTGATGATGCTGTTCCTGACGATGGAAGCCCGGCGTAGCCTCAAAGAGCTGGCGAAGTATGACTTCGCCAGTTCGAAGTATGACGCAACATGAAGTATGACGCAACACTGTCTGGCAATTAGACGACAGTTCAGCATTCATATCGACGGTGCCCAGCGGTGCATCTGCCGTCTCCGCTAATGTAGAAGTGAAGCAGTTCCAAACGTTTGCTATATTTCGTCTGCAAACGCTATCAAAGTACCGCTGAATAAGTGGCAATGTTTGTTGCTGAAATTTGTAACCAGCCACTGAGATCGGGCGTCAGGAAGCTGTACGAACATCTTGAGTCAACAGGTGTTTCAAATTGGTCTCTGCGATCGCTTCACCAGGTTAGAAATGGGAGAAATCATAAGAATATTACGAAACGTATAGCATGTTTGCTGCTCTGAAGTATTTGTCGGTTTCTGTTTTTTCCTCAAGCGCTCATAAGTTCACGTCTCGCTTTGAGCACATAATAAGAATGATGACGACAAACGCAACAATTAACATTCATCTCTACTAGCCAATATGAAAACTACGCCACGAATCAATGGTGCTAAAAAAACTCCGGAATTACAGAATAAAGAGATGTGCTTGATTTAGCAATAATACTGATGGGTTCATGGAGGTTTTGAACATATGCTTGCAGCCCCACCACGGTGGTCTAATGGCTAAGGTACTCGGCTGCTGACCCGCAGGCCATGGGATTGAATCCCGGGTGCGGTGGCTGCATTTTCGACGGAGGCGAAAATGCTGTAGGCCCATGTGCTCAGATTTGGGAGCACAATAAATAAACCTATGTGGTCAAAGTTTTCGGAGCCCTCCACAACAGCTTCCATCATAACCATATGGTGGTTTCGGAATGTTAAACCCCACATTTCAATCAACATAGCATGCATCACAGAATTCTTCCGCCGCATTTTGTGCTGGTGCTGAGTGTGCCAAGAGTTAATATAAAGGGTACGAAGTAGTGTTTGGTGGTGGAAAGGGTTTGAGGGGCCAAATACCTTCGGAAAAAAATGAAGCCATCGTTTACGGGCAGTCACAAGCACCCGACGCGTTAGAATGCCATTTTTGAGATTTGCGCAAATTGCGGGGATTCTTGGCGCCCTTCACGAAATGTTCTCAACAATCAATGACTGCTATTCACGGAATGCCAAGCGATACCTTAAATGTGTGAGGTAATAAAAAACATAGTGCAAAAACAAAACAAAAATAACAGAAATGTGGAAGCGTAGGAAAACGCAAGCTATTTGTATAGGGGCAGCAAAGCATATCCTCAATCATGCCATCAACGAAACTAAAATTCTTCTTTCGTCTTTCTCTCTTCTGAACATTGCGATTCAGGTGAACGTTTTAAAAGAATGAAACCCTTCCTTAATATTCGTCACAGTGATTGTATCAAGAGCTTTATTTTTCTGTTTTTTGTTTAAGGTAAAGAATGTTAAAGTATTCCTTATTACTTGAGTAGTTTTCAAACTGTGAAAAAGTTTCAATTCAGCCGCTTCTCGTTTGACTTAAAAGTTTATTTGAGCTCAATGCTCAACTATCATAGCGGCTGCAATTGCACGGCGGCTGCGATAAGCCTACGGCTTCGCGTCGGCTCCGCAAGGAAAAAGTCAAATGTTCCCGTCAGACGAAAAATATGCCCACCTTATAACACTTGGTGTCAATGGGTTCGTTATGCCGAACTTGACCGTTTAGCACTGATTTGAAGACGCACCGATGAAGTTCTTCGCCGTGACGATGAGGCAAACATGGAACCGATGTGGAGCCTACCGCACGGCACACAACCCATCGCATGTCCACACACGAAATGAGTCCGAAAGCGACTACAGTTTTGCGCTAACATGCCACCAAGTATAATTTTGAGCGCAGAGATTATGTATGGCCATTTTACTGTTGTTAATTCTCGTACACATTTCAAACAATGTACCATTTGCGCTATCCGCAAGCGCGCTTCCCTGCGCTGCATATTTTTCCTTCTAGTGGTGGCCGCTGCCCTTCTTCAGTGGAGAAGAGGTCCTAGTTGATCATGTAGGCTCGTCTATTATGTGCTATAATATCGAGAAAGCTGCGCCTACATTTTCCATTTCATAGCGCAAGTGAACTAGACTTAAACACTTTGCAGAAAGTGGCTAGGGCTATTAGTCGGGAAAACTTCGTAGCAGGAAAGCTAGTTTCCCAATTATGAAAAGGGTCTATTTCGCAGAGAATCACATGAATTGCCAGAGAGCAAGACAGAACACTGTCCTTGTGAATATTTGCGCTGTTATCTAAACTGGGTGATCGCAACTTGACTCTCAGTCCTCCGTTTTAGATGCGTGAAGAGACTGACTGGCATTTTTGTAACAACGCAAATACGTCATCGTCATGCACGAAATGTCTGCTAAAGCAAACGTTTATGCTACAATCGGAACACTGCTGATAGAAGTGTCCATGTTGTATATATTTATATTTTCAGCGAAAGGCATTCACATTTTTGTCACTCAAAATTAAATACCAAGTTTTTGTCATGCACGGACAGAAATTTCGACTTCTTTAACTACTTATAGTTAAAGTTGCCTACTTTTGGGTTGTTTTATTTCTTCAAATTTTTTGTCATCTTATCTTCTTTACAAACTGGCAACAGTGCACGTCCCTGAAAGAATGCGCCTCATTGCCTAAAGTATATTATGCTACCGCTTACAGAAAGCTTCAAAACTTTAAGGCTACACTCTAAAACAAGAGCAAGTAAAAAGGGTGTCTTTTTGTCCCACAACAATAATCGTTTTCTATATTGCGTTCCATCCTTGCGCTATCGCCCCGCGCCCGGTACATTCCGGTCACGATCGACATGTCCATTATCAAGGTTACATCGCATTCTCGATAGAAAAGTGGCCAGCGCTGAGTTTGCAAGAAAGGAAGCGCACGCGAGCCTGATGACGATTATTGTTGTGGGACAAAAATACACCCTTTTCACTCAATATTCTTTTAGAGTGTAGTGTTTTTTTTACGCAATACCTGATAGAATTACCAGACATTAATGTTTTTTTCTCTGTTTTTCCTTGTTAGTTTGCTACAAAAGAAACTAAATAGAATACAGAACTTTGTAGGCACTCTTCACTTGTCATAAGGTGTTCTCATCACGAGAGCTAGTTGAATCTGATCTATACCAAAACGAAACACACTATAACCATATGCTACACAACAACCTTCCCTCATCCCCCTCTCGTGCGCAGGGTAGCAAACCGGCTACCTATAGGCTGGTTAACCGCCCTGCCATTCTTTTCCTCCTATTTTTTTCCTTCCTTTCTTTACAATACATTCTTCTTGCAAGCTGACATGCCTTTTAAAAGTAGGAGAGAAAACAAGTGTCGAGAATTGATTACTACCTTTTCGTGAAAACTTAAGATTAATTTTCCTTTTACCTGTGTTTCATAAAGTCATATTCGACTGACACCTGGTGCATCACAGACTACACGCGCATAGCAATGTATCGTGATTGATGGGGTGTCGAAGAAATAATAGCAAATAGCTTCTTTGTCTCTGCACTTTTCTGTCTGCATCTGAGCATACTTCAAAAGACATGCAAGTATTATACTCTCAGCTCTACAAACGTAGTTGCTTCTTTCCTCTTCGCTGCCATGATGGAAGACCCTGATTATATTGGGGCCTTTTATGCATGCGTGGTTTTCAACTCTCTTCTCACACCAAGATTATTCAATGTGCCTGCATTAGTCATTATGCAATGACAGTGCGCCAGCTTTCTTACGGCTTTTTGATCGCTTCTGTGGCGGCAGACGAACATCAGACTCGTAACTAACCACAATTGCTATCACACTTCACAGATAACCCAAACTTACCATGTTAACATGTAAGCGTGTTTTTAAATCATTTACTTGTGTTTCTCGTCATTATTTCTTCACTGAATTTCAAAACAAGGTCATGCACGTACGCCTGCCATCCACCTTGTGTATTCAGTGGGTGCTTCGAGGCTGCATAAAAGTGAAAAGGACATGTTTCATATATTGATTTATTGATGAAGTAACCACAAGACGTTTTAGTGCACTTCTCCAGAGCTCCAAATTCAATGCAGTGCCCACTTTCAACTCAATAAAAGCTGTACATATAACTATTCTATTTTGATTATGCAAGAGGTGATACACATATATATTGGCAGGGCAACTTCATCACTGATTTTTGCTTAAGACTACTTTTTTCGTAACAGAGGTGTTTACACTCATCCGCAGATTTGGTTTTTGTTCTTGATTATTTTTCGTAACATTTCTCTGTAAGTTTCTTTCACCACAGTTATTTATACGCCAGATCCCAGTGCACAGCTGCGTTTACAGACCAACCGTGCGTAAAAAACACCACAGATCTGTCTTCTTGCAACTAACTACTGCAGCGTCCCTTCTTTTGTGGATGCTTAAAGCTGCCGCCTAAAAGCCTAAAAACTGCCACGAAGAGTGGACTACTAAGAATGCGGGAAGTTTTGCCTACCCACTCTGGCGACGTGGCTTAAAACGCAAAAGTCCTGAAAAAAAATTCTTCTAAACCCAGACCACGTTTCTCGCCAACTCTCATTCGCAATGCACGAAGCGTGGTGTAACAAAGGTCTATCTCAGAACCATATCAAGTGAAGTTGTGGGGAATCATAAAAGGTCTAATAAAACTGGATGTCCAATAATGCGAGTTACTATTGACGGTCGTAGCCCAAAGTCAACTATGTTTTCTATACATAAATTAGTTACTTCTCTAAAAGTACATCATGATGAGCGTTGAAGGGAAAGCAACACAGAACAAGAGAAAACAAATAAAACTTATGCATGACCAGGAATAAATAATAGTTGTTGAGATTTAACGTCCCGAAACTACCACATGACCATGAGAAAAGCTGTAGTGAAGGGATGCGCCAATTTCGACCACCTTGGCTTCTTCAAAGTGCACCTAAATATGAGCACATGAAGCTGAAGCATTTCAGCCTCTAGAGAAAACGAGGCCGCCTCGGCGGGTATTCGATCCCACCCCCTGCGAGTAATGAGTGCGAATAAAGTGTACAACAAAAAGCGTTATGAGATGCGATTTAACAAAGAGAGTTAAGGGGTAGAAAATACAACTACTACAAAATACTGAGTATATGAAACTGGGTGTTGAAGAACGAGCGGTGCGTTAGTCATGTGAAGAAAAAAAAACAACTTACAAAAGCGCGCATAGCTTGAGCCCACATTCAAACAACCAAACAAACTACAGAAGACTTCGTGAAGCAGTGCAGAACTATAACGACAAATACAGCAACGACAGTAATAGCTAAGGACAACATCCCAAAACCACAATATGGTTATGAGAAACGATGTTTGGGGAGGCTCTGCAAATAACACACATCTGTTGTTCTTTGAAGCGCAATGATATCGCACTGTGCACGAGCCTCTACCCGATTCGCTTTCATTAAAATTCAAACGCCGCAGGCGGGATCAAACTCACGACATTCGGGTTCGCGGTTGAGCTCATAACCACCGTTATATTGAGGCGAAAAAATATACAAGTTAGATACTGGGAAACACCCAGTTTAAAAAAAGGGCAATTCGATAGTATCACACAGCTTGGCACACTACTTACAGGAGGAAAACGAAAGTAATAAAATTAGGAATCACATATTTCAACGAAACATATAAGGTGATCAATGTCGGTATTTGCCAGGATAAAAAACATTACTATAGGAAGTTTCCTAAATTTATCTTTGTGCGACAGTGTTGTTAATAAGCAAATTCCATAACCGAATGGCAAGGCAGCTTTTTTTTTTAATGGGTCAGTGTTCTTGAAGATGTCCGTATTACTGGAGTCGTTGTGAACACGTCGTGATGCGCAGAGTTTGCGTACCAATGGCAAGTTTGATGGCTTCATTTGACAAACTTATTTATTGAGGAAGGAAAGGTGTTTTAAGGAACAAAAAATTTTAACTAGCACATTGATGACAATGGGGAATTTCAAGGCGGCAGCTGTCGTATAACCAAATGGGAAGATAGGCGCTTTGAAATAAAAAAAATGTCACGATAAGATTTGCCGTATAAATAGAACTGCTTAGTTGCTTTTGACCTTGGCATAACTTTAATTTTTAATTGGATCACCACATGGTGCAAGTTGCATCTCAATATGGACAGAAATGACAATTTTGCAAAATTTGAGGTTTTTTACCTTGAAGTGTAGCAGCTTGAGAGGTCTAAAAATTTTTTTTGCTCAAATTATACCTTCTGTGGAATATTTATTACTACTCAGATGTTCATGCGAAGTGCAGTATTGCAATAGAAAGAAGCAAACTTAACACATCTTGGCTAAACTTTTTTAGGCGTATGTGCTAGTGAAATTGCACACACATTACCGAGCTTCAATTACCTTACGCAAACACCTTTACTTAACATGTAAAGCAAATTTGGTATAAAAAGAAGGAGTGGTGTGTTTAAAGTATATATTTTCTCATAAAACACCCAAACGACATTGCAGGAAGTTCAGGAGACAGCCACGTGACCAAAAACGTTTTTCTCTCCAAACTATTCTAGCATTTCACCGTTTTCAATGCAGTAAATTGACAAAATGTTTTTTCTAATATTTTCGAGATGGTCACCAAAATGGCGGGGACGTTTGGTGTGGAATGACCCTAATGCGTTGCCTTCTCTATCAGTTCCGGAGGCCGTGTGCATACACGTTCTGCAGGGGGCGGGTCCAACATTTTTATTAACGTCGTTTGGTGCAACTACCTTCTGTTTTTAATACCCAGAACGCATCTACATTAATAGAATTGTCCAGCTTCTTGTTGTCAAGCAGATTTCGGTCAAATATGGTGTCGTTTAAACACAACCAAAGTGGATGCTCGGGCTCGTTTTTACGGCATATTGTAGACTGAAAAGCTCAAGAGAAGAAGCACAAAAAAAGAAACACACAAACAACTGTTGTTTGTGTTTCTCCTTTTTGTGCTTCTTTTGCACTATTTCCTTTCCGACATATTCAAAGGTTACATATATATGTGCATGAAATGGCCCTAAGCATAAATACACGGCCACATAAATGTGTTGGAGATGTTAAATATTTGCTTAAAGCTGTGCAGCGTTCAGTTTATGCTTTTGACGTTCATGTTTTTTGTTAGTTAGGTCAATGTTGCCCATAAACTCTGAAAGGATCCAACTAAGAAGGGTAGTTGCTTGCACACATCTTCCGAAACACAATGCACCTGGAAATAGCCTTTGTTCTCCCCTACTCGAATCTTTAAAAAACATATTCAGATAGCATGACAAATTAAAAAAATTTGTTTCTATTAAAAGCATTTTCAACCTTCTAGGATCACACTGGATGATCCTGGCGTAAATTTTTTATGTATGTCTTTTAACTCTCGAGAGTGTTATACTATGAAGTGTAGTTAGAGACTTCTATCGTACTCGTCAGAGTGGTAGACGGAAACAATCTTCACAACTTTTGAACCTCTGACCTTGCTTCGGAAACATCGCTTGAAAAGCAGGATTTCAATAATCGCTCACAAAACACGCATGAACAATTTGGTCAGTAAAACATGATAATGAAGTGAACCCACTGTACCACCGGTTATGCGCTGAACGCAGAGCCACCCCTATTCCAACTTTGATCAGAGTGCCGCCTAGAACACCTCTCTAATACTAGAAGCTATATATATTCAGTAAATCTCCTGTTTTCATTTTCAGGATACTGTCTTTGTCCCAAAGTTACTTTCATTTATATCTTGCAATGGTTGCAGAACAGCTCTCGTATGTTTGGACTTGACATGCAAATGAATGCCTCCGTAGCCCTGACAGTTCTATGGTTCAAGTCATCCGTTCAGCGCAGACGTAGCAAAGAAAGTCACCATCGCTTCAAGCAATACCAAACATGAACTTTGTCGAAAAAACAAAAAATAACGAATAACGAAGGCAGCTTACTGAGGAACATTTCGTGGAGGATACGCTGAGCTCCTTTTGCAGAAGTTAGACTGAATGAATAAAACATTATTTGCAGAAAATGATTGAGCCAGCTACTGTAAGAGACATACCACCTGTTTTTCGTTTTTTTGGTTTTTCGCTTGTTTGAAGCGTATTTCTGTTTCCGCTTTTTTTGGCTTTCTTCTCGCGTGCTGTCCTATTCGTGTTCTTTTATGTTTTTTTATTAAATATATGTTTATTATAGGAATGTAATTCGGATAATTTTTATGTTCTTCTACACATCGTTACTGCTCTTCGCAGAGTTTTGCGTGAGAGAAGGAGAAACATTTCAACACGCGTCCATTTCTCGTGATTTGGCTTTCTCGTGAGATACCTTGCAGTCGGGATACCGTTTTCTGTCTCTCTTAGGTGATCACGATTTAGTCAGCGTATTTCGCAAGCGGCGTTGTCGCGTTGAAGCTTGCTCCGTTCACGTTAAGTATTAGTTCATTTTGATTTCGAGTGTAGGTATTCGATGAAGTGGCTGACTAACAAAAATTTAAACATGAAGTTTTTTTATTGTTCGACTTGCTTGTATGGTGGCTGATTATTTCTCTTCTGATGTTCTACGTTCGGTACGCATGTGGTAAAGCTAATCTGAACAATCGACAGCACCAAATTACGAAATGTGCTAAGTGGATTTATCAAGAAAATATTACCACGTGCATACTCCAGTTTGTATACTTAAACAAACGCAATTACTGAGAATAAACACGCATTTTACTCGTGTATGTTGTTGAAAATATGAGGCTACCTAGAGACCAGTTGTTTTTTAAAATGTTCATTAAAATACTCATAGCTTGCACAACTGTAGTTAACTTCTTTCGTTTCTTTTGCGGGAGTACAGGGTGCAGGATGTTGATTTCTCTGTTTGTTTTTCTGCAAAAGTGTTTTGAAGTCACGCTGGTTCACACATGTACGTACTACAGTGTTCTAGCGGTGGAGCTGCACCAGGATGATGTTAGTGGGATACGCTTAGACAGTGCCTGGAACTACTTATTTGTCTGGTTCTGTGTCAGTTGTAAGATTCCCCAATGAGTATTTACATATTTAAAATCACTGGGCGGCAGCGTTGAATGGAACAACTGTTTTGTCGATTAAATTATTGCACACATCTTGTGTTATTGCGCCACTTGCGAAACCCAGGAGCTTCACTTTCCTACGAATCTAAATCACGTGGATGGACGCACTTCAACCGTCAAAAAACTATTGGGCCGTAGAACTGGACACCATAGTTTTAAAGGGAACTGAAAGCATTGGTGCATTTTCCTAAGAATACCAGACTGATTCAGTGTTTGCGATATCAAGCATGGAACTGTTACGCTTGCCGAAACAGGAACTTTCTCTCCTCCCCTCTAATTTTCCTCTCCCGTTCTCGAGTGCTGGAAAAATCCTAATTAACATCCATGCCTCACTTTTCCTAATATTTTTTTCTCCATCTTTTTAGATGGTATGCGTAGCAGAAATTAGGCAAACCCTCCTACGTATCTCCGGTGTACCGAAAAAATGCTGTGTACAAGTAGCCTAGCTATGTGCTATAATACAAAGTGTGCCAGTGTCCCTAATCTCCCCCCGCATATAAGAAGAAATCGGTAGATCCAAGGTTTCTTGGGAATCGATGTTATGTGAAACATGCATATAGGAGGTGACGGTGCTGAAATTCATTCGTTATAAAAAGTGTTACAAAATGGTTCTAAAGATACGTAAAATGCACACACATACACACGTTAAACGTGTGTATGTGGAGATGGACGACGCAGTTGGTCACGTATTGTTTTTGTTTTGTCATATACTTGATCAATGCACACACAAAGTGCGGGTTTTACACAGATGGTTTTGTTATTTTTTAGGCAGGTGTTCAGTTTCAGTCTGGCTTTTATGGAGTGGGACAGACGGGGATGACAACAAGGTTTGGCCTTAAAAAGCTTCGCCTGTAAAATATGAAGCGAGCAATGAGTGGGTGTTTTTTTTAAAAAACTTACTCTTTACGAAGTTCTCAGACGTATTTAATTAACACCACCAGCATAATCAAATAACCAGTTGTTTACAGTTGAGTAACGATGCAACAGGAACAAAGATATTTGCAACTCCAAAGCGGTAGCTGATATGAAGCACGGGTGCTCGCGAGGATGGTAGCCCTACGTAAATCTTACGTAAATCCCACACTCCTACGTAAATCGACTTGAGTCGATGGCACATATCTACTACTGACGTGAACCCAACGTTATTGCTATATTATAGGAGTATATTATATGCAATGCTTATAAAATTGGATAGCCAGCACCGAAACCACAATTGACGTTTCTCGAACATTAGGGTCTATTCCATAAGTAGTTCCGAGACCTAGCGTGCCTCTGTGGTAGAAAACTTTATTTCTTGATTTCCCCTCCGACTGCTGAGGTTAGTTTGATTTCTGCTGGGACCCTGACTTCTATTACTTGCATTCGTCGGGCCAACGCTGCAGATATCAGCTTTTTTTTTAACGGTCATGCATGGAAAATATACATGTTTGTTCTCGCCCTTGCTGGTTAGACATGGAGTATCAATCAGCGGTGGCAAATACCCGCACACCAGTGGAACATGCTCACCCGCGGGTATGTGGCACTGCCTGGCGGAAAGTGTTGGCCAAAGCACGCGATGAAATCGTGCCACAAATCATGTTATAACCACTGAGTCATCTTCATCGAAGCATATTATATATCATATATATTATGGTTTACCCCAAGTTCCGGGAGGGGGATCACAAGAGCATTCAAAAGTAAGCTTTTAGATAGATAGATAGATAGATAGATAGATAGATAGATAGATAGATAGATAGATAGATCCCACACTGAAATAGACGGGCAACTAGGCAAGCGCTCCTGGCTGATGGTCTGACCTGGCTTTTCGTTATAGAACGAACGCCTGAAAGGAAAATAAATTGGCAGATCCCACGCACAGGGGGAATCGATGTTACGCGAAACATGAATGAGAAATGTTGATATTTCAGTTTAAAATCAGCACAACGTTACGAGGTGGAGGTAAATCATGCCGTACATGACTTCCCTGTCATGATCATCATGTTTCGATGTGTCGTTTACCTTCATCATCTATTCACGTACCGTGATACCAAACTTAGCATATGTGGAGCTAGCAAAACGGCCACCAGCACGCTATGAGAGTGGTATGTTGTCTTTTTCTTACATGACGCGCGTGTCAGGATT
Source organism: Rhipicephalus annulatus (assembly GCA_013436015.1). Lineage (NCBI taxonomy): Eukaryota > Metazoa > Arthropoda > Arachnida > Ixodida > Ixodidae > Rhipicephalus > Rhipicephalus annulatus. Next base: position 536,748 of record WOVY01009408.1, on the reverse strand, counting down.
ATCATGTTTGCACCAGTAATATATTTCGTCATTCAACGGCGTCACGTAACACCAACTATGGTATATGTGGAGCTAAAAAAAATGCAGCGAGTGCATCACGAAGGGCCCAATATACTCCCATGTAGCGTTGACACGCCGACACTGCGCACAGCAACGCAACTTTAGCAAAACGCGAGCATTCTAAAGTCTCATGCCAGGTGCGACCAGCGTCCATCGGCGCGGCCCGACGGCAACCGGCCCGAAATGCGACATGCTGCTTTTCACGCCGATGCGTTTCCCAGACAACACTGCATCGCCGTCTTTTCGTGATGGAGGGATGCCGGACGCGCTGAAACGCGCATGCGTTAAAGCATGCGAGTACATGTCAAGACCAGTGCCTGGCGTTGCAACGCTGGTGTGACGCGACGAAACGAATGCCGGCGAGCACGCGCACCACGTCTCGTCGAAATGTATTGGTGCCTTGACTGTGGCATGTAGTCATGTTCTCACATAACACGCAATGATTATCATGTTGGCACCTGTCGCATACTATCGCCATCCATTCACGTCCCGTAATACCTAAATTGGTATATGTGACGCTAGCGAAACAGCCGCGAGCGCATCAGGAGCGTGGCATGTAATCATGTTGTTACATGACACGCATGTCATGATTTTCATGCTAGGGTCTGTTGCTTGTTTTCGCCATGCAATCATGTCCCACCATACTAGTTTCGCAACATGCCATGTGAACAAAACTAGCGTAAGAGCTGCACTGCAAGACCAATAAATGTAAATCATGACATTCATGACATACATGTCATGATTCTCAAGTTAGGACTAGTCAAATATGTTCTCCATGCTGTCATGCTATGTCATACCAAAACGTCAGGAGAGCTAAAAGTCGTAAGCGGCTAGATAGATATATACGCTCAAAGTCACCGAAGTTCGCTAACAAAGGCTTCGCATTTAAAAGTAAACTTTTTTCACTTATTGTACTGATCCCACTGCAAGGCTTTCTGGACCTCACGTGGTCCTGAAGCTCCTCCGTGATTGGCCCCAATTGTTACGAAGCGACGGTAACATATGACAATGATATTGTACCGATGCTGAGGCAGACAGGCTAAAGAAATAAGCGTCTTTTTTAAAGCGAACTTGTGCCCACTAGTATAATCACTATGGTTGTCGAGTCTGAGTAGCCCAGTTGCACAGATCCAACTATCTTCCTCTTCCTCCTAGCCCGAGCGCACAAATGGATGGCGCATGCCAGCCGGGGCTTGCTGGTGTTCGTGCCACGATGATTGCGGCGGGCTACTTGAACGTGGCCAACCTGTCGCGGCATTATCCCTCTCCTCAGACGCATCGTCCCGATGCTTGAGACAGTGAAAAGATACATACGCACTCTCACTCGTTTTCCTACGATCTGTCATGATAGGGCTGCATGCGGACTACGTGTACCACTTCCGTGGGATTGCGGCGTCTTGAGCTCACGTGTCCAGCGGATCCGACTTCATTAGTAATGTCGCTGATATAGTTTAGTACTTCATAAGGGCGGAAGCATCGGTAAAGAAGCTTTTCGAGAGTCTGCGGTGGTGCACTGGGATCCATGTCCACACTTTGTCACCGGAATGATAAAGTGCGTCACTGCGTCACTTGTACCGACTAGAATCGACGTGCTGTTGGCGGCGTGTTCGGTATCCTGCCATTTGTCGTGCTTCTTCGGCTCTGCAAGAAGTCGTCTAAGTCAGGTGGATAGCTGCTTTTGTCCTGTAGTGAGAACACGGCATCCAGTGGGGTGGTCACTCTTCGGGCGAATACTAGTTCGAAAGGGGCAACGTGGGTTGTTTCTTGAACGGCTGTATTTTATGCGAACGTTGCGTAGGGTAATATTTCATCCCACTGTTTATGTTCAACATCAACATACAATGATAGCAAGTCGGTCAGAGTTCTGTTGAGGTGTTCGGTTAAGCCATTTGATTGAGGGTTATACGCCGTTGTTCTTCTGTGATCGGTATTTGTCATGCGCATCAGTCATTGCATTAGGTCTGCAGTAAATGCGGTGCCCCAATCCGTAATAATGACGATGGGCACACCATGTCTGAGCACTATGTTGTTCACAAAGAACTTGGTGACTTCGGCAGCCATCGCACCGTGCAGAGAGTCAGTCTCAGCATAACGGGTCAGATTGTCTATAGCTGTGAGTATCCATTTCTCACCTGCACACGATGTCGGGAAAGGTCCTAGGAAGTCCATGCCGACTTGTTAGAATGGGGCATCCGGGAGTCTATTGGCTGGAGAAGACCGGCTGGTTTTATGGGTGGAGCTTTGCGCGGTGACATTGACGACAAGTTTTAACGTAGCGCTGCACTGATAATCACGCGACTGGTTGGCCACGTTCACCTAGCCCGCCTCCAGAGAATACTTGTGCAGATGCGCAGTCAAGATTCTGGTTGTACTGCTGAGCCCGCTGTTCGTGTTTTTTTTTGATGGCCGTCGCTTCCGAGTAAAACTCAGCAACTGTCCTTGGAGGGTTGCGGACGAGAACGGCGAGCAGCTCTTGCTTCACTGCGCGCATTTGATGGTGCACCTTCTTATCCTAAGCCTTGTTGTCATCCACACGCTTGAACAGACGGACCATGTCCTCAATGTACATAGCAATACTCTCGTTTGTGAGCTGGCTCCTCGAATGAAGAGCAGCCACCACCTTTTCTTTCCGGTCTATGTTCGCGAACGTAGCCACCGCTTGTCGTCGATATACTGCTTAGGTAGACAACGAGGTTTCATGGTTCTCAAACCATGTCTTTGCGAAGTCTTCCAGCGCGAAGTATACGCGACGGAGTTTCTCTCTTTCGTACCTTCCATTCAAGCTCGCCACTCTCTCAAACAAGTTCAACAAATCTTCCACGTCCTCGTACGAGCCACCGTGGAATGCTGGCGGCTGGTGCGGTCGGCTAATGAACACTTGTGCCGGTGTTACCTGGCTAGTCATAGTGGTGGCATTTATCGTTTGAATTCCCCTTGGTGTGAAGTGGACTGAACTCAGGTGAGTCACCTCGAAGACGGGGACTTGCCCTATGGTGTACAGGAGTCACTTCCCCGGGGTTGACATGCTGGTCGTTGGGGCTACGCTGTTTTGAGCTCGCGGGGCTTCGATTCATTACCCCGTAGCTCCACCAGAAATGTAGCGATGCTGAGGCAGACAGGTTTAAAAAAAAACAAGCGTATTTATTAGGGCGAACTTGTGCCCACGAGTCCAATGACTATGATCGTCGAGTCTGACACGTCCAACTATCTTCCTCTTCCTCGTAGCCGGACCACACAAACATGTGGCGCTTGCCAGCTGGGTCTTGCTGGTGCTCGTCCCACGATGATTGCGGTGCGCTACTTGAACGTGGCCAACCTGTCGCGGCAATATCTGGTGATGTCACATGATGTGACGTTATATATGTTGACATCACAACTATGGTGACATGTTGCGCCTTGACATCGTGATATTGTATGGTCTTCATGGGTCAATTTTTGATTCACTCAAGCGGACACCGTCAAAGTTGGCGGTGTCTTTCGCGTTTAAGGAGGCCTACTGCCTTCTCCACATTAAACACCCACGAAGAGGAAGAGAATCGCACACAAAAAGACAAGCGCTCACATGAACATCCTGCGTTTACCTTTGCCTTTCGTTCACTCTTTATTGCGGTCTTTCCATCGTCTTTATTGCGAACCCGACTTTCTTTCTTCGTTGATTACCACTGATCTCCACCGCTGTCGGCCCAATCACGTGCGCACCAGAAGGCCATCTTTTATTAAAGACGATAGTCTTTTTTAGGGACATTCGACGAAAAAATTGTGGACTGTCTGCCCGTCTGTACATTTGTCTGTTTGTCCACCCTTAACGATACCTCAAATGGCCGACCCTATTCATAGCGCCCTCTAGTATCGCTCAAAACTCAGCGTTCATACTTGTGCGATTGTCAATTAAAAAGCAATCTTTGCACATATCTGAGGTACCGTAATAACACGTCGATGTTTTGTACGTGTGCCTTTATACTAGAGAAGGCACACACAAGTAATTCTAAGGACAGTAGTGTTGAATACGCTGCGCTGACAGTGCAACGCAGTGCTCAAAAAGGCCAGTGTTACCAACGCTTTGCTGTAACGACACGGTGTTCTGCTTCTACTTTTCCTCTTCCGCGTCTATATCGCCGTGCCCCATTGACGTAGGCCGCGGCAGCACGTTCATTGCACAGACCCTTTCATTTGCTGCGGCTGGGGCACGGCAAAAGGCTGTGAAGGATATGTAGCTTGATACGCTCAGTCGTTGCAGTGCTGGTTTTGTCGCCTCACTCATCGCAGTTTGCTGCATATTGAAACGTATGGCCGTGAACACAGTTCATGTGGTAAGCGGGGACGAGGAACTATAGAAGGCTTCTTTTCAGGCTCACGCCAACGACGCCACAAAAAGAAGCACACGCTTGCCGCGGCTTAGATAAAGCACATTCAGTTGAATTAAACTAATTTTTGTAGCCCCTGCTATAAGAAATTTTACGTGTGATGGAAAGTAAAAAAGATTCACTTATAGAGGTTTAACTCAATGTCACTCTTTGTATAGACACAGTGTTGGGTCGTGCTATCTTTTCACGTAAACAGAGTGGAGGTGTTTTAACACAATGTTGTAGCTACCTCGAGAGACAGAGAGCAAACGAGTATGGCGAGCAAGTGCGGGCGGCTGCTAAGAGCCAGGGGTTTTCGCTATCTCTCATGACCGTAGAACCAGGCTTTATTTATTCTTTAGGTCAGATTCCGATGACCTGGCCTACTTCTGCTCTTCTATTCTTGCAGTAGTGCAAATTTTTTTTATGCATCTACATATAATGAGGAATTCGCTGTGCGGGACCTCACAGTTCTTTGATATGTACGAGTGCTCAGTGGCTGACATGCGGGTTCAGTCATGTACCTTGAACGTGTTCGTTTGCACCTTCGTAGTATTTTGACGCCTTCCTTGTAAGGTTAAGGTGAGCTGGCGGATAGATGATTCTACATAGTCTTTGGTGCAGCTAGCTGACGCTGTAGTTTTAGAGGATATTTTGCTTCCTTTAGTGCCTCCTGCATTAAGATTAGGTCCAGTGAACTTGCGTTCCGAAGGAAGCATCGGCTGCCTCAATTCCCATCATCGACTGGTCACCTCTCGTCGAAGCGATGAACAGGTCTTCTAGGTTCTTTGCTGCAGCTGCAAGAACTTTTAAGGCTTGACTGGAACAGTGGTTGGAAACGGTAAGTAATATTGCTATTTCACCACAGGCTGACATGGTCAGCACTATTGTTGTTTTCTATGTCATATTGATTTAGAATATTAGGATGCTAGCTGCCATTCTGTCTTTGCGCTCGCTGTCGAGTAAGCGCTCAGCGTAAACTGGGATCGCAGAACATTTCGATGCATCATTGTATCATGAGTCCAAATTACGCTGTGCTCTTTTCAGAGTTTATTCTGGAATTCTCATTTCAAGATGGTATGCGGAATCTGTATTTCATGGAAGGCGGGCTATCGAGAAGTACTTACGAGTAATTTCTGAGATAATCCTTTTTCTCATGACCATCTCGTAAGACTTCAGAGTACCCAATTCTTCGAAGCGTAGGGAAAATGAAGTTTTATGAACAGACAATTACTTGTTTTGGTTAGCCCTTAGTGTTTTACTATACATGTGAGGTACACCAAATTTCCCGAACATAATTTCCGTCAGAGATATGACGTTGTAAAATGTATTCTAACAAATAACAAAGACTAAAGAAAAAGTTCCGTCGCTGGGAATCAAAGCCAGGACCTATGGCTCCAAAACGCATGACGTGAAATGATTCGGTGAAAACGGCTACTCTTTCTTTCTACATTACCAGGCTTTGATAGATCATGCTGATGGCAAGCTACTTGTATACGCAATTTACTGCTGGTTGCAGGCAGATCTCTGTGGTATTTTTTGTTATTATCAAATGGGCCGCGTTTGGAGCGTGATGAGAGCTCATTAAAATTGGAGCCCCGTTCTATACGATGGGCGCACGAGCCCCCTCTTGCATTTTGCCTTACACAACCGCGCGTGTGCACTTAATTTATTCAATATTGACAATATTATGTTTACAAAAAAGTGTGTACAAGATTGGTAATACTCAAGGAGCCCTAAAGTTAAAAACTGTCAGGGGGCTCTCATACAAGATGTGAACAAAAAAGGAATTTATACATCATTCTGTGGTTACAGTATCTTCGGTGAGAAAAAAAAATTGCGTGAAAATAAATACAAAAAGTACTTATTGGTTGAACAAACATAAAGGAAAAGGCAACACTGAAAAAAAATCTGAAGTTACAATACAAAACAGAAGAGCAATATAACATGTACCATGTATGTGTTACCTGTCTGTTCGGGTTGTGCTTTCGTCGCTAGTTCACGTTGAAGTTACCGTGTACCACAGTCTCTTCGCTGCAGCAGCCACGTTTGCTAAAGAAGCTCGCTGCTCTAGCACAAAGTAACATCCGGGAAAGTTGATAGTTTTTGCTCGTTCTTTGTTTTCTTGTCATGCATCCTTTCTCCTTGAGCAGCACGCTGCAAGTTTAGAGCTGGTTGTCCTTCATAGTGTGACATTGCAATTTGTTGATTTCGCATTCAATGTTTCGTCCTTGCGACGAAACTGTGCACCACAACCACACAAGCACCTTTGTGAATGCACTTTTCGCATTCCTGTGACGATTCTTATTACAAAGGGACTACCCACCTTTATTTTTTAATACAGCTAACCTGGCCATCCCTGTTACCATGGTTATGTGCCACATCGAAAAAAAAATCGGCAGATCCCGCTACCTGGAAATTGACGTTATGCAAAGCATGCGGAGGGAAGGTGACTATGTTGCAATTGTTTTATTGAGTGACCCGTCATGGAGTGACGCGAAAGATATGTACAAATGTTGCACGCACAGACATAATTCAAAGAGTTGCAGATGTTCTTTTAAGCAGTTGTTTACACTTACGCAACGTTGCCATCTGGAACATGCGTATTAGCAACACAAGAAGATGATATGAAGCACGTATGCTTGCGAGGATGCTGGTCCTGGACACTGCTACATAAAAAAACTTCAGCGCATGGCAACTAACCACAATTGACGTTAATCGAGCGTGACGGCTGTATCAAAGGGTTACATATGTATTGTTTATAATATTGGGTAATCAGCACTGCAACCACTATTGCGTTTCACGAAGATGAGCGTCTATGTGAAAAGTAGTCCCGAGACCTGGTGTAAGCTCTGCGGTGAAATGCTTCATTGCCACGCAGAATGCTAGGGTTCTATTCCAGCTGGGACCCTAATATTTATTCTTCGCATCCGTCTGGTCAACGCTATCGGTGTCGGGTATTTTTTATCGCTCGCGCGTTAAAATTTCCTATGTGTGTTCTAGTTGTTCCTGAGTAGGTACCAGGTGTCAATCACCTGTGGCATATACCCTCATACCAGCGGCGCATACCTGCCCGTGGGAATGTGCCACTGTCTGGCAGGAAGTGCGCGACGTACGCGACGGGACTGTGATAGTATTCATGTCTTGACCAGCGAGTCATATTCATCAGACTATCTTACCCTCCCACTCTAATTTTAGTTTACGCCATGTTAAGAGTGTGGCCACGAGAGCACCCAAACATAAGCGACTAGATAGATAGATAGATAGATAGATAGATAGATAGATAGATAGATAGATAGATAGATAGATAGATAGATAGACAGATAGATAGATAGATAGATAGATAGATAGATACGCCTAATGTCGCCAAAGTTCGCTAAGAAATGTTTCGCATTTAAAAGGAGTCTTTAATGAAGTTTTATTATGACGACTGTAATCATTCGCGTAATAATCAGCAATTTTGAATGAATATCACGGCTCAGCTGAATAGTTTTTGATGTATACATGACACGCCCTATGCCGATGACATGATGTTTTTGCTAAATATGAATTAGTTCGAGACATTGAAGCAAACATGCAGCAAGCGGTAGGAGATCGCAGACGCCTACGCCGACCGCTATGTCCTTCAATGCTCCCCCACAAAGTGGGATTTTCTGCACAGTGGCTACTTGCCAAAGTACACTACCGAAATTGAACTGTCGTTACAAATCGAAACCGTCCCAGGTCACGATAACATCGGTGCACAGGGTCTGTTTAATCAAAAGAACCAACTAGTCAATACAACGCTGGTGATATTACCTGAAGTCGTAGACCAAGTGGGCCGGATGGTCCGACAAATTCACGGAAAGAAGGGATAGTAGACGGACGCTTAAGCTTCGGTAAACGCAGGGCGCTGCACTGCAAAGACCTTGTGGCTGGCACATTCTTTTGTGACCAGTCTAGTCCTGTAAAAAGCAGCTAACTTTCACTTGCAGAAGTTCAACAAAACGCCCCAGAGCTGTTCCTAGTGAGATGAACAAGCATGCTCTCGACCTCCCGATAAACAAGCGACAGAAGCATTTGGGCCTGGGTATGGTAAACACTTTCTCAGAGATCTGAGAAGCACTTCTTACAAACCAATACAAAATACTATCAAATACTTCAAGGCCCTACCACATATTATCTCGACCACACATCCACGAATCAAAACTGACAGATGAGTGTGTACGTATCACAGAAGCCTCAAGAAGCGCCAGACACTTGTGCCCTCATCCAGCCATCATGACTTCTCACGATCACAGAGCGCTTTGCGTGAGCGTAGGCACGGGCCTGCAACTATGGGAAAAAACATGGCACCATTTACGTGGGTGCCTCAGGCCCTCACCACTAAGGCGGTACACGGCTGCAGTCACCGACCAAAATATTATGGTCAATGGCCTAACATTCAGTCTATAAATTGTATCCCATGCCGAGGCAGTTGCTATCGCGTTAGCTGAATCAGCTGAACCTTAGCTCACAATACGTATCCTGGCATAGCCGAGATAAACAACTGCTCTTTTTTTCTGTTTTAAGGGTGGAGCTCGTCTTCTTCGTGGTAAGTTCCTCGGCGCGTCATGCCCACTTGTTCTCGAGGCGAGAGTGAGTGCTTTTCGTGCGCTCCCTTTCTCATCGCCGGAAGCTCAATGAGTGTACATCTATATGCAGCTGCTCATCACGAACACATAGGAAGTGAAGGGAGTGGATCGCAGAGCTCGTAATGCGGCTGTAGAGAGGCCTCACCGCAAAATCGTAGTGAGAGCTCGTGGGACAGAAGCCAGCACCAGCATCAGTCCAGCGGGGGCGGCGGCGATGAAGGCTCGCGCAGCCGATGCAAAGTGGGCTCGTTGACAAGCGGACGACCAAGTGAGAGCCCGCAAAGCCAAGGCGCCAGCAAACAGCAACAAACGAATCTCAAATAGAAGCGAGCGGTGGAAGCAGTGGTCATGCGGCGAAAGCAGTCGCTTCCTGGATCACTCGTTCAGCCACATCTGCAAGGTATGCGACCGATTGAGGTTGGACAAAAACCGACGATGCGGTGCGTCCTGTAAAAGGTATCGGAATTTAAGTCAAGCTACCCGTAACGACATAAGGCCTCTGGCTACACTTGACAAACCAAAGCCTAAACGAGGAAACTGCTGCCGTGAAGCTCTCAAAAAATATTGTCGTCATGGCCGTTCTCCTCGCTCAGAACCTATTTAAGGCGGACGTCATCACTTACATCGAGAAGGCAACCCATAGGTACAGAACCGAATTCAATCATGGTTCATTCGTGCTCTTCAGAGGCATCAATATAGATATCATGCCCTGTTATGGTCTCGCGTGCACCTCGTACCCACGCCGATCCGAGAGGCGTGTATGGACATTGCTTTCTCCAGCTTTCAACTACAATGTCCCAACCAAGCTCGTCTCATATGTAGTTCATCGACCAGAAAATTGTAATCTTCAAAGAAAAGTGCGTCCTTTGACTTTCTCATCAGTGATTTATTCCTTGCATATAATTTCATTCATTCGTGAATGATTAGGTTGTTTGTATAAGTGTGCATACTTACACCGATATGTAAATAATAAACACCGTGTATATGCGTTTAAACGCAATCACCCGAATAACAACGTGACGAGTCTTTATATCATGTGTGGATGAATTTCTCATGGTTCTACAGGTTAGGAATGCAGATTTGCCACACTCATCATTGGCCCCACGGTGGTCTAGTGGCTAAGGTACTCTGCTGCTGACCCGCAGGTCGCGGGATCAAATCCCGGCTGTGGCGGCTGCATTTCCGATGGAGGCTAAAATGTTGTAGGCCCGTGTACTCAGATTTAGGTGCACTTTAAAGAACCCAGGTGATCGAAATTTCCGGAGCCCTCCACTACGGCGTCTCTGATAATCAGATGGTGGTTTTGGGACGTTAAACTCCACAAATCAATCATCAATAACTCGTCATCATTCACGTCATTAATATGCCACATTTGTATTTACATTTCTGCTCAGTTTTTTGGACACCACCAATTGAACTGTCTGTTTGCGCACGTTATTTAGGCCAGAAAAATTGTCTTGATAGCAGGCAGCGAGAAATAATTAAGAGGTGTAACCGCTGTTAGGAGGGACGTTAGTTTGCGATCACATAATGCGATATAGACGTCCGTGCTAAGAGGAGCGCCATGTGGTGATTATTTTCTGATGCATGCTATCAAGATCATACATCAATATTGCTACATGCACGCAAATTGAGATTCTAGGGGGCGACGCGCATGTGCTTGACGAGGAAGATGAAGGGTGGTCTCTGCTCGGTGTCTAGTCTGACAGTCACACCGCTGCTGCTGCTGGTTTGAAATATATTTCATCCACAGCCTCGTCGATACGGCGTCTCTTCTGTAACATATTTGGTGGAGGTGTAACGTTCCCCGTCCTCACCACGAAGCTTCGCAGTGGCCGCACCATCCAGCCTCCGGCCATGGCTTCTAATGATAACCCCCCCCCCCTCACCGCCATCACCTGGAGCGCCAGCTACTACGTACCTTGCGATGTTCCACCACCGTGATCCCGGTACGTTCTCCGCCCAGCCTGGCCTTGACGTCGACTACTGGCTCCGCATGTACGAGCGTGTTAGCCTGTCTCACCGATGGGACCCAACCATGATGCTCGCCAACGTGATCTTTTACTTGGATGGCACCCCGCGTGTATGATTCGCCGCTCATGAGGACGAGCTCACAAGCTGGGACATCTTCAAGGACCGATTACGCGACATCTTTGGGGACCCGTCCGGTCGACAAACGGCCGCACGACAAGAACTCGCCACCCGAGTACAGTCATCAACCAAGTCGTCTGTCTTGTACATACAGGACGTGCTCGCGCTGTGCCGCAAAGTGGACGAGCAAATGACCGAGAGTGACAAGGTAGGCCATATACTAAAGGGCATGGCGGAGGTCGCTTTCAACTTGCTCGTGTACAACAACGTCACGACCGTCGATATCATAATTAAGAAATGCCGCCTCTTCAAAATGGCTGAAAACCGCCGAGTTCGGCCTCAATTTTCATGGCTCCCTAACACGGCTATCACGTCAACCTGTATCGATCTCGGTGCCACACGACCCTTGCACGCGATTGTCACACGCATTGTTCAGCGCGAGCTTGAGGCGGCCCATCCGGTGCCGTTTCATGCACTTCCACTCGACCAGGGCACCGGGCAAACACCTCCGGTGGTGTCAGTTATTCAGGCAGTCGTGCGGCAAGAAATCGCTAACCTTGGTTTTCCTGTCGCCTGCTCCGTCTCCGGACCAGACTACAGACCGATTCCAATAAATGCACCACGCCACGACCCATACACTCGGCCCAGATCCCGCAATCCGACGGAGTGGAGAACAGCAGATGACAAGCCAATATGCTTCCGCTGTCACCGAGTTGGCCATGTCTCCCGCTACTGCCTCAGCACTTGGACGCCCCCGTTGGAGCCTATCTCTTCTTCTACTCGGCCATACGCGGAACCCCGTCGGTATTCGCCCAGCCGTGAGTATCCTGCTCCCAACGCACCTAACAGCCGCTCTACCGCGCATTCACCGTCACAGCAACGCCGCCGTTCTCCGTCACTCCAACCCCGCCGCTATCCATCGCCGACTAACTACGAATCTTCCCGGATGGAAAACTGGATTATGCAGCTCCTGGAGGTAGTGTTGCATCAAGTGCGACTGACCCAAATCCTCCGTTGACGCTACCTACTTACATGAACGTGCTGGAAGTGCATGTGGACGGTTTTTCTTTGACGGCTTTAGTTGACACTGGAGCTCAGGTGTCTATAATGAGTGCTTGTCTGTGTCACCGCCTCAAAAAAGTGCTCACGCCTGCCGCAACACAAGCCGTCCGTGTCGCCGATGGTGGAACTGTAGCCGTCATTGGAATGTGTACCGCTCGTATTAGCCTTGCCGGCCACCATGTTCCTGTTTTATTTACCCTGCTCGAGAGTTGCCCTCATGACGTCATCTTCGGTATGGGCTTCTTATCGACGCATTCTGACCTGATTGACTGTTCCGCCGGCACTCTCTGTTTAGAACTTCCTCTTCTTCTGAATTCTAACCCTGAACTCTCGAACAGCCTGTGCACCACTTACTTCTTTCGGATACCACATAAAGCTCTCACATTCGTTGAATTGGCAACACCCTCTCCCGTGCCCTACGGTGATTATATCGTGACGCCTATTCCTGATGTCCTCCTGGCGCGTGACATTACTGTCCCGCATTCCGTCGTAACCATGGCCTCTAACCGAACATATTTACCTGTTATCAATTTCGGTTTTATAAAACAAGTGCTACCTCAAGGAGTATCCGTCACCCCGCTAAGACGCTTAATTGACGACCACGTCACCTGTTTTGCGGCAGACGTATGTCCCAATCACCCACGTCACTCTCAGGTAGCACGTGCCTGGATGCAACCTTACGCTCCATGATCGCCCCGGATCTCGAGCCTGAGAAGTCAGCCGCGCTCTACCACCTTCTGGCTTCATACCGCGACATATTTGACATAGACAGCCGTCCACTCGGCCAGAATTCACTCGTCAAGCACCGCATTAACACAGGTGATTTTCATCCCATTCATCGGCGACCATACCGGGTGTCTGCCACCGAGCGTAAAGTAATTCAACAAGAAGTTATCAAGATGTGAGCCAAGGGAATCATTGAACCCTCTTCGAGTTCTTGGGCATCCCCCGTTGTGCTCGTTAAAAAGAAAGATGGCACGTGGCGCTTCTGCGTGGATTACCACCATCTGAATAGAATCACGAAAAGGGACGTCAACCCTTTACCCCGCATCGATGACGATCTCGATTGTCTCCACGGTGCCCGATACTTTTCTTCAATAGACCTACGTTCCGGCTACTGGCAGATTGCTGTCGACGAAAAAGACCAGGAGAAGACTACATATGTAACTCGAGACGGCCTATATCAGTTCAAGGTTATGCCGTTTGGGTTATGCAACGCCCTAGCCACGTTCGAGCGCATGATAGACTCTCTGCAACAAGGGTTCAAATGGTCAACATGTCTGTGTTATCTTGACGATGTTGTTTATTCCGCAACATTTGAGACCCACCTTCAGCGTTTGTCAGCTATTCTCGACATATTCCGCACTGAAGGCCTTCAATTAAACTCGTCGAAGTGCCACTTCGGACGCCGGCAAATTACAGTGTTGTGTCACCTTGTCGACGCATCTGGTGTGCAGCCGGATCCGGAGAAAATCCGTGCAGTCACCAGTTTTCCTGTACCCCGGTCAGTTAAGGACGTCCAGAGTTTTGTAGGACTTCGTTCCTACTTTAGAAGGTTTGTGAAAGGTTTCGCAACCATCGCTGGACCTCTCACTGAGGAAAGACATCATGTTTACGTGGGGTACCGATCAAGCTGCTGATTTTTCTCATCTAATCATGCTTCTAACGACTCCACCTATTTTGGCTCACTTTGATCCATCTGCTCCGACAGAAGTCCGAACCAATGCTAGGGGTCACGGGATTGGAGCCGTCCTAGCCCAACGCCAACGGGGACACGACTGAGTTATCACCTACGCTAGCTGCCTTCTCACAGCTGCTGAGCGCAACTATTCCATTACAGAGCGTGGGTGCTTCGCTCTTGTTTGGGCAGTCTCAAAGTTCCGCCCATATTTATATGGCACCAATTTCTCTGTAATAACTGACCATCATGTGCTATGTTGACTTACGTCACTGAAAGATCTTACTGGCCGGCTTGGGCGCTGGGCTCTGCGACTGCAAGAGTATACCTACACGGTGACGTACAAGTCCGAACGCCTACATCAGGACACACACTGTCTGTCTCGCTACCCGGTTGCTGAGTCGAGCACTATACTTGACGCCGACACGGGCCCTTGCGTCTTTTCTCTTCGCAAATGACATGCATCGGTGATGAGCAGCGCCATGATGCGTCCTTGCGTGTTATTATTGAGCAGCTCGAATCAACATCTTCCAATCAGTCCCATCGCTCATTCGTGCTCCACGATGGTGTATTATACCGCCAAAATTTTGAGCCGGAAGGGACTGGCCCCGCTGCTTGTCATTCCGAAACACCTTCGCTCGGAAGTTCTAAATGAACTTCATGACCTTTCGACTGCCGGTAACCTTGGAGTCTCACTCACTTACGACAGAATACACCAACGCTTCTTCTGGCCAGGGCTTGCACGCTCAGTCAGAAGATATGTTGCAGGTTGTGAGAAACGTCACAGCCGCAAAACGCCATTGTTACTTCCCACCGGACGCCTTCAACCACTTGACATTCCGTCAGAACAGTTCTTCTGTGTTGGCTTGGACCTACTTGGCCCTTTCCCCTTGTCTTCCTTGGTAACAAGTGGACAGCTGTGGCCACCAACTACGCCACGCGTTATGCCATCACACGAGCTCTTCCAACAAGCTGCGCCACAGACGTCGCCGACTTCCTCCTCAAGGACGTGATTTTGCAACACGGAGCCACACGGCAGCTGCTTACAGACCGTGGCCGCACGTTTTTGTCGAATGTGATAGCCGACACCTTGCAGTCCTGTCAAACGAGACACAAGCTGACTACGTCATACCACCCGCAAACCAATGGACTCAAGGAGCGTCTAAATCGAACGCTTACAGACATGCTCGCTAAGTATGTTTCTACTAACCACACCTACTGGGATCTTGCGTTGCCGTACGTCACATTTACGTATAATTCTTCGCCTCATGACACTGTCGGTTACTCTCCCTTTTTTCGTTGTTTGGCCGAGAACCAACGTTGCCCCTAGACACCGTCATATCGTCTCCTGCAGTACCGACCAGTGAATATGCCATGGACGCAATCACTCGGGCCGCTGAAGCACGCGAAATCACCCGTACTCGCCTTCTGACCTCTCAAGAGAAGCAACGGCGTCTGTATGACCAACGACACCGCGACGTACAATTTCCGCCCGGTTCTTTGGTCCTGCTCTGGTCTCCGACCCGTCAAGTTGGTTTGTCAGAAAAACTGCTTACTCGCTACACAGGTCCATACCGAGTCCCCTGTGTGGTTACTCCTGCGACATAAGAAATTGGTCCTGTTGCCCCATCACCTTCATGTGCCCAACAGGCTACCGATATTGTACATGTTGTGCGCTTGAAGCACTACCACTCTCCTAGTGACGTTGACATTTAGATGCGCCGAGACGCGCTTCTGCCGCCGGAGATTATGCTACATGCACGCAAATAGAGATTCTAGGGGGCAATGCACGTGTGCCTGACGAGGAAGACGAAGGGTGCATGGTCTCCGCTAGGTGTCTAGTCTACCGGTCACGCCGCAACTGCTGCTGGTTTGAAATATATTTCATCCACAGCTTTGTCGATATGGCGTCTCTCTTCCGTAACAATATGTTTAGAACAAACGTTAGCGATTCGAAATACTGATTCTGCTGTGCCATGGCAGAACAGTACGCACGCGATTCATCATGTGTTTAGAATAATTTGTTAATGCCTTACGGTACTTACTAAGCGCAGCCTACTGTAGAAGATCCAGTAAGGTGTCCCGGTCAAAGCGCGTGTTCAGAAAAAGTGTTCACAATTTTGAACACTGAGAGCAAAAGCCCTCCCAGGACTCTAAAAATCGGAAACGACATCGCTCTATACGTCAGACTCTGCCTAGGCGGCGCTGCAAAAAACGCCATCACCAGCGCTTCTATCACCACGCCGGCCATAACTGGGTAGTGCACAAAGGGCCGTCCACAAGCGAACGTGCATAGGCTCTTCGCTTTCGTTGGTCTCGAGGCGCAGTTTCCGGAAAATCAAGGACCTGGCAAGCTTCTTCCTTCAATCCAAGCTCGCTTCATAGAAGTAGGAAGCTCACTAAAACAAAATGTGGGCATAATGCAAAATATGCTTAATTGATTTCGGTGTGCTGCACCTGGAAATTTAAGTGAAAGCGAGCATTGCATGATATCGAGTTCGAGGCAAGCACTAAACTTTGGCAACTTGGGCATACACATGATGCTAAAGCGGTGACGTGCATACACGAAAAACCTATGCGATCAGTGGTACGAACGTCGCTTTATATGGCGCGAATGGCCGTGGTGATTCTCGCTTTGCAATTGCAATCTCCATCGATTTCTCGCTTACTGTACCTTTAGGCGTTTTATTACGCATGCTCTAATCCGCTGCTAACGTTTTTCTTCTGTTTTCATGTACTGCAAATGGGGATACATGCGTCTCCACTTTTTCAGTGCACAAGGAAAGGCAAATCGATGCTTCTGAGATAGCTCCGGTAATCCTGGAGACCAACAGCAACAAAAAAAAAGAAAAAAAAACTGTTTGTAATCACGGTCATTTTGCGACTTACCTGTACGACCCACGTGTTTGCATTTTCTAGTTAAAGCCGGTACTTAGAGCCTTCAAAGCCCTAGTGTGCATAATGCTGTGTGGTGGCCATAACTTCAGATTATTGGTGGTTGCCGCGTGGGCGATGTTTATCGCGGCCGGGCGTCACCTGTCTATATACTGTAGCACGTCACGCACTGCGGTCAGAGGGTCTGTTCAGCTTCATAATCAAAGTTACCACGATTCTCCGTCAAGGCTACTCAAAACAATAATAGGAGACTTACACTATCACACTTACTCAAGCGAACGGTCGTAGCGAACGCGAGTATTCGCTTACCCAACACGTTCGCAACGGCCTGTACTTGGCGCTCTCGCCATTGTGCTTTCCGAAATCTGCGGAAATCAGTAAAACTGAAGTCAACTAGTTTGTGGCAATTCCCAACGCAACTGTAACGTCTACCGGAGTCTTTTTTTTTCTTTGTAGACCGCTGAGCTGTTGCTTCTGCTCTTGGTTTCGCCATCTTTCAGACCAGTAAACCAGCAAGCACTTCGCGGTGCTTTGGTAACGCGTCGAACTAGCTGAGAGAAATTCGTAGCTCTTTTAGGGGCGAAGCTCCTTATAGCGGCGCCCGTTCGTCCCTCGTAGTCGTAGTAGTAGTAGTGTGTAACCAGTGTTACATTTTGACCTCCAAGGTGGTGCCGGTTGGAGATTTCTTCTGTGCGTTGTTGAACAATAAAAAATTCGCAGCGTGCGCGTTAACTAAAAGCCGAATTCTCCTGTCTCTCATTCCTCCTTAGCAGCCATAGAACAATGAAAATTCCCAGCGTGCGCGTTAACTAAAATGCGAATTGTCCCTCTCTCATTCCCCCTTAGCAGCCATTGCCATGTACATTCAGCACTATCTCACAAGCTAGGGTTGCTACGTCAATAACACTCAACAGAACATTTCCTTCTTAGACATACTCTAACGATAATAACAGAACAAACGTCATTTACATTATCATGCATATGAGATGACGTTGAAAGAACATTGTGTTTAGAAAAAAAATTATTTACAGCATGTACAGAACACAAATGCTTCATATCATTCCAGTAACAGGGCACATACACTTCGGCACATATATGTTACACGACTAACATCACTACGTTACAGTGAAGACATTTGCTCTAATATACACGACAATGTTGGCATATATGTACACAACGACTCAATGCGATATCATGATACAATGGTATAATGATATAATAGATGCAATTAAACACGATATGTAACAAATGAAATCATATAAAACAACTCAACGGGGCGCTGCTTAGCACCAAGTCGGTCGAAAAATGAGTTGTATCCTTTCGTGTTCCACCTTGACGAAAGGGCATGACCAATGCCGCAGAAACTCGTGCTCCCCGAGGAAGAAAAGCTCCTCGGAGAGGAACGGGAGGATCTCTCAGCTCATTCTCCCCAGTATCGGCCGCAAAGCACGCCGGCGGCAATTGGCAGCTACGGCCTCACATCGGTTTCTCGAAAGGCTGAACAGCCCCGCAACTATTAACAGAGCGGAGAAGTGGCCACACAGAAAGCGGCCGTTGGTTACGAAGGTTCGCACACCCTGTCCCCGAAAACCGCCATCGACTGCTCACCAAAAAGGCGGGAGACCACACATTCAAACGTCGCATGTCAATTGGTCTCTACCATGACGCAGTTGGGGCAAAGGGAAGTGGAACCACCTGCCATCGCTGCAACCGATCTCGCGTGGGGAGCAAGCCCCAGCCCAACCTCCAGACAAAAGTCTCTGAGATGCCCTGGCAACACTGCGGCAGTTATTGGTTTCCAAGCGCGGTTAATTACAGATTGACGATGCTGGGGCACCAAGGGCCGTAAAAGGGCGGCCATTGTGTCCACCCCTTTAGAATCGGCCACCTCTAATTCTGGACACGTAGGTTCCAAACGTCGGTGAAATGCCAGAAGGGCTCGGTACAAAGATGGTAATTCAGTTGATTGGGGACCTTGGTTTATTTGGCTATCCGGCAAGAAGATACTTAATTAGTGATGCCCCAGATGGGAGCGAGCCAGTGTCTGAGCGGGCATGCCATCATTGCTTAGTATTCACAATAGAGTGCGGAGCCACAATGTAGAAGCCGTGACTGGAAACGTCGGGGAATACAAAACCGCCTTGATCTCGTGGTTGAGCTAACGCTGGACGCGATAACAATTCTGTGCCACGAGACCAAAAAGTGAACTGATGCAGCTTTGCACTTTCCTGCAGACGTGGAGCGGTGGTTTAACAGAATGGCAAAGGTACCAAAATTTTCCTAGGTGCACCGTTTGAGTTAAGTATCGGCGTTCCAAGAGGGGGAATTCGAAGTACCTGGCTGCTTGGATATCACTTAGAAGAATTTGTACAACAGATGACCAGATGCTATCCTGTATACCAAATGCAGTGAAAGTAACTCCGAGTATTGAAATCTCAGGAGACCACTGTAAAGGCGACTTGATGTTGATATGACCGCTGGGGTTGCCAATGAAAAAATACCGGCTTTTAGAAAAGTTTAACCTTGCACCGGAGATAATACCGACCTCATGGAATGTATCAAGAGCATGTTGCATCAACTGTTCATTATGTACATATGGAGTAATATCATCTGCATATGCAGTGACCTTAACTTGAGTGTTACCGGGTAGAGGTAAGCCACGAATCTGCGGGTGATGTTCAACGGCCCTTAAGAAGGGTTCTAATGCATGGATAAATAACACTGGGGAGAGGGGACACTGTTGACGGTTCCACGCGTGACTCTAAATGCGTGACTCTCACGGGAATCTAAGTAAAGGGCACTTTCTGAATTCGTGTACATCGCGTGGATGAGGTGAATGAACTTATTCGGGAATCCGTATGCATGTAAAACATTTAGTATGTAGCCATGTTCTATAGAATCAAAAGTTTTCTCTTGATCTAATGACACCAACAGTTCTTGCGCACATCGGCTAGTGGTGTATTGAATGATGTCACGCGTTAACCACGTATGGGTGTGTATTTCTCGGCCCGGAAGAGAACAGACCTGGTAGGGAGCGATTAATGCTGCAAGAGATTGACTGATTTGGCGCACAAAATTTTGGCCAAGAGCTTGTAATCTACATTGAGCAGGGTAATAGGGCGCCAATCTTCTGGTCGCGTGGACATTGGGTCTTTCTTGGGAACTAGTGTTATATGGCCTTTGTGGAAAGAGGTTGGAAGTGTAATATCTTGGAAAAACTTGCGAATGACGCGTGACATAGTTGGACAAATGATAGGTCAGAACTGTACATAAAACTCTGCAGGAAGTCCGTCTGGCCCTGGGGCATTCCTTTCTTCATTGCGTCTAATGCGCCCTTGACTTCGTCATCGGATGGCGGTGATAGCAGGACGTCATGTGACATGTCGGAATCATAAGGTAAATCTTTTAGCAGAGGATGCAGAGAAACGGATCCTGGGTTACAGACATTAGCACCAGATTGAGCCATTGACTGAAACTGTTGAGTGAATTCCTGAAAGTCGCGCGTACCCGCCGCAGCTGAGGCAGGAGAGTTCAGCGAGTGGGCAGGTGAACCTGGTGGAGAAAACAGAGCTCTGCATGCATACCTTAGCACCTCTGGGTGCGCACACGGTGCACGTGTACAGCGCCAAGCTGCAGCCGAGAGTGAAGAAGCGCGCATAGTATGTTAATACTGTTCAACAAGCTCCTCATGCCATGCCTACATTACAGTGGAAGGACTGGGATCTGGATTGGTAATGCGTATCTCCTGGATTAACAATGACGCATCTTTGGACATACGGGTGCAAAGTCCTCTGCCTGACGCACAGCAATTATGGCGCCACTGTTCTTTGAGGCGATCCCAATCAGCTACATTCGCCCCAAGAGCGATGCGCGTAACGCTCGGGACAATTTCTGCGTAGCCCGAGAGTCCTGGAGGACGCGGTAATCAAGACGCCATGGTCTGTGAATTGTTGGCGTCCCCGCTGGCAGGCGGAGAGAGAACATAACCGGCCGATGGTCGCTTATGTACACTGGTGTTGGTGGCAATGACATTACCCCGGTATCGTGAACGTAGGTAATGAGACTGGGGGATGCATACACGTGATCAATTCGTCTGCTCGACGCTGCTCGACGCCAAGTATAGGCATAATTGCTGCTATGCACACTTTCATGAATGTCACTCAATGCCAATTGCTGCACTAGGCGTTCGAGTTCTCTGGCATTCCAGTTTGACCGGCCGCGACCCCGGCATCGAACGTCTGCGCGCGAGTCTAAGACACAATTTAAATCCCCTAAAAGTACCACATGTTGGGAATTTCAAAGGACCGCATCAAGAGATTGGAAGAATGCGTTAGAGTTCACGCGTGCCGCTGGGGCATACACGGCAACAAATCTTATTCTTAACAAAAAAAGGCGCAGTCAAACGCCAGGACGCGTCCGAAGGCATCGAAGGAAACACGATGGTCACGTAAAAGACCTCGGTTAAAAATAATGACTCCGACCCAGTCGAACGCGTGCTGGCGTACGAAAAGAAGCAATCAATATTTAACGCGCGCTTGAACGCGAGTACATCAGAAAGCTTGAAAAAAATTTTTTGCACGAACTGCAAATCACAGGGCACAGAACGCGCAAAAGCCACTACCTCAGCCCGTTTTTGTAGATTGCGGAAACCCTAAACGTTAAAAGTAATATATTTTAGAGTAAGAGCCATGGGAAAAATTAAAACACAGTATGGGATCACGCAAATACCTTTATCAGGTACCTTTATCAGGCGCGGGAGCCGGTGCCCCGCAAGTGGCTGAGTCATTTTTTCTGGCCAGGTGATCCACCGGAGGCTCGGGGCTTCCGGGATCGCGTCGAAGTCCGCAGGGGACTTCTGTCTCTGGTGGGGGCTTCTAAGTCAAGAGTAGTTATCCAGTGGCGTTTGGAGTCCGGGTTCTTGAGCGAGGATGGTACAAAGGCGTCTATACTGTCCTGGCTTATGTCACTGGGGCTGGTGTATTCGTCAATTTGTAGGGGCGTCTCACTCGCGGTGCTGTTGGATTCCCCGTAAATGCAGGCGTCATCGTCTTGAGATGTAGACTCCTCGAGGACACCTGAACTTGTGGTCGACAGAGCATCAGCGCGAGGAGCGTCAGATGCGATATTTCCATCCGAGACGCTTTCCTCACGAGGCGCCTCGTCTGACGAGGGCTTGGCCTGCGATTCCTCAGAAATGGCCACGGGACGCGGGGAACTTGAGTTTTCAGTACCTGGAGGGATCACCAGGTCCGGAATCATTGGGGACGTAGTGGGCGTCTGGTGCAGCGTCGCGATTGGCGCACCTTGGTCGTGGTCGGTTACCGCGGCTCGCGTTGACGAATCGTCGCACCTGTTCTTAGATGGCGTTCCTGGTTGAAGTGGAGGGAAATCATTTAACCATATGGTGTAGTAGCGCAAAATTGACGGGGACGAAGAGGACAAGAAAACACGACACTCGCTACACTCGCAACTAATTTTTATTTCAGAAGCAGCACTTCATATATAACCCAAAACCCTAGCGACACAAAAAAGAACTACGAACACTGAATCACTGCCAACAGAAGCTTTTGCGCAGACTCAAGCGATAGTACACAAGCGATCATTAGGAACTGACATTCATTCTCACATAAAGAGACACTGTTCCCAGTGTGGCTGCTCACCACTGTACAGTGACACAACCGTAGTCTTCCGTCATGGAAACCAAATAACCAGAGAAATTGTCGAAGCCTTTCACATTAAAAAAAAGAAAAGGATTCATTAGTCAGTCATCGGTTTTGTTAAGTAACCGAGAATCCGGCTACCTCGAAGGACTTAATTGAGATCAGCGTTTGCTTGTGTCATACTCTCCTTCTTGTCGTTTCAAAAATTTCGTTTCAAACACGTGTGAATTCCCGCATAATCTTTTGTTTTTTGTTTTTTTTATTTGATGTTACCCAGGGCTGCTTTAGTTATGTCATCTAAAAGTGTCTAAGCTTAACTGCCGCGTACTATCGCTTGAGTCTGCGCAAAAGCTTCTGATGGCAATGATTCAGTGTTCGTAGTTCTTTTCTGTGTCGCTAGGGTTTTGGGTTATATATGAAGTGCTGCTTCTGAAATAAAAATTAGTTGCGAGTGTAGCGAGTGTCGTGTTTTCTTGTCCTCTTCGTCCCCGTCAATTTTGCGCTACTACACCATAAGGTTAAATGATGTCTCACCAACTAGCCCAGCTCTCAACCCTACTGGAGGGAAATCCTTGGACGCCGCCTCGGAATACGATGGCCTGATGGTGCAGGCGACGGTGGCATGCGGGTCCCCACAACGGCGACACCGCAGCGAGCAGCCTTTCCCGTCGTGGCCATAAACGCCGCACCTTCCACAAAACGGAGCTGTGCAGTTCATGCGGAAGTGCCCGTTGCCTCCACATCGATGGCACACTCGCTGGATGTCTTTATAGTCACAGGTTACTCGATGGCCCGTGACTTTGAGGTAGTTGGGCACCGGTGACGAAGCCTTCATTCCCATGCGGACGTATCGTGTCCCAGTGGTCACGGTTGGGCGTGATCCCATGAGTCCTCTTGCGATGTGCAGCACCTTCCTGTAGGGAGAGAGTGCTTGTGCGAGGACTTCACTGGGTACACGGCATGGCAGGAACAGGACGGTCACTTGGGTCACTTGGGGTCCCAAGGGTACGATGACGACGAGCTCTCCTCGGATGCTAAGGTGAGACGCGTCCACGATTAGGGCCAGCACGGCCTCACTGTTGATGGTAACTTGGTAGTTCCGGCCTCCAAAGTGCTGAACGTAGTACACTTCTTCGATTCCTACTATTGAAGATGTCGCGTCAACGACGTCTTCGGAACTGGTCCCCTCGGGGATGACTACGTCGAAGGCTAGCGCCTTTTTCGGGGGCTGGCTTGCCATTACGGGTGTCCGCCAGCCCAGGGACTCCCTGAGACGCTAACGACGACTACGAGGGAACACGAGCATGAGCAGAGCCCATTTGACACCTACTCTGAAATGTTGAGCGATTTCGAGTATTTCGTACTCAATTATGGAAGCAATTATGAAAGAACATCGGGGGGGGGGTTAGAAAAAGGGGGTAACGATTTAGAGCACAGCGTACTCTACTATCGGAGAGCTTAAAGCCGTCCCGACCGCACCAATGATTCACCTGGACGGCTACTTCTTCGTGTATAGAGAAATTTATTCTCACGACGGTGAACATCAATTACAATCCAACAGAACATTGCGACATAACACAACATCCACAGACACACCGAAAGTTGTTACAAAAAGATATGTGTACATATGTAAACAGAATACAACATACACAACTTACCCAACTACACAGGAATTGTTACAAAAACAATGTCTACATATGCACAATACGTGGTAAACGAAGAACACACAAATGAAATGTAGAGATCTATATGTCAGATATTTACATAGTATTTACAAGGTATTTGTATGAGTACTAAACAAGAATTAACCTACCAATAGCAGGCAGGCCTGAAAACAAGCCTTACATGTCTCTCACAGACGAGCACAAAACGGCAGGACCAGTGTCCCAGGAATTTCTCCTCACCCAGAGTTCCTCCGACAACACAGATAGTATTTTTTTGTACAGTCACTCCAAAATCAGGAAGAGAGCACGGCGGCGACGACCTGCTGCAACAGCTTCACAACGGTTACGCCAAAGACAGTAGGCACCAGCAACAATAAGAAGGCAAGCAAAGCGGCCTCGAGAACAACGTCCAGAAGAAACAAAGCAGTTTACTCTGAGGCCACGAAATCCTGCATGCACAACCCTCCAGAAAACACGAGCAACGACACATTGCCTTAACACATGCTGATTTGTTTCCCGTAGGGAGCAGTTCGGACATGTTGATGACTGGACCATTCTCCATCTTTCTAGGAGGTCAAGGGTAGGAAGAACGCCCCACCCAAGGCGCCACATGAAGTCCCGTAGGTGGCCAGGTAGAAATGATGGCGTCAGCGTGCTTCAAGGCACACAACTAGAGCGGGTGCGGCGTGCTGTAGGAACTAACGGGAGCAACAACGCAGCTGTTGTGTCAACTATAGAATCGTCTAACACATCTAAATCAGGGCAAGTCGACTGGATATCGAAAAAACGCGACAGCTGTTGCATAAAACGAAGGAAGTACTGATGATTGTGGGCCCTGATTAAGGCCACATTAGGCAATAAATACCGAAGGTGAGTGCCTAGAAAATAATATGCCAGAGTTCGCGTGGGAGATTCCTCTCTTTGTACGAGGCGCAACAGGAAGCGCAGGGCCAATAGCCGGCAGCGTATTGATACCGAAGGGAAAGCAAAACCTCCCTGGGAACGCTGCTGTCCTAACGCCGCACGAGAAAGCAACTCAGTGCCGCCAGACCAAAAGAAGGAACACAAGGCAGACTGCAATGACCTCACGATGTGTAAAGGTGGCTGTTCCACGTAAGAAAGGTACCAAATGCGACCGCAGAACACAGTCTGCGCAAGGTTTCTCCACTCAAGAAGCGGGAAGTCGAATTCTCGGGCGTTCTCAATTTCTTGTTTTACTTTATCGAGAGCGTTTCCGCGGAGTTACAAATGCCGTAGTGGTTGTATAGAATTCCTAGAATGCGAAAAGACGCAGCCGGCTGAAGAAGAGATGTGAACCTAAGTGTGGAGTTGAGATAGCCGATGAACAAATACCGGAATTTAGAGAGGTTTAGCGCGGCACCTGAAATGTCCCCATACTGGAAGAATAAACGCAGGCTATGAGAAAGACTATCTTCATCTGAAAGGTACAGGGTTATGTCGTCAGCAAAAGCTGTGACTTTTACGGTACTGCTGCCCGAAAGCGCAAGACCCCGCACATGCGAATCTGCTTCTAGAGCACACCAAAATGGCTCAAGGCTGAGGACAAATAGAACAGGTGTCATGAAGCATCTTTGACGGACCCCACGTGTAATAGAAAAGGCAGCACCCTCCCAACCATCTAGAACTAGTGTGCTTTTTATACCAAAGTAGGTATGTCTAATTAATTCAACAAAAGTACCAGGAAAACCAAGGACTGTGAGCACTTTAAAGATATACGTGTGCTCTAGTCGGTCAAATGCTTTCTCTTGGTCTAAAGACACAAGGAGACCATGCGCAGATCGCGACAGAGTACAGGCTATGATATCCCGGGTGGTAAAGGAAAAACTGTGTATTTCCCGTCCAGGCATAGATGAAGCCTGGTGATGACACACCAGCGTGTTCAACAGAGCCTTCAAACGTTGAACGATCACCGTCGCGAATATCTTATAGTCAACGTTAAGAAGCGTGATAGGTCTCCAATCTTGAGGATTAACAGAAGAAGCATCACCTTTTGGAATGAGCACAATGCGTCCATCTCGAAAACTTGATGGAAAGACACAATCCTCGAAACGTCGCCGGATAACCGCGGTTAATGCAGTACCAAGCTCATTCCAAAATGATAAGTAAAATTTACCTGGAAAACGGTTTCGCCCAGGGGCTGTCCCCCGTTTCATAGATTGTAGTGCTGCCTTTACCTGTTCAACTGGTGGAGGGACGTGCAGAGAATCAGCAGCTCGTCGAGGAACGCGAGGCAAACCACTAAGCATAGGCGGTATTATATCACAGTTTGTCCGCATGGCTGAACATGACATTCCTTCGAAATGCGCCAGAAAGAGAGATCGATAACGCTTAGGAAGCGGCTGTGTAGGTGGTGTCTGCATGTCGTAAAAACAGGTGATTGTGACTGCCCAAAACACGATTGCCTCGCATAGCGTAGCACCTCGGGGTGGGCACAAGGGTTGTGCCTACAACGCTATGCAGCCGCCGCCAGAGACGAGGTGGCAATCAAACGCTGGAAGCGTTCACGTAATTCATCTTGCAAAGCTTGCGTCAAGGGAGACGGCGTTTCAGTGCGCAATGCGATGCGTAGCTTCGCTGCAGTACCGGCCAGCTCCTCAGAAACGCGACGACGAAGGGAACGCCCTTCAACTGAGCAGTGCAGGCGCCACTGCGTTTTCTGTGCATCCCAATCAAATAATTCAGACGCAGCGAGTGACACGCGTATTGCACTGGACAAATGTGAACGAGAGCGCACGTCCTGGAGGACGCGAACATCAAGACGCCATGGTTTCTCCGAAAAAGAAAACGGAATTTTTAGTTCTAATAGAATCGGACGATGGTTAGAGATGTACACAGGCGAAGGTGGGATGGGCGGAACACGTAAGTCGGAGACAAACGTCTCTAAAGCATGCGGAACATAAGCCCGGTCGAGTCTGCTGGAGGAGTGTCCGCGGCGCCACGTCCAAACAAAAGCATTACCGTGTATGACATTATGCACATCCAGCAATGAAAAATGCTGGACAAGGCGTCGCACCTCACGTGAATTCCAAGCAGACCGACTCCAGCCAGGGCCTTGTACATCGCATCGCGTATTTAGCACACAGTTAAAGTCTCCAATTAGAATTACATGACGACCGTCTAGGAAAAAAAACATCCAAATTTCGAAAAAAAAATCATTAGACTGTCCGGTTTGTGCAGGCGCATACACACATAGTATCCTCATTCGAAAAGAAAAGTAGGTACAATCTAGAGCAATAATTCTACCAACGCCGTCATAAACAACGTGGTGACCTCTCAATAAAGCCCGATTAAATATAATGATGACTATTCCCGTAAAACGAGTTGTAGCGAAAGAAAAATAGCAATCTTCGTTAAACTTTTCTTTAAAAGCCCTAATGTCAGATAGTGAACAGAAATTAGTTTCCTGCAGGCATAAAACATCACAATTTGCAGCACGGGCTACACTAATCACCTCGGCCTGCTTTACCGGACTGCGAAAACCTTTTACGTTGAAGGAAATAATATTCAATGCAGTAGCCATCGTAAACAATAAAGACAAATTTGGATACTAGACTCACAGTTCTGACAGACGCGGGAGCGGGTGCCCCGCAAGCAGCTCAATCACTTCTTACGACCAGGTGACCCACCGAAAGCGTGGGGCTTCCGGGGCTGCATCGAAGTCCGCAGGAGACCTCTGTCTCTGCTGGGGGCCTCCGAGTCGCTGCTGGATATTCGGTGGCGCTTGGTGCCGAGGCTCTTCATTGAAGATGGCACAAATTCGTCAAAACTGTCCCGACTGATCTCGCTTGGAGTGCTGGAGGTGTCTATCTGCAGGGCCGTGTCGCTCCTAGTACTGCTAGTGTCCTCGTTGATGGAAACCTCGTCACCTCGGGACAAAGTCTCTTCAATGATAAGAGGACTAACAAACGACTGGGCAGCCATGGGGTGAGCAACAGATATCCCGTCACCATCTGCGGCGCGTTCGCCGAGTGGCGCCTCATCTGGTGAGGGCTCGACCTGTGGTTCTGTGGGAACCACCACCGGTCGCGGGCCGCTAGATGGATCATCCGCACTTTGAGGGGCTGCCTGGTCGGGGCTGGCTGGAGAGCCTGTGGGCGTTTGGTGTGGCGTCTGGTGTGGCATTGTGATGCACCCAACTTCGTCCTGGCAAATATCCGGGCCTGGCGTCAATGATACGACGTCCTTATTCTTGCCTGATTGAAGTGGCTGGTAATTCTTGGAGGCCACCTCGGAATACGACGGCCTGATGGTGCAGGAGACGGTGCATGCGGGTCACCACAACGGCGACACGGCAGCGAGCAGCCCTTCCCTTCGTGGCCATAAACACCGCACCTTCCACAAAACAGAGCTGTGCAGTTCATGCGGAAGTGCCCATTGCCTCCACATCAATGGCACACTCGCTGGATCCCTTTATAGTCAGAGGTTACTCGATGGCCCGTGACCTTGAGGTAGTTGGGCACCGGTGACGAAGCCTTCATTCCCATGCGGACGTATCGTGTCCCAGTGGTTACTGTTGGGCGTGATCCCATGAGTCCTCTTGCGATGTGCAGCACCTTCCCGTAGGGAGAGAGTGCTTGTGCGAGGACTTCGCTGGGTACACGGCATGGCAGGAACAGGACGGTCACTTGGGTCACTTGGGGTCCCAAGGGTACGATGACGACGTGCTCTCCTCGGATGCTAAGGTGAGACGCGTCCACGATTTGGGCCAGCGCGGCCTCACTGTTGACGGTAATCTTGGTAGTTCCGGCCTCCAAAGTGCTGAACGTAGTACACTTCTTCGATTCCTACTATTGAAGACGTCGCGTCAACGACGTCTTCGGGACTAGTCCTCTCGGGGATGACTACATTGAAGGCTAGCGCCTTCTTCGGGGGCTGGCTTGCCATTACGGGCGTCCGCCAGCCCAGGGACGCCCTGAGACGCTAACGACGACGAGAGAACACGAGCAAGAGCAGAGCCCATTTGACACCCTACTCTGAAATGTTGAGCAATTTCAAGTATTTCGTACTCAATTATGGGAGCAATTATAAAAGAACATGGGGGGGGGTTAGAAAAAGGGGGTAACGATTTAGAGCACAGAGTACTCTACTATGGGAGAGCTTAAAGCCGTCCCGACTGCACCAATGATTCACCTGGACACGCGAAACTCTAGGAGCCGACTTCTATACGAGCCACAGCTTTAGAGCAAAGCCCTGACTTGTGGTTCTTGACGGCTTTATTGGTTGTTACGGTGAAGGAGCGGCTTTTTTATATAATAAAAGCGCCACTCATTCTCTAGAAGTAAAGTTCGTTGATCAAAACAGAAATTTTATTAAAAGAAGACGTGTTTTATTCCAGCACCGCAATTCGTGCAGTCGCACTCATATCAGGAGCTGAATGAGCTGTGGATCAGTTATTTGTTTGTCGTGTGGTATTTATGCAGAAAGCTTTTTGAAGATTTTATTAAGTTCGACAAGAATCACATGGTAATTGTAAGAAAAAGCAACATTTCATGCTTTTGCCAGTGACTTAAAACGGGAGTAGAGGAAATTCGATGCAGAAATTTTGGCCTGTGTGTCTTTTTGTTGGTTTGTCGGTCACACGATACAGCCAAGGCAGCTTCTCGACACCTAGCCCTCTTGATCTGCTTGCTGTGTTTATATGTGAGAACACTGTCACTCAAAACACAAGTATTAGGGATATTTTGGTAAATATCAGTACGTAAGTATCTTGTACTGTGCTTCTGCCTTTTTAAAATA
This sequence comes from Rhipicephalus annulatus, assembly GCA_013436015.1. Classification (NCBI taxonomy): domain Eukaryota; kingdom Metazoa; phylum Arthropoda; class Arachnida; order Ixodida; family Ixodidae; genus Rhipicephalus; species Rhipicephalus annulatus. Next base: position 506,925 of record WOVY01009408.1, on the reverse strand, counting down.
CACAGATACATGATTCTAAAGGCCGAAGGGTTGATTACGCTGAGTTGACAAATTGATACTAAGAACGAAATAGCGGGTGTTTCTTACACTTCACAAAACTCCATGGTACAGCGACCTTACAATAGCTCGAAGTTCAAGAAAGCTTTTGTTTCTTCAAATTACTTCCAGATGGTATTCATAATCTTACAAGGAAACGTATATTTGCAGATATTTACGACGATTACACGAGACGACTATGCCTGGCACACTGGCGGGCTGGGACCAGTCTCTATCCACTTTGCAGTCTTTTTTTTCAGGCAGGGACCCTCTCCCGCTTTATGCCCCAATCCCACTACGGCCTTGTGGCACTACCCCGCGGCGTTAAAGTGCCGACCCGGCGCTGGTCACGAAAGGGGAGTGTTGTGTGACGCATAAGGCTTCAGTCTTACGACGTGCACAACAGTGTGTGGTGATGGCATTGAGTGCGCTTTGTCGTCGACTCGCTGTATCTCGTAGGTGAGGTTGGTGATCTTGCGCAAGACTTTGTATGGTCCGTCATAGCGAAATAAAAGTTTTTCTGAAAGGCCGATGTGACGACATGGGGTCCACAAGAGTGCGAGAGAACCTGGTGCATACGAAACTTCGCGTTGGTGACGATCGTATCGTTCTTTGTAAATGCAGCGTCTCCTCACTGATGTGCTAGCGCAGAATGGTAAATAAACGTTTTATTCTCTCTCTGAGAGCAGAAGACTATCGTCTTTCGACTACCTTTGCCAACACGACTATACCTTTATTATATCTTTAAATACGAATGCATTTCTTATTAGGGCGATGTCAGGCATCCGGTAATGTCCACGGCGTTCACGTGCTAGCCAATGTTATCACTCAGCTCTCACACAGCAACAGCTGCGGGTGAGCACGTTTATGTTCACCCCTAGCAATTGGAGCATGTGGTGCGAGAGATTGTAGGAGAGGGTCAGTGCTGTTCTTCACTAATTCTTCTCTGACCATTCGCCCTCTCCTACCTTCGCCCCGCTCTCCCGCCCACTGGCGCCTCCCTCTTGACCGTTCGCTGGCTGGAAAAGTGTACTCGTGACGCCGCTGGATAACGCCAACACCGAGATAAGAACGCTGGCGCCCCACTCTCACGTGCGCTCGCTCTTCATTTTCGACCGTTCACCGGCTGGGTGCCTCTATGGCCGATGACAGAAGCCGATAAAGGCCAATGTCTGACAGACACCATATCCTCTCTTGGGGCAAGAAATGCGTTCGCATTTCCCCACGATTCCTTACGTGGAGGTGGGGGCATTTTTAGGGGCGAAAGTCCTTATAGCGGCACCCGTTCATCCCTCGTAGCCGTTGTAGTATGTAACAAGTATAAATTTTGACCTTCAAGGTGGTGCCGGTGAGAGGTTTCTTCTGTGCGTTGTTGAACAATAAAAAATAGTGCTCAATGTACATGCCAATGGCTGCTAATGGGTAATGAAAGTCAGGAGCATCCGGCTTTTAGTTAATGCGCACGCTGCGATCCCCATTAGCAGCCATTGGCACGTATATTGAGCACTATCTGACAAGAGAGGGTTGCTACGTAATACTCACTGAGTGTAACCTCCTTAGTTTTAGAAAGGTTTAGCGAGCGTTGAGCCGCAGTGCCATGAATACAATGAACTAGTATATAACATGAACTCGAGGTGGTTAAAGGTGGGAAGTAGATACGAAGCGCAAGCCGTAAGAAAATACAAGCCGAATTCTCCTGTCTCTCATTTCTCATTAGCAGCCATTGGCATGTACATTGAGCATGATCTCAGAGAAAAAGGTTGCTTTGTTATACTCGCTGGGCTTAACCTCCTTGGGTTTTGTTCATTTATTCATTTATTCATAATACCTCAAAAGCCCCACTTGGGACATTACATGAGGGGTGGGCGAATGAAAAAACTGGCGGGTCAAGTTAGGTTTAATGACTTGAAAAATGGTCTCCAATGGCAACTTTGAATTGAGCAATGCCGGTGATGAGGGCGTTATCGGATAGAAGGACATTCCATTCTCCGGCAGTATGCAGTGAAAATGAACGTTGGTAGGTGGCCGTATGTGCACGTGGTAGATACGCAGCATTTTGGTCTGAGTGGCAAGAGGAACGATGTGCAAGAATGATGATTTAGTTTCCTGGAGGCAGCAAATGAAAAAACCTAAAAACTAATATTAGACGAGCAGTTCTGCGGCGAGAAGACAGTGAGGGGAGGCACAGCTGGGATTTTAGGACAGATACACTTAACCTGTAAGAATAATCGGAAAAAATGAACCTGGCAGCGCGGTTCTGGACTGATTCGAAGGAATTGTTTATATTAACTTAGTGATTGTCATAAATAGCTGTCGAAAAACGAAATAATGAGAACTTTCTGGAATCTCGCGCGGAAGGTATTTAATCGAGAAGCCGAGATGGGAGATCAGGAGAAGAAAGTATGCGCCGGAGTGCGTAGGGTGTTCCGCCGTGTCATCGGCGAAAGTTTTGTATTCAGTGACAAAGCAGCAGAAGAAGGAAGTTAGCGCCAGTATGCGTGGGGTATTCCGCCGCGTCTAATGGTGAAGGTTTTGTCCTTAGTGACGAAGAAGGAGAAGAAAGTATGCGCCGGAGTGCGTAGGGTGTTCCGCCGTGTCGTCGGTGAAGGTTTTGTCCTCAGTGACAAAGCAGGAGAAGAAGGAAGTTAGCGCCAGTGTGCGTGGGGTATTCCGCCGCGTCTGTCGGTGAAGGATTTGTCCTTAGTGACAAAGCAGGAGAAGAAGAAAGTATGCGCCAGGGTGCGTAGGGTATACCGCCTTGTGGGCGAAGCCTTTTGTCTTCCGTGACAAAAGAGGAGTAGAAGAAGATTTCCACCTGTGGGTGAAGACTCGAGCTACAGGCAAGAGTGTGTGTCTACCACTATCGAGCGAAGACGCGTGGCAACAGCTGCGTGTGTGAAGGCGACGTGTTCCCGGCGAAGAAGTTTGAAGCTTGGAGAGCGGCCAAGTGAAGACGCGAGGTTTCCCGGAAGAGAAACTTCGGGGGCAGCGGAATGACAACAACGCTGGAATTTGAGCGAGTGATTCTCGGAAGAGTATCATCCAGACTTTTGTTCCAAGAACTTTGGACTGAATAAGTTTTCTAACTTTTTAGTCTTTAAGTGCCTTGGTTGTTCAATGCAATGCGACTGCATTGTAGTGCGTATTGTTGTCTGTGTCCGTTGTTTCGAATGTGGCTGATTGTACCATGTAGTACATTGTTTGATTGGTGACATATTGTATTCAACTATTGTCGAGTGTGCATACTTCTGTATCGTTTTGATCTGCCATAACTGAGAATATAATTTTGTTTTGTTTATCAACTCTCGGCTCTGACTTGTTCTTTGGGCCACAGCCGGCGTCCGCTGGCACGCCAAATAGGACCACTTCTAAATTGTCCACGCTTTCGTGGTGTGGTTCGGGGGGCCTTGAAACTTCGGCCCTTGTAATACTTTGGCCCTTGTAATTAGCCCGGCAATCGCCTCCCTAATTAATGGGACCTGTGACAATTATTTTGGCGTACACGACAGGACCTTTTGGTGCACAGTGTGTCCAAAGTAGTGAGAAAGAGCCTCGAGTTGTTGATAGGGCTATCGGAACAATTTTGTGTGTTGTTCAGTGTTCTCGTTAACGAGTGCAGGGGAATGTTTCGATAGACTGATTTAGGTAGATACTTTTTGCACGCGGCAAGACTTCATTTGCAAGAAACAATGGATCTCGAAAAGTTAGTAGCTCTTGGTGAGAAGATGGGTCTTTCTGGCGGCGAACTACGGAAGTGGGTAAGCCAGAAGGATAAAGAGGCGGTGGAGAGAGAGAGGTTGGCAGCTGAGAGAGCCAAGGAAGAAAAAGCAGCTGAGTTGGAGAGAGAGAGAGGTTGGCAGCTGAGAGAGCCAAGGAAGAAAAAGCAGCTGATTTGGAGAGAGAGAGAGGTTGGCAGCTGAAAGAGCCAAGAAAGAAAAAGCAGCTGAGTTGGAGAGAGAGAGGTTGGCAGCTGAGAGAGAGAAAGAAGAAAGAGAGGCAAAGGAGCGACAGCTGCAAGAAGAAAGAGAGCAGCAATTGAAGTTGTAGCTGAAGAGAGAAAAGCTGGCCGCTGAGAGGCGAGAGAAGAAAGAGAGGCAAAGGAGCGACAGGCGAAAGAAGAAAGAGAGGAAAGGGAAAGGCAGCGGCAGCACGAGATGGAACTCGAGCGGCTCCGTTTGCAACAGCCAAGTGAAACTCCCGTCCAAGCTAGAGTTGAAAGCAGCGAACGGGAAGATCATGGCTTCCGCTTTAACCCAAGCAAGCTGCTCATAGCGTTTGATCAAAGGAAGGACGACCTTGACGCATACCTTCACAGATTTGAGACGATTGCAAGGAGCCAGAATTGGCTGGAACATCAATGGGCAACAGCTTTGAGTACTTGCTTGAGTGGCGAAGCGCTCAGTGTGTACGGTAGGCTGACGCCGACCGATGCAGCCAACTATGCAAAGGTGAAAGCTGCTTTACTGGAGCGATTTAGATTTACTGTGGAAGGTTTCCAGGACAGATTTCGAACAGGAAAGCCAGCTGATGGTGAGGCGGCTGCGCAGTATGCCGCCCGACTTTGCCATTATTTCGACAGATGGATATAACTTTCAGGGACAGCGCAGGAGTACGATGAGCTTAGAGAGCTCCTAATAAGAGAACAATTTCTTACTAGTTGCCACCCAAGCCTGTTGCTGTACCTGAAAAAGAGGAGAGCTAACTCACTTGAAGACATGCTTGAATTAGCTGATCAATTCTTGGAAGTGCAAAGTGGCACAAATTAGGCCAGAGTGAAGAAGGAGTGTCCCGAAGATTCGAAGAAATCGACACCCAAACAAAAGAAGCGTGCACCGTATAGTGTTCCGCGATGTTTTCTGTGTAACCGAGTGGGTCATCGCGCTAACAACTGTCGAACTAACTTTACGAGTCCCACGGTCGTGAAACGTTTCAAGTGTGGCCAGACTGGGCACAAAGCAGACGCATGTCGTAACGGAGCGAGTCAAACTCACCAGGTGTCATGTGTGCTAGCAGCACCGAAATCCGATGGTGATGCCGTCACCAACGGATTTGTAGAGTTGAAAAATGGAGAGAAACTTCCTATTGTGGGTGCTGTAATGACAAAACAGCTAACCGGTGTTACGAAGGGAATGCCAACGCTGCCTGAAAAAGTTGCGGACAAGAAGATTACAGTTCTAAGAGACACAGGTAACTCCACGGTTATCGTGCGAAGAAATTTGGTACGGGAAAGTGAGTTGACAGGCAGAACGAAACCAGTATGCCTAATCGACAGTACGGTTCGGATGCTGCCCGAAGCAGCAATTGAGGTTGAAACCCCGTACTTCAGTGGGAAGGTTACTGCTCTAAGCATGACGACCCTCCTGTACGACCTCGTCATCGCAAACATCGACGGGGCAGGAGGGCCGAATGATCGAGAACGTTTGGGAAAACACCCTAAGATAGAGCCCTCGCCAACCCAGCGATCCCGACATACAGTGGAGGAGCATCCCGTGATGGATCTGACTCGAGCCCAAAGTGAAGCCGCGGTGCAAGAGACAGTGAATGAGAAGATGATCGGGTTGAACGAGTTCACGTGCTGGGCAGCGGGATTTACGTCGGCACGACCTCAACCCACCGACAGTGTAAAGGTGATGGAGTCGGCCAGCCAGGCCCAATGTCGTGACATGAACAAGCGGGTGACAGGATCAGTTGAGCGTTATGATCCGCTAACATTGTTGGAAGTGACAACGATGGCTGAGACGCCGCCTCAGATACCATCGGTGGAAAGGGCTCGCCTGAACAAAATGAGGAAAAAAAGAAGAGATCGAGGGAGCACCGCAAGAAAGGACGAAAGCGCAGCTCGAAGTATACGGGATAGGTGTTGAGGTCGAATAGGAACGCGTTTGACAGTGCTATATGTTGTGTTAATGTTCTTGTTATCCTGTGTCACAACTGTATGTCGAGCGAGTCAAAATGCTTGTTACGGTGATGTGATATATAGTATTGTATAACTGTTGTAAAGACAGAACTCTGTACATTTGTATTGTTTGGAATATGTGATGAAGTGTTGTAGTCATGTACCTGTGGTTATATTTCATGAGTTGTGAGATCTAATTACAATATACAATTGCATTGAGTGTTCTATTGTGGTTGTGACGCGTCATGAGCGACGGACTATGTTACAGTCTCTGAGAATGTTGGGACTGTTCGCGCTCGTTTGTGGGGTTTGAATATTATGCGATAATATTCTTAAAGTGGGGGGCAGAGTCACAAAAGGAGCGCTCAAAAAGGGCGTGCCACCAAATTCTCGCGACGCGCCGAAGTGACGCCGCGATGTCAACGATAAAAAAAGAAAACAAACATCCAAAGATTCCCCGGGCGCGCGTCTCTCTCCCTCGGAAGCGTAGGTTCGCCGACGAAACCTCCTTGCATCGGCGGCCGAGCAAGCCGTAGAACGTTCTCGATGGAAAGGGGCGTGTTGATGCAGGGTTGCGTCATTCGTCGTGGACGGCCCTCGGTACCGTCTCGCCCTTTCCCGAGCCTTCACTGCGTATCGTGCCAACGAAATCATGAGAACTTTCTGGAATCTCGCGCGGAAGGTATTTAATCGAGCAGCCGAGATGGGAGATCAGGAGAAGAAGAAAGTATGCGCAAGAGTGCGTAGGGTGTTCCGCCATGTCGTCGGCGAAGGTTTTGTCCTCAGTGACAAAGCGGGAGAAGAAGGAAGTTAGCGCCAGTGTGCGTGGGGTACTCCGCCGCGTCTGTCGGTGAAGGTTTTGTCCTTAGTGACAAAGCAGGGAAAGAAAGTATGCGCCGGAGTGCGTAGGTTGTTCCGCCGTGTCGTCGGCGAAGCTTTGTTCTCAGTGACAAAGCAGGAGAAGAAGGAAGTTAGCGCCAGTGTGCGTGGGGTATTCCGCCGCGTCTGTCGGTGAAGGTTTTGTCCTTAGTGACAAAGCAGGAGAAGAAGGAAGTATGCGCCAGAGTGCGAAGGGTATTCCGCCTTGTGGGCGAAGCCTTTTGTCTTCCGTGACAAAGGAGGAGAAGAAGAGGATTTCCACCTGAAGGGTGAAGACTCGAGCTACAGGCAAGAGTGTGTGTCTACCGCTATCGAGCGAAGACGCGTGGCAATAGCTGCGTGTGTGAAGCCGACGTGTTTCCGGCGAAGAAGTTTGAAGCTTTGAGAGCGGCCATGTGAAGACGCGAGGTTTCCCGGAAAAGAAACTTCGGGGGCAGCGAAACGACAACAACGCTTGACTTTGTGTGAGTGATTCTCGGAAGAGTATCATCCAGACTTTTGTTCCAAGAACTTTGGACTGAACCAGTTTTCTAACTCTTTAGTCTTCAAGTGTCTTGGTTGTTCGATGCATGCGACTGCATTGTAGTGCGTATTGTTGTCTGTGTCCGTTGTTTCGAGTGTGGCTGATTGTACTGTGTAGTACATTGTTCGATTGGTGACATATTGTATTCAACTATTTTCGAGTGTGCATACTTGTGTATCGTTTTGATCTGCCATAACTGAGAATATAATTTTGTTTTGTTTATCAACTCTCGGCTCTGACTTGTTCTTTGGGCCACAGCCGGCGTCCGGTGGTGCGCCAAATAGGACCACTTCTAAATTGTCCACGCTTTCACGGTGCGGTTCGGGGGGCTGATACTTCGGCCCTTGGAATCAGCCCGGCGACCGCCTCCCTAATTAACGGGACATGTGACAATAGCAGAGGCATATTCTAGTTTGGATCGAGTCAACGTTTTATATGCAAGTAGTTTGACTGCAGGGTATGCTGATGCTAGGCTACGGCGTAGATAACCTAATAGCCGATGGCAGGAATTAGTTGTAGAATATGATGGACCCAGGACAGATCACTAGATATATGTACTCCTACGTATTTAAATGTCTTGCATTGGGTGAGTGTGTTGTTGTTGAGAGAGTAAGAAGGCACTACATAGTTACGGCGATGATGAAAGTACACGTGTGAGCACTTACTGACGTTGAGGGACATGTACCATTGGTTGCACCATGCCTGGATTTTAATGTTTAGAAAGGTTTAGTGAGCGTTGGGCCGCAGTGCCATTAATACAGTGAACTAGTATATACCATGAACTCGAGGTGGTTATAGGTGGGTAGTAGACCCGAAGTGCAAGCCGTAAGAAAGTGTGCGTGTGCTACCTCTCGTTTAGTCCTTGGAATGTCCGCTGGCTGGCGGTGCTTCTATATGGGGAAAATAAGATGAAAATATTCGAGATGGTGGCACTTGGAGTGTTGAATAGATGGACGAACGGACACACAAACAGATGCATGAATGGACGCATGAACGGACGCAGGGGTGGATTTATGGACGAACGCAAGGATGGACGCCCGAACATACGCACGCACGGACGGGTGGATGGACGCATGGACAGTCACACAGACAGACGCATGGACGACCGAAGCAAGAACGAATGGATGGATGAATGCTTCGCCACACTCTACATCATTCACTCCGTGGATATGCTGCCTATTTTTTTGCTTTGCGGCGAGCAATGGAACTTTATGAGGAGTTGTGCGGAGAAGCCGTTGCGATTGCCCGGTGATAACCAATTATCACATCTGAAGTCACGTACCGATGGGCTCACTGGTCGAATTTGCCATGTTTCATACCACTCAGTGTATGCGTAATCTAAAATTACTCGACATGTACTACTGGAGCAGAGTGGCGTATAGGTCCACCATCTTTGCTGCCATGGCGTCCCCTTTAAGTAGGAAAGGTACTGTTTTAAAATGAAGGAGCTGGTGCAACTTAGCGGCTTTGTTTGCTTTTTGCTCGTTGATAACGCGCCGTGGGCACAGACATTCCCTTCGAGAAAAAAGAAAAAAAGAAAAAAATAGCAAACTGAGTTTATATCAAACTGGTGCGATAATTTATTCGATGGAAGCCGCTATTCGAAGGAATATTTTGTAGCTTTTTTTTCAACAGCAAATACAAAAATGAATTAAGATGAAACTGGCGCTATATACTATTCGAGGAACGTCACCTTTAGAAGCAATGTTTGTATCTGTTGTTCTAAACAGTGACCATAAGAACTCCTATTGGTGATGATGATGAGAATGATGTGCGGGTTTTATTGCACAAGGATCATGCTTGGCCAAAGAGTGCCTCGATCAATGATGAGTGAATAGATATGGTCCGTGATCGAAGTGATATGAACAGAATATGAACAATGATTCGGGTACGCGGCTGTAAAGAGGACCAAAATTCTTGGCCCCGAGATGGGTTAGAACTCGCAAGCTTTAAAATCATGAGCGTGACGTGAAACGTGGGGAGCTGGAATAAATGACAGTGTTGGTGGTGATGACCACCGCAGCCGTGACCTATGTACAAAGGTTGAGCTACCGTTAAGAATCCGGAAAGAATTCTGAATTAATAAACAGCTCGCTGGTTTTCATGAACGCATAAAAATTTTATATGCTACGCATCGACAGTTCACATGTTACTAACCATACGTACATGTTGCACAGGTAAAGGGAGGCATGGCTTGCGGACTAAGTGACTCTGCTCGACCAGGCCCAGCGAACCACTCGTGCCAGTGGAGCCCTGGGCGGTGGGTTCGACCACAACTGTTTGCTTTCATCTTCTTTTATTCCCTGAAAAACGTTTTTCCTCATCCCCCTCCTTGTTCTCTGAGATACTTGTTCACCAGACATTTTGTATCATTAGAGCAACCCCAAACACACAGGCGGAAACTAAACTCGATGGTGAAGAGAATAACAGCACTCAAATAAAGGCAAAGAAATTGGTATGCGAAATACGGAAGGGAACTGCTGTCGGTAACGTATTTTCTCTCTGTAATGTGGCATGCGACATGTACTACGAACCACGTTTAACTAACTCAGTTTGCAGTCTTACTTCTGAATACCGCATAAAGGTCTTCAAATACGTACGATGTATGTCAGCTCAGCTCGTCAGGACGACCAAGGGTAAGTTATTCGAGACACGTCCACTAGGCGACTTTCTTTTAATACCATCGCTTGTTGAGCGCTTTGTTTTTGGTGTCTGAAAAAAAGAGGAACAAGTTTGAAATAAATAGATAGTCGGCACAGCATTCATCCAATACTCTAAAACAACATTTCATGAAAGAACGAACATGTGTGGCCAGAGATAGGTAAACAAGTATCATTAACATTTGTCTCAGTAACGGCCTATACCGACAAATTTACTATTCGTTACGGTCATGTACAAGTCACAAAAGGGCCGACACACAAAAGGTGCTTTTAAAATTGGCATGAAGAACGAGTGATTGAACGTGATATACATTCCTTTGCCTGCAAGCAAAAGGAGGTATGTAGTAGGTAATGTATACGTACGCGTAGACCCAAATCTGCCTGAAAAGCACGAAGCATCACTTACTCGAGAGTGTACTGCTCATCTGTATACACATTAGGAACATGGCGAATACTATTCGTTCTGACTTGAATAATAACATGACCCTGGATGCTGCCTAATTAGCCCTGATGTGTTTTGCGTTGCATTACGCCAATGTTCGCTGCCTTTCAGATTGCAACCATTGCGGGGCAAGCGGATAATACGGCAATGGTCATCCTGGCGAGGGGCACATGCTGCAGATTGAATCGGTTCAAGTACCGAATGGCGAGTTTCCGTGTTTCTGGGTGTGACCCTGCGCAAGTATACGTGCAGCTCACCAAGCATCGCCAAATGTAACGCATCAAGTATTTGCATTTGACGAGAGCTTCCTCGTCTATTGACATTACGTCTACAGTTGAGTACTTTGCCAGTCGCGGACTTCACGCTCGTTTCTGAGTGTCCAGCAACAGCAGGAAGTGCTGGCAGCATTGCCAGCAGTCTTAAGCGCAGTCACAGGCGCGTTTACAAGACGCAAGGAGTCGTACGACTAACGTTCTAACGGAGCTGGAGTGTCCGCCAGTTCTTGTTTATGTGAGTGCTAAAGCGCACTGCATATCCCTGCAAGCCGAATGCAAAAAAATACCTCATCGCAAATAGTAGGAGGTTATTATGATTGACGAACACGGCCCGGCTGCCGTATTACATGTGCTGTCCTAGATATCCCACATAACCAGACCCTAGCTCTCTAGCTGTTCTTCCACCCGCTTATCCCACAGTGATATAGAGCCTCGTAAAACAAGCCCGTCGTAGAGATCGCGAGTATACTTTTAGGAAGGAGGCGAGCTGTGTTTTTGTGCTGTGAGTGACGTGGTACGACGGGCAATGCACTGGCATTATTTGTAGGCTGTAGTGACCGCTGGTCAAGAGTTCACCAGCTGGAGCAAGCTTCATCCTTACAAAGTGAAGTTATTTTCGAAATTTATCAATCATTTTTGGGCCACTAAAGTGATATTGATGAGGGACCGAATTACAATGTATGAAATATAGAAGTGCCAAAATATATGGTTGAATGTTGAATGAATTTGTTGGAGTTCATGGTGCGAACAGAAACACTTCGACTTTACATGCGCACCAGAACATAGTACAAATAAAACAAATTTGTAAGTCCCGAACAATAACATCAGCATGAGACTGACTGCGCCCATTGCAGGGAGAACGGTTCTCCCCTAATCCGCCCATCAACCCGGTGTTGCGCCTGCTGCTGCTCCGTTAAACCCGCATACCTCTTAGCGTGGTAAATCCCAACGGTCTAAAACACCTCGACCCTCTTCTGGAGGTCGAACAGTGCATTGTGATTTGGTTGAGAAAGTGTCCCCCGGACACTTTCCGGGGCACCGTCTAGAGCTATGCGTCCAGGTTAGTCTTTACTTTTTATTATGGCTACTACACTGCATATTATTTCATTGAACGTTCAGATTTTTCGCAGTCTGGCAAAGCAGGCCGAAGTGATTAGTGTCGCTCGCGCTGCAAATTAAAAGAGTTTGTGCCTCCAGGAAACAATTTTCTTCTCGCTATCCGACGGGCTTGCTTTTAAACGAAAGTTACCCCTAGATTGTTATTTCTCTTTCGCTACATCTCGTTTTACGGGAGTAGGTATTATTATTTTTAATCCAGCTTTATTACGGGATCATCATGATTTTTACCATGGCGTGGGCAGGGTTTTGGCTTTAGACTGTAGCTACTTTTCTTTCAGATTAAGGATACTGTGTGTCTATGGGCCAGTGCAAGCTGGACAGTCGAATGACTTTTTTAGAGACCTGGATGTGTTTTTTTTCTTGACGGTCATGATGTCATTCTGATTGGCGACTTCAACTGCTTTCTAAATACGCGAACCGATGTAGAAGGTCCTGGCTGAGGCCGGTCTGCTTGGAATTCACGCGAGCTGCGTCGCCTTGTCCACCACTTTTCATCACTAGACGTGTACAATGTAGTGCTCGGAAATACCTTTGTTTGGACATGGCGACGTGGACGATCCTCCAGCAGGAGAGGGGCGTTCGCTTCGTCGACGCGTTTCTGAAGAGCTTGCTGATACTGCGATGAAGTTACGCATTGCTTTGCGCGCCGAGACGCCTTCTCCTCTGATGCGAGAGTGGCAGCGTGAACTGCGTGAACGCTTTCAACGCTTGACTGCTGCTTCGTCCCTTGCGGCAGCAGCATGGCGCTGTAGACACAACCCATGTGCACATCCCGAGGTGCTGCGCTACTCGAGACATTCGTTTTTTTGGGCAATCAGAGCCATCTGTCTCTATGACAGCACAACTACCACCTGCGCAGCGGCTTCCTACACATGATCGATCTGTTTTCTTGGCGCATTTTGAAGCAATGTCGTGTTCGGCCATGCGGACTAACTGTGATGAAACACCGCCAATGCTTAGAAGTTTGCCCCGTATTCCTCAAGAAGCTGCGGATTGCCTGCACATCCCTCCGTCGGCTGAAGAGGTAAAGGCGGCACTGAAATCTATGAAACGTGGAACGGCCCCAGGGCCAGACGGTTGTCCTGTTGAGTTTTACTTGACATTTAGGGATGAGATTGGTGCTACCTTTACCGTGGTAATCCGGCGATGCTACGAGGATGGTGTCTTTTTATCAAGTTTTCGAGATGGACACATTGTGCTTATTCCAAAGGGTGATGCTTCCTCTGTTAATCCTGAAGATTGGAGACCTATCACGCTCCTCAACGTTGACTATAAGATATGCACGGCGCTGGCCGTTCAACGTTTGAGGGGTCTGTCAAACACCCTGGTAGGTCATCACCAGACTTCATCAGTGCTTGGACGAGAAATATACAACTTGTCATTTACCACACGGGATATCATAGCCTATACTCTGTCGTGATCTGCGCGTGGTATCCTTGTGTATTTGAACCAGGAAAAAGCGTTTGACCGACTAGAGCACGCGTAAATCCTTAATGTGCTCACAGCCTTCGGCTTTTCTCATTCGTTTGTGGAAATGATTAAAAATACGTACACTGGTCTGAAAAGTACACTAGTTCTGGATGGCTGGGAAAGTGCCGCCTTTTCCATACCACGTGGGGTCCGTCAGGGATGTTCATTGTCTCCTGTGCCATTTGTACTCAGCCTTGAGTCATACTTGCGTGCTCTTGACGCGGATTCACGTGTCCGGGGTCTTGCGCTTCCTGGTAGCGGTGTCGTCAAAGTCACAGCTTTCGCTGATTATATAACCTTGTACCTTTCAGATGAAGATAGCCTTTCACGCAGCCTGCGTGTATTTTCCCAGTATGGCGACAGTTCAAGTGCAGCGTTGAACATCTCCAAATCCTGGTATTTCTCCATTGGCTCTCAAAACTCCAGGCTTAGTGCCAGTTTTCCCATTCAGCTGGCCGCGTCCCTTCATATTTTAGGTATTTTATACAACCACTACGGCATTTGCGAATCTGTTTAGTTAAACGCTGTCGAAGAAGTAAGACTCACAATTCAGGATGCACGGGATTTTGACTTCGCGCTTCTTGAGCGGAGGTACCTAGCGCAGACTGTATTTTGCGGTCGCATTTGGTACCTTTCTCACGTCGTGCAACCATCTTTACGTATCGTGCGATCAGTGCAGTCTGTTTTAATGTGTTCTTTTTTTGGTCAGGTGGCACTGAGTTGGTCTCTCGCGCGGCACTGGGACAGCAGCGTTCTCACGGAGGATTTGCTTTCCCTTCAGTGTCCATACGCTGTCGGCTGCTGGCTTTGCGCTCCCTTTTGCGCCTAGTGCAAGGGGAGGAATCTCCCGCACGAACGCTCGCATATTACTTTCTGGGTACTCACCTTCGGCATTTGATGCCTAATGTGCAACTCAACAGGGGGCCGCAGTCAATAACACTTTCTGCGGTTTATGCAACAACTGTTGCATTTTTTCACCATGTCAAGTCGAGCTGTCCTGGCATAGATGTTTTCAACAACCACATAGTTGAGACAAATGCTGCTTTGTTGCTTCCGTTGGTCCCGCCAGCCCGCCGTTCTCGCTCTAGACGGGTGTCTTGGAGCACCTTAACGGCTTCTTTCTGCCTGGACACCTCCGAGACTTCATGTGGCGCCTGGGATGGGGTGTGCTTCCCACTCTCGACCGCCTCGAAAGGTGGAGAATAGTCCAGTCAGCAACATGTCCAAACTGCTGCCTTCGGGAAACAAATAAGCATTTTCTGAGGCATTGTGTCATTGCTCGCGTTTTTTGGAGAGTCGTACATGCCGGATTTCACTGCCTCAGAGTAAATAGCTTTGTTTCTTCTAGGCGTTGTTGGCGAGGCCACTTCGCTTGTCTTCTCATTGTATCCGGCTCTTTCTGCCTCTGGCGCAACCGCTGCGAGGCGGTTGCAGCGGGCCGCCGCCGCCGCGCTCTCTACCCGGTCCTAGAACGATTGTATTCGGAGCTGCTGTCTGTTTTGTCGGAGGAGCTCTTCTTCCTCGGTGAAGAGGAATTTCTTCGGCACTGGTCTTGCCCTTTTGTGTCAGTCTGTGACAGAGAGTGAAACTTGTCTTTCGGCCGGCCTGGTATTGGTAGGCTGATCTGTCGATGTGCCGGCAGAAACGGCATGCCGACATGTAAATATGCAAAATGTACATATTTATGTTTTGTTTGTGTCGCTTGTTTACCTTGAAGTATTTTTTGTGGTTGCGTTTGTGTGAACCATCGAATGTACATGTTATTTAAACGTCATCTCATATCCATGTTCATGTAAATGACGTCTGTTTTGTCATCATCGTTAGAGTATGTCTAAGAAGGAAATGTTCTGTTGAGTGTTATTGACGTTTGTGGCAATAAATTTTTTTCTAAACAAACACACAAGAAGATCAAAAGTAAGCCTTGGGAGCGGGAATAGCCAAGTTTCAGCGCAGCTCGTGCGGAACGTTCCGGTTTTAGCAATGCAGGTATAACACAAGGGCACATCCCAGCGAGGAGAATCTGCACAGGAAACGAGCCACCACCATAAGGATTGTGAAGAAGACGCTTAAAAATGAGGATGACAGCTTGCAACAAGGTATCTTTTCCTTACCCAGGAGCAGGGAATTAGCTGACAGTATGACTCAATTACATTTTTCCTTCGGTGTTGTTATGTTACAGTTTAGTTTTACATGTGGTGAGAACATGTTTCTAGGGAGCTAGAAGAAGGCGTGGTGCGTAATCGAAAAATTTAGTTGAGCGTGATGAAGCATGCGGATTTTCTTGCAGTAGTCACCGACTTCTTTTCTGTGCAGCGATTTCAATGTCAATTAAGAGTGAGTATTCTTGCATGTAAAAATATATGCATTTTTGACCACCAGGTTATGCGTGTCCATCTATATATCATGCGCTATACAATAGTTCTTTGGCGTGATTTAATATCAAAGGTAAACTTAAATTTCGGGTTTATTAGCAAATTATGAAGCGCAATTGGTCCCACGAAAGGTGATTTGTTGAATAAACGGATGAATGCACAAGTCAGAGCGAGAAGATGATTCTGTCTAGCGCGCGTGTATCTCTACATCTTATTCTTAGTACAGAGACCATGTGATTCCTGTATAATAGGATGTAAACGATTGATCTAATATAGAACAAATGTTTCTGTAATGCTGCTTCTCTTCCTTCTTTCTTCATCTTCCTTCTTCTTCCTTCATCTCTGCACCAATTATCTGTAGCACATTTTCGGTAGTGAAGAGAGCCATATAACAACTATTCGAACACATTAGAGTGGATTTAGAAGACAGCCCACGCACCTAACGAGTCTTACGCCTGTAAAGAGTAAAATACGTTCGCAACTTGAAGTTTAGCAGTGTTCGTTAGTTCTAAATTTTATGAACGAACGATTCAACCAAGATAGAATATGAGGCACCTCCTCAGAGCACTTAGCAAAAACTGATGAGTTCTATATGAGCAATGACAATCTGTCACGTCTTGGCCAGTGAAAAGTACCACAAAAATACACATTTCATGCACACTCTGCTTGCGACTCACAGTGGTATTATATTTTAAGCAACTATGCTAAACATATATATATATATATATATATATATATATATATATATATATATATAAACCTTTGTTCATGCAGGTGCAATAAGACCCACAATAATTCAACCTGTGCAATACACTAATGCTTTTTATGCTGACAGGAGTAGATTATCAAACGTTTAGATACACCAAGAAAATATGCTTGGCAAATTTGGTATGTATGGTCAATGAACTTATCTGAGCAAGAATGCGGTCCTTCATCTTCATGGAAACGAGTCAAGTGTGTGGATGCCGGTTTATTTGGGCCGATGAAATACGCGTGTACCTCTGATAGCCGTATTTAAGATGTCGTCGCTGCAAAATGTTATAATAGGCGTATGTCATTCTTTTGAAAGTTACTCCAATAAGCCTACTTAAACAATTCAAAGGAGTCTCTTTGCTTGCACTACATTTACTAGGTCCGTGGCATTTGTTTCCCTTTTATTCATAGAAGCCGCATGGAGAAAAGAAAAGGAAACAAATTCCGTACATATTTGACACTAATTTCATAGCACATTTTCATAAAGTTCAATAAGGTTAATAACTGGGCTATCATTTTGGTGATCAATAATTTTACTGAAAGGTTAAGTAGCACAGTATTTAACATAGATGTCATTCTATCTTATCCTTCTTGTTCGTGCTAAAAAGTGCGCTACTTAACCTTACAGTAAAATAAAATTTTCCTGCCCCTCTTTTTCGCAATACATTTTCGCCAAGGCACAAACTGTTTTCCCCTCAGTGCCATGGAATGGTTATGTTCAAACAAACAAGGTGCCATATGTAATCCTGTGTAATATAGCGGCTATTTTAGGCTGTGGTAACAGAAAAGAATGCTGGTACAGCATGCTCATGAAAGTAAAGCTCACTCTACTCATCGATAAATTATTGAATCTATACATCATTGCTTTTCTGTATAATTAACTTGAGAAAATAGAGATGTAGAGGTGGAGGCTTAGCAGCATAAACCAAGTGGTGAAAACGAAGAAAATGTTCGCAAGAGGGAACAACCCAGCGGATTCGCACAGTTCACCGTGGCTTTTGCCAAAACACGAGACGTATGGTCCTTCTCTCTATTGCTTGATTTTTTCGAGTGCCAATAATGAGACTCGGAGATAAAACGACGTCGTCTTTTGCTCTTTCTTCTCCTCGGAACGGAAAGCCTGCAATGAGGCTAAACTATACGTTTAAATAGCCATTACTTACACATTCGAAGCAAATACTACGCGATCTGATATATTTCATTGTGAAACAACGCGAAAATCACAAGGACACAGCAAGAAGAAAACACGAGCACTGCATCCTCTCCTAGGTTCTCGTGGTTTTTTAGATGCGGAGCATCTAATACTCGAGGCTTGTAGTGCGGCGCCGTCCGCAAGCTTCCTCCTCCTTCTTCCACCATCTGTGCATCCCTTCCTCCTCTACACACCGCGCGTGCTTCACTCCTCCACCATCTGTGCACCCTTCCTCCTCTACACAACGCGTGCGCTTCTCCTCTTCACGAACATTCGCTAGCTGTATAATGTAGCGCGCATGCGCCGTCACGCTTCGAGAACATCGGCAGCTGACGCGCGCGCATGCGCCGTTGCGCTTCTCCCCCTTCTCGAACATTCGACAGCTGACGCGCGCATGCACCGTCACCCACCATCTGTGCCGCGCGCGCTTCTCCCCTTCGAGAACATTCTACAATTCTCCTGATTCTCCAGTGGACGCGCATGCACCGTCGCGCTTTGAGAACATTCAACAGCTGACAGTGCATGCGCCGTCGCGCTGTATATATACTCAAGGTCGGCGCTCGCTCGCTCAGTTGCCGCTCGTCGGTTGGTTTGTACGGCGCGTCGACGTCCAAGGTCGCGGTGAAATGAATTCCAACGAATCCACAAACACAATGATCGACGTCCCTTCGACCAGCGTCGCCCTTTCGCATACGTGTGTACGTGTTCACTTATTTAACACCCCCTCCTACAACCACGTTAACCAATTCAGCCATCGACCCAGGTAAGTCGCAATTTAACACCATATTTCACAACCACATTAACCAATTTAGCCATCGACCCAAGTAAGTCGCACTTTAAACACCCCGTTAACCAATCATATGCTCCGCATCCTCCTCAGTGTTCCCCCGAGGGAAGCTGCGGGCAATTGTTTTGTTGTTGTGCTGTTTTGCAATGCAATACCAACTAGCTCATCTTTACTTTTTTATTGCAGTTTTTTGATATAAGGATGGGGCGAGGTCTCAAAGCGTGGATGGAGAGAACGCAGGGGTCTGATTCAAGGTGTGTCAAGTCGGGCGTTTCAACCGGATAACGTGACAAACAGTCTGCGTCTGTGTGCAGGCGTCCCGACTTGTAGTGGACCACGAATGAGTATTCTTGCTGACGGAGCGCCCAGCGACCAAGACGCCCAAATGGATCCTTTAGCGATGACAGCCAGCAAAGAGCGTGATGGTCCATAACAACGGAAAAGTTCGGCCATACAGGTAAGGCCTGAATTTCACCACGGCCCACACTAAAGCTAGGCATTCACGCTCAGTGATGGAGAACTTTCGTTCGGCAGGTGAAAGAAGACGACTGGTGTAAGCTATCACGCGGTCCTTCCCGTGCTGTCTTTGGCCAAGGACCACTCCAACTCCATGGCCACTGCCATTGGTCCGAAGCTCTGTAGGTGATGCAGGGTCGAAATGGGCCAGTATTGGTGGCATAGTCAGCAGATGGATAAGAACCGAAAAGGCGTCCGCTTGCTCTATACCCCATGCAAAGGGAACGTCCTTCTTTAAGAGATCAGTAAGCGGTCGAGCGATGTCGGCGAAGTTGCGGACAAATCGACGAAAATAGGAACATAGCCCTACAAAGCTTCGGACGTCCTTGGTTGAGCGTGGTTCAGTAAATTGTTGTACGGCTCGCACCTTTTCGGGATCTGGTTGAACATCATCGGCACTGACAAGGTGGCCAAGTATGGTGACTTGGCGACGTCCAAAATGGCATTTTGCAGAATTGAGCTGGACAGCAGCTTTTCGAAAAACATCCAGAACGGCTGACAGATGTGTTATATGGCTGTCAAAGGTAGGTGAAAAGACGATGACATCGTGCAAGTAACATAAGCAAATGGACCAATTATATTCTCGGAGAAGGGAGTCCATCATGCGCTCGAAAGTTGCCGGCGCATTACACAGTCCAAACGGCATGACTTTGAACTAGTAGAGGCCGTCGGGCGTAACGAAAGCGGTTTTTTCACGATCCATGCAGTCGACGGAAATTCGCCAATAGCCGGACCGAAGGTCGATAGACGAAAAGTATTGGGCACCATGAAGGCAATCGAGGGCGTCATCAATCCGAAACAAAGGGTAGACAGCTTTGTGGGTCACTTTGTTTAAATGGCGATAGTCCATGCAAAAGCGCCAGCTGCCATCCTTATTCTCAAAGAGCACGACTAGGGAGGCCCAGGGGCTGGATGAGGGTTCTATTACGTCTTTAGTAATCATTTTGTCCACTTCATTCCGAATTACTTGGCGTTCCTTGTGAGATACGCGATATGGACGTCTACGTATAGGACTGGCATCACCAGTGTTGATCCGGTGAGTCACTGCAGTTGTTTAACTGAGAGGGCGGTGGTCAAAGTCGAAAACGTCTCTATATGATGTTAGCATACTATGGAGGCTGGCAGCTTGCACTGCAGTGAGGTCGGGAGCAATCATCTTGTTAATGTTAAATAAATAAATAAATAAATAATGTCATCTGCAGGCAGAGTGTAATTGCGGCCAAGACAGGGGGATGTAGTATCGGTGTCCAAACCAGTAACGTTGCAGCTGTCGAGTGGAGATAGGGTGGCCAAAGAGATGCCTTGCGGAATAACTTGAGTCAAGAGACTCACGTTGAGTAGTGGTATAACCACTGTATTATTAGTGATGGCGACAACAGTTTGAGCAAGGGCGACGTCTCGGGCCATCAGTACGCCGACTATAGGAGTGACGAGGTAGTCACCATCGGGCACATGACGTGAGCACGACAAAGTGACATATGTAGCAGCTTGCGGAGGCAAGCGAACGTGGTGACGAGAGAATAAACGGGGAGAGTAGTCAGCTGGAAAATCGGCAAACTGCGGCAGTTCAAGCTGAAGAGCACCAGTGGCACAATCAATGAGCGCAGAATGACGTGACAGGAAATCCGAACCAAGTATTAGGTCATGAGGACACATTTCAATGACGGCAAACTGAACTAATGTAGGATGACCGGCAATGGACACACGGGCCGTGCACATCCCTTGAACATCAGGGATCCTCCCATCAGCGACACGAAGTTTGTGGGAAGCGGCAGGCGTGAGCACTTTATGTAGGCGTCGGCGAAGGTTCGCGCTCATTACAGAAATGTGCGCTCCAGTATCTATAAGGGCAGAAATAGCCACACCGTCAACGTCAACGTCTAACAAATTTTGTCTCGTCGGAAGCGTGAAGTAAGCATTTGTGGAGGGAGTCAAGAATGCAGCCTCAACTCCGGGCGCTGCACCGTTGAGTTTTCCGGGTAGGCAGGAGCGGGGTTGAATTGGGACGATGGCCTGCGAGTCTGTGTGAGCGAGACGATTGGCGACGTCCTGGAGGCGAACGCGACTGACGACCATGCGGATGGCCTGCGAGTCTGTGGTGAGCGAGACGATTGGCGACGTTCTGGGGGCGAACGCGACTGACGACCATGCGGTGACGGAGATCGGCTGTTGAACCTTCTGTAGTTGTTTGGCGGAGAAAGCTGCACGGCAGACGCGAAGGGGGTGCTGTCCTCTCGGTAGTGAGGTTGAGATGAAGTCCGAGGTGGCGAGGACCAGCGGTAATTGCAGTAACAGACATGACCAACGCGGTGACAATGAAAACAAATTGGTCGATTGTCGACGGTTCTCCACACAGCAGGGTCGCGAGATCGGGCCCTAAACTGCTGCTCGTGATAGGACGAGGGTGGACGCCATGAAGCTCGCTGCGGGCTGGGCAAAGCGCACACCGAGGCAATACCTATGCCGACGAGTTCATGGCGGACGATGGCTTGAACCATGTTAGCAGTGAGTGGGGTGGTGTCACTTGCAGCGGTGTGAGCCGGAGCAGAGGCAATGACTTCAAGTTCGCGCCGTACAATTCGGGTCACCTGATCCGATGAATCTAGAGGTGGTGGCTGTGTTCTTGCACGGTCTTCGCAAGATGATCTTGCACCCGTATTCGGAAGGCGGGTAAACACGCTGTTAATCCGCCGGCTTTTCGCTTGCTCAAAGCGCCGACATTATTTTATAATGGTGTCCACTGCAGAAACATTTTTGCAGATGAGGAGGTTGAATGCGTCATCCGCAATCCCCTTAAGAATATGTCCTACATTGCCAGCCTCCGGCATCTCGGCATTGGCTTTGCGACACAACGATAACACATCTTCTATATAGGAGACATAAGACTCGGTCGAGGTCTGCGCCCGAGACGCAAGCATTTTGTTTGCGGTCATTTTTCTTCCAATTGGCTTTCCGAACAGGTCCAACATTTTCTCCCTGCACACTGCCCAACTCCCAAGTTCTGTTTCATCGTTCTCATACCATGATTTGGCGGATCCCCTAAGATAGAATAACAGGTTTGCCAGCATAAGAGTCGGGCCCCATTGGTATTGAGTGCTCACACGTTCGTACTCTGCCAGCCAATCTTCAACGTCAACTTCATCTGGATCGCCGGAACCGCTGAACGTGCCCGGATCTTGCGGGGGTTCGAGCACGAAGGTTGTGGTCGCAGAAGGAGATGTAGTTACCGCATCATCTCCGGCCGCAGGAACACCAGGAGCAGATGCAGACGCCGTACCCTCCGTCATCGTTGTGGAATGACCCTTCAAACGTCGGCCGCTGCGAAGTTCTGTTACGAGGCGGTTACCCAGCTTCTCCACCAAATGTGACGGGGCGAGGTCCAGGCTTACAAGATAACGTCCACCGAGAATCGGCAGCCGAACAAAATGTCTGAGTTGCCTCTCGCGCAAGCGCCTAACGCACAGGTGTCTTCTTCATCTTCGCTAAGTGCCACGCTTGCTCCTGTCGATGATGCACCGTAACATCATCGTTCACTGTTACTGCTGTAAAATAGCATGTTGATCGTTGCAGATGTGGTATTCTAGTCATGTGTGAGTATGAGAGAGAGATCATTTATTATACGGCAGAGAGGTCGACCGAAGCTGGTTCGCTCTAGCCTGCTACTGTGCAGAGGAGAAGAGGAACAAGGGAAAAAAGAAGTGAATATGAAGAGTGATGATGGGGATAAAAATAACTCATGTGTTTATGCAATAACGACGCAGCACTGTGGCTTCGCTAGACTCAAATATACAGTCCTGACCTTTTTCGGAACCCTTTCACAGTTCTTATAGCAGTTTCTTATCTTCTCTGATCATAAATCACTGATAAAATTCAACTTTCACTTAGCGTTGCGACCACTATGCCTTTCAGCCTTCAAGCGAGCGTTTTCCGTTGCGACGTGTAAAGTATAGGTGATCACAAAATGTATGCGCTGTCGTTTCACACACAATAGAACGTTCACACTTTGGGCTGTCCACACGGTGGATGCGGTGTGTGTAGCGGTGAGTGAACGCAACACCCAGGTGAGTTCAAGTCGTGCATAAAATAAGAAGTGGTGCGATTCCCACTCAATGCTTGTCATAACCAAGGCAAACTAAATTGTGCACAGCGTTTAATTTAGTTGTGAGTACTACCTAACATAACTTTGCAAGTTTACAGTTTGGGAAGAGGACAAAGTAACACATTTTTAAGCAGCCTACATGTATGCAATACTTCAGCGGATCTCTAAATGATTTGAAGCAAAAACTGTGCTCTCCTGTTTAAAGAGTTCACCGAACCACCTAAGTAGAAAAGAAATTGTGAGAAAGCAATGATAAATCATCATCATCATCATCATTAGCCTATGTCCGCTGCAGGAAAAAGGCATCTTCCATCCTCCGCCAATCAACCCGGTCTTTTGCGTTCTGTTGTCACGTTATACCTGCGATGTTTTGAATCTCATCGGCCCACCAAACGTTCTGTCTCCCCCTCGTGCGTTTGCCTACTTCTGCAATCTAGTCAGTTTCCTTTAAAGACTAGCGGATATCCTGCCTACGCGCTACGTACGCAGCCCATGTCCATTTCTTCTTGATTAAAGCTATGTAATTATTAACCCCGATTTTTTCCTTACACCACTAAGCTCTCCTTGTGTTAGGAAAAAGTGTTGAACGATTTAGAGTACTTGGTACTCAGCTATGAGAGGGCATAAAGCCGCCCCATTTGAAGTGTTATGGTACTGTGATCTCTTCTTGTCCCTTAAGGTTACACCTATCATTTTCTTTTGCATCGCTTACTGCGTCGTGGTCAATTTAAGCTGAATCCACTTTGTAAGCCTCCAGGTTTCTGCTATGTAGGTAAATACCGGCAAGAAACAGCAGTTATGTACCTTCATCTTCAGTGTTAGTGGTAGATTGCCATTCATGATTTGAGAATGCTTGTTTTCTTATCTTCCTTATGCTTACCTTCCATCTCCTTATTCTTCTAGTTATTTCACTCTCAACGTGCCGCACCGCGCTTGCTGCGTTTACTAAGCGCAAACACTTCTGAAAATTTTTCAGCATCCCTCCACTTGCTGTTTTCTGCCGAGACTGCCGCACATTACTTTACTTCTATGCATACTAATTTTCAGTCCGACTCTTCTGATTTTCATGCCCAGTTCAGTAGTGATGAGCGGTAATACATCCCCTGAGTGACTCATCAAGGCAATTTTGTCAGCGAGTCAAAGGTTACTAAGATACTTTCTATTAACTCTTATCGCTCACTCTTCCTAGTCTAGGGTCCTGAATACCTTCTGTAAACACGCCGTGAATAGCAAATAAGAGATCGTGTCTCCCCTCCTTACACCCTTTTTTATTGGGGTTTTGTCGCTTTCTTTATAGAGAAATATGGTGGCTCTAGATCCACTGTAGATTTCTTCCAGCATGTATATGTAAGGTTTGTCAACGTCCTGATTTAGTGCCTGCACCACTGCTGATGTCTCCAGTGAGTCAAATGCCTTCACGTAATCTATGAAATCTGTGTATGCGATTGGTAGTATCCGGCGTATTTCTGTATTACCATATTGATAGTATGAATATATTTGATTTATTCCTGTGTGAGATTTAACGTTTCAAAATCACCCTATGATTATGAGAGACACCGTAGAAGAGGGCACCGAAAATTCCGACCACTTGGGTTTTTTTAAATTGAATTCAAATCTGAGCACACGGGCCCTCAGCATTTTCGCCTCAATTGAAAATGCAGCCACCACAGCCAGCATTCGAGCAGCAAAGCACCTTAGTCACCAGACAAAGTATGAATATGATCTATCATGGTGTAGCCTGTACAAAATACTGCTTGAACCTTTGATTGATTGAACTCTAATGTTGCCTTAATTTGATCAGCTGTTATTTTTGTGAACCGCTTGTAGAGAACAGGCAGTAAGCTAATTGGCCTGTAATTTTCATAGTCTGTCATGTCTCGTTTCTTATGAATTAAATTGATATCGCTTTCTCCCAAGACTCTGTTACCCATCCCATAAAGAGACACTTCGTATGTAAGGTGGCCATTTTTTCTAATACCATTTTTCTGCCATCTTTCAGCGGTCCGTTGTTATCTTACCTCACCAACGGCTTTACGTCTTTTCACTCCTTCTAGGAGTGAAAAGACGTATTGGTAGGTTAGTCTTTGTTTAGTACTTATACAAATACCTTGTAAATACTATGTAAATATCTGACATATAGATCTCTATATTTTATTTGTGTGTTTTTCGTTTACTATGTATTGTGCATATGTAGAGATATTTTTTAACCATTCTTGTGTATTTGTGTATGTTGTGTTCCTTGTACATATGTAAACATATATTTTTGTAACAACTTTTGGTATGTCACGATGTTCTCTTGGATTATAATTGATTTTCGCTGTCCGTGAGAATAAATTTCTCTAAACACACAAAACACAAAATATATTGTCCTACAGAAAAAAATCAAATCACATCCTCATACAAGAACCAGAGGAAACAAAAATAACAAAGTGTAAAGAGGTTTATTGGGCGAACCAAACAGGCAGGTGGAAGATTCGAGATAGCGACAGGACGAGGAAGATGGAGGAGCTCGAGCGCCGATCTCAGTGGTGCCTTACTTTGCGATGATGCTTGTTGTTCCCTTTTGTTGTCGTCATTCCTTCATTATAATTGCCCCCGTCGAGAAAGATGAAGCCATCCTGGCGACCTAACAGGTGGAGACGAGCGGGTCGAAGTACGGCTTCAAGCGGTCCACATGAACAATATCGTGTCCACGCCGACGATGGTCACCGAGTGGCGTAAGCGGTTCAATGGCGTAATTGACGGGCGATGTGCACTCTACCACGCGGTATGGACCATGGTAATTTGAAAGTAGCTTGGTAGACAAACCAGGTGCACAGGGCGGTACATACAGCCATACGAGGGTTCCAGGGGAGAACTCTGCGGCAGGAGGGTGGTCTTCATCGCGGGCTTTTTTCTGGCGTTGCTGGTCAGCCGTAGTAAACTGCTTCGCTAGTTCGTGGCATTCTTCGGTGTGACGGGCGGCTTCAGACACGGTCGTGCACTCAAAGACATCTGGTGCGTATGGCAGCAAAGGGTCAATTTTGTGCAATGGTTGACGTCCGTATAGAAGGTAGAATGGGGAAAAGCTGGTGGTGACTTGGGTAGCGGTGTTGTACGCGTAGGACGCAAACGGAAGAACCAGGTCCCAGTTCGTTTGGTCAGATGCCACATGCGTCGCGAGCATGTCACCCAGGGTCCGATTAAATCGCTCAGTCAGGCCATTCGTCTGAGGGTGGTAAGCAGTACACATACGGTGTACAATATGGCACTGACGGAGATGTGCTTGGATTACGTCGGATAGAAATACACGGCCCCGGTCACTGAGGAGCTCGCGAGGAGGGCCGTGACGCAACACAAACTGATGGAGGATGAAAGATGCGACGTCCTGAGCGATCGCCGTAGGAAGAGCAGCGGTTTCGGCGTACCGTGTCAGGTGAACTACAGCAACGATAGCCCACCAGTTACCTGCTGTGGTCAATGGCAGTGGTCCATAAAGGTCGATTGCGACGCGATCAAATGAGCGGTCAGGGCACGCAA
Organism: Rhipicephalus annulatus; assembly: GCA_013436015.1. NCBI lineage: Eukaryota > Metazoa > Arthropoda > Arachnida > Ixodida > Ixodidae > Rhipicephalus > Rhipicephalus annulatus. The sequence goes on along the minus strand of WOVY01009408.1, from coordinate 480,387 downwards.
GCGGCTGTAGTGAAGCTGCTCCTACATTCGGTGGCTGTTTTCGTCGCTGACACTCGTGGCACCGCGTACTGGTGCGTTGGAACCTGTGTCGATGCAGTGAAAAAAACTGGGACTTCGGCCAAGGGTAGGTTGAGCAACGTCAAAGGATTCACGAAACTGGTAGAGCAGCTGAGGGAGCTCAGAGCGTTCAGATGGCGATAGTCCGTCGGCAATCGATGAATCGAAAAGCTCGCAAGGTGGTATATTGGAAGAGTTGAGGGCACTGATGGCGTCGTTGTCACTGCAACAATCTGGCGGCATGGTAAAATTTTTTTCTTTATCAATGCCATGCACGTGTCCGAGAGATTCCCCTTGAAACAGTTCGACGGCATACGGAAAGGGATTGATGAGGCAAAGAGCACTGTTCCCTTTAGAAATAGCGAGGGTCGAATAAGGCAGAAGAAGTGATCTTCGACAATGGAGGAGGCTTGATGGCTCAAAGAATGCAGCTTCGTTCCTAATGCCATCACAGAAGACTGGGAGCAACACAGCTGCTGTCGGAGGAATTTCAGTGCCTTCTTTGACGACGAGTTTGTGTACGGCGGGCTGAATGCGGCTGGTTGGTTGGTCGTAAAACGGGAAAAGTTCAAGCTCCGATCTTGCACAATAAATAACGGCACGGTTACGCGACAAAAAATCCCATCTGAGTATGATGTCGTGTGAGCATGACGAAAGGACAATAAACTCAACAGTGTAGTGGTCCTTCGCAATCACCAGTCGGACAGTACAGGCGGCTACAGGCTGAACCGGGTCCCCATTCGCTGTTTGCAAGGACATCATAATAAGAGGCGTCGTCACTTTTCGGAGCTTGCGGCAAAGTTTAACGTGTATCACGGAAACGGCAGCACCCGTATCCACTAGAGCATATGCTCGAGTACCTTCTACAAAAACTTCGACAATGTTCGACGGCGATGTTCAAAGACTTGAGCATTTCGACAGCGCAGTTCTTGCCTCCTGAACTGCGGCGGTTAGTTTTTCTCGTGTTCAGGAGCTGGCCGGCGACGCATGGGTGACAGAGATCGACGACGAGGTGAAGGTGAGCGACCAGACATAGTACGCGGACATTCCCGTGAAGACGAGCTTGACTGAGGGCCAGAATTTTCCAGACGAGATGGAGGAAGGTCCATGAAGCTGTTCTGTGTCCGGGCGTCTGTGTATCCCGGCACGCTACGACGGCAGTAACGTGCGATATGGCCAGGACCGCCGCATGCAAAACAGATGGGCTGGTTATCGCGCGTTCTCCAAGTATTGGCGAGGAGGGGAGCAGCCCATGCGGTATACGGGTGAGTTGAGGCTGTTATTGCAATGGGAGGAACCCAGGCGGTGGACGGCTGAGTAGGGGCTGAGGTATATGGCAGTCCCTGGAACAACGGGGTGTGGTGTGGCTGCCGCCGCTTTAGTGTGTCAGCGTAAGTAAGAGGCACGGTGACGGGGGGCTGCTGCAAGGGCACCGGCATAGCCTCGGAAATCTGCTCCAGGACCGCATGGGAGCCAATAGTGGTTGGTGTCACAGTGGCTGTTGCTGCGAGAGCTCCTGGCGTTGAGCAAAAGGCAGCAGAGAAAGCTGCCGAGCCACTTCCTCTCGCACAAAGTCTTTCATTTGTGCGAGAAGGTTTGTCTGGTCAGTCATAACGTCCAGTGCAGTCACTGGTTAGATTGTCTGGAATGAGCGTCGCGTCTGAACTCGTTGCCTCCGCAATTCATCATAGCTTTGGCACAAAGTCACTACTTCTGCCACAGTGCTAGGAGACTTCGCGGGAAGCATCTGGAAAACGTCATCGTCGACGCCCTTCATAATGTGCTGTATCTTCGCACTCTAGCTCATGGAAGCATCGACGCGCCGGCAAAGATTGATCACATTTGCTACATATGATGTGAAAGTTTCACCTGGCTCCTGTGCTCGCGTGCGCAGACGTTGTTCGGCGCGTAGCTTCCGTAAGGCAGGACGACCAAAAACAGCACATATCGCCTCATTGAAGGCGGACCAATTCGTGAACTCGGTTTCGTGGTTCGTATACCACAGCTTGGCCACGTCGGAGAGGTAAAAATTGACAGTGCCCAACTTAGCAGCGTCATCCCACCTGTTGGGTCCACTGACTTTCTCGTATGACGACTGCCAGTCCTCGACGTCCTGGTCTTCGGTGCCCGCAAAGATCTGGGGGTCTCGCTGATGAACCGGGCCGGGGCAACTAGCGGCCGCGAGAGGTATTGTTTGTTGGGCAGCGTCAACTTGCATGGACGACGGGAGGGTGCGGGATCGGAGTTCCAGGTTGTAGGCGATATAGTTAGCCAGCACCTCCACCAAATGTAAAGAGGTTTATTGGGCGAACCAAACGGGCAGGTGGAAGATTCGAGATAACGACAGGACGAGGAAGATGGAGGAGCTCGAGCGCCGATCTCGTGGTGCCTTACTTTGCGATGATGCTTGTCGTTCCCTTTTGTTGTCATCATTCCTTCATTATAATTGTAATCAATAACTTCGTGTGGTCTTGGGAAGCAAAAAACAGTAGAAAGACCGCGCCGGACTTAACAAATTCTACTCGTGGGGTGTCTACTGACCTCCCACCTCTCTTTTTTTTTCTTTTCTCGTTCTGTCTCTCTCCTTGCACTGATCAGGGTAATGAAGCTCATATGAACAGGTTTGTATTCTCTGTTCTAAAAATAAAGAGCGAAAAGCGCGCACACACACAACAACGATGAGCTTTGCAGAGAAATAGATCGAGAAAATTTTGTTTACCTAGAAGAGACTTCTGGTTGCAAAAGTACAGTAACAGTATTCTATAACACACAAGGCACCAGCATGACAAGGATGCAAGAATTATGTATCGTGCCATTCCACAGCGAACCATAATGAGCTAGTGTGATCATTATACCGTGCACAAAGCGCACAATAGCGCTTTCAAAAGGCGAGAATCGTTAAGAGGAATTCGCTGTGTAAAAGAACCTGAGAACAATCGTTCACAGAATGCGGAGAATGAATGAAAGCAAAAGCCGCGACTGACAGGCTGCGACAAGCATGGGCGCGAGTTTCGGGTACAAGGCGCCCTTCAATAGAGCACACTTAGGCCACTCACAAAAAAGAACGTCGTGTTCTTTTGATGTCTGCAGATGCTTTGTCAGGAAGACAAGAGCCGTGTTTTCATGGAGAGAGAGATCGACCGAGCAGGAATCTTGAAGTAATATACAGCAGTCGTAAAAGCCCTAGGTGGAGTTAAGAGCGCAGTGAGCAGGACGATGTAGAGATAGGTTGAAAATAATAAAAAATAAAGTTCTGGCTAGAGGACTATACATAATATAGGCATATAATTTCAATTATTGTTATGAAACCTCATTATTTATACATTTAACGCATTTTGTGCAGTTAGAAATCATGCTTGTTGAGGAAAGGAACCCATTAATGAGCGTTGTGCACGTTTCATAACTGGATAATGCTTCGCTTGTTAGGCATTGAGTCATGATAGTACCTCGAACACATGCGTTGCACCAGTCGTCATAAATACTCTTTCATTCATACTCTGCTTCATTAGAATTAGGATGCTATAGGTTGCTGGCGGATATAAAGCTTTGCAATATTACCAGGCAATAGCGCCACCCAGTTTCCTTTTCTTATTGTATCGATGATCTCAATTTGAAAGCGAAATGCGAGCGGGTGCTAATAGAAAACCGCGTGCAGCGTTTCGCAACTCTGAAATATGTTGCTCACTTTTCTTTAGACCGTGTGTGACTACATTTAATGCAACGCTTAAAAACAGTATGGTTGGAAGTACCTTGAGCATCAGCCACGATAATCTGAACAAGGTAATGTGATTAATCATGACAAATGGCAAGCCGTGCGGTACACGAAAACCTAAATAAAAAACACAAGCGTGTTTCCATTTTATGAGTGGGTCTATTCATTTGAATCCGTAAAAACACACTTTTTTATTTGTACCCGTGTCTAACGCGATAACTTGGACTGGTGAGAGTGAATACAGAGAAAGATAGCAGAACAAAAAGAAGCAGATATAAGGAAAGCAATATACAGAAATTGTGAAAGTCTTTGGAAATGAGAACCAGCTAGGTGTCCTACAGCTCGGCCCTTTGATGTCTAGGACAAGCTGTTTTATTCCTTTAATTAGGTAATGCAGATATTGTGGCATGTTTGAATGTTATTTTCTTATTTATTACGCTCAAATACCCGCAACTACTAAGGACGCTTCAATCGCAGGCTGCCTAGCGATAATGGTTTCTACGAATCAATTCCTAAACTTGATCTTCTACGTCCTAATTGAAATGAAGAAAAGATAGGTTGTCTCTCCGAAATCTTTCCCTACACAATTTTCATTGTTTAAATCTTAAATCTGACTTTAACGAGTTCAAAAACGACACGAAAGTATTTCTGGCCAAATTTAGAAACATGGTCAAGTCCCTTAGCGAAGCGTTGTCAACTTTGAGCATGAGGTTTGCAACACTCGAATCCAAGAGTAATAGTGGGTCATCGGGTTCGACAGTGGAAAATCCTTCCTTTTCATTGGGTAGCTCCAAAGTAAGGACCACTCAAAAGGGCAGAAAGCAGGTCCCCATAAGCATTGTGCTGCAAAGCAAATCAAGCTAAAGTTGCAATAATGGCGGGTCGGTCTAGTAAGAGCAACATCGTAATGGCACTGGAACTGTTGCGGATCCCTGCGTAAGAAGGCGGTCCTTTAGCAATTAATTCGATTTCACACTAACCACCCGGATATTGTCCTACTCCAAGAAACATTCACGGGCTCATTTAGCCTATCGGGCTAAAGGTCTCACTGCTTATTCGGGCAAGATAGAAGGGATATCTGCAGCCTTGTCTCGACGAAGTTTACCATCGTAGTTCACGGTCTTTCCATGAACCACCGCAAGACTGAGCACTTGTTTTTCGACTTTATACCAGGCGCGCGACTTCGAAACAGCCTCTTCATCCGGAACATTTACAGTACTCCTAGAGACATGAAACAGCGCTTCACATTGCTAATGTCTAGGGCAGTAGGAAAGGCAGCTGGGGCCCAACTCATTATTGACGGGGACTCCCACATCAGGAGTGGGGATATCACCAAACTAACGCTTAGGGTAAGATCTCTAGCAGGCTGCTTCAGGTTACAACCTAACTCTACTCACGGATCCTACAATCTCTACTAGAATTGGAAAGTCATGCTCCAGGAACACTACCAAGCACCTAACTTTTTTGGAAAACTCGGGGTTGGTAACCTGGCGCAGTCTCAACGAAAATCTCGGCAGTGATCATTATATTCTCATCACTTCGATCTAAATACAGAGCAGACCTCGAAGAGAATTTCAATTCAGGGATTGGCATTGTGTCGGCGAAATCAGGGCGCAGGAAGGTGAAAAGCGGAAGTCACCAAATTGTTTTGATCGCTGGGTGGCACAGCTCAAGGAGGATGTAGCTGCAGCTACCAAGGCCATAGTTACTGATCATAGGGTTGACAGAATTGAAAGCTGTCTAGCGCATTTGTTCGAAACTAAAAACTCCCTTCTCCGTAGAAGGAAGAGACAGAAGCTGAACCGTAGGTTGCGGAAAAAAAATTGCTGAGCTGAATCGCCAGATTGAGGAACACTGTCATACGCTCTATAGGCAACATTGGGACGAAGTCTGCAACTCAGTCGGTGGCCAGATGCGCACAGGAGGCAGGTGGAACTTGCTGAAGCACCTGCTAAAAGAATCGAACTCAAAATCCAAACAGAGGGGTGCAATAGACAAAATCCTCAATATGGCCAAACAAGGACACTCAGAACAAAAAGTTTTCGAATGCCCCGTGAAAAGCCATCTGCCAGATGGCCTTGTAGCGAGAGAGAAAGACGGGATGGCGGCCAACGTGGTTATGTTGTTGTCTCGCCACTTTATTATGAAAGGTGATTGCCGAAGCGGAGTGGTGGCGGCTGCAGTGTCCAAACCACCAGGTGCGTGAGCACCTCGTGAGATGCCGACCATCCCCCTTACGAGGGTCAGCACGTGGAGTCCCTAGGGGAACCTTTCAGCATGGCTAAAGTGAGAGAGGCCCTCATGAAACTGAAGAGTTGATCAGACCCTGACCCAGACGGTATCTCAAATCAAAGCTGCGTAATCCGGACGATCATCATCATCATCATCATCATCAGCTTGACTACGCCAACTGCTGAGCAAAGGCCTCTGCCATTTTCCGCCAATCAATCCGGTCCGATGCTCTCCTTTACCACGTTATACCCGCAAACTTTTTAATCTCATCAGCCCACCTAACTCTCTGCCTCCCCTTCGTGCATTTGCCTTCTCTGAGAATCCAGTCAGTTACCCTTAACGACCACCGGTTATCCTTCGTACGTGCTACGGGTCCGGCCCATGTCCATTTCTTTTTCTTGATTTCGACTATAACAACCTTAACCCTAGTTTGTTCCCTCACCTACTCTGCTCTTTTTTCTTGAGGTTACACCTACAATTTTCCTTTCCATCGCTCGCTGCGTCGTCCTCCATTTAAGCTGAACCCTATTTGTAAGCATCCAGGTTTCTGCTCCGTAGGTAAGTACTTGCAAGATGAAACTGTTATATACCTTCCTCTTCAGGGAGTGTGGCAATCTACCAGTCATGATTTGAGAGTACTGGCCAATTGTGCTCCACCCTATTATTTTTTTAGTTACTTTAATCTCGGTTGTCGGCTCCGCGGTTATTACCTGTTCTAAGTAAACACAATCCTTAACCACTTCCAATGCCTCTCCACGTATGACAAGGTCCTGTTTCCTGCCGAGATTGTTGCACATTACTATGGTTTTGTGCATATTATTTTCAGACTTACTTACCCCCTTTCCGTGTCCAGTTCAGTAATCATGAACTATAATTCATCTCCTGCGTTACTAATCAAGGCAATGTCATAAGCAAATCGCAGGTTACTAAGGTACTCTACATGAACTCTTGTCCATAACGGTTCTAAATCTAGAGTCCTGAATACCTCCTGTAAACACATGAGGAATAGCACTGGAGGATAATGTCTTGCTGCCTTAGACCCTTCAGTATTGAGATTTTCTCGCTTTTTTATGGAGAACTATGATGGCTGTTGATCTTCTGTAGATTTCTTTCAGTATGTTTATGTAGGACTCCCTTAGAAAGAGCAGCGCAAAAACACAAGGAAAAGAAAGACAGTATAGACAAAGAGCACTGACTAACAACTGTGTAGAGAGGAAGAAGAATATGTGCCGCAGTGGGTCACGCCTTTAGCAAGAGGAGCCGAGCGCGAGCTGTTCCCCCGAGCGTTGTGTTGCTGGAAATGGCGTCGTTGATACTCGTACAGGCTGGGGAGTCGGCCCAAGCGGAGGTCGTGGCGGAGTAGCAGCAACAGCAGCATAAGTCAATGGCGCGGTGACGGGTGCTGTCTGAGAGACGGACGGCAATGCCTCAGAGACCTGCGCCTGTATTACCTGCCTGATGGCGGGCGCGAGACGCTCAGAAGAGGGTTCCGTTGCCGGTAGATACGACAGGCACGAAAGTTGTCGGGCCACCTCCTCGCGCACATATCGTTTGATTTCGGACATGATTGTGCTGTGGTCTCCACTCAGGCTCAACGCCACGAGAGTTTCATCGGTAGCCGCTGGACGCCGTGTCATGACCCGTTGTTTGCGCAACTCCTCGAAGCTCCGGCAAAGAGTGGCGAGTTCGGACACGGTACTTGGGCCCTTGGCCAGCAGCATCTGGAAGGCGTCGTCGTCTATGCCCTTCAAAATATGTTTGATCTTGTCTGCCTCGATCATTGAAGGGTCAAGGCGCTTGCACAAGTCAAGCACATCCTCGATGTAGCTTGTGAAGCCTTCTCCTTGAAGCTGTGCGCGTGTTAGTAGGCGCTGTTCGGCACGGAGCTTGCGTACCTCGGGGCGACCGAACACATCGGTAATGCGTAGCTTAAAGGCACCCCAAGTGGCGAATTCCGAGTGGTGGTTGTTAAACCAGAGACTCGCCACCTCTTTCAGGTAGAAGGGTACGTATTGCAACTTCGAAGGGTCGTCCCACTTGTTGCTTGCGCCGTAGCCGACTTCGAGCCGTAGCCGACTTTCCGAAGCCGACTTCACTCAAAGAACTTGGGAGCTTCATCGGCTTGTGCTGGTATTTTGGTCGTTTCGTCCACAACTTTGCAACAATAATAGCCCCACTTACACAACTACTGAACGGTCCAGCTAATCTTTCTAACTGGACCCCGGCATGCGACGAAGCTTTCCTTACACTGCGCCGCCTCCTTACGTCTCCCACCGATTCTACGCCATTACGACCCAAAAGCCCCCACTGAAGTGCACACAGATGCCAGTGGCGTTGGTCTGGGAGCAGTACTCGCGCAACGAAAGCCCGGTATTCCAGAGTACGTCATCGCATACGCAAGCCGCGCACTCACAAAAGCGGAGATGAACTACTCCGTAACTGAAAAAGAATGCCTCGCAATCGTTTGGGCGTTAAGCAAGTTTCGTCCTTACTTGTACGGACAGAGTTTCGACGTTGTGACCGATCACCACGCACTTTGTTGGTTGGCGTCACTAAAAGATCCTTCAGGTCGCCTTGGACGTTGGGCTCTTCGCCTACAAGAATTCGACATTCGTGTCGTCTACCACTCAGGACGAAAACACTCTGAGGCGGACGTCCTCTCACGATCACCCGTGAGATCCACCGCAGACCTGCATTCGGACACCAACTTCTCCATCGCTCCCATTTCCGTCACAAGCATGTCGTCTGAACAGCGGAAAGACCCATGGATAACATCTCTCCTTAGCATTTTTTCCGAGTCTTCAACGTCTGCGTACCCACGCGCTTTTCGCCGCCAAGCCACACATTTCGCGATACGGGACGCGCAACTATACCGCAGAAACTACCACGCGGATGGTCGTAAATGGCTCTTGGTTATACCACGCCACATGCGATATGATGTCTGTGCGTATTTTCATGCCGACCCACAACATGCTCACGCTGGTGTGTTAAAAACATATAAGCGGATCCGCCAGCGTTACTACTGGCGTGGTATGTACACTTTTGTACGAAAATACATTCGGTCGTGTTCATTATGCCAACGACGAAAGACAGCTGCCCATTCAGCCGGATTATTACAGCCTCTACCGTGTCCGGCGCGCCCTTTCGACCGCATTGGTATCGATCTATATGGTCCCCTTCCTTACACTGCCACTAGAAATCGATGGATCATTGTCGCCGGCGACCATCTGACGAGGTATGCTGAAACAGCTCCACTACCTACGGCAGGTGCACGTGACGTAGCCAATTTCGTTTTGCGACGCTTGGTACTGCGTCACGGGGCACCACGTGAACTACTAAGTGATCGAAGGCGTGTCTTTTTATGCGAAGTTGTACAACAACTCCTTCAGGCATGCTGCACGGTGCACCGCACCTCTACAGCCTACCACCCGCAGACCAACGGTCTAACTGAGCGCTTCAACTGAACGCTAGGAGACATGCTCGCCATGTATGTCAATTCCGACCAATCAAACTGGGATGTCATTCTGCCATTTGTGACCTATGCGTACAACACCGCGACGCAGTCAACCACAGGCTTCTCGCCTTTCTTTCTTCTATATGGGCGTGAGCCATGCTCCACCCTTGATACCATTTTGCCGTATCGTCCCGACGTCTCAGAGTTCAGCCCTCTTTCTGAAATTTTGCCCCACGCTGAAGAGTGTCGTCAGTTGGCCCGATCATTCACCTCGGACAAGCAAGCATTCGAAAAAGACCGCCACGACCGCGACCAGCAAGTCGAGACTTTTGCCGTGGGCTCGCTTGTCTGGCTCCGACTGCCCTTCCACTCCCCAGGTCTGTCCGCTAAGTTTGCCCCAAAATTTCATTGTCCTTATCGTGTCGTCGAACGTCGATCTCCTGTCACATACGTTATCGAGCCGGTCACGCCATCTACAGACAGGTGATGCCTTGGTCGTGAGACTGTCCACGTGAGTCGTCTCAAGCCATACCACGACCCACTCCTAATCTCGTCACCTTGACTTGCCAGGATGGCTCGTCTTCGCAGCCGGGGTATTGTAGAGAGGAAGAAGAATATGTGCCGCAGTGGGTCACGCCTTTAGCAAGAGTAGCCGAGCGCGAGCTGTCCCCCGAGCGTTGTGTTCCCTGCGTCGGTTGCTGCCGCCCGCTTTCCGCATCAATAGACCTGCTGTGCAAGTACTACTTGCGCCAATAAACCCCGTTCTAACTGAATTTTTATTACCGTCACCTATGCGTATAGACGTGCCTAAAATTCGATTGGGAGGAGGTTAAAAACAAGATAACATGGCTGATTTTTACCAGCGTTTGAAAAAAAATCGAAAACGATACAATCTTCAAAAGATCTCGCGCATGCGTGATGAGTGAGTGAAGGTTCTTCGATGCCCTGATTCCGTAGTGCCTGCATTACTGCTGATGGATCGACTGAGTCAAATGCCTTCTCGTAATTTATAAAAGCTCTGTAATGGGGTTGGTTGTATTCAGTGCATTTCTCTATTACCTGATTGATAGTATGAATATGGTCTATTGTGGAGTATATCGTGCGAAATCTTACGTGATCCTTTGGCTGATTGAACTATATTATTGTCTCAAAGTTTATAGATATTATTTTTGTAAATAGTTTGTAGACAACAGTGAGTAAGCTGAGCGGCCTGTAATTTTTCAAGTCCTTGACGTCTCCTTTCTTATGGATTAAGATAATGTTCGTGTTCTTCCAAGATTCTAGTACCCTTCCTGTCAATACACACATTGCATATAAGGTGGATAATTTTTCTAACACACTTTCTCCGCCATCTTTCAAGAGGTTCGTTGTTACTTACCCTCAACAACGGCTTTGCCTCTTCACGTTTCTTCTAGGGATTTCCTTACTTCCCCTGTCGTTACTGGTAGAATGTCGAATTCTCTTTGACTCTTACAGTTTCTTCCCAATACCATCCTGGTTCTTTTGACGTTTGTACAGCTCTCTGTAGAAATTATTCGACATGTCGACTATCCTATTCTTATTGGTTATGACATCGCCTTATTTGTTTCTGAATGTATGTCCGATTTTTGCCTATGCACAAGTCTGTCTTCGCAGCTTTGAGGCTTCTGCTGCTTTTTAGAGTGTTCTCAATTCTTTTCATGTTATACCTTCTGATGTCAGCTACTTTACGCCTATTGATTAAGTCCGAAAGTTAAACTAGCTCTATTTTGTCGGTTGCACTTGAGGCTTTCATCGTTTGTCGTCTCTTAATATGATTTTTTGTCTCCTGAGATAGTTTGCCAGTTTCCCGTCTAGTGACTGAACCTACATCTTCATTTGCACACTCTTCATAGTACTAGTAATATTATCTTTCATTGTGTCAACATGTCGGTTATCTCGTTCAAATCGGTCAGCTTATGTTGAAGCATTATTCATAGATTGGAATTATATTTTCTCCTTCACTTATATTCTGTAAAAGCTTTATCATATGAATCGTCTGAAGAAAACCTTAGAAGGCTTGTTGATTTGGTGATAATCGCGTTTCTTGCTTTGTTGAACGATTTGTAACTGCCGCAAGGTTTGAAACACCAAACATCTGGGAGTGCTAAGCTACCAATGCTTAGTGCCAGCGCAGGATGAAAAACATGTGAACTTCCACACATGCGCAGTGGAGTGGAAAGGTTCCACGCCATTGTGCATTCGCGGAAGTTTGCCTATATTTCAACCTGCGCTTACAACAAACAGTTAGTGGCCCAGCACTCGTCTGTCTCTTCTCTCCCCTCTTTTTGGTGTTTCTAGCTTTGCCTCAGTCACAAAACGTTCCACAAACTAAGACATCAACTCGCACAAAAAAACTAGCTTTTGTAGATGTTCCTTGCTGCCGTACTCAGTTGTCGCGATTGACTAAAAGCAGCGTCTCAATGACATGCTAGTCTTTCAATAAGAAAATGCGGCCAGCTTGACTCTGTGAAAGCAGTTGATACAAGGAAGCTGACGACCCCACTTCGTCAGACCATTGAGATTCTACGTTTTCCGCGGCTTTTCGAGCATTTATATGTTTCGCCAGTGTTTCTAAGTATTCTGTTTTATCCCTTCTCTTTATTGGCACTGTATGTAAGCCATCGCTTGGTATCAGACTTCGGGCGGCATCTCTCTCGAGAGCGCCGAGTAGCCTGAACGAGCTAAACATGAAATCTGCACCCGGCTTTCTAATTTCTCATATACACTAACCCTATCCCGCAATAGCGTTCCACTACTGCAGATACCTGCGTTATGAGATCTAAGACAGCGCTTCTATGAACAGATACTGTGCCGTCTTGCTGGTGAGAGGAACCGCTTAATTAACATGCCACCATTCGGTGACATTGAATGACGTATACTGTTTACCCGTTCCTTCAAAAGCATTTCTCTAAGTGCCTCAGCGGCTTCCGCTAGAACTCATAGAACCAAAATAATAATAATAATAATAATAATAATAATAATAATAATAATAATAATAATAATAATAATAATAATAATAATAATATAATAACATCTACGCTTTACGTCCAAAACCACGAGATGGTTATGAGGAATTCCGTAGAAAAGGGCTTTGAAAAGTACACGAGGAAGAGGAATATGTGACAAGAAATTAGCAACGCAGCGGCTGAAGTCTGCCCTTCAACCCTTGCCAAGCTCTGCTGCTGAAGGAGACAGCTTGTGTATTGCTTCATTACTTCTCTCACTGACCCCACGAAAATTTTGCTCGTATGCAATTATTCAGCAGCGGAAACTGGCGAGACCACAAGCCCTTGAAAATTTTTGAAACGAAGTTTTTGAAACGAAACGAAAATTTTTGAAACGAAACTTGATCAACCGTGCAATTAAGTCTGTCAATCACACCTGCAACAGTGTTCGTTTATTCTGGTTGTCTCAGAAGAGTATAATAGTCGCGCTCATACGAGCTTAAGTATCGCTTTCGAGGAGAAAATGCTAATATTTCTTTATTCACAAATATTTACCTGTGCCCCCATTGCAAAATTTGATAGTGCTTATAGGCTTTCCACAAGTATGAAGAAATTTTCTCATTCCAGCACACCATCTGTCTACACCAACCAAAATGCAAATTAGAACAATATATTTACCTATTATTTACTATTCTGGTGCTGCTCATCTTCAGATGCTTGCAACCCCACAAAAAGTTTTTTTTGAAGGTAACCTAAACAGAGGAAACAGCAAAACTTCTATGACCATTCTTTCTTATTATTAAAGCCAGCTATAATTTCATAACGGCTTAAAAGAGGACGTAATGAGTTAAAAGGAGAGGAAGTGTTGTTCGTTTTGGGAAGAATTCTGCTATTTACGCCGCTAAATTCTCTGAAGCGATCAGGTTCAGACACATTACCACCTATAAAGCAAATTAACAAAAGCGTTGCTTATATAAAAAACGAATAGAACACATGCACTTTTCACAGATGCACTTCTAACGCTGTTCTCGCGTCATTCGGGAAGAAGCTAGAACAGTGAACCCGTTGTTTCGCCGCGCAGCCTCCGTGCTGCAACTGTTTCTTTTTTTTCCGGATACGTGGCAGCCACTCTAGTACAAATATAACACCAAAAAGTTGTTTCGTCATCTCGCTTGACTTCGTGGCCTGCAAGCCAAGTATAAACATGTGGAGATAAACTCAGGTTTAACAAACACAAAATAAAAACTAAGCGAAGCTCACTAAAAGTCGAGCTTGTTTCGCATACGAAGTGCCCGTTGCGGTGAGGCACTGTCTTCTTTCAGTGCAACAAAATTCGAAACACGCTGCCCCGCCATTCGCTGACTGCCTGTACCATGCTTTGTGTGCACAGTATTATCCGTGAAGAGGTTGGGCAGAGCAGCGAGCGAGATGCAAGGCGCAAAATTAGGTTAGAAGCATGGTGGTATAAAGAGACTAGCGCATTGCTGAAGCCATACTTGCGCGCAGCCGTATTTGCAGAGACAACAAAATGAAGAAAAACACCACGTAAATCCGCGTGTTTCTTCTTCATCACGTACCATTGCTTGGAACTTACACTGAAATTTCTCTTAATTGGAGAATAGTTTTATTTCATTTCTTTCTTTGTTTATTATTATTACAAAAAATCAAGCAATGGTTATGAGCAAGGTAAAAGATGCAGCTGTTAATATCCAATAACGTGATGATTTTGAACATTTTCAGGCGCCCTTCACCCTCACGTTGATCATTTGTGAAGTGAGAACGCGTGAGCACATGGTGACGTACGAAAAAAAAAGTGGCAGAATAAGTAAAATTTTTCAAAAGAGACTTCAAAAAGAGAAAGTGATAGGGTTCTTGAACCGTTTGAAACAATTCTACACAGCAGGAGTGTAGCCGGAAATATCCTCAGGGTTCGAGGGCGAATGGTGTGACCACTATATGTATAAAACCATGAGTTTAAATGTATGTTTGTATGCAAAATGAAAAGTTGCCGGATGCAATTTACACACCTAACTTTGTTAACCTTTTTTTGCAACATAACCCCTGCTATTTTGGTGCCTCAAAATGGTGAATAGATCAAGTTTGCTCTTGAGTTGTTGTGAGTTCGACACTGCGTTTCTGCTGCCAGGATTGAAGCGTAACGTTTGACCCCACCCCCACCCCCTGAACTCCCAGATATCTATGACATGCCCTTTCGCAGTTGGTGAACGATACGTTACTTGATCTCTCTTTTCAAAGGTATCTTATAGATTAGTTTCAGTCTTCCTTTTTCTCGCTTTCTTTCTCTCTGTGTCTTGTTTTCCATCGATTCTATTCTCTTTTACGTGCCTGTTCCTCCTTATCTGTTTTCTGCCGTTGTGCCTTTCTTTCTCTGAGTTTGAACGTTTTTCTGTCTTGTATTTCGTGGTCTCTATTTCTATCTTTCCGTTTCTTCCGTTCTCTTTTTGTCTCGCTCTACACACTCGTTCTCTTGCCCATTGAGGTTAATGGCTTGACAGGCTTCACAAATCAGCGCACGTTTTCTAGGTGACGAACAAAACACAAAAATAGCATATAAAGAGCTCGCTGTTCATTATTCTCATAGTTTTTACTTATGACTGACGGGGTAACTTTGAGCGTAAAATTAGAGCCGAGGTAAGTAAGCATTTTGTGCACTGAACGCAGACTCGCACTCAGCTGTCCGCGCGAAGGAAGCGTTTGTCCTTGTGGAACAATGGCGTCAGTGAAGGAGGTAGACGTGCAAACTCCTTCATGAAACAGCGGAAATACGAGCAACCCACGGAAGCTGTGGGGGTCTTTCCCCGTCTTCAGCGGCTCGAGGTCACGGATGGCGGCAAGGTTTTCAGAGTCCGGGTAGATGGCTTCCTTGTAGAAAAGCAAACCCTGGACAACCATTCGACACTAGCCAAAGTTACACTTTGTAGAATTGGGGATCAGTCCTTGGCCACCAACGCAGCCGAGAATAACTTGAAGCCGATGGTCGTGCTCACGCAATGTCCTGTTGTAAATAACCACGCCATCAAGCTAGGGCATACATGTTTCCTGTTGAAGGCCGCAAATAATCATGTTTATGAATCACCCAAAAGTTTTCGGAGCCTTACACAAACCGAAGGGCATTCCGTTAAAGTCAGAGACCATCCGGCACCTTAAAGGTTTTCTTCTCTTTGTCCTCTTTGTCTTGTGGGTTCATAAGAATTCGCCACTAACTTAAGCGCAAGCCGACAGGTTAAAAGTAAGAAGCGGAATTTAAACAGCAAATCGCATCGTCTAATTGTGGAAGTGGATATGCATAAATTTTGTTACTGCGTTTAGGCGTCTAAAGTCGACGCGTAATCGCCACTAATCATCTTTTTTCTTTACCTATATAGCTTGAGCTGCGGTGTAGTTACATCACTCTTAGAATACATATTTCTCTAGCATGTCCCTACCTTGGTCTTCGATGACTTTCGGCTCGCTGCGAAAAACGTGGTATGGCTTTTATCGAGTTGGGGCCGCAGCACCAGCGTTTATGCAGTGGTGTACGTGCAATTGATGTGGTAAGAGAGAGAGAGAGAAGAAACCTCATTAAAGTGTCCCTGATGGTGTCAAAGGTGGTGGTGGGTGGAAGACAGGCCCCTCTTCAGGCGGCGGTAAGGCCTTGAGTTCTGGTGGCGTCCTCAGCCAGCTGAACAGCCTAGAGCTGGTTCTCCGGGCATGTGCTGAGCATAGCCTCCCAGTGCTCGGCCGTGATTATTGTAAATGTGGGGTTTGTACTGTGTTTAATTGAGTAAGTAGCTGCGGGGCATGCCTTTACTATATGGTTGGGCTCGGCGTTATGTGCACAGCACACCTTGTATTGTGCTGTGTGAGCAGCGGGGTAAATACGGCTGTACGGCGACAGAAAGAGGAAAGTGCTTGGCTCTAATGGATGCGAGGTAGTGGATTTACGCTTAGAAGGAGACTTGTGTGGTGGTGAGTATTCAAGTCAGGACTTACGGTTATACATTAGTAATTCTCCAAACCATTCTGTTCCTCGCATTTTCGCGATAAGAGGAAACCATCGTCTCTTGCTCAATCACGTGAGGTCGCTAGGTGTGGTGCTGTGTCAGGGGCCGACGGAGTGAAAAAAATACTGGTTGGCAGGTGGTGTATAAATACTGCGCCGGGCGAAGTAGAAAATTAATGCATAGCACACAAGAAGCTCGTGCAGCACACATTGTTCAGATGAGGGGAGTGATTTATTATCACGCGGTTGAATTGGGATGAGTGGTCTCAAAATCGCGAATTTCCGTCGGTGATTGCAACAAATGCACTAATGCTCGCACTGAGATTTTTTTTTGAAGTACGCTTGCTTCAACCCAGCAAGTAGGATAATAGCATTGAAGGACACGTTCACCATTCCAAACGTGAGTAGAACTGTCTACTAGGCCTGAATCAAAACTCCGCGCAAATATTCATAGAAGCGAAATAAAGTTACCGCAACAAACTTTGCTGCATGTGCCGGGAAAATCACATCACTGGACAATGTGAACACGTGAACTTTCTGAAAGAGCATCCGGTAGAATATAAGTTCTCAGAAAAACTTCACCACTCTGCAATCTAATGTTACGTCACATTCTCGAAAAAAGGCAATGCCAAGATTTACATCGTTAGTAGCACGTCCTAGTACAGTAAGTTCAGTTGGAAGCACTTCTTCACCTATGGTAACCAAAACTTGTTTGCGTCCTCTCTGAGTGTGTGTATTTTTGCGCTTGTTTCGTCATGAACCTTTACCAACACGCCCAACTGGCAGTCATCCTAAACCAAAACTGGACACTCTAAGATGTCGCCATAATTCACTGCCAACTCCACGAATTGTGGACGTCTCGTCCCAGGCGAACTTAGCTTTTTGTCCGAGGTGACTCTTGGAAGAAAGGGACGTCACAGACACAAAAGCATCAGTGTTTACTGAAGAGACAATACAAACAGCTCCAATAAAAACACACACTTTGTGCTTAAACATGACAGACGGATCAAGCAATTTGTAAAGATGACCATTCTGTGACCTCGACCGCCTCGGTCGCACCAGCTAGATTCTCAAATGTGGCTGTGTAGGTGGCCGGCAGGGTGATAGCGATAGACGCGTCCGAGTTCGTGGTGGATTCAAGCCGTGTTCAGACGTCAGAGACGTGTTTCTAGGCATGTATTCTTCGAGGTGGCGAAAAAAAAAAGGAGCAGATTGGGCAGATGGTTGCCTGTATACGGCGTCCTGCAAGGGATTTTGGTACACACAATCTCATGCTGTGCATTGCGAACGACGTCTAGAATATTTCGCGAGTGTCATAGAAGATCGCAATTGAAGCAGAAAGGTGGGTTGCGCTGGTTGTCGCGTTTGTAGTACAAACGTCTCCGGGGCATCCTGTCCGTAGTGCGCACTTCAAACATTCAGGGCATGAGACCTTCCGAATTTGCTATGTACCAAATACGTAGCCTTAAGAGAATAGGCGCAGTAGCATGTGTGCCTTTTCTAATGGGGAACTGCCTTTAAACCACAGAGCCATTGTGATAAAAAATACTATGACGCCCATTGGCAATGAATGCTTGTACCACGCATTGTTTCTGGAATATTTCACGTTTAATTATGAAGCATGTATACTGTACGCGGGTGTTTGCGAAGCATAGAAGCTACTTTCACTGCATTTCCTAGCAGAGGAAGTAATTTTGAGTATTCTCACAAGCAGAGACGTGGCCATGAAGTAGAACATACGCATGCCGCGCAAAAAACTCTAGTTCAAGCCCAACTTGGACCCAAACAACCCTGATTCGCCCCGCAATCTGCTCTAGGGTTTTTCATCACTAATTTCTTTTAATCGCATCGTTCTCGATTTTTCGGTCAAGTATAAGATGATCATTTTTCGCTCACAACCAACGACGCTGACACCGACACTGGCGCGTACGCCAGAATTTCGGTGAAACGAGCTAAAATGTAAGACTTGGTGTACTTTCGTCGCGACCAGAAGACCAGCACGTCCAGACAGCGCTCATGAAATGCACACTCGTGACACACCCACTTGCCATCTCAGCCTTCGAAGTGAAATAGTTCTTCTCCTACAACACGCCGTATCATAGCGGCGAGGTCGTGGGAATAAGAGACGTCTAAGCTTGCTATGCTTGTGAAGCTGTCTAGTCCGCCAAACTTCTGAAGTATCTGCCGTCTTTTCAGAACTTCAAACGCACGGGAGTGGCGTTGCAAGTCAGATGGCATGTAACATATTTTTCAGAGATGAGGAAATTGTAAACGTTTTCGACAAATTCCTCGAGCAAATGTCCTACCTTGTCCTTGTCAGTCATGTTTGGGTTCTGGAATCTGCATGGCATCAGGATCTCTTCGATGTAGCTCGTACACGTCTCTCCATATAAATGTGGGTGCAGTGAAAGTATCTGCGTAGCCATTTTTTTGTCTTTTCGAGAAAAACTCCCCAGAGCACTTCTTGATCTCAGTGACGATGTTCTCCCAAGTTGTCAGCAGAGCCTCATTTTTCGTCAAACTACGGAAGATCAGTTCCGAAAAGACTCAGGACAACGCAAGTGAGTTGTGGAAGGGAATTCTATTCATTCAGCTGGCTCACTCTGGTAGTGCATCATCCAGGCATCTACCTACTCATCTTCTCTTCCTGATAATGTGCACGGCTCCCAAAGAGGTGTGCAGCCCGGAGAGGTGTGCAGGTCTCGTGTGAGCAGTTTCTTGCACGACGACTTCGCGACCGTCGTCAGACCTGTCCGCGTCTTTCATGGCAACGTCTCCCGGTGGTAGCCAAGCCAACAGTTTACTGTGGGGAGCGGGCTATAGAGCTATGTTGTGCATTTTTACGTACACACAACCTCCACCAAAACTGTAACAATAAAACTGATTCACACACATAGTGAAACTTCAATGATACGTGCCGGAGCACAAGGGACAGGATGGTAATCTCCCCAACGGCTCACTCCTCGCACGCTCTTCAACCTCTTCTTCTTCTGGCTTCAGCGAAATCCTGCAGTGTTACAATTCAATCTACACCCTTCTTTAGTTAAGAAAATATTTTTGAAATCAGCAAGAACGATAATAGGTGTACAAATGTGATAGAGTAGAACTTTAGTATTTGTTCTTTAAGCGGAATACATAATCCTTCAAAATTCAGTTGAACTTATCGGCCAGGTGCTAGAATGAACAAACAGCGCATCACGCTGTGCAGGCAGAATACTAAGAAGCCACTTTCAGACTAGTTATCGCAAATAAGGTGATGCAACAAGTTTGTGGCAGTTGATTTCGTAAGCTTGGTTCATGACGCTGTAACAGTTAGCAGCGTTGCTTGATTAGTCGCTGATATGTCGTTAACAAGTTCTGACATGCATTTATGCGAGACGTTGCCCTCAATGTGAACTATATGATACTATTTATACGTCCAAAGACCTTCATCTATTGTAACAGTTAACTTCATTGAAATTGACAGTACTGAGTAATACGAATTTGTTCGCGCCTCTACTGTCAAGACAAGCATCGTTTGCAGTCCTTTCAAGATCTTCAGTACAGCATCCGAACTCTCAGCTGTTTAGGAAGGCTGTTCGTTCGCTATTATGCATCTGTACTGTAAAGTTCTCAAGGTTTGGTTTTGCAAAACATTATGACCACTTTGGGCCGACTTCTGCCAGCTGCTGGGAAAACAATGGACTACCAGTTCGATGAAACGCTGTGGATGGCGACGTGACTAATTAATTGGAAATTAAAGTGATAGAAATACACACGGCTGCACAAGCAGCAGGGTGCCCGTTCACAGTAACTGTAACTTCAAATTAACATTGTTCAAAATAACGACCTTTTAGTGTAAGAACATACTCTGTAATAAAGTTTTCAGGCCTTGTGCTCAGATTTGGGTGCACGGTAAAGAACCCCAGGTGGTCGAAATATCCGGATCCTTTCACTACGGCGTCCCTCATATTCATATGGTGGTTTTGGGACGTTAAACCCCACTTATATTTCAATCTCAGTCCCTCAGTCCCCAGCAGCTGCGAAGCAACTGACCACGGCGGCGGTCAGATCTGCAACGCAGCAGAGGGTGCTAAGAATCTCTGGATCCGGACAGGCCGCCATTGGAACCTGAACTTGGCAACGTTTAACGCTAGAACCTTATCTAGTGAGGGAAGTCTAGCTGTACTATTCGAGGAGCTAGAGGGTGTTAAATGGGATATAATAGGGCTCAGTGAGGTTAGGAGGACAGATGAGGCCTATACGGTGCTACAGAATGGGCACGTCCTTTGCTACAGGGGCTTGGCAGACAGAAGAGAACAGGGAGTGGGGTTCCTAATTCACAGAAACATAGCTGGCAACATAGAGGAATACTATAGCATTAATGAAAGGGTGGTAGGTATCGTAATTAAACTGAATAAAAGATACAAGATGAAGGTAGTACAGGCTTACGCGCCTACATGCAGCCATGATGACGCTTCAGTTGAAAGCTTCTATGAAGACGTGGAATCGGCAATGCGTAAGGTAAAAACACAGTATACTATAGTGATGGGCGACTTTAATGCGAAGGTAGGGAAGAAACAGGCTGGAGACCAGGCAGTAGGAGATTATGGCATCGGTACTAGAAACGCCAGAGGAGAGCTACTAGTAGAATTTGCAGAACGCAATAATTTACGGATTTTGAATACCTTCTACCGAAAACGAGAAAACCGCAAGTGGACATGGAGGAGCCCTAATGGCGAAAATAAGAACGAAATAGACTTTATAATGAGTGCACACCCTGGAATAGTGCAGGATGTGGAAGTGATTGGCAAGGTACGATGCAGTGACCATAGAATGGTACGGTCTCGAATTCGCCTAGACTTGAAGAAGGAACGACAGAAACTGATACGCAAGAAGCCAATCAATCAGCTAGCACTGAGAGGGAAAGTACAGGAATTCAGAGTGTCGCTGCAGAACAGGTACTCGGCTCTTAGTGAGGAAACCAACCTTAGCGTAGATACAATGAATGATAATCTGACGAGTATCATTACGGAGTGTGCAGTGGAAGTTGGAGGCAGGGTAGTTAGACAGGACACTGGCAAGCTTTCCCAGGAAACAAAGAACCTAATTAAGAAGCGTCAAATCATGAAAGTGTCAAGTACAACAGACAAAATAGAACTGGCAGAGCTTTCGAAGTTGATTAATAGACGTAAGGTATGCGATGTAAGAAGGTATAACATGGAGAGAATCGAACACGCTCTGAAAAACGGAGGAAGTGTCAAAGCATTGAAGAGGAAACTTGGGATAGGCAAAAGTCGGATGTATGCACTAAGGGACAAAGAAGGCAAAATAACTACCAATATGGATAGGATAGTTAAAATAGCGGAGGAGTTTTACAGAGATCTGTACAGTAGCCGAGACAACCACGACCTTAATACTATAAGAACTAGCAGTAACCCAGACGACACCCCACCGGTAATGATAGAAGAAGTCAGAAAAGCTTTGGAGAGCATGCACAGAGGCAAAGCTGCTGGTGAGGATCGGGTAACATCAGATCTGCTGAAAGATGGGGGACAGATTGTGTTAGAAAAACTAGCCACTCTATTTACGAGGTGTCTTCTGACGGGAAGAGTACCAGAGTCTTGGAAGAACGCTAACATCATCTTAATACATAAGAAAGGAGATGACAAGGACTTGAAGAATTACAGGCCGATCAGCTTGCTCTCTGTAGTATACAAGCTATTTACAAAGGTAATTGCTAACAGAGTAAAGAAAACATTAGAATTCAATCAACCGAAGGAACAAGCAGGATTTCGAACAGGCTACTCAACAATTGACCACATTCATACTATCAATCAGGTAATAGAGAAATGCTCAGAGTATAACCAACCACTATACATAGCCTTCATAGATTACGAGAAGGCGTTTGATTCAGTAGAAATATCAGCCGTCATGCAAACACTGCGGAATCAGGGCGTAGATGAAGTATATATAAACATTCTGGAAGAAGTATACAGAGGATCAACTGCTACGATAGTGCTTCATAAAGAAAGCAACAGAATACCAATCAAGAAGGGTGTAAGGCAGGGGGACACAATTTCCCCAATGCTATTTACCGCGTGCTTACAGGAGGTTTTCAGAAGCCTAGAATGGGAACAGTTAGGGATAAGAGTCAATGGAGAATACCTTAGTAACCTGCGCTTTGCCGATGACATTGCATTGCTGAGTAACTCGGGGGACGAATTGCAACTCATGATTACGGAGTTAGACAAGGAGAGCAGAAAGGTGGGTCTTAAAATTAATCTGCAGAAAACGAAAGTAATGTACAACAACCTCGGTAAGGAGCAGCGCTTCGAGATAGGTAATAGTGCACTTGAAGTTGTAAAAGACTATGTCTACTTAGGGCAGGTAATAACCGCAGAGCCAAACCACGAGATTGAAGTAACTAGAAGAATAAGAATGGGGTGGAGCACATTCGGCAAGCACTCTCAAATTATGACAGGTAGATTGCCACTATCCCTCAAGAGGAAGGTATATAACAGCTGTATCTTGCCGGTACTTAGCTACGGAGCAGAAACCTGGAGACTTACAAAGAGGGTTCAGCTTAAATTGAGGACGACGCAGCGAGCAATGGAAAGAAAAATGGTAGGTGTAACCTTAAGAGACAAGAGGAGAGCAGAGTGGATTAGGGAACAAACGGGGGTTAAGGATATCATAGCTGAAATCAAGAAGAAGAAATGGACATGGGCAGGGCATGTAGCGCGTAGACAGGATAACCGCTGGTCATTAAGGGTAACTGACTGGATTCCCAGAGAAGGGAAGCGGGTTAGGGGGAGACAGAAGGTTAGGTGGGCAGATGAGATTAAGAAGTTTGCGGGTATAAATTGGCAGCAGCAAGCACAGGACCGGGTTAACTGGCGGAACATGGGAGAGGCCTTTGTCCTGCAGTGGACGTAATCAGGCTGATGATGATGATGATGATATTTCAATCAATCAAATTGCTCTGTATTTTCTTTCACATGTACTACCACAAAACAATCGTCATAAATATTGCAGCGAAAAGAAATTAATGTGAAAAAAAACTGCTGACAGCACCGCCAGAAAGCACAAAAGAATAAAAAAAACAAGTAATGTTTAAGGTGCAACCACTGGTCATGTTTCTCGTCCATTGTACGACTATGTGACCTAGACAATCACGCCCTCGAGATTTCGCAGGGCTTACGGAACGCATGGGGGCCCAGGGATTGCCTAACAGAAGCCGTATTCCGCTGGAAGCTCTGTGACGCTGTAAGCTTAAGCACGTATGCCTAAAGCGGCAGAAAAAAAAAACGCATATCCTGGCTTCCGGCGCGCAACCCCAATGTGTGGGTGCTTTGGTGTTCAGTGGTATAGCTCGAGCTTGCTTCGCTACTCTGGCGATGAAAGCTTTTATACTGGTGGTGTACATTTTTGCACTCTCTGGGCTTTTGTTCCTAGGCGGAAGTGGTCACCAGTGGCCATACAAGCAAGTTTTGCTTTTCGGATCAGTTCGAAAAACCAGGATTTCCACTCAGTGGGATTCACTCAATGAATGCGCTCTTATATCAGTGGTAGACAGATGAATGGCTGCCTCACGCACTCTGTGAATAGCAGTGTGGGTGAAATCAACCGCCTATTCACAACAGTCTTCCTATACGTCATTCGTGTAGTCACTGTAGGGATCTTCATTATTTTGCATTTTGTGAGAAGCATTTGACTCAGAAAAAAAACTGTTCTGTGTGTTAGCGTTGCTGGTTGCAATACGTTCTGTTATTACAGACGCGTAGCAAACCGTCCAGCATTTCTACTATACTGTTTATTGCATCACTTGAATCAGCCGTGTGGGAGATTGAGAGGGTAAAGTTTAATCACGATTTTAAATCTGGAAGTAAAGTTGGTGCTCGCATTAAAACACAAGAAGCAAGTACAGTAGTTCTACGTGGCTTGCATAACTGAAGCCACGAAATTAGCCAAGTTGTTTAATTTTCTATATACGCAGCGCTTTTTCATACTTTCGGCGGATAAAAGGTCAGCACAAATTTGTGTACTGATACTACCCACCCCACAGTCAGATTTAGCTACTCATCAATGAAGGAGTTCTTTATGTTTAATACGGCTCTAATCAAAACACTTCGAAAAGAGACATTACGTAATAGGTTACTTTATTCCTGCTTTAAAGCGAAAGAACTACCTGGTTGGCCTAAAGAAGTATCTGTTAGTTTGGCAGTACTAGGTCTGAATTCGAAGTGGTAGGGCTGGAGTCGAAGAGTTCCCGCTCAGAAAATTGCTGATTGATGCGGATTATTAAATATCCTTGTCGGAAACGCCGTCGTTGCCCGATGTCAGTATAGTCAATCACCAACTATTTTTTCAGTGAAATATAGTTATAAAAACAATCACCACTCAAGCACTTCGTACAGATGAATAACCAGCGAAGCTGAAGTATGCAGCCACACGCAGTTGCAGACATCACATCGGAAGCCAAAGGTCCGTTGGAGCGACACCCGCTGAATGTGGGCACCGGCCCATGCGAACGCGTTTCCACTGTTCACACGTTGACGCTGCTTCACTTTTAACGATGCTTCCTCGGTTCGCCATTGTCGCCTGCATTCGTCTCGAAAGGCTACCGGATCTTCGGGGTGCAGTAGCTGCTTGCGCTTCACCACACGGGCCTGTTCTTGTGCCCAGATTGCTGCATCGGCGTGATGACCATGAATTTTCTCACAGGTGAGTTGTCGGTGCTGCTCTTAGAACGTTGTCTGCTGTTTGGATGATTATATAGGCTTTTTGTCTGAAGGCTCCCAGGTTGCCGCCATCATTCACTCTGGGTTGTTCTTAATGTACACCGATTTCATTGATTGAAGACAGTACATCATGACGCTGTTTTGAAGGTCCGACACTGGGCTATGTAGTGCAACGGTAAATGGTCGTGGAGATGTATGCTCATGGTCATAAAGCCTTCCGTGAATAGGTCTGATTCGCGATCAAACAATTCCACAACAAACCTGGTGATGCACTTCCGCCAGCATTGGAGGTAGTGCGACTTCTCTGCACAGGAAGCTTTCTGCACTACACCTGGTTTTAGGGTCGAAGCTTTTTATAGCGGCACCCGCTCGTCCCTCGTAGCCGTTGTAGTAGTGTGTAACAATTATAACATTTTGACCTCCAAGGTGGTGCCGGTGAAAGATTTCTTCTGTGCGTTGTTGAACA
The DNA here is from genome assembly GCA_013436015.1 of Rhipicephalus annulatus. Classification (NCBI taxonomy): domain Eukaryota; kingdom Metazoa; phylum Arthropoda; class Arachnida; order Ixodida; family Ixodidae; genus Rhipicephalus; species Rhipicephalus annulatus. Next base: position 454,774 of record WOVY01009408.1, on the reverse strand, counting down.
ACTAAAGATGGTGCTCAATTTAAATGCCAAATGGCTGCCAAGGGGGGATAAGAGACAAGAGAATTCGGCTTTTAGTTAACGCGCACGCTGAGAATTTTTCAATGCTCAACAACGCACAGAAGACAAGAAAGGCTTGCTACGTTATACTCGCTGGGCGTAACCTCCTTGCTTTTAGAAAGGGTTAGCGAGCGTTGGGACGCAGTGCGATGAATCCAGTGAACTAGTATATACCTTGAACTTTTTGTGGTTAAAGGTGGGAAGTAGACACGAAGCGCAAGCCATAAGAAAGTGTGCGTGTGCCACCTCTCGTTTAGTGCTTGGAATGTCCGCTGGATGGCGGTGCTTCCATATGTGGAATATATAATGAAAAGATGCGAGATGGTGGTACTTGGAGTGTTGACTAGATGGATGAACGGACACACAGACGGATGCATGGAAAGACGCACGGATGGCTGCACGATCGAATGGACGCATGGACAGGTGCAGGGGCGGATGCATGGACGAACGCAGGAATGGACGCACGGATGGACGTACGGACGCAGGAACAGACGTACGCGCGGACGGGTGGAGAGAAGCACGGACGGTCACACATACGGGCGCATGGACGGGCGGAAGCAAGAACTAATGAACGGACGGATGTTTCGCCTTTCTCTGCATCATTCACCCCGTGAATATGCCACGAATGTGCTGCCATTTTTTTAGATGCGGAAGCATGTTATACTCGCGCCTTGTAGTGCGCCGTCTGCGCCGTCCGCACCGCTTCTCGAACATTCGACAGCTGACGCGCGCGCATGCGCCGTCGCGCCGTCGCCCACCATCTGTGCCGCGCGCGCTTCTCCTTCGAGAACATTCGACAGCTGACAGCGCATGCGCCGTCGCGCCGTCGCCATCTGTGCCGCGCGCGCGCTTCTCCTTCGAGAACATTCAACAGCTGACAGTGCATGCGCCGTCGCGCTGTATATATACTCAAGGTCGGCGCTCGCTCGCTCAGTTGCCACTCGTCGGTTGGTTTGTACGGCGCGTCGACGTCCAAGGTCGCGGTGAAATGAATTCCAACGAATCCACAAACACAATGATCGACGTCCCTTCGACCAGCGCCGTCCTTTCGCATACGTGTGTACGTGTTCACTCATTTAACACCCCCTCCTACAACCACGTTAACCAATTTAGCCATCGACCCAAGTAAGTCGCAATTTAACACCCCATTTCACAACCACGTTAACCAATTTAGCCATCGACCCAAGTAAGTCGCACTTTAACACCCCGTTAACCAATTATATGCTCCGCATCCTCCTCAGTGTTCCCCCGAGGGAAGCTGCGGGCATTTCTTTTTTTGTTAGCATGCCTGTCAAGCAATTAAGCCAGAGAGGGCTTGTTTAACCACATTCTCATCGGCCACCCATCTTGATCTTCTGGCTGCGTTCATACTTGTGTGCACCGTTGATGGAAACGCAAATATTACGCATATCTGAGAGGTAATATCAACACGCCAATACTTAATGCTGTGTTTGTTTATACTAGAAAATGCAAAGCTACGCGATTCTAAAGACCATAGTGCTGTTTACGTTGTGCTTACAATGCTACGCGCAAATTTTTGTCTGTCTGTATTTTTGTTTGTATCAAGGAGGAGAAGCGATTCAGCCACAGGGGCAAGTTTAATCACTTGCTCAACGTCCACAACTGTTGATCTTCTGGCTTCTTTCATACTTGTGCATAAACAGGCGGGTGTTTCGTAGGCTGTGCTGAGACGACCTGGTGCTGCCATCTAACCATGCCTCTGTATTCTTAACCCCCCCCCCCCCAATAAAAAAGAAAACATTCGCTTCTATGCTTTACTGCTCGATGGAATCCATGTCTCACACCATGCCTCCAGAGAGACGACAATCGCCTGTCGACGTCCTTTGCAGTTAAGCAAGCAGATACAGAGCCAATCTTTTTCTGGTCACTTTTCCCACCGTCTTTCTTTATCTTTCTCTTCTTCGCTTCCTCTCTCTCTCTCTCTCTCTTTCTATTTCTTTGATCATTCTTAGTTTCTCTCTTTCTTTCTCTTTCGGTTCTGGTCTCTGCCGCCAGTTTCACTCTTTAGTATAGGTATGTTAGTTTTAATCTCTGTTTTGAGTTGTTTCTCTATAACTTAATTTTTTTTCTTTTTTTCGACTTCTTTTTCGTTTCGTACTCGTCCGTCCGACATTGCGAATTCCCCGTAGGGCCAATCAGCGCCACGAAAGAGAGCACACCTGGCGCACGTGTTCGGAGGCCAAAGCATGATAAGAAGAGGAGAGTGCGTTCTGGTATGATGACTTTTTGATGATGATGATCATTGCTTTTTAGAACGTGAATTGGGGTTCGCTGAAGTTCAGCAGCTCTTTTCTCGAAAACAATTGTGAAGTGGTACGCTTGAAATGGGCGTTAATCGAAATACTTCGTGATCGTTATGTGACGCTTGTGCGCTGGAGAACGCTAAAGCTATACATACAAATTCTACAAACTTCACGAAATTCCTATTCCAAGCACATTAGAATGCCAAAGCACGCACCTATGATCATATGACAATCCTTTCATTTGGCGCCTAAAGAAGCTTATAAACACTGGAACAAATGCAAACACACCATAACGTTTTAATCCGAGAACGACGTTCCAGTGAGAACCACTACAAATATTCTAAATAAAGAAGGAGAGAAAGAAACAAGAAAAGAAAGAATAAGAACTCGGCAGATGCCACGTGCTTCGCGAATGCGTGTTATGAGAAGTGCGCGAATGGAAAGCGAATGCGCTTAATTTTTTCTTTGATCAAGACGTGATGAATTAGCTCTAAATATATGTACAAATTCACGCAGACGCATACGTTAGACAGCCGCGTATGTTTTATATCAGCAGTTGTTTACAGATGAGTAACAAAGCCAACAACAACATGGATATTAGCTACACTAGAAGAGGAAAGCTCGTATCAAGCGCTGGTGTTTGTGTTGGTGCGCACGAAGATAATAGCACTCAACAATGCTACACAAATCAACCTCCGTGGATTGTGCCCATTAGTACGCGTTACATTAATTCGTCATGATGGCTGTATCATAGGAGTACATATATTATGTTTACGAAATGGGATAGCCAGTATTGAACAACAATTGACGTTACTTGAATATAAGGGTCTATTTGAATAGTATATAAGAGGCCTGGCGTGGCTTTGTGGTAGAATGTTCATCAATATAAGAGGGTCACCGAAAATGGCGGTTATGACGTCTACCATCGCAAAACAACGTGTTGGATAAAGGCAACTGGGTAAAAAAAAAGAAGTGTAAATCAGGAGGCAAAAAATAGATCAAAACAATATAAAATTTTATGGCGATATCCAACATGGTTAGCCGCACTCCTAATACGAGCGCTGTAACCCCTCGGCTATACAAACACGCATCTGTTGGAACCGTATTTTAGCATCACTTGGGGTGTCGACAAGAAATTGTTAGACATAGAGCGACAAAAAAATTAAAGAGATACACAGCATGAGAAACAGAGAAATAGAGACAACAAAAAAATAGTGGTCAAGAAACATAAACAGAAAAATGGTTAGCATAGGATAACCTTATATAAAAATATTGCGATGGTTAACCAATGTGATGTTAGCATGAGGTGTATAGAAAGAAGAAGGCGGAAAGTAAAGCATAGCTTAGCCTTTTGAAGTACAGTATAGTCCTTGTTTGGGCTCCTGTATAGGCCTTAGTTTTATGCATGACAGTACCACTAACGTACAATTTGACTGAATGCCACTCAACGCGGAGCATCACCACGGACTTTTTCAATGTTTCTTTAGAAGTGTGTCGAAAGAAAGAATAGTTGGTAATATTTTTTTCCTTTCATGGCGGAGTCGTCTCGCAATAACTTCAATGTGTTTCGTTTGGCTACTTGAAACAAGGTTGTTTGGTATGGTCACGAGAAAATAAAAAGATTGAGGTGATCAGACAACTGATTTCGCAAAACCAGTTGGTTCCGATAGTTGGTTCGTACAGCAAGCACTAGCCTAGTACCCAGACTTCCCCTTACAAAAACATTAAGCTACAAAAAATGCTGCAAATAAATAAAATGCGCAGTCAGCTGCGGCCACACCGCGAGTTGTTGACATCTCATTAGCGGAAAAGCTTGAGGATCCGAGGCGCGTAAACGGATGACAGCCAGCTCTTCTCATTTCCGCGATGCGCGTGTCTCTGCAAACCAGTTGTGATGGCATGCTTCTTATTCGTCCTTTCCTTCAAAGCTCAGAAAACACGCCCATCAGCGCACTCACTTTCGGATCTGCGGGTGTTTTTACGACAACGGGATCGTACGAAGTAGAAGCAACCGTGGGAGAGTGAAGAAGGGTGTTTAGTGAAGTTGGTCTGAATTTCGAGTGACAAGGACCCTGTCCGTGCTTGTCTTTATTCCAAGCGTGTTCGAAACTAAGCTAGGCTTTCTGACAGGGGCGTTCACTTCACGCTAAGCCCACACTTCCCTTCCTGCTTGCGAGACACAGAGTGAATTTCAGTCGAACGGGACGCCAGAAAAACAAGTGTGGTGATAGATCGAGGGAGTTCTGTACTCTGTCCTCTGAAGACAAGATCACATGCGAGTTGACTTTATGCCACCCGTCCTTCGCACAAGCCTCCAGCAGGCTGTACTTCATTATTTACTTCAATTAGATATGCGTGCAAAGAAGGCAGCAGTATGAAAGCAGTCAGTGTAACAGAGGGTATAAAGGAAAATGAAATCCATTCTAAATGGCTACCGAATGCTACTTGCGAAGTGTTAAAAAAATGCGGCAGATCCGAGGTACCTGGGAATCGACGTTATGCGAAGCATGCGGAGAAGGTGACCATGTTGCAATTTTTTTACTGAGTGACACGTCATGAAATTATGCTAAATAAATGTACAAACGTTGCACGCATATACATATGTTGAAGAGCTGCAGATGTTTATATACCCAGTTGTTTGCATTTGCGCAACTTAACCAACGTGAGCATGCGTATTAGCAACACGAGAAGCAAATATGAAGTGCTGATGCCCGCGAAGATACTGGCGCTGGACACTGCTACACAAATCAACTTCAGCGCATGGCAACTAATAACAATTGACGTTAAGGCGACGTGACGGCTGTATCGAAGGAGTACATATGTAATGTTTACAAAACTGGGTAGGCAGCACTGCCACCACTATTATCGTTTCATGAAGATTAGCGTCTATAAAAAAATTAGTTCCATGACCTAGCACAGCTCTCTGTTAAAATGCTTCATTGCCATGCAGAATGCTTAGGTTTGATTCCAGCTGGGACCCTGACATTTATTCTTTGCATTCGTCGGGCCGACGCTACAGGTGACAGGTATTTCTTTAACGCTCGTGCGTTAAAATTGCCCATGTGTGTTCTCATCGTTCTTGGGTATAGATACTAAGCGTCAATCACCTGTGGCACATACCAGCATACCAGTGGCACATACCCGCCCGCGGGTATATGCCACTATCTGGCGGGAAGTGTTTGACGACGTTCGCGACGGGATTGTGGCATTATTCATGTCTTGACCAGCGTGTCGTATTCGTCAAACCATGTTACCTTTCCATGCTAATTTAGGTTAACGCCACTTTTAAGAGGTGACCACAAGGGCACCCAAACATAAGCGGCTAGGTATATGTGTAGATAGTAGGCTCACAGTAGTCGAAGTTTGCTAAGAAATGCTTCACATTAGAAAATTGGCAGATCCCACGTACAGTGGTAATCGATGATATGCGAAGCACGAATGAGAAATCTTGATATGTCACTTTAATATCATGAGCACAACGTGTCGAGGTGGCGATAAATGATGCCGTACATGACTGACGTGTCATGATTATCATGTTTGTATGTGTTGTTTACCTTCGTCATCTATTCACGTCCCGTGATACCAAACTTAGTATATGTGGAGCAAGCGAAAAGGGCCGCGAGCATGCTATGAGCGCGGTAACGCATGGTTACAAATTGGGCATAATCGTTGGCTGGAGCCCTTTATGGCGCCCTGTTTACAGTATTTTCGACTGCAGACATGGGCTTGGCGGAAGCTGGTTGCGCCACTTTATGAGGCGTGACCTTTGAGGAGGTGTTGTCCGACGGCTTTAATGAAAGCACCAGCCACGATGTTGCCGAAATGCTGGAATTGCGCCTGCCTCTGTCGCTTTGATTAGCTCTGACTGTACTATTCTTCGGACGTACAAGTTCATCTTCAGTTGTGCCGGTGCCAGCTACTTCACAGGTGCTATGGCTAGGCGTCTTTTCTCGTGATGCTATCTGCTTAGCTTTCTCTTTCACGACCTTCTATTTTTCTTTAACTTGGGAAATTCTTTGTCTGTTGCTAAGTGTTCGTCATCGCAGTGAGGGCAGTGAGATGTCGCACTGTCACAAAATTTTACGTCGTGATTTGCGCCCCATTTCGCACATACCACAACACTTGTGCAGAAATCCTGTACATGTCCAAGCATGAGACATTTGCGGCATTGCAGAGGCTTTCGTATGAAAGGTCGCACTGGGTACCGCAGTAGTGCGGCCTTTATGTGACTTGGTAGCTTTTCGCACCCGAAGAGATTCTTCACACACTTTGAAGAGCCAAACCTTTGGGCGCTGATGACTCTGCATGGTGGCATGCAAACTATCATGCTTTTCAATACGTCGTCTGAAAGTTCTAGGTCTACATCTGATATAACCCCAGCTGTTACATTGGCGCCCTGTGAAACAAAAGCCCGCACGTTGACGTTGCATAGCTGATATAGACCTAGCAGGGTTTGCACCATCTTCTGATGTGTTGTGTCTACGGTAATGATATTTTTCCTGTGATTCACCCGAACATCTTGAATGAGACCAGGGGCAAGTTTGAAGAAAAAGTGATGAAGCGTCTGTTTGGAGATACCGTTCAGGCTTACCATGACGTCGACGGGCACATAAGCAACTGTCGTAGCCACAATGCTGTTGTATATTATGGTCTCTTCACGTGAGGACGATGCCACTTACTTCCGTCTTGGCCGTCTATGCTTAGTAGGTAGAAATGCATCCGAGTCCTCCGACGTAGCATCAGACTCAGAATCGGCAGCTTCTGATGTCACTGAGGGACTGAGCCGCTTCCTTGCAGTGGCAGGTCTACCACCAACTCCTCCGCACACACACACACACACACACACACACACACACACACAACACACACACATATATATATATATATATATATATATATATGTGTGTGTGTGTGTGTGTGTATGAGGCCCCGCCACGGTGGTCTAGTGGCTAAGGTACTCGGCTGCTGACCCGCAGGTCGCGGGATCAAATCCCGGCTGTGGCGGCTGCATTTCCGATGGAGGCGGAATTGTTGTAGGCTTGTAGCCCGTGTACTCAGATTTGGGTGCACGTTAAAGAACCCCAGGTGGTCAAAATTTCCGAAGCCCTCCACTACGGCGTCTCGCATAATCAAATAATGATTTTGGGACGTTAAACCCCACAAATCAATCAATATGTGTATGATATCTAACAGACAATAATGCCAAGGAATGTATAGGGGAAGTTATTAGAACCAATGTAAAGCAAATAGGAAGACAGAAAATTGGGTGAAAAATAACTTGCCGTGAGCAGAAATCGAACCCACGACCTCCGAATAACGCGTTCTATATATATATATATATATATATATATATATACCCCGAGGCATCGGCATAGATAGCGTCCGATTCCATGTATTCAAATACGAAACAAAGTTTTTTTCACATTTTAATTGCAGCCACGATGTACTGTGCCGCAGAGAGTGCGAAAAAAGGAGCGCGTCCATGCATCCTGCGATGTAATATATTTTCTGTTTGCTGCGGTAACGTCGAAGTAGGGCGATTGAAAGTCCTGAACGAACCGTTGCTTGTGTTCAAGGTGGAGTGATAAAAAACTGAATGTCTGAAAAGAGAGACTTGTGCGCTGCACTTTTATAAAGTAGACTTAGGCCAGTGGGGAAAGAAAAAAGCGATTTCCTCCAATCGGCTATTCCCGACACGATCCAAAAAGACCTCGAAGCGTGATTTGGTCTTTTCGGCTTATGTTTCCAGACACTCTAGGCTAACGCCTTAGCGAACCAAAACAGCATGGCCGGAAAGCATGCGTGCAGCGTGATCTTTTTGCCTAGAGAAGCAGAGTTGGTACAGCGACAACTCAATCGGACTTTGAGGAGAACTGAGGCTTGACGCGGAGGTGAAGTGACCATGAGGATTCTGCAATGAACGTTTGTAACAGAGAGATAAATGCATTTTTGTGAAGTCTGATCCACCTAAACGTCCACACTACCCATATATACATAAATCTATTTGGTTATTTGTATACGTTCTTCGTAAACATGTATTTAAACCTTTGTGCACCGTTTTATTCTCAATGGATGTTTCTCAATGTTAGAATTTCTAACCATGTTTTGACCTGAAGACACCACTGAATCTCGCTGAGAATGGTCGTACTGTAGCAAGTCGGGCCCTGCACTTCGCCAACCTAAGTGATGCGCTCAGCTTCATGTCAGAGATACGAAATAATGAATATCTGCTTGATCACCTCCAACACCGGGGCTATGTTTGAATTCTTAGACAGCACGTAGACAGTCTACGCAGACTGCTTAGAAGACCGCACCGAGCCCATGGTGTCCGAGAATCGGAACACGTTTAGACAGCTTTTACGCGACGATGCGCCGCCTCACGTCGAGAAGAAAAAGCTAAAAGAAACAAACGTAACAGTTGCAATTTCTGGCTTGTTTCATGTTGAAATCAAAAACAAATAAACTTAACTCACATTGAGCGTCTGGGAAAGCGTCTGCTTGTGTGCAGACGGCCATTCTGGCGAGATTTGATCTATCTGAGCAATTCGCTGAGCCGCCATCTTGTTTTGACAGCAAAGTAGCCTGCATGGTATTTGTCTACGATGCGGTATTCTCGGAGCTGTCTACTTTGCCGGCTACGCGAGAATTGGAATGGGACTTAAGATGGCCGCCGTCCTTTTAACTGTCTATTTAGCCGTCTACGGTGAGTATTGGAACACAGGCAGGGTCGACTGGTTTGTGTTTATGATGATACTGATTACGATGCCTCCCAATAAGTTTTTTGAGGTTACACGACTGCAGGTGCATAGTATGCATTCCAGAAAAAAGGTACAATTTGAATTAGCATTAGGAAACCTTGTGTGTATACATAAGAAATATGAGGCCCAAGGCTTTCTCCAGAAATCCCTTTATAGTATAATTGTTCGGCATTCTCTTGACCTTGACGTTGACACTGAAATCAAATAACATAAACTTCATAGCACGAGTTTTTAGTAGGGTGCCAATTTTTACAGTGTTCCTGGGCCAGTGATTCAAACTATGGTGATGATTTTTGCTAGGATTCACCGTCAAGCAGGAATAGGAAACAAACAATCGATTCCCACCCCCCCATCCCCCTCGTTACAATTGTCGTTAAGTTACTGTCTAGCACCAGGGAGATATGTTTACTTCTTTTACAGCAGAACACTGTTTAGGTCAAGCTATGCCATGGGTCGTGAATAGAAAATGACCTATATTATGAATTAGCACGCGCTCTATCCAAGCCTAAGCACACGGTGCATATGGTTAACAAGAAACTTTGCAACATACCACCCTTTATCAGGGTTCGCTGCCAATGCCTTTTGTAGGGCAGCGTAGTGACTAGTAAAAGTTGCCCGATTTTTGTAGCTCGAGTGCGCTACGGAAGTTTTCCTCAAGAGGGCGTGTAGGGGGCAGGTCCGCTGAAAGTCACCGAGAAGAAAAGTTATCACCAAATCAAAAAAATTGAGAGATAAGAGTGTTCCATGTCACGAGGTGTGCATGACGTATTGTTTTTCCCGTGCCATCTATCCCTGCTTAGTTGCCATCGCTTTCATCGGTACGAGAGAACATAGAAAGAAATCGCAGTGTGTGATAAATCTTTGTAACTTCGCTCGTGCTGGACTTATTGTAGAAACGTTTGCGGGGATGAAATTGTGAGGTAGTAGCCTATTTTACTTAATCCCTTCCATGACTTTTGGAAAATGTGTGGCAGGGCCCCTATATTAAGTGGTAATGCAACCTTTATTGAATTGCGTTGTTACCACAAGCACTGAAACCTCTGCATTATGAATGTCGTCACTCTGCTAACGGTTACTGAAAATGCAAAGACAATTGCCAAGGTACACGATATTGACCTCGTATCTGCATGTTTCCCTGCAAATGTCGTCAAAACACGATAGTCTTGCGTCTAGAGAGATTGAAAAAAACGTTTATTGGATGATCTGCGCGAAAATGGCGAATTGTATTCATGAGGCGAACGGGCGTATCGAGGCACGCTAGACACAAGCGCTATCTGGCAGTTACCTTCTAAAACGAAGGAAGGCGTACGCGCTCGTCTTGGAGGCGATAAGGTGTAGAACGCAAAGCGACTGGCAGCTGCCACCAACGTGTCGTCTTAGCAAATCGTTGGCAACACTTGCCTTTTTGAGCATCGCATCGCATTGTCAGCGCAGCGTGATAAACGCTACGGTCTTTAGAATTACTTTTGTATGCCTTCTCTAATACAAAGACAAACATACAAAATATAGACGTGTTGTCATGGTGCCTCAGATATGCTCAATAATTGCTTTTCAATTTACAGTCACACAAGTATGAATGCTGAAAATAGAGCAACATTGGTGGGCGCTGCGGATACGGTTGGCCGTTTGGGTTATCGTAACGATAGAAAAACAGACACATGTAAAAACTGAAAGACAGGCAATATTTTTTGCCGAAGTATTTTTTGCTGAAGAAAGACTATCGTCTTCAAAAAAGTGAGACCAATTAGTGACATGTCTCGAAAGTGAAGGCGGACAGTGTAAGTTTTTATTCTCGTGTTAATGTTAAAATCAACCAGTTTAGAGGTCATTCGAAACCGGCTTTCACGTGTCAAAAATTAAAGCTTTCATTAAGATAAGTGATTGCTGAAATAACGCTAATGTTCAAATACTTTCGTTCCTAGGAGATATCGCTTGAAGCAGCCGAGGCTGCCAAAAGAAATCTGCAAGTAAATGTTACGTGAACACTCAAAAGGTAACGCGCGTCCACAAGTCATAATAGGATACCTCTGAGTTTCATACCTTGAGCTGTCAGTTTCGGGGCAGCGGTTGAGTTTAATGAGCAACCCCAGATTGCTCGATTGACGCCTTCCCTTAAAGATATTCCCCCGTAACCCTTCGTTCATTATTGAAAGGTTTTTGTACTTTGTAAACTACGTAAATTTGCGGAAAAACAAAACACGGTATATAAAACATTTCAAACGTTTTGAAGCGGCCGGGGTCATAAATGATGTGTTGTTGACCGAGTTTCATGGAAAAGGTAACAACAGATATAAACCCTATAGCCACAGGAATGAACAAATGGTTTCTACTTGACACCGTCATAATTCTCATTTCGGAAAAATTCCGGTGCCGGCATCGATGTCGACATTGTTGGCTGAGAGCGAAAAAGAATCATTTTATGCAAGACCGAAATAGAGAACGCTGCAAATAAACAATTAATAAAGAATCACACCCCAAAGTGGGGATAAAATTCATGTCGTTTGGGTGTGAGTGGAGATTGAACTCGGGTCGTTTGGGTGGCAAGCGGATGTTCCACCATACGACCACGTGTCTGCTTGTGAGTGCAGTGCAAATAAGTTTTTTTTAAACTTAGAAATGCAGTCAAAGTAACACATGCTTTAAAAACACACGTGTTCTGCGTACATGCTTCATGATAGAACATGAGGTATTTCAGTTACAATAAGCGGTTCAAGCGCCTAGTGCCATCGGGCGTCAGAGCATGTGACAATAATAATTGCTTCAAGGTTTACAGCCAGTAATATATTACAAAAGGCACACACGCTACTGCACCTGTTTGTTCAAAGCCACGTAGTGGAACATTAGCAAGTTGAAAAGGTTTAATGCACTAAACGTTGGAAGAATGCACTAGGAACGGAATATCGCAATCACGTTCAATACCTAAAGGCGAAGCTTCAGGGTTACCTAACTTTAAGCACTAGTGAGTTCTTCAAAATCGTCAAATAAAAAAGTACATATATATAATTTTTTTACTACGAATGTGCTGGTTTACGTATTTTTAATTTATTTAACTTAGAACATCGGTTCCTTGACCCTTTTATTTCATCTCACGTTAGTGACAGTCAAAGTAGAATTTTCGCCGATATTCATCACGGAAATTGATAACAATATTCTCAAGTTCTGACTGTTAGAACGGAGCGACAAGCGTAGTAACAGGCCGACTCCCACTTCTCGCTATCGCATTCATTGCTGCGCCCTTACGATGAAATAGTTACTTTTGTTATATTCGTATCTATTTCTGCTAAACAGCGAACAGATCAGCTTACAAAATGTCGAATAAAATTAAAAATGAGTGATGCTTTGCTCTACAGAGTTGAGAAGTATCTATAAACAGTATTTCAGCCCAATGTTCTGGAACCTTTCAAATAAAGAGCGTGTGCATGGACAGTTGATAAACTAAATATAACTATACAGCTCGTATGCTTGAGCTTCTGTCTTTGTATTCTTACAATGTCACTAGAAATAAAGCCTAAAACCACAGAAAATGCATTTGTTCACAGACCATCCAAGGAGGTGTACAAGATCATTCATCTCTTTGTTCATGTGTGAGGTTAAGAGAGAGATTGAGCAAGGTTAACACAAGTACGCTGCCAGGGAAGAAGGCCGTCGCTGCGCTGCCCTTAAGTACACCACATGTCAGAAGCTCACCGCAAGCGACCATGGCTGTTCAATAACACTTCATCCAGTCGGGCCCGCCGCTTTTCTCAATCTTCTTTGTTGCTTAGAAAACAAAGGTCTGCCAATAAAATGTGCTTTCCGAGCCCTTTGTCACAACATGCAGACATCTGACGAAGCTCATTATCAGCAGTCGGGTCAATGGGTAAAAGAGAAAGTGGCTGAATGTATGAGCAATCATCATTGGCTCAAGATGAATCATTCATACATGTACCGAAGGTTTCCTAATATGTGTCTGTAAGTATGAAACATCAGGTATATGTGGCATTTTTTAGATTCCTTCAAAATTGTTTCCTCGGGCGCTGAAGGTATTTTAGTATGGCTATAGACACCGTTTTGACTGTAATTTGGAATGTTTGTTAATGAAGATTTTTAAATAGTGGAGGTGTTATACCTCTTTAGAATATTGAGGTCCTTCCTGCGAAGAAGTAATTATAGCTTGAGATATCAAAAAAGCAGCCTCTGGAAATAATTACACAATACTGATTCTTCACTAAATAAAGTATTGAGAGTGAATACGAAGCACGGACGAACGCAAGAAGCAGACAAAACAGAATGACGTCAATATTCGAGAATATACTAGTGCTGTAGCTTTTCCGCTTTCTATAACGTAAAGGTGTCATGTAGGGTATATATATTACCGGCAGGATACAACTGTTAGTATTTACCGGCAGGATACAACCAGCAGGATTGTATAGAAAGTACTTACTGGCAGGATACAACTGTTATGTAATTTCCTCTTGAGGGTGACAATCTACCAGTGATAACTTGAGAATGCTGGCCAAATGTGCTTCACACCATACTAATTCTTCTAGTTACTTCAATCTCACGGTTCGGCTCCGTGGTTATTACCTGCCCTAAGTAGACATAGTCTTTTACAACTTCAAGTGGACTACTGCCTATCTCAAAGCGCTACTCTCTTCCGAGGTTGTTGTACATTACTTTCGTTTTCTACAGTATAATTTTCAGACCCACCTTTCTTCTCTCCTTGTCTAACTTCGTAATCATAAGTTGGAATTCGTCCCCTGAGTTACGCAGCAATGCAATGTCATCGGCGAAGCGCAGGTTACTAAGGTATCCTCCATTAACTCCTATCCCTAACTGTTTCCATTCTACGTTTTTGAAACCTCCTATAAGCACGCGGTAAATAGCATTGGGGAGATTGTATTCCCCTGCCTTACAGCCTTTTGGTTGGTATTCTCTTGCCTGCTGTAGCAGTAAATCCCCTGTAGATTACCGCAACAATGGTCGATTTTCAGCGACTCAAGGGCTGCCCTACAATCTGTGCTCTCAGCACTGCGTGGCGGCGCGTACGAACAGCTTGTTTTTAAAATTCGATGCCTTCTCCACACGTTACTCGAGAAAGGGCATCATGTGACGCTTCGATGGCTGCCAAGTCATTGCGGCATCATAGGGAACGAACATGCCGATACTGCCGCGCAGGCAGCCCTTGAAGGAACACGAGAAGAAGCCATACCACTTTCGAGGACTGATGCTGCCAGTAATCTTCGACGACTTGTGCGTGAAATCACGTTTTCACTATGGTGCCCACCAAGCATCGATACGAATCGTCAACACCACCTGTCCTCTTTGATGGCTCTCCGCATGCCCACTGGACTCGACCGAAGAGAAGCCACCCTAATTCATCGCTTATGGCTAGGAGTGGCATTTACAAAATCTTACTCCTTTGTCATAGGAATGGCCGACAACGCTCTCTGCGATGCCTGTTATTGCGAAGAGACGCTACACCACATCCTGTGTGACTGTCCATTGTATGAAATCCAGAGAGAGTCACTGGCGTCTGCTTTTGCGCGCATCGACAACAGCCAAATGTCTGTGGACACTATTCTGTCAAGTGCCCGAGAGAAGACACTGCAACAGAAGGCGACGAAAGCTCTGTTGAAATTCCTACGCGACACCGACTTGAACAAGCGACTGTAACAGCAATGTCACACACCGCGAAAGACAAGACTGGACTATGACTGAGTGTGCGCGCATGTGCTGCCGAATGTGCTGTTTCTATCTTCTCTCTCTGCTCTTTTTCATCTCCCCCATCCCTCTCCCAAGCGTAGGGTAGCAAACCGGCTGCCTATAGGCTGGTTAACCTCCTTGCCTTTCTTTTCCCTCTATTTTCCTTCCTTCCTTCCCCTGTAGATTTATTCCAGGATGCTCACATATGCTTCATCGACGCCCTAATTGCACAGTGTCTGCATAACTGCTGATATTTCTACTGAATCAAACGCCATCTCGTTGTCTATGAAGCTATGTATAGTGGTCGGTTATATTTTGAGCATTTCTCTATTACCTGATTGATAGTGTGAATGTGGTCGATTGTTGAGTAGCGTGTTCGAAAACCTGCTTGTTTCTTTGGTTGATTGAATTCAAATGTTTTCTTAACACTGTTAGCAATTACGTTTGTAAATAGTTTGTATACTACGGAGCGCAAGCTGATCGGCCTGTAATTCTTCAAGTCCTCGTCATCTCCTCGCTTATGTATTAAGATGATGTTAGCATTCTTTCAAGACTCTGGTACTCTTCTCGTCAAGAGACACCTCGTAAAACAAGTGACTAGTTTTTCTAACACAATCTGTCCTTCATCTTTCAGCAGATCTGATGTTATCTGATACTCACCAGCAGGTTTGCCTCTTTGTATGCTCTCTTATTTATTTATTTATTTATTTATACAATACTGCAGACCAATTTAATGGTCCAAGCAGGACGGGCAGAAAAAAAAATGTTCACGTACATACAATGAAATGCAATGCTCCAAGGCTTTCCTGACTTCTTCTATTGTTACTGGTTGGGTGTCATCTGGGTTACTGCTAAATCATATAGTATTAAGGTCGTGGTTGTCCTGGCTACTGTACAGATCTCTGTAAAGCTCCTCCGCTATTCCAACTACCCTATCCATATTGGTAGTTATTTTGCCTTTTTTGTCCCTTAGTGCATACATACGATTTTTCCCTATCCCAAGTTTCCTCTTCACTGCTTTGATGCATCCTCCGTTTTTCAGAGCGTGTTCAATTTTCTCCATGTTATACTTTCTTACATAAGACACTTTACGCTTATTAATCAACTTCGAAAGCTCTGACAATTTTATTTTATCTGTTGTATTTGAGACTTTCCTGCTTTGATGCTTCTTAATAAAATTCTTCGTTTTCTAGGAAAGCTTGCCAGTGTCCTGTATAACTACTCTGCCTCAAACCTCCACTGCACACTCCGTAACGATACTCGTCAGATTATCATTCATTGTATCTACGCTAAGGTTGGTTTCCTCGATAAAAGCCAAGTACCCGTTCTGAAGCGAGATTCTGAATTCCTGTACTTTCCCTCTCAGTGCTAGTTCATTGATTGGCTTCTTGCGTATCAGTTTCTGTCGTTCCTTCTTCAAGCCTAGGCGAATTCGAGACCTGTACCATTCTATGGTCACTGCATCGTACCTTGCCAACCACTTCCACAACCTGGACGATGCCTGGGTGTACACTCATTATAAAGTTTATATCGTTCTTATTTTTGCCATTAGGGCTCCTTCTTCTACACAATACCACGCTAATTAGCAAAACGTTTCATATTCCTTCCCTTCGTTTTCTATAAAAAAACGGAGAGTATTTTCATGCATGGCGATTGAGCTTACAATCAAGAAATGTCCACATATACACAGTGTTTGCACCATTTCATTTAAATGCACATATAATGATGGATTATCAACTGTGACCTTCCGAATCACGCTGGATAACGACACCAACTTCTGGTCCCGGATAAGTGACCATGCTCTCAGTTTGAAAAATCCAGGCATTATTTCGCATTTAATAAATAATTCGAAGCTTGTCCAGTACTCCATCCTTCCCAGAGTTTCGTTTTCCACCGTAAGGTATAAGGCAGGAGCTGCTTGTGAACATTGAATATAGAAATGAAAGCATCAGAAAGTGTGTAAGATACTGTTGAATGGCAGTTTTTGCTGTAGAAGCACAGGAAACGTGCACATTTTGCAAAAGACCTGTTCAGCAGGCCCCTATACTTACATCGGAAAACCGTCTAGCATTTTAACGCATTACATAATCTAGCTCCCTGCAACGTCCTGTGATTACTGCGCAGCACTCTAAAAGAGGGAAAAGCATTTGTCACTTTTCCCTGCGACGATCACACGTACACTTTTTCTGTTAAAAATATTTTTAAATAACGGCTATCTCGTTGTTAACACTAAATTTCATTTATGCTCCCTTTCAATTTCATCGCGCTGTCGCATTCGGAAACCGTGCTGAAATCCTAAAATAAAGGAAAAACTAGACGACCGGGCAGGCACGCTACTTAAGGTTCATCGATTTTATAATTTGCCCTCGAAAACAGATGGTTGCTCGGACACGGTGCACTTAGGCCTAGACCAGCCCGACAGATTAATATTACCCCTCCCACTTCACTGTATTAGTTGTTACACTTTTTTTTCTTAACTCGTGGAACCTTTCAAATATATTTCATGAGATGGATCATTACGGGTTTCAAACGAAGCTCATCTCGGTTTACCTCCGTGTCTCCTAATTTTATCTATTTTTCTCTCTCTCTTTTCCTTTAGGATAAATAAATAGACAATGCGTTGTTATGAGCGGCTTGAGCTTGGATGCAACTAAAGCCCAGAAACCCAGAGCCACCATCTGAAATAAAAAAATAAAAAAACGACGTATGCGCACACGCGCGCATTCCGTGCTGATATCGCTATAGCATCCAACACTGAATGGCCTGGCTTAAGTAAAGTTCCGTTTTATGAGCAATGATTTTGTCTTAGTGGTCGTCGTCGTCGTCGTCGTTGTCGTCATTGTAATTGTCGTCGTCGTCGTCGTCGTCGTCGTTGTTGTTGTTGTTGTTGTTGTTGTTGTTACGTAATAAAACAGCATTACTTGCCCCCTTGATCCAAGATGACTACAAAACAGACGATGGAGGACCACTGCGGATGACAGCAGCAACACAAATGCACACGCAACAATACTCACGAAACTAATTCACGTCAAATATGAATGTATCGTAAAGCGATTGGTAGCAGGCAAACAATTAAAGTTGAGGTTTACCGACAACCACAAACATTTCGTATATCATAAATATCCCCTCTTTTCAATGCAGAGCGCTTGTACTATATCCGGGGACAAAGCTTTTTAGCTTTTAGCAAAAACGAGAGCAGTGGACAGGCTCGCCTAATATGAAATACAACATTTGAACAAATGTACCAAGAATCTTTTTTTTTAATTTGAAAGATTGGGGTCCCTAGCTCGGACATTTGGACATTAGCCAGCCTTTTTAAGAAGTTTGGTGTTTATTCTTTAACAAAACCAACTGTTCGTGATGTTACTTTCTAGTTCTTCGTCTTTCTGCTGGTGGTGCTTAGACGTATAGGACATTCTTAAAGTTAGGAAAACATGACCGCATTACAAGAGTGACAAAAAGGTTATGGAAGAACGGCGCTGTAACGCTTTTACAAAATAAATGGGCTAAAAAGACGCGACGAGATTATTTCCTAATCATTTAGCTAGTATCCCCGTAAAACAATTTCGATTGCAAAAAACGTTTTGCAAATCCGACACAAATATGATGGTTATCCACAACTACATTACAAAATTCAGATGGCGTGAGCATTCTTACATTGTCCTAGCAACGCCGTGCATCGTCAATACGTGTGGATGATATAGTGTACTTCTGAAGCATAACCAGTTGAAAATGCTCCTTTTGTTGCTTACCTAAAATGAAATAGGGATTGAAAGTACAGCAGCATGCCATAAAAAAAACAACCGGCTCCGTGCACTGGCTATGCAAACTGCAGCTCAATGTGAAGATGCAATAACAAAAGTCCTATAAAGCACTTCGCCGCAGAGAATGTTTACTAAAAATATGGATGTTTACAAAGAGTCGTTGAGAACCAGTTATTTTGAGTACCTCGGAACCCTTTAGTGACAAATTGTTCACAGACTGTGTGACTGTATGAAATTCCACACAATAAGACCACGGTAATCCTTAAATATGGTGGCTAAGGGCGTTCTGGCCATTAACGTGCCTACAAACAAATAGTGCATTGATATGACACCAACGGTACCGGCCGATTGAGCGCCGGTACATCGTGAAATCCCAATCCGTTATCCCAATCTAGCGCACGTATTTTATTGAACAGCATACATTATTATTTAGTGGTGCAAATATATTTTCGACGAATTGTTTCTCGTCAACTGCCTGCAACGTTTTCTTATTGTTATTTAATAATGGAAACAACAGTTCGTCAGAAATGATATAGTGGGCATCCCAAGAATATGAAAAAAATACATGTGAGAGTACTTCACTTCTTTTATTTCTAGGCAAAGGTGAAGTTTCTAATATGCAAATATTGTTTGCCCATGAAGGCGACATAGCCATCCTATCCTTTATCAGCAACGACAAGACCGCCCCAAGACGATGTAGGCGTTGTCTCACTTCTCCCTTCCTGCCTTTCTTTCTAGTGCGATCATACCTAATTTCCATGTTTTCCCCGGCGTCAACATCACGCATGTCCCTGGGGCTACTTAAGATTCAACGACCATGTCCGATGCAAAGCAATACAAACTAAAAAAAAGGTAAACTAGTCTGATCAAGAATGTCAAATACTGCAGCGTAAGATCTAGACGCGGATGATCAACGAAAGGCGTCGCAACTATGATGCCAACACAAACAACATCACACAATAAAAAGATTATCTCGACTCTCTTCTATCTTCGCTTGTTTACAAGAATGGAGCCTAGAGTACCCGAAGCTCGTAGCTTCTTGTTCACACTTTCATCAAAATTTTTATCTCACTACCCCTGTTTTATAGTGCACTGAAGGAAGTGCTACGCAAACTAATCAAAATATGTTTGCCAAGCTGTTCAGAGTGTTTGTAGGAATACGGTTAGAGAGCGATAACATCAAATGTGAGCATAATGTATCATTAGAGAGCATAGGTCTGCAAACAAACTCACTCATTCGACTTGCTCAGACTCAGATCAAGCCAGGAGTATGAGTCTGAATTACTCCAGGTGATTGATATTTTCATGAGTCTGAGTTTGTGTGAGTCCCGTTGAGGAAAATTTTCGTGTGTGAGTTCGAGTGAGTTCAGCTCAGGAAATGTTTGGTTCGTCTGAGTCTGAGTGAGTTCAGAGTGCGAAATATATTTTGTTAATGAGTCTTAGTTAATTCTACTTTCTTCTGCCGACTTAAAGTTCAATCTAGTCATTTTTAGCATTAATATTTGCATTACGTGGATACAAGTGTACACTTACTTCTATGCAAAAGTTTTCCAAAGCAGTGTCATTTCCACACTGTTTAAATAGGTATTATTTGAGGCATGTATTACGTAGGCCTGTAATCGCCTTGGACTACTCTCACCGACTCTTCCAAGGAATGTCTTGGTTATTATACCTTATGCTATCATCTCTTATAAGAAAATTGACATTACAGGCTTGGAAGCACAGAGAACTCGTTTTCGAAGATACTACATATAATAAACGGCACAAAGAAGAGCACCGATAACTTGAGATATTGGTGTTAAAGAGAAGTGGCACCTCGTCGAAAAAGTTAAATCTAGGCTCATGGACTCATGAGTTGACTGTCTGGGACTCACTCAGACTCGGATCGAGCTGTGAGTCTAAGTCTGAGTGAATCCGGGTGAGTAATGTTCTGATAAGTTTGACTCTGAGTGAGTCCGCTTGAAGACATTTTTGTGGGTCTGAGCCCGAGTGAGTCAGGCTCAGGAAAATTTTTGTGAATCTAAGTCCGAGTGAGTCTAATGCTCAAGATATATTTCATGAGTGAGTCCGAGTGAACTCCATATGTTTCGCCGACCTCTACTTAGAGAGTATCATTTCTTTCAGATACCACCTGCACGCAAAACTACTGTTACATCACAGATCCCACTATGTTTTTTGGTTGCAAGCGAATCCTGCAAATATGCACTTCACGCTGAATATGTCCCGATGGGCTGAACGAAATGTTAAATATACGTGAAACACGAAGTCAAAAATCACTGAAATATAGATAATAGGTTTTGTTTGAAAGATTGGATGCAGTTGCTTGTGATACGATTGTTTCATGACTATATGAGCAAGTTCATTCATCAATCCTCAACTACTCCGGTAGTGCTAAAAGAGAGATAAATAGATGAAAAAAAAACTTTGGGAGTTTAACGCCCAAACGACGCCTTTCAGTCTGGAGAAGATAAAGCATATGCAAGAGCTGTATTCTAGCACCGCGCGAACATGCAGCCTACGAGAAAACGTGTTATACACGTAACAAGAAGATGCACTTTCCACACATTGCAACAACTCGCAAGTCCTAGACAAAAAGAAATCACAAAAACAGCTTCGATTACCTTCGCGTCAGAGTACGTGGAGTAACAACAAATCCCGAGAGGAACCTAATTGGGCTTGAGAACATTACTGCCCTAGCAAGTGTTCTCAAGATTACCATTAAATTTTTGAGCGCACTCAATCTATGTGAATATTTTACGGTGCAGCAGGAATGCCATCGCGTTGCGCAAGAGCGCAGCAGTGCAGACTGCCTTTACCTCAGGTAGGTGTCACCACGAAAGCACTGAATATAAACGGCACTATGACAGACCATTCTACCTACATTGTCATGAATAGACGCCAAGCATCTTGAATGCATGCATACACTTTGGCATCGTCACCGCAAACATTGGCTTAGTCAGAAGGAGTAGGAACCTAAGCACCGATCAGGAATTCGCACATCCATTTCGTGAAATGGGTTGCTGGAAAACTGGGGAGAAACGAAGCAAGAAGGGAAGAGCGTTTCAGCTCTGCTAACGTAAAAACTGAAAAGAGAGAAGCATTTTGTAGAGCTTCTTCTGCTTCTGGTTTTGTTTCTTCAGCTTTTTCCCTACCTTTTCTGTTTAAGTTCCATACATACGGAACACAGTTTGAGCTTTACTAATGTTGTCCCCACTATGTTAGGCTGATTGCTTTCTTCATTTTTGCGGGTCGTTGTCCAGTAGTGATATTTACCCGTTGTGTTGCATACCTGCTTTTATGATGAACTGGTGTCACATAATACATTTAAGCCGTAACTGCATGGCACACCGTGACAACATGAAATGCCTCGTCGCATGAGCTAGCGACGAAACTCAGCGACGTGAAACGTTGCAAAGCCTCCTTTGGTTTTATTCTTTTACTTTTTTTTATTACGATGAAGCCCTCTATCTCCCCGTGCTGCGCCGCGGTGGTCTAGTGGATCAGATACTCCGCTCCTGACCCTCTGGCCGTCGGATCAAATCCAGGCTGGGGCGGCTGCATTTCCGATGGAAGTGAAAAAGATCTAGGCTTGTGTGTTCAGATTTGGGTGCACGTTAAAATACCCCAGGTGGTCGAAATATCCGGAGCCCTCCACTACAGCTTCTCTCATAATCATATGGTGGTTTCGGGACATTAAACCACACGTCTTTCTCACCGTTTATGACGGACCACGACCGCATAGCATATTGTGACTACACGACACGCCAAGCCTAATATATAATAAGGTGCTTAGCATATATAAAATAGGGCAACTCACTATAGTTGTACGAAGCGTGAAAAAATTGTGGAAAAGGGTGGCCCTCAACGTTGCTCTGTCATATTCGAAGCATTTCTTAGCGAACTTCAGTGACTTTGAGCGTATCTATCTATCTATCTATCTATCTATCTATCTATCTATCTATCTATCTATCTATCTATCTATCTATCTATCTATCTATCTATCTATCTATCTATCTATCTATCTATCTATCTATCTATCTATCTAGCCGCCTACGACCTGTAGCTCTCCTGGCCGTTTGGATAATGGTATCTATACCAAACTTGGTATGGCATAACATGACTGTATGAACAACATTAATAACTAGTAATAACAGGAAAATCATGACATGCATATCATGAATGTCATGATTTACATTTCATTGTCTTGCTGTTCTTGCGGTGGTCTCGTTCACATGATATTGCTACATGCATGTATATTGATATTCTAGGGGGCGACGCGCGTGTGTGCCTGACGAGAAAGACGAAGAGTTGTCTCCGCTCGATCGCTGGGGAACCGGGCACGCCATTACCGCTGGTTTGGAATATATTCAATCCCCAGCCTCGTCGTTACGGCGTCTCTTCTTTTCCGTAACATATTTGGTGGAGGTGGAACGTTCCCCGTCTTTACCACGAAGCTTCGCAGTGGCCACACCATTCAGTCTCCGGCCATGGCTACCAATAACAACAGCCTGCCAGCGTCTCCATCTGTAGCTCCAGCCACCACATACCTGACGATGCCCACACCCCGTGATCCAGGTACATTCTCCGCACAACCTGGGCTCCACGTCGACTACTGGCTCCGTATGTACGAGCGTGTTAGCCACACACACCGATGGGACCCTACCATGATGCTCGCCAACGTAATATTTTACTTGGACGGTACCCCACGGGTCTGGTTCGACGCCCATGAGACCGAGCTCACCAGCTGGGATACCTTCAAAGAGCGACTACGCGACATCTTTGGGGACCCGTCCGGTCGCCAAATGGAAGCGCGAAAAGAACTCGCCACTCGTGTGCAGTCGTCAACAGAGTCGTATGTCTCGTACATACAGGATGTGCTCGCGTTGTGCCGAAAAGTCAACGAGCAAATGACAGAGAGTGACAAGGTGGGCCACATACTTAAGGGCATAGCGGACGATGCCTTCAATTTGCTCGTCTACAATAATGTCACGACCGTAGATATGACCATCAAGGAATGCCGTCGCTTCGAAATGGCCAAAAGCAGCCGTGTTCTGCCTCAATTTACGCGGCTACCAAACACGGCTGTTACATCCACTTGCACCGATCTCGGTGCCGCACCACCCATGCAGGACAGCGTGACACGAATAGTTCGACGAGAGCTTGAGGCGTCAAGTCCGGCACCATTTCCTTCACATCCGCTCGACCATGGCGCCGCAGAAACGCCTCCGCCGGTCTCCGTTATTCAAGCCGTCGTGAGGCAGGAAATTGCAAAGCTTGGTTTTCCTGTGGCCTGCTCTGTCTCCCGACCCGTCTCCAGACCAATGACAACAAATGCACCACGCCATGTCTTACACTTTATTCCGCGATCCCGCAATCCGGCGGAATGAAGAACTGCAGACGACAAGCCGATCTGCTTCCGCTGCCACCGAGTTGGCCACATCTCCCACTACTGCCGCAGCACTTGGACGCCCTCAAACTGGAGCCAATTGTCCTCTAATCGACCATACGAGGACTCCTGTCGGTATTCGCCCAGTCGTGTGTACCCTTCTTCCGACATCCCCAACAGCCGCTCCACTGCTTGTTCACCGCCATCTCAACGTCGCCGTTCCCCATCGCCCCAACCACGCCGCTATCCGTCGCCGGTCAACTGTGGATCCTCTCGGACGGAAAACTAGATCATGCAGCTCCGGGAGGTAGTGCTGCATCGCTTGCGAATGATCCAAATCCTCCATTGACGCTCCCCAATGATACGAACTTGATTAAGGTGTATGTGGACGGTATTTCTTTAACGGCGTTAGTCGATACCGGAGCTAAAGTGTCTATAATGAGTGCTCATCTGTGTCGCCTGCTCAAAAAAGTCCTCACGCCTGCAGCAACTAAAGCCCTCCGTGTCGCTGATGGTGGAACTGTGGCCATCACTGGAATGTGTACCGCTCGTGTTAGTATTGCCGGCCGCCATGTTCCCGTTTTATTCACGGTGCTTGAGAATTGCCCCCACGACCTAATCTTCGGCATGGACTTCCTATCGACGCATTCTGCCCTCATCGATTGTGCCGCCGGTACTCTCTGCCTAGAACTTCCTCTTCTCCCGGATTCTCACCCTGAACTCCCAAACAGCTTGTGCACCACTGACTTTTTCCGGATACCGCCTAAAGCTCTCACATTCATCGAATTGGCAACACCCTCTCCCGTGCTCGATGGTGATTATATCGTGACGCCGATTACGGATGTTCTGCTGGCGCGTGACATTACTGTCCCACACTTTGTCGTAAGCATGGTCTCTAACCGAACATATTTACCTGTTATCAATTTCGGTTTCATAAAACAAGTGCTACCCCAAGGAATTTCGGTCGCCACACTAAGGCCTTTTATTGACGACCACGTCACCTGTTTTACGGCAGACGTATGTCCCGAGCACCCACATCACTCGCAGGATGTCACGTGCCTGGATGCAACCTTACGCTTCATGATCGCCCCGGACCTCGAACTCGAGAAGTCAGCCGCGCTCTCCCGCCTTCTGGCTTCATACCGCGACATATTTGACATAGACAGCTGTCCACTCGGCCAGACTTCACTCGTCAAGCACCGCAATAACACAGGTGATTCTCATCCCATTCATCGGCGACCATACCGGGTGTCTGCCACCGAGCGTAAAGTTATTCAACAAGAAGTTACCAAGATGTTAGCCAAGGGAATCATTGAACCCTCTTCGAGCCCTTGGGCGTCCCCCGTTGTGCTCGTTAAAAAGAAAGGTGGCACGTGGCGCTTCTGCGTGGATTACCGTCATCTGAATAGCATCACGAAAAAGGACGTTTACCCTTTACCCCGCATCGATGACGCTCTCGATTGTCTCCACGGCGCCCGATACTTTTCCACAATAGACTTACGTTCCGGCTACTGGCAGATTGCTGTCGACGAAAAAGACCAAGAGAAGACCGCATTTGTAACTCCAGACGGCCTATATCAGTTCAAGGTTATATGCCATTTGGGCTATGCAACGCCTCAGCCACGTTCGAGCGCATGATGGACTCTCTGCTACAAGGGTTCAAATGGTCAACATGTCTTTGTTATCTTGACGATGTCGTTTTCCATTCCCCAACATTTGAGACCCACCTTCAGCGTTTGTCAGCTATTCTCGACATATTCCGCACTGCAGGCCTACAATTGAACTCGTCGAAGTGCCGCTTCGGACGCCGGCAAATTACAGTGTTGGGCCACCTTGTCGACGCCTCTGGTGTGCAGCCGGACCCCGAGAAAATTCGTGCAGTCACCAGTTTTCCTGTACCCCAGTCAGCCAAAGACGTCCGGAGTTTTGTAGGGCTTTGCTCCTATTTTAGAAGGTTTGTGAAAGATTTCGCAACCATCGCTCGACCCCTCACAGAGCTTCTAAAGAAAGACGTCACATTTACGTGGGGTACCGACCAAGCTGCTGCTTCCTCTCACTTAATCACGCTACTGACGACTCCACCAATATTGGCTTACTTTGACCCATTCGCTCCGTCGGAAGTTAGAACCGTCGCTAGTGGTCACGGAATCGGAGCCGTGTTAGCCCAGCGCCAACGGGGACACGACCGAGTTGTCGCCTACGCTAGCCGCCTCCTCACAGCTGCTGAGCGCAACTATTCTATTACGGAGCGTGAATGTCTTGCTCTTGTTTGGGCAGTCTCAAAGTTTCGCCCATATTTATATGGCACTAATTTCTCTGTGATAACTGACCATCATGCGCTATGTTGGCTTACGTCACTGAAGGATCCTACTGGCCGGCTCGCGCGCTGGGCTCTGCGACTCCAAGAGTATACCTTTAGGGTGACGTACAAGTCCGGACGCCTACATCAGGACGCAGACTGCCTGTCACGCTACCCGGTCGCTGAGTCGAGCACTATGCATGACACCGACACCGAGCCTTGCGTCTTTTCCCTTTCGCAAATGACATGCATCAGTGACGAGCAGCGCTATGATGCGTCCTTGCGTGCTATCATTGAGCGCCTCGAATCATCTTCCAGTTAGTCCTATCGCTCGTTCGTGCTCCACGATGGGGTATTATACCGCCAAAGTTTTGAGCCGGATGGACCGGCTCTGCTGCTTGTCATTCCGAAACACTTTCGCTCGGAAGTTCTACATGAACTTCATGACCTTCCGACTGCTGGTCACCTTGGTGTGTCACGCACTTACGACCGAATACGCCGACGCTTCTACTGGCCAGGGCTTGCACGCTCAGTCAGAAGGTACGTTGCGGCTTGTGAGAAATGTCAGCGCCGTAAAACGCCATCGACACTTCCCGCCGGACGCCTTCAACCACTTGATATTCCGTCAGAACCGTTCCTCCGCGTTGGCTTGGACTTACTTGGCCCTTTTCCCTTGTCTTCCTTGGGTAACAAGTGGATAGCCGTGGCCACCGACTACGCCACGCGTTATGCCATCACACGAGCTCTCCCAACAAGCTGCGCCACAGATGTCGCCGACTTCCTCCTCAAGGACGTGATTTTGCAACACGGAGCCCCACGGCAGCTGTTTACAGACCGTGGCCGCACCTTTTTGTCGAAGGTCATAGCCGACATCTTGCAGTCCTGTGAAACGAGACACAAGCTGACTACGTCATACCACCCGCAAACCAATGGACTAACGGAGCGCCTAAATCGAACTCTTACAGACATGCTCGCTAAGTATGTTTCTACCAACCACACCGACTGGGATCTCGCGTTGCCGCACGTCACATTTGCCTACAATTCTTCGGGCCACGACACTGCCGGCTACTCTCCATTTTTTCTGCTGTTTGGCCGAGAACCAACATTGCCTCTAGACACCGTCATACCGTCCCCTGGAGTACCGACCAGTGAATATGCCATGGACGCTATCACTCGGGCCACTCACGCACGCGAAATCACCCGTGCTCGCCTTCTGACCTCTTAAGAGAAGCAACGGCGCTTGTATGACCAACGACACCGCGACGTACACTTTCCACCCGGTTCTTTGGTACTGCTCTGGTCTCCGACCCATCAAGTTAGCTTGTCAGAGAAGCTGCTTACTCGCTACACAGGCCCATACCGAGTCCTTCGTGTGGTTACGCCTGTAACATATGAAATTGCTCCTGCCACCCCGTTGCCTTCATGTGCCCAACAGGCTACCGATATTGTACATGTTGCACGCTTGAAGCCCTACAACTCTCCTAGTGACGTTGACATCTAAATGCGCCGAGACGGCGCTTGCGCCGCCGGGGGTTATGCTACATGCATGTATATTGATATTCTAGGGGGCGACGCGCGTGTGTGCCTGACGAGAAAGACGAAGAGTTGTCTCCGCTCGATCGCTGGTGAACCGGGCACGCCATTACCGCTGGTTTGGAATATATTTAATCCCCAGCCTCGTCGTTACGGCGTCTCTTTTTTCCGTAACAATATGTTGCATAACTGGTATGGTATAACATGTTTGCATCGCAAACACAAGCGACAGACCCTAACATAAAAATCATGACATGAATATCATGTAACAACATGACTACATGCAAGCTCATGATGCACTCAGGGCTATATCGCTAGCGGCACACATACCAAATTTGGTATTACGCTACGTGAATGGATTATGAATTTATGTGACTAGTTCAAACACGATAATCATGAGATGCGTGTACTGTAATAGCATGACTACATGCCGTGATAATGATGCGCTGGCAGCCGTTTCCCTAGCTTCACTTATACCAACTTTGGTATTACGGGACGTGAATGGATCATAAAGGCGTGATACTCATGCAAACAAGATAAACATGAGATGCTTGTGATGTAACAACATGACTACATGCTACGCTGATGATGCGCTCGCGGCCGTTTCGCTAGCTTCACATGTACCAAACTGGGTATTACATGACGCGAACGGATGACATAGGTAAATGGCACATACAAACATGATGATCACGACATGCGTGGCATGTAACAACATGACTACATGCCACACTCATGATGCACTTGTGGCCGTTTCGCTACCTTCACACATGCGAAATTTGGTATTACGTGCGCCAATGAATGACGAAGGTATGTGACTGCTGCAACTATGATAATCTTGTGTGCCTGTCTTTTTAGAACATGACTACATGCCACAGTAAAGGCCCCAATACATTTTGACGTGACGCTGTGCGCCCGCTCACCGGCGTTCATTTCATCGCGTCATTCCAGCGTTGCCACGCCAGGCACCAGTCCTGTCATATACTCGCATGCGCGTGCCACGCTGTGTCGCTTTCATTGCGTCCGGCATCCCTCCGTCACGAAAAGAGGGCAACGCAGTGTTGTCTAGGTAACGCATCGGCACGAAATGCAGCATGTTGCTTTTCGCGTTGATTGCCGTCGGGCTGCGCCGACGAACACTGGTGGCGCCTGACGCCAGACTATCGAGTGCTTGCGCTTTGCTAACGTAGCGTCACTATGGCCAACGTGCACGCACATCAACGCTACACTCGAGTATATTGGGCCCTTCATGATGCGATATTGGGCCCTTCCTATTGGGCCCTACATGATGCTATCTCTACATATACCAAATTAGGTGTTACGTGACATCAATGAATGACAGAATATATGACTGGTGCAAACATAACAATCCTGACACGTGTATCATGTATGACTTACCATGCTCATAGCGTGCTCGTGGCCGTTTCGCTTAATCGATATATGCAAAATTTAGTATCACGTGACGTTAATAGATGAAAAAAGGTAAACGACACATTCAAACTTGATAATCATGGCACGGAAGCCATGTACGGCATCATTTACCTCAACCTCGTAACGTTGTGCTGATTTTAAACTGACATATCAACATTTATCATTCGTGCTTCGCATATCATCAATTCACATTGTACGCGGGATCTGTCAATTTTTTTTCTGCAGGCCCCTCTCGAGTCTGTAAAGATGACGCGGGAGTCCTGGTCTGTGGCAGCTAAAGCGATGGCGACTTTCTCCCCACGTGTGATGTCCTGTGCTCTGAATGTGAGACCAATCACCGCGATGTTTTGGTGGACGACTGCAGCCGTGTATCACCGCCCGCGGTTAGGACCGGAGGCGTCCACGTAAAATATGCCGTGTTTGTTTCCATAGTGGCGAGCTAGTGCCTCCGCCCATGCAAAGCGCCTGCCATTGTGGTCGTCACATGCCATGTTGGCCGGAAGAGCAAGCACGTGCAGGGCTTATTTCCATACTTGTGGGATGCGCACGCGCTCTTCCCTCTCTGTTGTGTGGTAAATGTGTAGTCGGGCTAATAGGCGGCGACCCGACGGAGTGTTCCAAAGTCTCGTGTTTTGGTTAATCAAGTGTGCCTCACGGAGCTCTGCGAAAGTGTTCACCATCGCCAGGCCCATAACGCGCTGGTTGGACGTAGTTATTCGGTGATCGAGGGCACGCTTGTACGTCTTCTTGAGAATCACTTCAAGAGCATTCTCCTCAAACTTGCGCAAGTGTAGGAAAGGAGCCGAGGTGTGGGAAAGGAGCCGAGGTGTGGGAAAGGAGCCGAGTAGAGGACTCGACTGATTACGAATGCACGCGACAGCCGCAAGCCATCTTTGCAGTGTAACCCCCAGCGCTTGTTGTGAGATAAGGTCCGGAGAGGTGCCCCGAGCGACGGAGTTACCTACCCGCGTTGAATGCGCAGGGTCAGTGTGAAGAGTGAAGCCCAGCGCAGACACAAGTTCCACTAGCTTGCGCCCACGCTTCTTATCACGCACATATCCCCATAGTGTGCTGTGAGCGTTGAAATCACCCACGATCACCAGGGGATTCCTGCCGGAAGTTTCAGCGTATGACTGAAGAGTGCTGCGAGCGTTACATTTTTAAAGTCTGGGGGAACAATATATGCTAAGTACGTGGAGTGGTGCATCTTGTTTTTTGAGCAGAATGAGTTTCACCATCACGTAGGAATACACAGTTTGAAGTTCCAAGTCGACAAGGTTAGCTGTATAATTTTTCATGCACACAGACGCAGGAAGAAGGGCGCTGCTGGAAAGTGATGCAACTTGTAAGGGTGGCGCCACTTCCTGGCTACTGGAAGGAAACCACCGCCGGAAGTGAGTCAACAGTTGGCAGGAAGCTTTCGGTCCCGCTTCGTGCGGGACCGAAAGCTTCAATGATTCCACTGAAGTGTTAATGGGGATGGCCGAATTGGTTTTCGGGAAGCGCGTGACCTTAGGGCTGCTCGCCATGGTGAGTTAGACTAAGGCGAGATTGCTGCGGCACTGCTCCGGAGCCAGCATCCGCAGTCAGAGAGGGGTCCTCAACACCGGCGAGCGAGCAGCTGTCATCATCATCTATTTCTATGTTGCGCTTAGAAGTTTTAACTGAGTGGCCAGAAAAGTCATTGTAGGGACCGCTAATCCAGCGCGAAGGGCGTGAGGAATGCAAAATTTGCTTGGCTATCATCGCGGGCATTGTCCCCTGCACTTGGGACATGGCGGTAACCATTACTGATATTTGGTTTTCCATGGTGCTGAATCGAGCGTCTATGGCTCGGATACGGGCCTCGAAACGTGCCTCGAATGCGGCGTCCGCGCTTGTTGCCGCCTCTGGGGCCACGAGCTCACTTTCCATTACCTCAGTCGCAGGGCAGGAGGGGTGAGAAGAAAGGTGGTTGATTTTGTATCTTAACTGCATAACTTTTTAGTAGCATCTTGTTTTGGGCCCTGAGAGCTACTATTTCATTTTGTTCCGCGCTCCGCGCCAGTGGAATGAAACTGGAAAGGGAGGCATGAGGGGCAGCCCCACCCAGACCGCTCACCTGTTGTCCATTTTTAACGGCGTTGACCCAGGCCCCGGTCTTGCCGTGTGCCTCCGTCGCACAATTCTCAGGGTTGCCGTCTGGTTGAGGCTCCGTCAACGGACGCATTCCAGCACCCCCAGAAGGTGGTACTGGCTTGTCGGTTTTCGAGTTGTTCTGGCGAGACTGGTCGCTGGGTAACCCATGATGGCAGCTTGTCAACTTGGGTGCAGGTTTCTTGTTGCCACCTTTTAGAGAAGTCATTTTTGGCGTGCAGAATTTCGCCACACATTCGTGAGAGTTAGTGGCATGGGCGCACCTCAAAAGGAGCATCGGGGAACACATACGTGAAGGGCCTGAGCCCCCTCCACTAGTGGAGCGTGGAGTCCGTAGAGTTCACATGTGTTCGGCTGCAGATTTTGGCACGCATCCGTGTGATGCCCGACTGTTCCACACCAGCTGCAGGATGGAATAGTATTGTAGTAGTTATGTACAGAGACGGCCATATTTTCATGATTTACCTCCACCTCGTAACGTCGTGCTGATTTTAAAGTGACAAATGAACATATCTCCTTCGTGCTTCGCATATCATCGATTCCCACTGTATGTGTGATCTGCCAATTTTCATTCTTTTCTTTCTTTAATTCTTTTCTTTCTTTCTTTCTTTCTTTCTTTATTTATATCTTTCTTTCCTTCTTTCATTCTTTTTTTCTTTCTATCTGTACTCACTCTTTTATCCATCATACTTTGCAGGCCACGCCTCAAAAAATCAGCAAGAGGTTCTCACCGTGAAAGATAAGTTGACAAAGAGGATGATCAGAACTCACCCCCATTCATCGTCATAGTCATTTCTGTTCAACGCTCACAGATGGATGCTTGAACTAAAACGAATCGCTGTAGGAAAGAACAGAACCAACTTGTTATAATAGAGGACCTTCTTTACGAGGAGACGTGTCATAAGAAAAAAGTTGGAAGAAATGCTGTTTGCTTTTTTCAACTTGCGCAAGAAGATTTTTACCGCTCTGCCATCTCACGGAAAGTTCCCCAGGCGTCCATGTGTAGAAAGTACGCCCGCCTGGTAGGCGCAATGTTGCATAATGCAGCAAGTGCCAACCTTTCCAACGGAAACAGCAGCATTGCTGTGCGAGGCTGTGACCGTCGACCTTTATTGCGAGTGCCGTTTCAGGCCCTAGCTTTTTCCCAAGCACTGTCTGCTGAATAAAACATTTTCGATAAAAAATGCATAGAACTCCACTGTCTGCGCTTTATTCAGGGGGACGCTGTGGTGTACTTCGTGACTGCAG
Organism: Rhipicephalus annulatus; assembly: GCA_013436015.1. NCBI lineage: Eukaryota > Metazoa > Arthropoda > Arachnida > Ixodida > Ixodidae > Rhipicephalus > Rhipicephalus annulatus. The sequence goes on along the minus strand of WOVY01009408.1, from coordinate 422,216 downwards.
TCAGTATAAGTATGCGTGCAAAAAACTTCGTTTTCTTCCATTAGGAGTCGAGTCTTCATATGTCTACTTGACTATTCAATTTTCGTTTTGCTCATATAGGATGCAGTTTGTTTAAACTTTTTTTTTCTTGCACCAAGACCGCAGGCTACAGAAGCGTAGTGGTCCTGTATGGCATAGCCATCAGAGAAGATGTGGGTTTTATTGATGCATTTGTGTTACGGCTTCTTGCGGGATGGCAGAATACTGAAGGTTGCGTTTAGAGTGGAGACTAAGAAGCTCTAAGAAAATTTGCAGGGTCTGCGGCAATGAGAGGTGGGCTAGCGTGCGAGGGGCATCGTTAGGCTAACCTTTACATCGTCGTAGGGGTGGAGAATATAGGTGACACGCGAATAGAGCCCTACGCGAAGTCGGGTGACGTAGGAACCGTCTTAAGAACACTGGTGAAGGCGTTCTCTATGGCTCAGGGTGCGCAGCTCAGATGTTACTGAAACAAACCACACCCATAGCTTCCGCAAGCATTTTCGCCAAACCAAGTTACATCCTCCCTCTCAAACAGACATACGACATCAAGGGTTCAGTCAATCCTGTAAAGCAACGCCACCGCTACCGTCCGCATGCTGATGGCCTATCCAACGCTGCCGCCACCGATGTCACCATTAATGCAGCAGCGAGCACCACTCCCACTGCCAGTGCCCGCCGTGGCCGCCTAACCAATGAAAAAGCGGGTTCCACCCTCACAGTTCTTGGGGAGCACTCCGACGGCAATAAATTTCTTGCCCTATGAATCCCTGGTCCACCCACTCTGCGTAGCAGCGCTGGCCACTCAACTAATTACCCAGGTATGACTAGTAATCAACGTCGTAAAATTAGGCAGCGCAAATTGCAGTAAGACTGCAACTCACTGCGCCGCCTTGAAAAACATTTTTGCAATGATCCTCTACTTGCGCAGCTACAAAGTTCTCGCCTTCCAGAAATGAAAGTTTGCACAAGCAAAGTTTATCTCTCCGACTACTTTGGCAATAGCAGTTCAACGCGCTGTGCGCTACGTGACTTCAATAGTGTTCGATGCGGTACCATTCCACACCCCCCTGGCCAGCCGCACGGCACCGCATATACACTTGCTCCATGCTGCCGCACGCCCTCATACAAACGGAACAATTCGCCATTGAACTGTGCAAGTGTGTTGCAGCTGTATATTGGGCTTGGATGGTGTTTACACCTAGGTCGCGAGTACGTAAGTATGTAGGTTTGACAGGGGACCGTGGCCAGCTACATGTTAATGCCGCGCCTCGTACCACTGCACTTTCTTGCAGCCACGTGCGGTGCAGGGGCTCTGACACGCACCACTTCAACTGAGGTGATCCTACAGCCGACGTGCGTGGTCGGGATATGTGTGACTCTATCTATACACAGGGCAGTCTTTTAAGCCCGTCTTTGATCGACCTGGCGCTCGCCATCCTTGTAAAGGGCCACCTAGAAACGGCTAACCTCTTCGTGCGTGCGTTCATATATGCTCACGCCACCATACGAGCGCGGACGCACACGAAAGTGCCATTCTGTGCGCGAATGCATTCAGGTAGTTGTGATGTGTGTTGCTTCTTTTTGAATGGCATCATCCTGGCATTCTCTCTCATGAAGACTGGGGCCCTCGCGGTAAACCCCAGAGCTACTCCGTGCCACGATCTCCCATTCCTCCAGCTTCCTGTCACGCCGATTGTATGTGCAAGCTCCGTGAGCTACCTTGGGATCACCACAGACAACTCTCCACGGTCACTGCGTGCTGTCAAGCGCATTGGCCAGGACCCCGTTATGTTGAAACCTGTGTTCGCCGACTCCTTGCCCGTGATGGCTGCTGGCACCTTCATTTTTTGCACAATTTACGAGGCGATGGTAATTTTGTTCGTGCACTGTGCTCTGTCATTGAGCAGTGAGGTGCTGCGGTGCACTTTGGAAAGGAATTACCTCGAAGTGATCCGGATGAGCCCCGGTTCACATTTTACGCGAGGAAGAAACGCCTTATCGATGGGGAAACAGCATTGTTCCAAGAGGAAAACAAAACAAAAGTAATAAAAAAGACGGATGAAGTGTGGTGTTTCGTGCTTCTGACACGTTGTACTCGTCTTAAAGGTACTCAGATTCAAAATAAATTGCTCAGGAAGTGTGTGAAAACGGCAGTGGCAAATAATTTGTCTCACCAAGGGTATACAGAGATAGTGGTCACTAGGAATGTTGATGAGAAGCTTTTTTATCTTTCTTGTCACTTACTGGTTGTTTTGTGCGCTTTTACCGTCAAACAAAATACACGTACGCAGACGCATGCACACACACACTCCAAGCCGAAAAGGACTAAAGTGGGGTGTGCCATTGGTCCTTTAGTGGACTAAATGCGCTGCCACAGATTTTGAACCAATTTCGGACTAACTGCGTGAGTAACGGCAAGGGTTCAACTGTTACCCCAAGCACTTACCCCACTTGGTTTAAATGTTGGTCCCAGTAGAATGCTCCAGTGAGACTAACAGTTGAACCGTCTGGACCAATGGCAAAAAAATGGCGACACTGCGTTTGTGGAGTATGTTTATTCTAATTTTTGTGGAGTATGTGGAGTATGTTTTTCTAATTTTTGTGGAGTATGTGGAGTATGTTTTCGTGGAGTATGTTTATTCTAATTTGTGGAGTATGTTTATTCTAATTTAATCAACACTAAAGAACATAGCATGTTATTCATGCAACACACACATATATATATACATACGCACTATTATTTCAAAGTAAAACACCGCAAACACTAATTGCCCGCGCTTCGCTACAGAAAACAGACTATTGGGTATATATAATACAGTATTTTGACCTCCCATCTAGTGCCAGTGGGCGACTTTTACTCGGCTTAAAAAAACAATAAACATTGACACCGTAACGCGAAAATTTACATGGGCTAATTCGTAGCACCGATGCGCACCGATCTTTTAATATGAATCCATCTAATCTTCAACATGCCCCCAGCCCGAGAAAACGAATTATCAGCTGGCATTCGATCATGTCGGCTTAACCAGCGTTCACAGTGATGGTGCAAAAATAGCAGCGGCAGCTTATGCGGGAAAGCCGGCGAAGCAGCCAGGCGCCCCGCCGATGCCCTACCGTGTCGGCTTGCCGATGGTGTCACTAGGCTTACGACGAGTACGGCTAAACGACCACCGGCGATCGCAACATGTGGCTCGCGTAGAATTTTCGTCGTCGATATTTTATAGTCACAAATGAGCAATAGGTAAGTGTCCCATGTTCGCGGTGTCTTACCGAGTGATGTGGATATCTGTATATTTACAGCGACGAGACCGTTCGCAGGCACGGTTCTTTCATCGTGCTGGTAAATCGCTCCCTGTGAACCGCCGGCCGCACGATTAGTCGTATCCGCGATTGCCTACACGCTGGATTTTTTATAACGATTGTCGCATGGAGAAAAAGACATAAGTTTGTCTGAGCTACATTTTCTGTGAATTTGTACGCGACGTTTCCTTCGCTTGTGCCGGCAATGCACTCACACCGGCAGCCAGCTTGATACCAATGACGTACGAAGCCTACTTTTTCTCTATATCGTTTTGAAGTTGTGGTCACTGTGTGGGTACACGACCACTGATGAACAGCTTACTTTTATTAGCGTTGTCAGTGTTCATCGTAGTTCGAACCAATTCAGCACATTGAAGCGAGTTATTCACATTGCCTGTGTTCAGCAATATTCACTTGGTTTCGGCCCGCCCGCGCCGACATGGTGGAAACGCGAGGGCGCTTGCTGTCTGCACTGACTTCGTGTTGTACTACTTGTCTCTCATAACATCTTCTATTCGTTTCATAGTGCTTCGTTTCAACAGTGGCGTATAGCCTATATAACTTGTTTTCATGATCGCCGACCACGCCGAGCATTGCAGTGCAGCATCGACAGGAGGCGATCGCGGCGCAGTTGCCTCCCCGTTGGTCTCTTCATTGCCGGGCGTTTGCGCAAGACACGCTCTGTCACGCATTTACTCTTTGTTGGACGAACCGTTCGTCCGTTGGTTTAACGACTGCCGTTAGTCCAACTTTGTCGAATTTCGGCTTAGAGTGCAAGAACACTTACGCACACACAAACGCATCATCGGCACGTAGCAGAGGGAAAGCCAAAAAGACAACTCCGACAGCATTACACTCGGATCCCGCTAGAGTTCGTAATGCTTAGGCCATCATCAGAAACTAAAAAAATTGCACCGTACAAAAGTGCCCACTCAAAACTTTTCACACTAGATTTTGAGTAATTGACGGCAGAGTGTGCTGAGGAATTCTTGTCTCAACAGAAAATATCTGAAGATGAATTCACAAAGGCTTCTTCTTCAAAAGCCCTGTTTGTAGTACAGCTATGACAAGCTCATGCGAACGCTCCTGTATTTCAGGGCCGTCCCACACACTCCAGTAAGCTCACTGGATCTCTTTTTAAAGACGATAGTCTTTCTTGGGGACCTTCGACGCAAAAATTTTGGTCTGTCTGGCTGGCGTTCTGTCTGTCTGTCCGTCTGTCTCTTTGTCTACTTTTAACGGCACCAGGTACTTCAAATAGCCAACCCCATCCGCAGCGCCCACCAATGTTGCTCAAGCTTCAGCCTTTATACTTGTGCAATGTTCAATTAATAAGCAATTATCGCGCATGTCTGGGGCACCGTAACAACATGTATATATTCTGCATGTGAATGTTTTACTAGAAAATGCCTACATAAGTAATTTTGACGACCGTAGCGCTTATCAAGCTGCGCTGACCACGCAACACTTGCACGAAAAAGCGAGTGTTTTTAACACTTTGCTAAGAGGAGACGGTGGTGGCACCTACCCGTCACCTTGCGTTCTACACCTTATCACCTCTGGGACGGCTGCGCACATCCGCCTTAGAGCCGCACGCTTTGTTTTCCAAGAAAACTGGCAGATGGCACTCATGTCTCACGTGTGACGTGACTTAGAGTGCCTCCGTTAGGGTGCCTTCGCTGCACGCTCAAGGCACTCTAACGAAGCCCCTCCAGAATAACATTCACCAATTTTCTTGCGCAGAAGATCAAATAAAATGTTCACTCTCTTCACACGCAAGACTATCGTCTTTCGACTACATTTGCAGATGACATGCAGATACGGGGTGAATTTTTTGGGGGGTCTTATGACATCTTCCTGTTACGTTTCTCATCACCTTTCAATCTCTTCTTCTTCTCCCCCTCCTCCCAGTCTGTTTCTCATAGTCTGCCTACTCCCCAGTAAGGGGTAGCCAGCCGGAAGTTTTTCTTGTTGACATCCCTGCCTGCACCGCGGCTGTTTCTTTCCTTCTTTCTTTCATAATACTATGTCCAACGACAGGGTTACCTGAAATACGCCACTGCTTCTAAAATATGTCTTCACCTAGATTGTATAGTACAGCATTTCCCACCTGCTTTAAACATTGCCTTAAGATGAGGACATTTGTGGCCAATTCACTTATCATTCAGTCGAATTATGCAACTTCCATCAAGGACTCACTTTACTTAAGCTACATGGCACGTAGACCAGAGCAGCTAACCATGCTTCAGTGTATAAAACTCTTCAGTGAATGAATTATAGCATGAATATTATGGCTGCGCTTTTTTATTCTTTTAAAAATTATCTTGAAAATATAATGAAACAGCGCATAATACAAGGCAGAAAAGGTTGTGTGCACTTGTCAATATTAAGGTCTGCTACATGTTTATAATGCGTGCTGGGGATTTGTTTTTCACACCTCACTAAAAAGAAAGTCAATCATATTCATCAAATGGCAATGCTATTAAAACTACATAACATTGTTGCGCATACCTGGAAGGACAACGAAGATGAGTGAATGTGCTGGCAGCCGTCTCGCAGCAGTGTGGGAGGTAATCGAAGTATACAATTACACAGTGATTTTCTCTTATCTGATTGTGAACAGCACCCAACATTTCAATACCCACATTGTTGGAAAAGTGTCCTTAGAGGTGACAGGGGCTGTAGTAGACCAGCTGAAAACTGCTAGAGGAACTCAGAGAGGACGCTTTGGTTTATTGAGAAATCATTAAATACAAAATATTGCTCCAGGCAACTTTTTGACAAGTGCCTTCAAATAAACCCTCTTGTTCAGCAGTGCCCTGAGGGATATTCCTAGTTTGTTTACTCCTCATCATTTGAAGTAGCAAATACGTTATATGACAATTACGGTGTGCGTCAGCCCTTCTGAACACTTGTGTTTTTGCGCTTTTTTGAGTAGAGGCGAGCGGTGGGGATGAACCTGAATATTTTTGTAAACAAAGGTATGCAACCACATGCGCAATGCGGGATGTGCTCCTGATCCTAGATGCTTGAAGATGAGTGGCACTGAAATGAACGACATGGAGACTCATAAAGAAAACTAAAGTATAGAGGTACTTCCGGGCTTTCCTGCTGTGCACGTTCGCACGGTGCTGAAGTCTTCTTGGGAGCTTACTGTCTCAAGAATGGTCATAGGCATGCCAAAAAGGTGAGGGCGTGTTTGTAGCCCCTCCCCCCCCCCGTAGTCACCTAAAAGGGAGAGGTCGCAAAAGTAGCCACACATATTCACGTACTGGTGAGGGGGGGGGGCGGTACGATAAACCATCTCAACTCTCCTCCTCTCTGAAAAGGAACCCTGCACAAGTCTACGAGGAGGAAGAATTCGCTCTGGTGCGTCATCAAAAGTTTGCTGCAGCGCAAGCTATTTTCGTTTGCGGTACGACGCATTACGTAGTTATGCAGATCGGTGAATTAAATACCCCAGCCGCTCGATAACGGCCGCACTGAAACCCGCCGGCATACGCGTGATCGCTGTTGTGACAGTTTGTTTGCGCTGGCGCCTGTTAGACGTACAACCTAAGGCACATTTTCTTGCCGCACAGGCACCGATGCCCAGTGTGGTGTTCGGTTTGCGAAGTCCCAGTTTTACGCTCTGAACTTCAAGTACAGATTTACACGTGGCCACAGGGAAAAGGGAAAATGATAAAACTGGTGACTTAAGCAGCAAGAAAGTGCTCGTTGTGTACAGGTGTGTCGGAATTTCACGTTCACAGATGTTACAATGTTTGTTTCTTTTTCCGATTACCCACCAGCTATATCTAAAACACTTCTAAATATTCTGCAGCGCCAACTACTCATACGTGCTTCTGAAATTTCAGCCAAAATATTTTGCATTTTCCCTATAAAAACTGATTTAGGCAAATAGCTGCAGAAATATAAAACATAAAAGCTGTGAAGAAAAAAAGAAAAAAGAGCCTTGAAAGTTCTGCTCGTTTCCATGCCAGCTAGATTTCTTAAAGCAATCACTCTTCTACTTTGATGGGGCCGTTGAGAAAATAATAGGAAATGGAGACACGGTAGACGTCACTCTCTTTGTGATCACTACGATGATATGAGAAAGTTATAAATAGATATGCATTCAGGACGCGTTGGCTGAATCACCGATGTAGAGTTTCAGACGTCTTCTACTCACTTAAACGCGGACATGTCTGACGTCGACTCTGTTATACCTAAAGATGGTTTGTAAGTTTCCTTGTCGCTCTGGCCATTGCGAGGTAACAAAAAAACAAAAACACCTGTAAGTAGAAAAATTACCCTTGAGTACGACAGACCTATACTTGGTGACAGATGCACGTGTTATGAAAATTTATTGTTGTATGACAATCCAAAAGGGTAAACTAAAAAAAACCGTGGCACGAAAAATTATGAAAAAATTGGCAGATCCCACGTAGAGTGGGAATCGATGATATGCGAAGCACGAATGAGAAAGGTATATGTCCCTCTAAAATCAGCACAACGTTACGAGGAGGGGATAAATGATGCCGTACATGACTTTCGTGTCATGAATATTATGGTTTGATGTGACGCTTACCTTCATCATCTATACACGTCACGTGATACCAAATTTATTGTGTGGAGCTAGGCGAAAAACCGCGAGCACGCTATGAGCGTGGTATGTTGTCATGTTCTTACATGATATGCGTGTCAGGATTATCATGTTTGCACCAGTCATATATTTCGTGATTCATTGACGTCACGTAACATCAAATTTGGTATATGTTGAGCTAGCAAAACAGCCGCGAGCGCATCATGAAGGGCCCAATATACTTCAATGTAGCGTTGAGAGAGAGAGAAACTTTTTATTTCAATCATAGAAAAATGTTGGGTGAAGCTCTCAGTCCAGAGCTCCAACAGCTGCTGCTGCGTCCTGCGCCCGCTGAACCAGCGGCTCCTGGCCACTCGAGCTTTCATCACGCAACATGGCCTCCCAGTCTTGTCGGGTAGGAATAGGAGAGGAGTTTGCAGAGCGCCTGGCCGGCAGACGCTGACATTCCAGCGTTACGTGAAATTACGTCGGTACTGCTCCACAGCCAGGGCATTTATTCAGGTAAAAAGTGGGATGGAGGATGTGGAGAAAATAGAGGTTCGGAAACGTGTTCACCTGCAGTTGACGCACCGCAGTTGCATCTTCTCGTGTGAGCGTGTGGTGTGGTGTAGGGTACCGAATTCGTTCTCGTCTATAGCAATCTAGGGTGTCTCGATGTCCTTGAAGTTCCGTGTTTGCGTCCTCCTCATCTGGGTTGGACAGCTCTTCCTCCGGATTCCGGTTAGTGCAGTGGTCAGGTAGCTGCATGAGCACCGTCCTGACCGGGGAGAGAGGCGTGCCCAGGGGTCCAGACAAGTCGGAACTTGTGTGGCGTGTGGAATCTGGTGTTCCAAATTCGGTGTGTTTGCTGTGAGACAATACCCCGTGTGAAGGCACAGCAGGTATCCATTGAGTCTGTAAAGGTTAGTATAACATCAGCGTGAGGAATGTTTATGGCAGCGTGGGAAATCGCCAGAGCGACGGCACACTCTTCGCCTTCAGATATGCTCTTTGTAGGTACACTGATTAAAGCGACTAAGTCGTGATCATTGTTCACCACTGCTCCAACTGTAAAACTGCGGGAGCGGTGTCTAGCGGCGTCGCAGTATAAGAGAGTGTTTGGAGGAGACTGATTGATGAGGCGCATGAGGTTTTTCACCCTTGCCTGCCGGCGCTGAGCGTTGGGCTCAGGGTGCATATTGCGTGGAAGTGGCGCGACTGTAATTCTCGCTCGTAAGTCAGTGGGTAGCTGTTTCCCTGGTGTGCTGTATTCACATCAATTCGGAGGGTACCCTAGCATGACGAGTAGTCGCTCTCCCACTTGGGTGCTGCGGAGTCTTCGTAGCTGACTCTTACGTTGTGCCTCGGTTAGTTCCCTCAGGTTGTTGTGTACACCCTTGGCTAGGAGACGGTTGGCGGATGCGAACGTATACGTAGTCCAAGCGCCGCCTTGACGACTCTACGGAAAAGAATGTCCAGTCTTTTCTCTTGTGCAAGCGTTAGGGTTAGATAAGGCACCTGGTAGGTGATGCGACTTACTATGAAGGCATTAACTATACGTAGAATGTCTTGTTCCTGAAGTCTATGCCTTCGGTTGGTGATACGGCGGATCATATGCGTGATTTCAAAAACTTGCTGTTCTAATATTTTCATTGTGTGCGTTGCCTTGAGATTAGCTTCTATATGAAGGCCAAGCACGCGGAGTTTTCGTACGCAGGGAATTACATGGTCCTCTAAGGTGACTGTGATTTTCTGGCTGTTGTCGGGCTTTCGCTGGGGATGACGAATGAGTAGAAGTTCCGACTTATTTGCAGAGCACGTTAGACCACCTGCTCGTGCGTATGCTTGAACTGTATTTACTGCTTCTTGGAGGGCATCTTGTATTTGTCCGTCTGAGACTTTGGTCACCCATATAGTGACGTCGTCAGCGTATAAAGCATGTCGCAGACATGGAACGGTGGTGAGTAGAGGCGGTAACCTTGACATGGCAATGTTGAAGAGTGTCGAAGATAACACTGATCCTTGTGGCGTGCCTTTACCCGCGAGCCTAATGATGCCACTGCGAAGAGAGCCTAATCCTGAGGTTGCCTCTCTGTTGGTTAGGAATGCTTTCACATAGTCGTAAACTCATCGTCCGCAGCGTGTTGACGCGAGAGAGAGAGAGAGAGAGAGAGAAAACTTTATTTGCGCATAACGCGGAGCATTCCAAATGGTCGGGCCCCTATTCCAGGGCTCCGCTGGCCCTAGCCATCATCTCTACCCGTTGGACCAGCCAGCGCTGATCAACAATGGCCAAGCTGGACAGCAGCGCCTCCCATTGTTCCTCTGTGTTGTTCATGTTGTGGTGTTCTTCATTGTGATGCGTACACTCCCACGTGATGTGAAACAGAGTTGGTGTGGCCCCACACCACGGACATATATCTTTGTATGCTGTGGGGTAGAATACATGCAGCCTGTGTAAGTTTGTGTATGTGTTTGTTTGGATTCTGCGTAATGCCACCGATTCCATTGCTGTAAGTTTCTTATGCGGTGCTGGATACACTTTTCTATTGTCCCTGTAATACTAAAGAATTGCACCAAAGTTAGGGTCTAGGGGCGCTGGATCCTCTATTGCAGTGTGCAAGGAAGCTCGGTAATCTGTGAAGCCTCGAGCCGCCTCATCCGCAAACCGGTTCCCGGTGACGCCCTCGTGCCCTGGCGCCCAGATAATGGTTTGGGTGTATTCAATTGGGAAGTCCTTGTGAGCTTTGGTTAGAATTTGGAAGGCCTTCATACATATTCTACCTTTTTCGTAATTTCTACATGCAGCCTTCGAGTCTGTGATTATTGTCATTGGGGTTTTTCGCTCCCTGCCCTCCTTGATTGCCAGCGCGATTGCTATCTCCTCCGCTTCTGTGATAGAGGCTTGGGCTATGGAGGCACAACTTGTGACGTTTCCTTTTCGGTCTGTGACCACGGCCACCATGTTCTTTGCATTTACCTTATATGGTGCAGCGTCAGTAAATCTCGCCGTATTCAGATATTTTGTGTGTTTATCTATGTAAGCGGCTCTTGATTTACGTCTTCCAGCATGTAAAACTGGGTCCATGTTCTTAGGTAGGGGGCATATTTTGTACCAGGCTCTGACTGAGCACGACAATTCCTTAGCTCTTCCATGTGCCTGTACTTGTTCGCCAAGGCCGATCCTCTGAAGAAGTTTTCTGCCGGTTGTCGTCTGTAGCAGGCGGTTAATCTGGGGTTGTTACTTGTGCCTCAGCCAACTCATCAAATGTATTGTGAAGTCCGAGCGCTAATAGCTTCGCAGTTGAAGTGCTTTGTGGTAGTCGCAGAGCTGCTTTATACGCCATCCTTATTATTTTGTCTGCTTTTTCTTTCTCCCCTCTATTCATGTTGTGGTAGGGTAGCGAGTATGTTAGTCTGCTGATGACTAAGCTCTTTACCAAACGAAGCATGTCTTGTTCTTTCAGTCCAGCACGATTGTTCGTTATTCGAACTATCATACGAACAATTTGTTGAACTGTTCGTTTAAGCATATTCAGTGAGTGGAGACATCGCTGATTGGACTGTAACCACATCCCTAAGATCCGAACAGTTGTTTTCTCTGGTATAATGTTGCCGTCTAGCTTGACCTCAATGCGGAGGCTCGGGTCTGTCCTTTGTTTTTTACTCTTGGAGAACCGAATGAGTTCCGATTTGTCTGCTGAGCACTGAAGCCCTCTTTCTTGAGTGTAATCTTCGATAGTTTTAGCTGCCAGTTGAAGCCGCGCTTCTTTTTCCGCCAAGCTACCCTTGGTTGTCCATACAGTGATGTCATCCGCATAGAAGGAGTGTCGGATGTCGGGAATACCTTCCAGTTTTTTGGCTAGACCAATCATGGCTATGTTGAAAAGCGTAGGTGAGATCACAGCGCCTTGTGGTGTGCCTTTGCTCGGTGGGTGGAAGACATTGGATTCGTGTTCTCCTAATCTGATAACAGCGGTTCTTTTAGTAAGGAAGTTCTGTACATATTTGTACTTTCTTTGACCACAGTTTGTCGCTGCTAGCCCATCTAATATGGCCTTATGGCTTACGTTGTCAAAAGCGCCTTTTATGTCGATGGCCATGACAATGTTTTTCTCCTGCTTTTGGAACATTTGTTAGTACTTCCTCCTTTAAAAGCAGAAGGATGTCCTGTGTCGAAAGGTTCGAGCGGAAACCAAACATGGTGTTTGGCAACAAGTTATTTTGTTCAAGGTGCCGTTGAAGTCTGGCATTTATTAATCTCTCAAACACTTTGCCTCAGCACGAGGTAAGAGAGATTGGTCTGAGGTTTTCTATTGCCAATTTCTTTCCTGGTTTGGGTATCATAATGACTACAGCATGCTTCCACTGCTGTGGTATAGTGCCATTCACCCAGTGTTTGTTAATGAAGTTTAGAAGCGCTGTTATGGCTTCGTCATTCATGTTGCGAATCATGGAATTGGTGATTTGGTCCGCCCCAGGCGCTGTGTTGCGTTTCATGCTGACGATTGCCGCTCTGACCTCGGCATGCGTGAAAGGTGCATCCAGTTCTGAGTTTCGGAGCCCAGTGTATTTAGCCTGGTAAGGGGCTGTGATGGCTCGGGCGCCGAAACACTTAATATAGATGTCTTGAAGCAGGTCATCTCTTGTGCCTGGATATGTGTGCAATAATCTTTCTAGAGATTTTTGCCCTTCGCGTTTAGTTTTCAGAGGGTCAATCATGGCTCTTAGGATATTCCATGTCTTTGCTGTTCCTAGGGTTCCATTTAGTGAATCGCAAAATTGTTCCCAGTTGGCTGTCGTGAGTTGATTAGCGTACTGTTCGGCTTGCTGCGTTATTTCTTCAATTTTCGCTTTGAGTTTCTTATTTCGCTTTTGCCTTTTCCATCTTTTAGTGAGGTTTCTTCTTGCTTCCCACAAGTGGAGAAGGTGAGCGTCTACTTCAGGGGTATCATCTGTTCTGGCGACAGTTTTGGTGTACATTTGCTTTTCATTTCGAATTACTTTGCACCACTCGTCCAAGTCGTCTATGGCGGTCACGTGCGCTTTTAGCGCTTTTCTATATGCGTGCCAGTCTGTAATTTTGGCTGTGCCGATGTGTTTGCGGATTCGGCCGGTGCGGATTGTGGTGCTTGGTATGTAATGATCACTGCCCAGGTTTTCAAGGGTGTTGTACCAGTCCACGCTGGGGCAGTTTTGTACTATCGTCAAGTCCGGACTTGTGTCCATGGATACGCTGTTGCCTATCCTCGTTGGTATTGCAGGGTCAGTTAACAGAGTCATTTCCAGTTTCTCTATTTGTCTTGCGATATTCTTGCCTTTGGTGTCTTGCATCTTATATCCCCAGCTTGCATGCCTGGCATTAAAATCCCCAACTATGATTAATGGATTCCCTTTCGCCAGTTTTGCTGTCTCTTGAAAGAGCTTGTCGAACGTTGCTCTCTTTTGTCTTGGGGGACTATAGATATTAAGTATGAAGGCGCTCTTTCCATGGCTTCCTTTGTAGGTTATTTCTGTTATGATATGCGGGATATCCGCCTTTTCAATGGGCTGATGACATATTGCTGTAATTGAGTTATCGACTAATGTAGCAACTTTCCATTCTGCGTCCCCGGTACTATGAGTTTCGTAGCCCCGTAATTTTGGTTGTGTTCCGGCTTCCTGGACTGCTATGACAGCAGGTGGCTTTTGTTGCGACGCCACCAGCTGCAACAGTTGCCCTCATTCCGCCGGAAACCACGGCAGTTCCACTGCCATATTTCGCACTTTTCTTGTTGACGCGAGATTCTCCAGTATTAGGTCATGCGAGACGTTGTCAAACGCACCGCGGATGTACAAGGCAAGCAGAGCTCCAGTTCACGTAGAACTGAGCCGGTCCATTACTTCCTCGTTTAGCTGAAGAAGTACGTCTTGCGTTGAAAGATGGGCCCGGTACCCAAACAGTGTGTCCGGAAAAAATCCCTGGGCCTCATGATATGGTTGAAGTCTTTGGAGGACGACATGCTCCATTAATTTACCGAGGCAAGACGTCAACGAGATCGGTTGCAGGTTTCTAAGCTCTGGGGGTTTGCTGGACTTAAGAATTAGTGTTATTTCGGCATGTCTCTATTCCTGAGGTAACGTTCCGGATTTCCAGTGAGTGTTGTAAAACTCCGTGAGCTGTTCTAGATCTTCGTCGTGGAGGTTTTGTATGAGAGAGTATTGGATGTTGTCTTTCCTTGGCGCTGTATTGCGCTTGATATTCAGAAGGTCTGCTCGAACTTCGTGCACAGTGATATCAGCATACAGCGGAGTTGACTGTGTGTATGGGTAGTTTTTATATTTTGACTGAGAGCCTGCTGCGATGTACTTTTCTTTAAGCATCTGCAAGATGCTGTTGTCGTTCCCATCTTGCTTGTGAAGAAGTGTTTGGATCGTACTGCTCGTGTAGAACCTGGTACTTTCCGGGTCAACAGGGCCTCTTAGTAGGGCCCACGTGCGCGCAGTGGTTAGTGATCCATTAGGCGACTTACAAAAGTTGTGCCAAGTGTTCCTCGTGAGCTCTGTGGCCTATTGTTTGGCTTGCAACGTGAGTTGAGCAATGCGAAATTTAAGCTTGCGATTGTGTCTCTGCCTACGCCAACGTTTTATGAGGCTTCTGCGTGCTTGCCACAGGTGTAGAAGGTGCCGGTCGACATCTGGCATTGCGGTTGTAGTGCTTCTCTTCTTGGTCACTTTATCAAGGTCAGCTTGCAGGCACTGTAGCCATTCATTTAAAGGTCTCCTGTTGTTGTCAGTCTAAGCGCGTTGTTTTCTAAATGTATCCCAATTAGTGAGACAGACCTTCCGCTCTGGAGCATGGGGGTTGGAGATGTGCAGCGTAGTGAAAATGATGCAATGATCACTACCTAACGTTTCATGTAGATTTGACCAGTTATAATTGCTTAGTACCCTTACAAAAGTTAGGTCAGAGCACGTATCTCTGGTTGCGCTGGTTTCAAGTCTGATTGGCTCTTGCGGATATGTGAGCAGTGTAAATCTGTGATTGCAGATGAGGCGTTCTACTTTGATACCTTTACGCATGGCCGATAGGTATCCCCATGACGTGTGTGGGGTGTTAAAATCATCAACCACTACAACTTGTTCCCCTAGCTTGCACGTTTCCGATACAATGTACTCGAAGTCGTCCCTCCTAGATTTAGGGGAGCTGTAGATGTTTAGTATAAACAAGCTCTGCAGACTGTATTTATGAGGAATAATTTCAACAAGCACATGTGGAATTGATTATGTCAGTGTGTGTTCTATAGTTGTCAAGTGTTTGGATACGAGTATTGCGACAAGTGATGGTTTTTGTTGATCTGTGCATGTATGGAAGCTCGAGAGTGTAGGTGTGCAGTGCGTCTTCTGCAGAGCCACGATATTCGGAGGGTGCGCGAAAGTGGCAGTGTACTGTTGCAGGGAGCTCCTCTTTCGTCGAAACCCCCTGCAGTTCCACTGCCACATGGTGAATGCAGGAGTAGGGGAGCCCATCTTGCTCTTGTTGCACTGTGTCCTGAGTTAAGATGATGATGATGAAAAACATTTATTATAAAGGAGAGAGGTACGGGGCCAAAGCATGACCCCGCTACATGGTCGGCGTCCTTAGTCCGGGACACCACATGACGAGGCCCCTGCTCGCGCCCGTCTCACCAGGGCCCGTTGAGACTCTAGTGATGAGCAGTTGAGGAGGGCAGTCTCCCATGCCTCTCGGGAAGGGGTAGGGGAAGGGGGTATGTGGGGATTTTTCGGACATGCCCATACCATGTGGAAGATATCACACGTCTCCCCACAGTGTGGGCACCGCCCATCTGTGTTCGCATCGAAATGTTTTAGGATTGCAGGACAGAGTAGAGTACCTGTCTGCAGGCGCCTTAGAGTTCGCTCTTCCGCCTTACTCAGCCACTTTGCAGGAGCCGGGTAAAGGCGGTGAGTGTCGCGATAACAGGTCAGAATTTCTTTGAACCGCAGCAGTGGTGTATTGGTCTCCGAGTCATAAGAGCCAAGGTAAGGAGCCCGGTGGGTAAGCACTCGGGCGGCCGCGTCAGCGGCCTCATTACCTCGTAAGCCCCGATGGCCAGGAGCCCATACGATGCGTTTCGGGGCTGGATCAGCGAGAGCCCGTTTTAGAATTCGGCTGGCTAGGGGGGATATCTCTCCTACCAAGTAATGAGCACATGTTTTCCGGGAGTCCGTGATGATAACTTTCGAGTTGGGGCTGAGTTAAGAGTGATAGACGGATGTAAGGGTGGGTCGTTTGGTCAGACTTTTGGGGTTTGTAGCTAGTGGCAATGAGTCTTGGGGCCCTGTACTAAATGACGCGAAGCTTTCTTGTATGTTCTGCTTTAGCTCTGTTACAAGTGCTTAGGTATGTGCCTTTCACATATGCCTAAGTTCTGCACGGAAATCATTATTTGCCTGAGTTATCATGCTGGTTACTTCAGCCTATGCGAGCCTCTCAGTTTTGTGAGGGCTTCTTGCAGCTCTTGCTTAGTGCAGTTATGTGCGTTAGATGTGAGAGGTACGTTGGGGTGGTTTTGGCATGAGGGCGGGTGGGAGGAATTAGGTAAAGAAGATTTCAGGCTGGGAGGTCCCGCTGCCCAACTCACCTTAGCCGGAGGCGTCTGTCCAGCGGGCGCTGGCTTCTTTGCTGATGGCGATTCTGGTCTCTCCGCACTCGCGGCTCTGTTCTTTTGGGAATCAGTCCCAGGGTGGTGGTGCTGGTTTCAGATGTGGTTCCTGGCGTGTTGTTTAAGGATTCCAAGGCCCTGTCCTGAGCCTTCTCTCTGCGCTTGGATTGGGTGCACCTCGTTCTGGACCTGGGTCGGTGTCCCTTGGGTGGTGATGTAGGATGTGGTGCTAACGCGTTTGCCTCCAGTGCTTTCTAGACGTAATGCTTGTTTGGGGGTTCCTCTCCTTTCGCAGGACATTTGGGGTGCGTAGCTGGGTGGTCACCCTTGCAATGGTAGCATTGAGTTGTAGAGTCGTACTCTGGCGCTGGTGTCTCAACTCCACATGCTTGGCATCGGCGTTTTGTCAGGGTCGGACACACATCTGCCCGATGCCCAAGTGCAAGGCAGATTGTGCAAACTTGTTTGCGAGGTCGGTGAAAGTAGCATCGGTATTCCGCGTGGTAGTAGTAAACATAACGTGGTATTTGAAGGCCTGCAAAATTTATCGGCGCTGTGTTTGTGGATCCAATCATTCGGGCGTGCAAGACTTCGGCGTCGGGTGCGTAGATGTTGTCGAGGAGTTCAGTGGGTGAAGTACTCTTCTCGGGGCCTATGATGACTCCCTAACAAGAATTGTCAGGAGTGGCTACATAAGCTTGCATTTCATATCTCCGCGATCCTAGATTTAGTGCAGTGACGGCTTGCTACTTTGTAGCAATAGTTATATCTGGTGTGCTTGCGATGGCTATATTGCGTTACGCTTGGATGCGAAAAAGGAGCTTGTTGACTGTTTCTCCTGGCAGCCCAGCAGTCATGCCGATGGCGCGGTCCAATACGTGATGTGCCCATTCACTGAGGCGAAGGCATCCTCGTGGTCGGAAGATCACCTTGAAGTCATCCATGGGTAGAGGTGGTGGCCGCGGGGTCACTTGATTTTTGGAAGGCAAGGGCTCGGGTGCGGAATTCGTTGCGGTCTTTGGCTTGCGTCGACGGGTAGCAGTGAACCAAGAACCATCGTGTGGATCCATTCGATGTTCGTTGGTGTTTGCAGCATCCAAAGCAGCTGATTCGATGGTAGAAACCGGAGAAGCTATGCCTAAGCAGTGTAGATCAGGTACACACTGAATGTCACTGCAACGCGCTCGGCGTGCGCACGAACGCCGTCAAGCGCCGAAAGTGGCAGCGGCGTCGGTACGGTGTCATGGAGACGCCGATGCATCGGCCATGCCTAGTGACCAGAAAGTTGTTGAGAAGAGCACTTTTAGGTTTTGAAACACTTTCAACAGGCTTGGTTGTGAAAGTCTTCACCGGAAAGTCCTATACAGGTCTGTTCAACGAAAGCGCCGTGGACAAATAGACCTTGTACTTGACTCCGCGGACCTTCTGGCATTATTGACCACGACTACAGACAGGATTGGCAGCGACCATTTCCCCATCTTCACCAATATCCTGGGATTTCGAACTGCTGGTCGACAATTCTGCAATGTAACACGCTGCGACACCTACACAGAAGCGTTGGACAAATCCACTGGTGAGCTGTTCGCAGATATGTTGCAAAGTGTCACAGAACGAGCGCTCTAAATGGGCGCGCTGCCAACTTCTTGCGATAACGTGCTAGAGAGAGGCCGCGAGGACAAAAAAAAAGAAAACAAACATCCCAGGCTCCCCGGGCGCGCGCTCTCCCCTCGGAAGCGTGGCTTCGCCGACGAACCTCCTCACCCCGCATCGGCGGCCGAGCAAGCCCTAGAAATTTCCAGAAGGAAATGGGCGTGTCTGCCGGGTTGAGTCATCTGTCGGGGACGGCCCCGTACAGTCTCGCGCCTCTCCCCAGCCTTCGCTGCGTATCGCGCCGACGAAATGACGAGAACTTTCTGGAATGTCGCGCGGAAGGTATATAACCGAGCAGCCGAGACGAGAGATCAGGAGAAGACGGAAGTTAGCGCCAGAGTGCGTAGGGATTCCGCCGTGTAGTCGGCGAAGGTTTTGTCCGTGGAGACAAAGCAGTAGAAGAAGATGATTTCCACCTGAGGGGTGACGACTCGAGCTACAGGCAAGAGTGTGTGTTTACCGCTATCGAGCGAAGACGCGTGGCAACAGCTGCGTGTGTGAAGCCGACGTGTTTCCGGCAAAGAAGTTTGAAGCTTGGAGAGTGGCCAATTGAAGACGCGAGGTTTCCTGGAAGAGAAACTTCGGCGAGGCTTCCTGGAAGAGAAACTTCGGGGGCAGCGGAACGACAACAACGCTGGACTTTGAGTGAGTGATTCTCGGAAGAGTATCATCCAGACTTTTGTTCCAAGAACTTTGGACTGAATAGGTTTTCTATCTCTTTAGTCTTTAATTGTCTTGGTTGTTCAATGCATGCGACTGCATTGTAGTGCGTATTGTTGTCTGTGTCTGTTGTTTCGAGTGTGGCTGATTGTACTGTGTAGTACGTTGTTTGATTGGTGACATATTGTACTCAACTATTGTGGAGTGTGCATAATTGTGTATTGTTTTTTAATGTGCCATTAATGAGAAAATAATTCTGTTTTGTTTATCAACTCTCGGCTCTGACTCGTTCTTTGGGCCACAGCCGGCGTCCGCTGGCGCGCCAAAAAGGACCACCTCTAAATTGTCCACGCTTTCGTGGTGCGGTTCGGGGGGCCGATACTTCGGCCCTTGGAATTAGCCCGGTGATCGCCTCCCTAATTAACGGGACCTGTGTGACACAAAGCAAGCGAGCGGCCACTTCGTTGCTGAAACTGCCGGACTATTTTCCTGCTCCTGACTTGAAATTGAAGAACCTCTGCGCAGCACGTAGACGAGCGGAGCGGAAACTAAGAAGATCAAAGGGAAATCCATCTGCGAAAATTAACTATAACAGGATAAACGCTGCGATTCGTCGCCATACAAAAAATGGCAGCATATCCACGGAGTGAATGATGGAGAGTGGGGCGAAGCATTCGTCCGTCCATGCGTCCGTCTGTGTGACCGTCCATGCGTCTGTTCGTGCGCCCGTCCCTGCGTTCGTTCATGCATCCGCCCCTCCGTCCATTCATGCGTCCATCCATGCATCTGTCTGTGTGTCCGTTCGTCCATCTATTCAACACTACAAATCCCACCATCTCGCATCTTTTTATCATATATTCCCCATGTAGAAGCACCGCCATTCAGTGGACATTCCAAGGACTAAACGAGAGGTGGCACACGCACAAGTTCTTACGGCTTGCGCTTCGGGTTTACTTCCCACCTTCAACCACCTTGAGTTCATGGTACATACTAGTTCACTGTATTCATAGCACTGCGGCCCAACGCTCGCTAAACCTTTCTAAAACCAAGGAGGTTACGCCCAGCGAGTATAACGTAGCAACCTTTTCCTGTCAGATAATGCTCAATGTATATGCCAGTGGCTGCTAATGGAGATCGCAGCGTGCGCGTTGACTAAAAGCCGAATGCTCCTGTCTCTCATTCCCCATTAGTAGCCATTGGCATCAACATCGAGCTCTATTTTTTATTGTTCAACAACACACAGAAGAAGTCTCTCACCGGCACCACCTTGGAGGTCAAATGTTATACCTATTTCGTGTATGTGCCACTGGTGGTTACGTACTACGAGGGACGCAAAAGCCACGCCATAAGGAGCTTCGCCCCTAAAACCCATGGAAGCGTCAAAGGACTGGGAGGAGCGATGAAAAAAAATTGCCCACAGCTTCCCTCGGGGGAACACTGAGGAGGATGCGGAAGCATGTAATTGGTTAACGGGTGTTAAATTGCGACTTACTTGGGTCGATGGCTAAATTGGTTAACGTGGTTGTGAAATGGGGTGTTAAATGAGTGAACACGTACGGCACGTATGCGAAAGGGCGGTGTTTTATTTATTGCGACGAACCAACGGACGAGCGGCAACTGAGCGAGCGAGCGCCGACCTTGAGTATATATACAGCGCGACGGTGCATGCGCTGTCAGCTGTCGAATGTTCTCGAAGGAGAAGCGCGCGCGCGGCACAGATGGCGACGGCGCGACGGCGCATGCGCTGTCAGCTGTCGAATGTTCTCGAAGGAGAAGCGCGCGCGGCACAGATGGTGGGCGACGGCGTGACGGCGCATGCGCGCGCGTCAGCTGTCGAATGTTCGAGAAGCGGTGCGGACGGCGCGGACGGCGCACTACAAGGCGCGAGTATAAGATGCTTCCGCATCTAATATGTTGAACAATTTTGAGTACTTCGTACTCAACTATGGGAGAGCACTGAGCCGTCCCGCTAAAACAGTTTAGTGGCTGGTAACAGAGTTAGACACATGCCTGAATACACAGGCATGGTTCAGTGTGCACCGACGCTCGCGTAGGTTTTAAATATCTAACTTTACCGTACAAGCTCATGTTTGTGTTACTGGTTTCCGTACCAATACTTTACCTTCTTGGTGCATTTAATGTGAAACTTTGACCGTTTTAACTCGGACACATGTATGCTTTTGAAGTGCAACAAATAACCTTATACTTGATGAACGCGTAAATATTGCAGTAGCAGAGAACGAGTGATTATTGTATCAGACGTAATGAATTAGCTCAACTAAGGCGGTGCGGACGGCGCGGACGGTGCGGACGGCGCACTACAAGGCGCGAGTATAAGATGCTTCCGCATCTAAAACACGTCCGTTCCGTTCCACGGTCGAGTGAAGAGTCCTGTAGCGTTGTCAAGCGCGCTCGCTGGGCACAGCGACGCTACGTTAGGAAAATGCGAGCACTGTATGGTCTGACTCCAGGCGCGACCGACGCGACCAGCTTCCGTCGGCGTGGCCCGAATGCAAACAGCGCGAAATGCGACATGCTCTATTTCATGCTGATGCGTACCTTTACAACACTACATCTCTCTTTTCGCGACGGAGGGACGCCGGACCCGATGAAACGCACTTGCGGCAAAGCAACACAGCGCGGCGCGTGCCTACGAGTATATGGCAGGACCGGCGCTGGGCGTGGCAACGTCAGCGTGACGCGACGAAATGAATGCCGGCGAGCACGCACTCCACGTCCCGTCGAAATGTATTGGCGTTTTGACTGCAGCATGTAGTCATGTTCTGGATTGACACGCATCTGATGATTATCATGTTTGCACCAGACACATACCTTCGTCAACCATTGGTGTCACGAAATAGCAGACTTGGCATATGTGAAGCTAGCAAAACGGCCGCGAGTGCATCATTAAAGGGGCATGTTTTCATGTTGTTACATGACACGCCTCTCATGTTTGTTTTGTTTGCACCAGTATCATACCTTCGCCATCTATTCACGTCCCACAATACCAAATTGGGTATAAGTGAAGCTATCGAAATGGCCGACAGCGTATCATGAGCGTGGCTTGTAGTAATTTTGTTACATGACACGCATCTCAAGATTATCATGTTTGCACTAGTCACATACATTTGTCATTTATTCACGTAGTGTAATACCAAATTTGGTACATGTGAAGCTAGCGAAACGGCTGCGAGCGCTGCGTGAGCGTGACATGTAGTCATGTTGGTACATGACACACGTGTCATGCTTTCCATGTAAGGGTCTGTTGTTTGTGTTTGTCATGTAATCATGTCATACCATACCAGTTTTGCAACATGCCATGTGAACGAAACTACCGCAAGAGCTACAGGACCATGAAATGTAAATCATGACAATAATGGTATCCATGTCATGATTTTCATGTAATGACTAGTCAAATATGTTCTTCATACAGTCATGCTCTGTCATACCAAGTTTGCTAACGATACCATTATCCAAACGGCCAGGAGAACTGAAAGTCATAGGCGGATAGATAGATAGATAGATAGATAGATAGATAGATAAATAGATAGATAGATAGATAGATAGATTCACTCAATGTCGCCGAAGTTTGCTAAGAAATACTTCGCTTTTAAAACAATACCAATGTAAAGTCAGGAAGCCATTTCTAATTAGCCTATTTATGTCCTCTATGAAGCCGGTTGTTTCAACGAATGTGTTAAGAGAGAGAGAGATAAAGATGCAAGGAAAGGCAAGGAGGTTAACCAGACGCACATCCGGTTTGCTACCCTGCACTGGGGAAGGGATAAAGGGGAGAAAAGAGGTTGCAGAAAGATGAGAAGGTACACACAATCACGAGCACACTCGGGGAGCACACACAGTCTACAGGCGGTCGCTCCGGTTTGTTGACTTGAGGTAAAGTAGCAGTGCTTTTGTTGCTTTCTGCGCAACTGAGGCAGATGCCCAAGGTCCTAGTATCTTCTGCACACAAAATGGTCCGGGGTCAAGTCGATTCAAAACCATCCGGAGCTGGCATCGCTGTGTGTCGTAGCAAGCGCAACTGCACAGGACGTGTTCGATGGTCTCTTCAGCTCCGCAATAGTCGTATGTAGGAGTGTCTGCCATACCAATGCGAAAGGAGTACACCTTTGTAAATGCAACACCCAACCAAAGGCGGCATAACAGTGTCGCATCGGAGCGGGAAAGTTGTGATGGTAGCTTTAGCTTGAGCGAAGGATCCAGTTCATAAAATTGACACCTTTGGAAGCTGGTAGACGACCAGAACGTGCGTGTGAGATCTCGAGCCAGCAGGTAAAGTTGTCTTGCTGCATCATTCCTTGATAAAGGAATCGGGACTACACGGGTTTCTTCATGGGCTGAGCGGGCTGCATCATCGGCTAATTGATTTCCGGTAATACCGATATGTCCAGGCAGCCATTGATATATAATATCATGCCCTCGTGCAAGAGCTTCATGATGGCAGTGTCTTATTTCTTGTACCAGTTGGTCATGACTCCTCCTACGCATGGCAGACTGCAAACTCTGAAGCGCTGCCTTCGAATCACAGAATATGACCCATTTTCCTGGACGTTCTTGAACGAGATATTGTAAAGCAGCCCTTATAGCAGCAAGCTCTGATGCCGTAGATGTAGTCATATGCGACAACTTAAACTTGATTGTAATTTCTGCAGCCGGAAATACTGCGGCACCTGATGAGCTGCTGGATGAGACGGACCCATCAGTGTATATCTGCGTTCGGTCTAAGTACAACTCATGTAATAATAGCAGTGTTGCTTGCTTCAATGCTACTCTGGAGTGACTGCTTTTCTTTTTGATTCCCGGAATTTCTAGACGTACTTGCGGCTGGGCGAGGCACCACAAAGGACAAGCCGTTCTCGCAGCTGGCGTATATCTTGATGGAATGCTGTTTAGGTGCTCGGCTATGACGTCTGAAAACGTAGCACGTGGTCTTCCGGAAGGTAGAAGGGCCAAGTGGTGGTCGGGGACACGGCTAGCATGTCGAATGTGCGCTCTGAGGCAATCCACAACTATATATGTCCTGACCGGATGGTCTTTGGCAAAAATCGTATAAATATCAGGCGTATGTAATTTTGGTCACATGCCTTCACAGTTGCTTTTTCTGCTGCCGCAAGCATCTTAAAGCAAGTATAGGCATAAATTTGGATCGTAATTAAAAGTGTGAAAATATTTGACAATGAATAAAGATATTTCACGGTCAAGAAAATGAAGGAACTGTAGTTATTTGTTCGAAAAACCCATTGCTGCTTAGAGATGTTGAGAAAGTGGTCTTTCAACATCTCTAAGCTGCGATGGGTTCTTTCGAGAAAAAGGAGCCCCAAATAATTGTTAACTAATTAAGTTCAACGCACCTAAGCGGGAATGGGGAAAGGGAAGTGCAAAGTGCCAAAGAGTGAAAGTTAGTCTTTTTTTTTGATAAGCGCTGAATGAGTACTTGTGGTTATCATCCATCAACCAGCTTTACTATGTGGTTGTGCGAGTTGCGCTTGCAAATTCACACACACACACACACACACACACACACACACACACACACACACACACATATATATATATATATATATATATATATATATATATATATATACATATATATATATATATTAATATATATATATATATATGTGCTGTATATATATATATATGTATATATATGTATATATATACATATATATATATATGTGCTGGCAAGGTGGTTGAGTGGCCGTAGCGTTGCATATAGTCAAGTAGATCCTCCGTGAGTGGTCACAATGTGGTTTATTTCGACGTTTCGGCCTAGAGTCTGGCCTTCATCAGGATTGAAGGTACAGTTTGTTGGTGCTCAGCTCTATAGAATCTCAAATCAGAGGAAAAGAGGAAAAAACAGAAAAAAAGAAAAGGAAAAAAGAGAGAAAGAATATAAGGTGGACTCCCCCCGGGCGCCCCGTACTAATAAACCATACTAATAAAGTAAATATGACTGTTCACAGACAACGTTGTTGCGCAGTACTTCGGTGGTTGCAGAGTAATAATCTTGTTCTGTCTGTTTTGAGCCCTAGTGTCACATACTTTTCTTTCGTTTCATTCTTTCACACCCCGTAATAAATCGACAGTTTGCTCTAGTTAACCTCCCCGGTTTTCCTTTACCTATATCTCCACTTGAACGTAACTCCCGGTGGTTTGAGACTTCAATGAGGTTGGTAACATAGTTTCAGTTCTTCACGTTTTCGTCTGTTTTCATGGTCATTTTTGGCTGAGAACCCCGCCCACCCAAGGAAGACCTTCGACGTCTGCTCCTGAACGACATTGTTTTCTACGTCTATTCCAACGAGAAAGCTGGCCACATGAATATACATAATCAGAATTGCTAAAGTTTGAAGTTTGAAGTTCATTCACAATCGAAAACATTCAACATTCATTTATCAGGTGGCTGAATGAGAAAGAGTGATGAAAAGGCCATTGAACGCCTGACATAGCACCGACCCCTGCCCTCGCCGCATTAATGCACAACACTCAGTAATTCAGTATACATATATATAAAACATAAATATGTAAAGTATAAATGCATAAAAGAATACACTGTTGAAATACAATAATTACAGCAAGGTAAAGCATAAAGACCTAAATACTATTCAGCGGGAAGAAATAAGTGATCTACAGCGAAAAAGGAAAAGAAAATAGCGAAAAGAAGAAATCATTGAACACTCCTAAAATCTTTAAAAAAGCATTTACGAGTAAACGACTATTGTTATAAACATCAGTGAAACAAGCGAAAATTTGCGAATAAAAGAGCAGGACTATACAAGCCTTGAAATTATTGAGACACGTGTACTACAGTAAAAACATGAGATGTGCAAATTTCACACAATAATTCAAAAAACAGAGTAAGGTGATACTTGTGTCACATTACGCAGAAACATACGTTCTAAAAAATAAAAATAAGAGCTCATAAGAGAACCACTGAGATATGTGTGCGAATATTTTATTTGTATAAGCTTGAACCATTGTCATAATAACAAAAAACAAACAAATTATAAATACCCGCTTCATAAGCATTTTTATTTCACGCATCCCACTTCAATCTGGACTTGAATAAGGCATTAAGACTACCTTGGGGTAGCACATTTGCCACGTCTGACGCAGAAAGGTTCGAGATTTTCTTTGTGCTCATACCTGCTGAAAAATCAGATAAGACCACAAGCGTAGTTCTCAGGTCATTTATTGTGAATTCTCTTAAAATGAACGCGAAAATATAAAGCCAAAGCATGATGTCGAATGAAAACATCAAAAGGACTCATTGTACGTAACGTTGAATGGGTAAAAAAGACAAAGTATTTTATGGCGCGTGTGCGTCTGCTTCTGTTGTATGGGACTTGGTCGCACAATATGTGGTATAAAAGAAGTCATGCAATCAATCGCAATGTAGCTGTCGCACTCGAGAACCAAAAGCCAAACTCGCCTTCAATCGAGCGATTGTCATTCTCCCGTCCTGGAAACAGCTCTGCGTAAAGATCTCCATCTATTTTTTGCAGCCCATTGAGGAGGGAAGGGGGAGGCAGATATAGAGGGTGGGAGAAAAAACAGAGCATAGTCTATAGAGTAAATTGGGCGTGGCATTCCAAATTCGCGCACGTGGGTTGATAAATGCATGGAGATAAAATATCATTCGAACCAGATGTACAGCGACCTTCATATTGCCACGACATAGTGCCTGCATTCAAACAACGCGCCCATCACCACGCGCACAGAGACATACATGGGCGCCGTCTAGTGTTGCGCAGAGACGATGATGATAGCACGAGAACCCAGCTGGCCCCTGCTGATGTGTGCCACGCGCTTGGGACTCTTCTTGAAGAGGTAGAAGAAGAAGACATCTTGCCGTTCTGCTGTAACGTGCTACGACCATAGTTCCTTTGAGTTGTGGGCACAGGTTCGCCCTTTAATAAATACGTTTTATTATACCCCCAGTCCTTCAACATCGTTACATTTCTGGTGGACGTGCTGGGTAATGAATCAAAGCCCTACGAACGCAAGACAGCGTAGCCCCGACCACCAGCCAGTTGATACTGCGGAGCCGACACCTGTGCATCAGAGGACCAGTCGCCGTCTTCGAGGTGATTCACCAGAATTCAGCCCACTCCACTTTACGCCAAGGGGAACTCAGTCAATGGACGCCGCCACCATGACAAGTCATGTAACACCAGCCCAAGTGGTGATAAATCAGCCTCACCAGCCACCAGTATTTCATGGCGACTCGTATGAAGACGTAGAAGATTGGCTGAACCTCTTTGAGAGAGTGGCACGTTTGAACGGTTGGGACGAGAGAGAGAAGCTCCGCCGCGTATACTTTGCTTTGGAGGACTTCGCAAAGACGTGGTATGAAAACCATGAAACCTCCTTTACGACCTGGGATGAATTTCGGCGACAAGCTCTGGTGACTTATGTCAGCGCGGATCGCAAAGAAAAGGCGCAGGCTGCGCTCGAATCCAGGAACCAGCTCACCAACGAAAGTGTCGCAATGTATATCGAGGACATGATCCGCCTGTTCAAGCGCGCAGATACCCATATGACCGAAGACAAGAAGCTACGCCACCTCATGCGTGGGGTGAAGCAAGAGCTATTCGCTGTTCTCGTCCGCAACCCACCACGAACAGTTGCGGAGTTTCATACGGAAGCGACAGCCATAGAGAAAACGCTAGAACAGCGGGCTCGACAGTACAATCGAGACATAAACTATGCACCTGCCAATGTCTTCTCTGGACGCCAGCGAAGTGACATGGACGCTCTGCGAGAACTCATCAGGTCGGTGATCAGGGAAGAGCTCAGCAAGTTGCAAGCACCTCACACTACAGCAACACTGTCTGTAGTCGACGTAGTACGAGATGAACTGAGGCAGATGATACGTGAGCCGGAGCGTGCGCCACAGCCGATCCAACGCATACCAACGTACTCTGAAGTACTCAGACAACCCGCGGCGCACACCAATGCAGCAGTTACAATGGCCTCTCCTTGCCCACAAACGGTACGCAGCGCACCTCGTCCACTGGAACCGACGGCTACCTACCTGCCACGAGCCCGTGGTGTAGCTCGCTACGTGGATCAAAGGCCCCGGAAAAGTGACATCTGGCGTGACCATGAGCGCAGGCCTTTGTGTTTCCATTGTGGGGAAGCAGGTCACCTGTATAGGTTCTGCCCTTACCGACAGGCAGGATTAAGGGGCTTTCCGTTGTACGCACCATGCCCTCGAAACGGTGAACGGCCAACCGAGATCGAAGAGTACTTGTCCGCGCGCCAGAGCCCACTCACTCCACGCCAACATCAGCCAAGATCGCCGTCGCCCAGGCGTTACCGATCACCCAGCCCACGTGCTTCTTCCGCACGGTCTGGGCACCGTTCTACAAGCCCACACCAGGAAAACTGAAGCAAGCGACCTGTGGAGGTGAGGCCGCTGATAACGACAGTTGCGAAGATCCTCCATTGCGGTTTCAAGGTGACGATGCTATGTTTACAGAGGATAAGCGCAGCAGTGCGAAGATTACTTCAGATTTGCGGTTGAAAATAGACGGATACGAGCTGAATGCTTTAGTTGACACCGGCGCTGATTATTCGGTAATGAGTCACAAATTGGCAAAGAAACTGAAAAAGGTTGTAACAAAATGGAGTGGGGCACAGATACGCACGGCAGGTGGCCACACTATTACACCGCTCGGCAGATGCACCTCAAGGCTCGAAATAACAGGCTTTACTTACGTTGCTGACTTCATCGTGCTGCCGGACTGTTCAAGGGAGCTTATACTAGGAATGGATTTTCTGCAAGCCAATGGAGCCATAATTAATCTGCGCAGATCCAGTGTAACGTTTTCGACAGAACAAGCTATGTCGGTGGAGGAATCGGAAAAGCGACGTCTTACTGCTCTGCGCGTTGTTGATGATGACGTCACAGTGCCACCTCGCTGTAGTGTAATGGTGCTTGTTGAAAATAAGGCATTTTGTGACCACGAAGGAATAGCGGATGGAAACGTAGAGCTATTTTTAAACAAAGGAATTTGCGTGGCAAGGGGTGTTGTTCACTTAACGAATGGCCGCTCAGTTGTCCTCCTTACGAATTTTGGGAATGAATGTCAGCACATCGCGCAAGGTATGGCTATCGCCTATTTCCACGAGTTCTGCATGGCGACTGAACTATGCAGTTTAGCGACAACGCCAACCACTCCACAAGAGACCTGCAACGTCGACGCATCAGTTAACGTCAACCATAGGCTCCCAGAATATCAAAAGAAACGACTGTTTGCCCTTATAAAAGAGTTTTCGGACTGCTTTTCAACGTCCTCTAAGGTGCGACGAACGGCTATTGCAAAACACAGGATTATAACAGAAGAAGCCACGAGACCGATTTACCAACACCCATATCGAGTATCACAAAAGGAAAGAGACGTCATCAAGAAACAAGTGGAGGAGATGCTTTCAGATGACGTGATCCAGCCTTCCAGCAGTCCATGGGCGTCTCCCGTAGTGCTTGTTAAAAAGAAAGATAACAGCCTTCGATTCTGCGTCGACTATCGGAAACTGAACAGCGTAACGAAACGGGATGTATACCCTCTACCGCGTATCGATGATACACTCGATCGACTACGGAGTGCGAAATACTTCTCCTCCCTTGATCTCAAGAGCGGATATTGGCAAATTGAGGTGGATGAGCGCGACCGTGAAAAGACGGCATTCATAACCCCAGACGGACTCTACGAATTTAAAGCGCTTCCATTCGGCCTGTGCACAGCGCCAGCTACGTTTCAGAGAATGATGGACGCTGTCCTCGCGGGACTGAAATGGCAGTCCTGCTTGGTGTACTTGGATGACGTTGTCGTATTTTCCGTTACATTCGACCAACATCTAGAGCGACTCCGCACAGTATTAGAAGCCATTCGTTCAGCAGACTTGACCATCAAGCCAGAAAAATGCCACTTCGCTTTTGAAGAGCTTCGATTCCTCGGACACGTCGTCAGCTCCGACGGCGTTCGGCCAGATCCCGAAAAGACAGCTGCCATCGCGAAGTTCCCGACACCCAAAGACAAGAAGTCAGTACGTCGCTTCCTGGGTTTATGCGCGTACTATCGGCGATTTGTGGAAAATTTTTCGAACATTGCTGAACCACTTACTAATCTGACAAAAGACGAGGTGCCCTTTAGGTGGGAAAGTGAACAACAGGAAGCATTTGATGAGTTAAGAACACGCCTGCAAGCCTCTCCAATCCTCGCCCACTTCGATGATACTGCCGAAACTGAAGTTCACACTGATGCGAGTAACGTCGGCCTCGGAGCCATTCTAGTCCAGCGGCAAAACGGGCAAGAAAAAGTGCTAGCGTATGCCAGCCGCAAGCTTTCGAAAGCTGAGACAAATTACTCTGCAACCGAAAAAGAGTGTCTCGCGGTCATTTGGGCCATAAGTAAATTTCGGCCGTACCTCTACGGTAGACCATTCCGAGCAGTAAGTGACCACCATTGCCTGTGTTGGCTGGCGAATCTTAAGGATCCCTCTGGCCGACTAGCAAGATGGAGCCTTAGGCTACAAGAGTACGATGTTACTGTGGTATACAAATCTGGGAAAAAGCACAGCGATGCCGACTGCCTGTCACGCGCACCAGTGGAGACGAGTGAGCCAGAGGAAGAAGACTTCCCGTTTCTAGGCGTCGTCCAGGCATCAGAAATCGCTGAACAACAACAAAATGACCCTGATTTGCTGCCGCTTATACAGCGTCTCCAAGGACTCAACGTTAAAGTCCCGCGCACTTTATCCAGAGGGCTCCCTTCGTTCTGTCTTCAGGAAGGGGTCCTTTACAAGAGGAACTTCAAGCCTCATGGTGACAAGTTTTTACTCGTTGTACCTGCACGTTTACGAAACGAGATTCTGCACGCATGTCATGATGAGCCAACATCTGGGCACATGGGTGTCAGCCGTACATTCGCCAGAATTCACCTAAAATACTACTGGCCAAAACTGTTATCATCAGTTCAGCGCTATGTGAAAACTTGCCGTGAGTGTCAAAGACGCAAAACTCCATCCGTGAAACCTGCAGGCCTCCTCCCGCCAATAGAACCACCGCATGCCCCATTCCAACAAGTTGGTATGGATCTCCTAGGCCCGTTTCCGACATCGACTGCACACAAGAAGTGGATAGTCGTAGCCACAGACTATCTCACTCGCTATGCTGAGACTGACTCGCTGTACACTGCAACAACTCTTGAAGTTGCCAAGTTCTTCATCAACAACATAGTCCTCAGACATGGTGCACCCAGCGTGGTAATTACAGATCGTGGCCCAGCTTTTACTGCAGACCTAATGAAATGTCTGATGCGAATGACCCACACAGACCAGAGAAGAACTACAGCATACCATCCTCAAACAAATGGCCTAACGGAGCGCTTGAACAGAACTCTGACTGATATGCTTTCAATGTATATCGACGTCGAACATAAACTGTGGGATGAAATATTGCCCTACATCACGTTCGCATATAATACAGCCGTTCAAGAAACAACGCGAGTGACACCATTTGAACTTGTATTCGGCCGAAGAGTCACCACTCCACTGGATGCCATGTTACCACTGAATAATGAAAGCAGCAATCCACCTGGCCTAGACGACTTCCTGCAAAGAGCCGAGGAAGCACGACAGATGGCGAGATACAGAATACGCCGCCAACAACGTATCGACTCCTATCGGTACAATCAGCGTCGTACCGAAGCGCATTTTCAACCAGGTGACAAAGTATGGATATGGACCCCAGTGCGTCGCCGCGGACTTTCTGAAAAAAAAACTTTTTAGCCACTACTTCGGGCCTTACGAAGTACTCCATCGTGTAAGCGATGTAACTTACCAAGTCAGATCCGCTATACACGGGAGCTCAAAACGCCGCAACCCTACAGAGGTTGTACATGTAGTCCGGATGAAGCCGTACTATGAGAGATCACCGGAAGACCAGTGACGCCTACGCCTACCACGAATCTATTCATTGCCTGACGCATCGGGACGATGCGTGTGAGGAGGGGGATTATGCCACGACATAGTGCCTGCATTCAAACAACGCGCCCATCACCACGCGCACAGAGACATACATGGGCGCCGTCTAGTGTTGCGCAGAGACGATGATGATAGCACGAGAACCCAGCTGGCCCCTGCTGATGTGTGCCACGCGCTTGGGACTCTTCTTGAAGAGGTAGAAGAAGAAGACATCTTGCCGTTCTGCTGTAACGTGCTACGACCATAGTTCCTTTGAGTTGTGGGCACAGGTTCGCCCTTTAATAAATACGTTTTATTATACCCCCAGTCCTTCAACATCGTTACAATATAAAAGTATATGGTATTTTCTCGCTTAAACTTATTTGTCATATCTGTGTTCGTGGGTCTTGGCTTGAAATATTATCATGTTTCAGTGCAGATGAAAGTAATGAATAATGGGCGTTTATTTGCTGGGTTTTTGTTTGAATGTTACGAATATTTACTGCGCTCTTTTACACAAAAACAGTGAATTCGTTCTAAAATCTTGGGCATTGGAAACGCGGGATTACTTGAAGCACATATGTACTAATCATTGCTTGTTTATATCAAGTCAAGCTGTAGTTATTTTAAGTGGGGCATGCAAAGTACGATTGGTATTCTTGATCATCGAATAAAGTAACGTAGGTTGGCGGGAACTAATATGTGTCAATTATTTCTTCATGATATAACGAATAGTAATGTAACAACAGTGGAGATTCTAGTTCTTTTCTCGTCTTTATCCATAGGTGAGCAGATGGCCCATTTGCGAGTTAATGTCTACCTGGAACGAAAGTTCCAGATATAACTCTGCTGGGGTATTGTCGTAACGAATGTGACATCGTAAAATATATACTTACACAATACCAAAAAATTGGCTCCATATCTGCAAGATTTACTGCAAATGTCATCGACAGGTGATATTCTTCCTCATGTAGAGAGGGAATAAAACGTTTATTTGATGGTACTCACGAGAAACTAGCAGAATGGAATTCTGTAGGCACTGCATGAGATATGAGTGCCATCTGGCAGTAATCTTGGAAAACGAAAAGATGGCCTCCAATATATCGATCTCGTGCTGCGCGCATGCCAATTCGAAGGCTATAATTTGTAGAATGCGAGGCCATCGTTAGGTGGCAGCTTCCTATCATCTTAGCAAAGCGTAGGAAACATCCTCCTTTTCGCGCAAAACATCACATTGTTGATTGATATGTGGGGTTTAACGTCCCAAAGCCACCATATACTTGCGCCAAAGTATCCACAGTGCGAATGCAAAACTGAAGTATTGTACGTTAAAATGAATTTCACAATGTTTTTGCCGATAAAATACGGGAGCCGTAATCTTTGACTCTACTTTGAACCATAAAATCTAAAGCATTGCCTCCGCGATGCGGCGCAAAGCAATTCATCTGTAGAGCAGACGACGGATCACAACTTGCACTAAAGCGAGTACTTCAGTCTAATGCGACAGTCTTCGTGCCACAAATGATAAAAATTTGTTATGAATCGTTTATGAACTCATTCAACATTCAATTCTCTTACCCAACGTGTTGCAAACACATGGCCGTCACAGCAGCTCCATCTGTGTGTCAGTAATGAAGAGGCACCACATAATAGAAGTCTCAGTGCTCTGCGTATAAGAGTGAATTCAGATACTTTAGTATACCGTGTTCAAAATAGTTACTCCTATCTACTAAAACAGCCTTTCTTCACCAAATGCGGTCACGTTTACTCGCGTTTGAAGCTTATTGCCGCTTTTCCGTTCCTATTTCTAGATTTCTCAGCTTATCAGTGCATTTTCGAAAAGCTCTGATATGTACCACGAATATTGTCGCTAAAAACAAAATAATGCAACATGTTTTTCTATATCACTGTATGATGACCTTCGGTTGTCTATTTACGAGATTTAAAAAAAAATCAAAGATGGGTTTTTTTTATTATTCAAATTTCAGTAGAGTACACTTTTGCCAATATGAGAACTTTGAGGCAATATATAAAAACTTACATTTGCCCTACGGCAGCAATAATTTATGACCTAATGAACACACTATGTCCTTAAAACGTGTCAAGTTTTAAAATGCTGCTTGCATTACTTTCGGAGAAAAAAACTGGGGAATACGTAACATATTTTAAGCTGTCGCAAAATTAGACATTTTTAAAAGCTATTTTCTTGAGGTCTACACACTTGAAACCGTATGAATTCATTCTTCATTAGACATACATTTTAGGTAAAAAATATTTTTCTTGAAACAAAAATATTTGTCTTTTTATAGCATCTGCAATTTTGGAAAATGACAGATGACGAAGTTGGTGCCTCCGTGTTGGTGAAGTTTGATGACAGGTGACGAAGTTGGTGCCTCCATGTTGGTGAAGTTTGATATTTTTTTTCTCGTAAGTTTTGCCGTTAATAATAAAATGAAGTTAACTTTCGGGCTACCTGGTGAGAGGTGCACGAAATATAAAATACACAAGGAAATCTGAAATATCAACTTTTGGACCCGTGTCGATCTGTCGTGGAATCACCCACTAGGAAATGCAGCTCGCCGTGTATGGTACGGACACCGACGCGCTGCTTCGATGCGATGCGTGGTTGCACCGGCTGCATTGATACTCCGCCAGGCGATGCCACGCTGAGCCGTGCTCCTTCTAACAGTGGACGTCAGAGTACAGAAAAACGACGGAAACACAGGGAAACCGAGCGCACTGGCAGCTCTGGCGACAGCACGGAAGGTGCAGGAAGGAGTGAGCATGGCTTCCCGGGAAAACAAATTGGTAGGAATTACTCAGAGGAATGACCGGAAAGCAGAAGGTAATGGTGAGGATTCACGCGTCGAAGCGTCTACCTAGAAAAACGCCAGGTGAGCACGGAAGGCACCGCACAGTCACAGCAAAAACGTGAAGAGCGGCTTTTGAGAGCCTTTGTAAATGCTATTTGGGTAAATGCTAGAAGAACACATGCAGGATGCCCACTACGCCATAATATTCATAATTTATCTATTGTAAGCCGGCATTCACTATGCTATCTTTCGTCATTTATCGGAGAAGCGTGGTATCCGGTACACATTTGCTTTGAATTTTGTGCACTTTTTAGGGGCGAAGCTCATTAAGCAATGGGTCGTGCGTCTACGATGTGCGTAAATAGAAGTAGTAGTAGTAGCCGTAGTACTAGGTAGCTACCTCTCGTTTAGTCGTTGAAAGGTCTGCTGGATGGTGGTATTTATGATAAATATACGATGAAAAGATGCGAGATGGCGGTACATGGAGTGTTCACTAGATGGACGAATGAACGGACGCCCAGATGGATGGCTGGATGGAGAGACAGACAGATGACAGACCGAGTATTCTACCACTGAGCTGGCATCGCTAAGAGGTAGAGTATGCGGTTGGCACGCAGTGGCCTCTGGTTCGAATATCACTATGTTACCACATGTGATTGATGTTTTGTGACGGTTTTCTTATTTCGTGCGATAGTGGTTACGGACACCAGCGGCGGCGGACAACTACAGCGCTGCACGTGATCCGTGTTGTGATTCGTGAGGTCTTATCTCCAAACTTAACCCAAGTTTTCTCCAAGACATCCTCCCGCGAAAACAGTTACGAGCAGTTGCCGCAGCTAAAGAAAATCAAATTTTGGAGCCATGCGTGTGTTATTCAGGCAGGAGTGTTTATAACAGCTTTCGATATAATACGAAGTCGACATCCACCTCCCTCATCAAAGGTCCAGCGGACTCACTCACACCAGTCAGTGTTCTGTACAAAAAAAAAAAAGAGAGAACGTTTTTCACTTCAACTTGTGTCCGTGTCTCCAAACAGAGCTTTCATTTTATTGAACGGTGTATTCTATTATACAGAGTGCTTCCTGCTTCCGCAACTTTCGCTCGTGCGGTCTTCACGCGCCTCCGATATACGTGGTTCTTACGCGTATCGTCTGGTTGATGCTTTTCGAATATACGATGTCTTAATTCCGTATCCGTGTCTTGTAATGCTCTGAATCACTAGAAAGTCATCAAGTCTTTCGTTAGCTATAAAAAAGTTGACCTCGCTTGCTTTAAAATATTACATGTGACAAAAAAATATTTCGATAAGAACGACACACATTTTAAAGTGTGTGTGTGTGTGTGTGCGTGTGCGCGCGCACGCGTTCTCTGTTCTTTTGTTTTTCTTTAGAGCGATTCGCCGTAAAGCTTCCCGGTTCCTCGCACTGATCATGTTTGAAAGTATGTGGCACCACCCGCCTACTCCAATCTTTGTTCTACAGCCGGGAAAAGAAGCAACAAAAAGATACTGAATGTTTGTAACTTCTGTCAGTTCCACTATTTACGTTTCCCGTATACCAGATGCTATTCTTGGTTGTTGTAGACACTGGTGAAATCGCACGCAAAGAATTCAACAGCTTAGTGGCGCATTAGTGCACTATGACTGTTTCTTAAGGAGACATCAACAGTGGCGTCGCAAGAAATTGCATTTTGTATCTGTGAGGGAGAATGCGAGAAAGGTGATTTGCTGGGCTCATTAAGGCGAGAAAAAGAAAACTTGGTTGCTAGCAAAAGCAATGAGGTGTCATGGGGCGGAGATCGTTCTGCGTAGCACTGTATAGTAGTAGCTAAGTGGTATAGAGCATTGAACGCGTTATTCGAAAGTTGCAGGTTAGGTTCCGGACCACGGTAAGTTACTTTTCACGCACTTATAATTCTTCACATTTACATCACAATTCGGTTTTAAAACTTCCCCTATACTTTCCTTGACATTATTGTCTGTGATGTTTCATAAATATTGTGTTAAACACGTGAAAACGAGCCCTTGCGTGTACACTTTTTTCCCTAATACATTAACGAGCGTCTCGTACCTGCAGACTTGGTGCCTTCAGGTTGTATACGAGAGACTATTGGTCAGCTGCCAGCTCGTAAGAAATTCACGTGCTACCTGACTAAACAGGCTGATAAAGAGTGTGCTACACTCGCTGCCTTGGCTACTGGTGGCATTGACTGACACTCCCATGTTTAAACTCACATATATAACCAATAAAGTGGCTGGGGGGTTAACCACCGTGGCAGCTCAGTGTTAGAGTGTCGAACGCGTAATTTGAAAGTGACAGGTTTGGTTCCTGCCCATGGCAAATGATCTTTTCACCCACTTTTTTTTCTTCACATAAAATTACAATTCAGTCTAATAACGTTTCCGGTATTTTGCTTCGCATTATTGTTTGGTATATATCAATAATATTGTGTATTATTGATATATACCAAACATTGTGTATTAGATAGATGCCGGTAGACCTCATGAGACATTGTCAGCGCAGGGGAGGACACCCCCAAGTCATTGGGTCCCCGCACTGTTTTATGCTCTCCCCGCTTTCTCTGCCCTAAGCCTAGGGTAGCGAACCCAGAATGCGCCAGGCTAATCTCGCTGCCTTCTCTCTTTTTGTTTTTCCTTCCTTCCTCTCCACTTTCTCATTTCGCTAGTCACGCCAAGTAAGACAGCAAAGAAACGTGGGTGAGAATCGGTGCTAATTGAATGTCACGCGAGCGACCGCGAGACGCGCGGAGCTATATGTTCTGTTGGCCGAACTTTTCCCATTACTCCCACAGCGTGGTAGCTGATGTTTGAAGCACTGTATAGTGATGAGAAATTGCCTTCAAAAGACCCAGTGCTGAGGATTGCCAACGTCTATGGTATGTATATGGTGTACATAAATAGCTCACCATTAGTGAGCTGCAGAGTGCAAAACCACTCTGTCACTGAGTGGCTTCGAACTCTGGAACAAGAAGTCGTGGGCTTAACGTCTAGTGACTGAATATTTTTTCTCTGTTTGCCTTTGCTATGCGTTAGTTTATATTTTACAACTTCATATTCATGACGGGAATATGTCAGTGGAGCCGTGGTGCACCTGCGTATAACACCATTTTTTATGTTAGAAAAGTAATAAAGACTCTATGAATGTACTTCAAAACTTTCTAACCTTTCTTTTTTTCTTTTTATTCGTAATAGGCGAATGATTCATTTCTAAAAACAAATATAGAAGATGATGCCTTCGAAGCGGATGTAGCTGCCATCTCCAAAGCTTCAAACACGGCACCCTCCGAACTCTCAAGTATTGCAGAAAGTTGCCATGTAATTACAGCTCACAGAAGGACAAGACAATCCCTGTCAGCGGCGCCCAGAGCTTTGAAACGTAAACAAAGCGGGAAAGTGCAATGGTGTCCTTAAATAAATCCATTTTTAACACACAATAAAGACCATGATAACTAAATATGTGCAAGTAATGCCACCTTCGGCCGCATAATAAATACAAACATTGATGCTACTATTATAATGAAAGAATGATGACAACACCAGGGAACAACAAGCATCATCACAGTGAAAGGCACCACCAGATCGGCGCTGGAGGACCACCATCTTCCTTGTACTGTGGCTATCTCCAGTCTTCCGCCTATCCGTTAGGTTCACCAAATAAACCTCCTTACATTTGGTGGATCGTGCTGGGTAACCACATCGCCTACGCGCTGGAACTCCGATCCCCCACCTAGCCATCGACCATGCGAGTTGACGCTGCCCAACAGACAGTACCTCTCGCAGCCGCTACTTGCCCAGGCCTGGTTCTTCAGTGAGACCCCCGATCTTTAAGGGCACCAGGATGTCGAGGACTGGCTTTCGTCATACGAAAAAGTCAGTGTACCCAACAGGTGGGACGACGCTGCTGAGTTGGGCACTGTCAATTTCTATCTCACCAATCAGGGGGAAGCTATAGTCTACGAACCATGAAACCTAGTTTTCGAACAGGCCCGCCTTCAAGGAGGTGATATCCGCCGTTTGTGGTCATCCTGCCTTACGGAAGCTTCGCGCAGAACAACACTGCGCACATGGGCACAGGAGCCAGGTGAAAATTTCACTCCATATATAGAATACGTAATCGATCTCTGCCGGCACATCGATGTCTCCATGAGTGAGGATGCCAAGATACAGCAAATTATGTAGGGCGTCGACGATGGCGTTTTCCAGATTCTTCTCGCGAAGTTTCCTAGCACTGTGGCTGAAGTGGTGACTTTGTGGCAGAGCTATGATAAACTGAGGAGGCAACGAGCTCAGACGTGACCTTCATCCCAGACAATCCAACCAGTGACCGCACTGGACGTCATGCCTGACCTGACAAAGCTTCTCGCACAAATGAAAGAATTCGTGCAAGACAAAGTGGCTCGGCAGCTTTCTCTACTGCCTTTTGCTCAACGCCAGGAGCTCTCGCAGCAACGACAGCTGCGACACCCACCACCATTGGCTTCCACGCTCAGACATGTGGTCCAGGAGCAGATTTCCGATGCTATGTCGGTGCCCTTTCAGCAGCCCCCCGTCACCACGCCTCTTACTGACGCTGAGGCACTGAAGTGGCACCGGCTACACCAGGCCCGCCGTTCCAGGAACTGTCGCATTACTCAACCCCTACTCAGCCATCCACCACATGATCTCCCATTGCTACCAAAGCTTCAAGTCACCCGTCCACCGCATGTGCTGCTCTGCTCCCCTCGCCACAAATGCCTGGAGAACGCGCGATAACCAGCCCATATGTTTTGCGTGCGATGGTCCTGGTCATATCGCCCGATACTGCCATGGACGCGTGTCAGGATGCACAAATGCCCGGACTCAGAACTTCATGGACCTTCCTCCACCTTGTCTGGAAAATTGGGATCCTCAGCCAAGCTCGTCTTCACGGGAATATCCGCGAAATATGTCTCGCCACTCACCTTCAGCCCGTCGTCACTCCCTGTCACCCATGCGTCGTCGGCCAGCTCCTGAACCCGAGAGAAACAACCTGCCGCAGTTCAGGAGGCAAGAACTGCGCTGTCTAAATGCTCAAGTCCTCGAACATTGCCGTCAAATATTGTCGAAGTTTCTGTGGAAGGCACTCATGCACATTCTCTAGTTTATACCGGTGCTGCCATTTGCGTGATAGACGCCAAACTATGCCGCAAGCTCGAAAAGTGACTACGCCTCTTGATATGATGGCCTTGCAAACATCGAATGGGGACCCTGTTCGGCCTGTAGCCGCCTGAAGTGTCCGACTAATCATCGCGGACCACTACAACGTTGAGTTTATTGTCCTATCATCATACTCAGACGAAATCATACTTGGATGGGATTTTTATTGTGTAATCACGCCGTTATTATTGCGCAAGATCTGAACTTGAACTCTTCCCGTTTTACGACCAACCAACCGACCACATTTAGCCCACCACACACGAGTTCGTCGTCAAAGAAACAGTGGCAGCATATCCACGGAGTGAATGATGGAGAGTGGGACGAAGCATCGGTCCATCCATTCGTTCTTGCTTCCGTCCGTTCATGCGTCCGTCTGTGTGACCGTCCGTGCGGTGCGTCCTGCGTCCGCACGTTCATCTGTGCGTTCGTCCCTGCGTTTTTCGATGCATCCGCTCTGCGTCCGCGTATGCATCCATCTGTCCGTGCAGCCTGCCGTGCGTCCGTCCATGCATCTGTCAGTGTGTCCGTTCGTTCATCTATTCAACACTCCAGGTACCACCATCTCGCATCTTTTGATCATATATTCCCCATATAGAAGCACCGCCATCCAGCGGGCATTCCAAGGACTAAACGAGAGGCGGTACACGCACACTTTCTTACGGCTTGCGCTTCATGCCTACTTCCCACCTTTCACCACCTTGAGTTCATGGTATATATTAGTTTACTGTATTCATGGCACTGCGGCCGAACACTCGCTAAACCTTTCTGAAACCAAGGAGGTTACGCCCAGTGAGTATAACGTAACAACACTTTCTTGTCAGATAGTGCTCGATGTACGTACCAATAACTGCTAATGAGGAATGAGAGATAGGAGAACGAATGAGAGATAGGAGACGTCACATCTTTCGTCCGCAATCGTTTTGTGCTATGCCACAGCCCTTTTTGCGAACTCCTTAGTGACTGGGGCCTTGCGTTTCTATCCGACGTAATACAAGCTCTTCTCCACCAGTGCCATATTGTACACCAGATGAGTACTGCTTACCACCTCCGACGAATGGCTTGATTGAGCGGTGTGATCGGATCGTGGTTGACATGCTCGCGACGCATGTTGCATCTGACCAAACAAACTATGGGACCTGGTTCTTCCGTCTGCGACCTACGCGTATGATACCGCTAACCAATTCACCACCGGCTTTCTCCATTCTTTCTTCTACAAGGACGTCAACCATCACACACAATTGACACTTTGCTGCCATACGCACCGGATGCATCCTATTGCACGACCGAGTCCGAAGCTGCCCGTCACGCCGAAGAATGCCGCCAACTAGCGAAGCAGTTTACTAGGCCGACCAGCAACGCCAAAAAGAGGCCTACGATGACGACCACACTCCTATCGAAAAGTTCGCCCGGAACCCTTGTATGGCTATATGTGCCACCCTGTGACCTGGTTTGTCTACCAAGCTACTTTCAAATTATGGTCCATACCGTGTGGTAGAGCGCACATCACCCGTCAGTTACGCCATTGAACCGCTTACGCTGCTCGGTGACCATCGCCGGCGTGGACATGGTTTTTTTCACGTGAACGGCTTGAAGCTGTACTTCGACCCACTTATTCCCACATGTTAGATCGCCAGGATGATTTCTTTTTTTCTTGACGGGGGCAATTATATTGAAGGAATGAATGCAACGCCGGGGAACAACAAGCGTCATCACAGAGAAAGCAACCATGACATCGGCGCTAGAGCACCACCATCTTCCTCGTCCTGTGGCTGTCTCCAGTCTTCCGTATGTCAGTTAGGTTCGTCCAATAAACCTCCTTACACTATTGGTGAAATAAAAACGCCGAGCGACTTCAACATGTGGTGTTAAAAATCTGAGGGAACGTGGAGGGATATTTGATTTGTTGCTACTTCAAAATACAACCTACACAATTAGTTCAATATTTCTCTTCTCACATGAGTTTTTTGCTATAACTTAAAAAACAGGAATGAAAAAAAGGCATTGTGTGTCTCAAAATTATACTAGCTGAAGCGCTTGCCACCAGTTACAATATTACCCCGTTGACTCTTTGTACCACCTTAATTTATACCACTTGACTGAATGAAATGAGAACCAGACAGTAAACTGTAGAACAGAATAAGCCGGGGTTCAAGCTTATGGAGAGTGATAGTATTGTAAATTGGAGAGTTACAAAACATTGATACGTTGCCCGGTGCCAACTTGCTCAATTGAAAAATGCGTATGTTTCATATACATGTGTCTGTACCGTGTGAAAAACAAGTGGTCATGTCTCAGAAACACACGATTTTGAGTTGATTTGGTGTACTGATGACAACATACTTCAAATTTGAGGTAACACACTTGGGACAAACATCATTAAGCTTGCCTTTTCTGGGTGGCACTGCGACGTTATCGGACTTCATTAAAGCTTTCCGTTGGATAAGTGTATAACATGAGACATATATTTAGCGCTAAAGTTCGACGTGAGAACTCAGATGAGAGATAAGAAATAGTTCGGAGAGCTAACTCACAGCACAAACGTTTACATTGTGCAGCAGAGCACAGTGCACTAGCTTTCAGTTTGTTCACATCAAACTTATGCCCTCCAAATATGTCGGATAAAGTGAACATTTTAAATGTATTGTCCTTAGTGTATCGTTATTGATGTTTAGTATACCGTATAGTAATGTTTTGGGATGCTACTGTTTTACTCTGTGTAGGCACAGAAGATTATGAGGAGAGCCAACAGTACGACACCTGGTTTCACCAAACCTGGTATTGTTTGCGGTCTCGCAGACGCGGCTTGAAATTCTGTAGGGTTTTGACAAGCAGCTGAGAAGCGCAAATATTTGTTTACCTGCTCCATTCAAGCATATCGGTGCACAAGTTGCTTATTTCATCTTTGAAAATATGGTTGAAGCGCACCGAAAGGGCACGTACAGAAGATGCTGACAGGACAGCGCTTACTTGCAACTCTTGTATTATTTGGTTCAGCTGCTTGCGAATTCTCAATGAGCTGTCATGAAA
This sequence comes from Rhipicephalus annulatus, assembly GCA_013436015.1. Taxonomy (NCBI): domain Eukaryota; kingdom Metazoa; phylum Arthropoda; class Arachnida; order Ixodida; family Ixodidae; genus Rhipicephalus; species Rhipicephalus annulatus. Next base: position 379,349 of record WOVY01009408.1, on the reverse strand, counting down.
ATAAGGTACAGAACACTCGCAGACAGAAAAAAAAACATTGTGCTGCTGTCTAACTTCTCTATAGTTCACCTCACTACGCTAGGATTTGTGGTGAAAAGATCTGTCTTACATTTTGAGGTAGGTGTGCTTGCACCATATCTGATGTTCTTCCTGACATAGACTTGCTCATGTGTAAATGCAACCTGACTCGATGAAGGCCTTTCATATGCCGGAGAACGCGATGCGGCGGCATCAATTCTTGCTCCTGCTGAAGCGCGTACTGTTGTTCTGCTATCGTGGTTCGCTTCTCTGCCATGGCATTTCATGGCTTAGCTTCTCACAGATATACTCACTTTTACAGACGTGAATTCTCGCCCACTTTAGAAGCAAAATATTTTTCGCGGAATATGTCAGGGGTCATATTTTTTTGAGGCTATTAGAACGTTTTGTTTTATTTGAACATTCGCATTCTGAGTTTTTCTTGGCATGGAAAGAAGTTTGATGGCAGCTAAAGCTATCGTTTTTTTAAACTAAACAAAAGCGATCAAATGAACACGCGTAACGTTGCTAGTGTGGGATTCTACAATGCATTTATAGACTGTACGTAAATCTTGGCAGTGAATAACAATACAAGACTGGTATTATACATATACTGTGTTTTATGCCGACATTTCATTCCCTATATATATAACACCACGTACTCAACAAAATGCACTGCTTGTTAGCAAAAGACGTGGTTCAAATATTAGCTGATGATCAGAAAGCTGATCTCGCACAAGTGACTCCAAATTAAGACAGAGCAAAGCAGAGATAGAGAGAAGCTACAAATAAAAATACAGTGATCAAACACTTAAGTCCAAAAGGTTTTCGCTTCTTTTAGCATTAGCCATTATAAGAAGAATAGCGTGGCTTGACCAAAGAGCTGTAAGTGCTGTTTACACGTAAGGCGGTTGTGACATCGCAAGAACCATTTTTCGCGCCGCCGCCTCGGCCAGCGCGCGCTGCGTAGTAGCCAACTATGCTATCACAGAGCCCAACATCACTACAAACTGCTGATAGAGAAGTGAACAGCCTTGTATAACATAGTGTATCAAGGAAGTTGGAACGCAAAGTGTACGTGAGGAGGAGAGTTATGTTTGTGAGGAGGAGGCAAAGTAGAACTGTAGGAAGTAAATCGTATCAGAGAAAAAAAGTAACGAAGCAGGATATAGAAAAAAAGAAAACAAAAAGACAAAGAAAACACCCATAAATTAGAAATACAGACGAGATGAAAAAAGATTGAAAGAAACTATTGCCGAAAAAAATAATTCACGAAGTGGGATCGGGAATTTCATACTATGGATTCAAAAAAGAGTGTTCTTACTATTCTGTTCATCAGGCGCGCTAGAAGATCATATGAGCAGACTTAGAGTCATGTGGGGAGTCGTAAAACAGTTCGCGCTAATGAGGAGGTAGTTGCGCGCTGATCGAAACTACAAGTGTCGCTCGAGGGGGTTACGAGCAGTGACGTGCCCATGTTTTACTTTGGCAAGTTTTGTGCGGCTTAAGGCAAACACTAAATATTCGTTCTTTGATTCAACTTTCTATTGTCTATTTTAGCTCACCGTGCGTACATGGTCGACAGCTAGTCGCATATTCAATTGAATTCTTTGGCTCTTTGTATGCATCTTATTATTTTATCCACACTTGCTAAAAGAATCCAAAGGCGCAAAATTTCCGGCATATTAGACGTTTTTTTAAGTATGTTTGGGCAATGCCTCCATCGGAGCATGATCGTTGAAGCAAGCGCATCTTATGACAATTCATCTCGGGCGTGGCACTAAAGCTAAAAACAAAAGGAATGTTCCTTTATTTTATGAGCCATATCTGTTTGTAGATGGAAGACGAAAATGTCACCTACAGAGCGCGCAAACATATGACATTCGTGCTTACATCCTGTCTCAAGAAAAAAATAAGAGCAACAAACAAGGACAAAGAAGCGTAATAAAATATGCATGTGCTCACTTTACTGTGATCTTTCTTCGACAGCCACCGACGTGCTCAAAGCGACGCTGCTTCTTGATGACCGACTCACGCATAAAATTTAACGATGTGCTCACTATCGTGCCCCACTATAAAAGTCTTCACTTTGCCCACTTGAAAAAATTTGCATGTGACTATGAATAGAAATATGTGGCCTTAACGTTTCTATATTGCTATTGTATTTTCCGTATTGCTATTGTATTGTAAATTGGACGATGACGAAGTGTCTATTTCTTAAAACGCTTGTACCCTTGTCTCAAATTTTCTATTTGTTTTACCGCACATTCTGGGAGCTGCCGCTCCCTTCTTGCGAGAATGGATGCAGAAGCCTCTCAGGTTTTTCGAGGTGGACAACCGCAACGTCTTGCAGTGGCTAGGAAACGTGGGACTACCTAAAGTGGCACAGACAGCGAGGCAACGGAGCTCTATTCCGACGGTTTCGAGTTATCGTATGACGACTACACAGTCGTCATGAGCCGCAATGCTAAACGAAGGCTGCTATGAACATCGTCGACGACGAGTATATCCACCGTGCAGGCTACCACGCAGCGTTGGCCAAACACTATACTCTTCATGGCTGTGGACCCTTAGGCCAACCTACAGCGGCTTAACAGGCAACTCCTCTCTGCATACCTTGAAGGACTCGCTCCAAATGAGATTAAAGGCGTCAGGATCAGCTCACGGAAGAATGTTCTGGCAGTTGATGTTCTACACCGTAGTGCGCTTCAAAGCCTACAGAACATCTCGGAAATCGACAGAGTCACAGTTAAATCAGTGATCCCCACTGACCGTAAGGGCAATGTTGGAGTCATTTATGACGTGGACATTTCCATTCCCGCTGACGATTTCCCAATCTTGATAAAGCCAACTACAGACGACATCGTCATCAAGTACATTGCAAGGCTTGGTCAATCACGATGCCTGAAGATTGTTTTTGAGGGAGACAGTCTTCCCAAACACGTCAAAGTTGGCCATGTTCGCCACCAGGTCCGTCCATACATACCGATGCTTCAGATGTTTCAAGATGGGACATGTCAAAGGAGTATGTACCAGCAATATTGTGTGCCCGCGGAGTGCCAAACTTCATTCAGAAGACACCTGCCACGCAACTGCGTTCAAATGCTCCAATTGCCACGGCGCTCATAAAGCGTCGTCTAAAGATTGCCCACGAGTGCGAAATGAACGCGCGGTGCTGAAACGCATGGTGCGCGACAATTAAACGCACAGGGAAGCCGCTGCTACTGTCAGGCGACGTCGGCGTCACCACATAAGATCATCATGCAACGTTACAACTGCCGATAGAGACACGTCATCTCAAGAAAGAAGAACTGGCCCCCCATAGTCAAGCTCTGCGAAGGCGGATACACCGAAAGCAGAATCAGGGTCAAGACTTCCACCTCGTGAAGAGTGATCATCACTTCCACGAACACAACCTGTTTCAGAGGTGCATCGAATTCCGCCAACCTCGATGCCATCACGAACCACTGATGAAAAGACAACTGAGGATCGCCAGGTCATCAACATGTTGCAGACCCTTATGAGCGCAATGCGCATGCTCCTAAGCAACATGAACACCTCATCAGTGCAGAGCGCACTCCAAGTGCTGGGCACTTTGAGTCCGGTGCTTGCAGCTATGAGGTAAAACGATGGCCTGCAACATGTTATTCTTTCGAGTGGAGGTCAAGAACGCACCTGTCTTTCAGTGGAATGCCAGAGGACTTAGGGCACGTATGTCCGAGTTCCGGCAATATGTATTCACGAACCAGTTATCCATAATTGTGATTTGCAAACCGAACCTGTCAGCTCAGATGAGACTGTCTGGATATGAGTGCTTTATGTCTTCTACCCACGGAGAGCACAGCAAGGTCGTTGTGTTCATACGGCGCGACTTAACTTATGTTCATCACCCTGTACCCCCTGACGAAGAAAACCAGTACATTTGCCTAACAGTAAAAAACAAGAAGACCACATTCACCATCATCGGAGCCTACTTACATCCATCAAGTCGTCTGGACCGTCAGCGCTTGCGCGGAATTTTGAATTCAACTCCCCAGCCATGGGTGATACCTGGCGACTTCAATGCCCACTACTACTTATGGGGAAGCTCCAGGGTGAACTTATCCTCTAAATGTGAACTTATCCTCATGAATGACGGCAGCCCTACTTATCTGCGCGGATCGGCCTATAGCAGTTACCTGGACCTCACTTTCGTCTCATGCTCGTTCGCCAGAAGAGTGCACTGGTTTTCGGATTTGGAAATAAAGGGTAGTGACCACATCCCAACATACCTGAACATTGATGGCTTTCCGAGTCTCAAGTCCTCCAGAGCCGTCCAGTGCAACGATTGGCAAAAATACAAGTTAATCATAGAAGACTATGTTGGCGCCTCACCTTTCAACATAGAGGACGCAATAAAGAGTGCCCTACAGTCAACGACGCGTTCGCTTTTGGTGAGCTCATCTAGCACTGATATGGACATTGATCTCGAAAAACTCCGAGCGATTCGTCGTCGTGCAGAACGATGTTATAGACGCACGAGGTCACTTGATGATCTGAGAGTGGCCAGACGCACACAAAAGAAAATACAGCGTCACATGGACAAGTTGGACAAGCAACGATGGGTATCTTTTTGCGAGTCTTTGGATCCCAAAAAAGCCTCTGTCACTAATCTGCAGAACTGTCCGGTGTCTTCGTACAACTATTACTCAGCGCTACCCATTAAAATCTCTGGCACTTCACTTACGCTGCGAAAAGATTGATGTCGCAGATTCTTTCTGTTGAAGGATTGCCCGCGGCTCAAATTCAACTGGGACGAAGACGCCCGACTTTTCTGTATCCTCACGTGATCCCCGAATGGTGATTTCGTTTTCAATGGACGAACTTAAGGCTGCGCTTGCTTTGCGTAGACCTTCTTCAGCGCCAGGACCTGACGGCATCACTTGCCGCACTCTGTGTCACCTAGGAGATCAGCTCGAAAGGCACTCTTGCAGCTCTACAACGACTCCTGGCAAACTGGCATGGTTCCACAGGAATGGAAGTCAAGTCGCCTGATTCCACTTCTCAAAGCCGGCAAGTCACTCTTGGACATTTACTCTTACCGCCCGATTGCCCTCACGTGTTGTGTGGGAAAAACTATAAAAAGGATGATTTTAACGCGTCTGGAATGGTACTTAGAGTTCTACGAAATATATCTAGATGCCATGTTCGGGTTCAGACGAGGCCGCTCGTGAATTGACAATGTAGTTGACTTGGTGACATATGTAGAACACCAGAGGGCCTGCAAACGGTTATCTGCTGCTCTGCCTCTTGACGTTAAAGGGGCATACGACAATGTCACCCACGAAGCCATTCTCAGCGGACTAGAAAAAGGGGGACTCGGTGGCAGGATATATACGTGGGTTCAGAGCTACCTACAGAATAGATCATTTCACGTGCAGACAGAGAATGGCCCGACACCCGAGTATTACTGCAGACGAGGAGTATCGCAAGGCGGAGTGCTAAGCCCGACGCTGTTCAACCTAACCCTCATTGAACTAGTTGGCAAGCAACCAAGCAGTGTACGACTTTCCATATATGCTGATGACATCAGTGTGTGGACATCAGGTGTGACTTGACTTCAACTTCGCGCTCGACTTCAGAAGGCAGCTTCAGTGACATCGTACCATTTACGCAAACAAGGGCTCGAAATCGCAATTGAGAAGTGTGCACTCGTGGCTTTCACCAGAAAACCAATGTCCGCTTATGGCATATCAATTAACGGGCATTTGTTGTCATACAGCCGAAGTCACAGGTTCTTGGGAGTCGTAATCGACCGAAACCTGTCTTGGACACCCCACGTAAACTACGTGAAAAAGCGGCTGACCGCCATTTGTCACTTATTCAGGTTTCTTGCTGGGAAAAGTTTGGGAATGTCTGTCGAGTCTGTGTTACAGCTGTACAAGGTACTATTTACTGGATTCCTGCGATGTAGCCTACCTGTTAAATCTAACACGTGCAAAACGAACCTGCGCACAATCCAAAATATTCAAGCCAAAGCGCTTAGGATATGCCTGGGTTTACCCCGCTGCGCATCGACAGCTGAAACAATTGCCATTGCACAGGACTACTCGATCATGACACACATCACCCTTGAAACGATGCGACGTACCTCAGGCAACATTCTAGGAATCCTTCCCACCACTTGGCAACCCTCGCTACTGAGAGGCCCTGCACGAAATTTAGTGCAATTGTCTGTGCTCATCGTGCGTCGTTTACGTCAGGTTTTACGCCTGCTGAGAAACTGGTGTAATCCTCCGTGGTGCCTGACACTTCCACAAGTCCGTGTTTCAATTCCAGGAATACAGAAAACATCAAATTTGCCTTCACCAGCCCTAAAACAATTGAGCTTGAGCCATCTGCAAGAAAATTACAACAACCACGTGCACGTATACACCGATGGTTCAACCACAGCGTCTGGTTCTGGTGGTGCGGTGGTGATTCCAGCTAGAGGAATCACTCTGCGAATCAAGCTGTCACACGTCACTATGTCCACAGCGGCAGAACTTGCGGCTTTGCGTGGCGCCACAGAGTAAAGACCGAGTAAATGGGCTGTGTTTTCTGACTCAAAACCAGCCCTAAAGAGCATGCAGTCAGTCCTTCGACGAGGCTGCCATGAGCAATTAACTTACGAAGTTGTCAAGCTCTTTCACCACGTCACAGAAACAGGCCACGAGGTCAAGTTTCAATGGCTTCCTGGCCATTGTGGGATCAGTGGCAATGATTCCGCAGACAACGCGGCTCGCACATCGGACCAAGAAGAGCACACCCTTCCCATTCCTTTGTCAAAAACTGACGCGGCACAGCAACTTCGTCACCTGGCAAGTAGTCTGAGTCTGCAATAGTGAAACACCCCAAGCATAATACATACGAGACCATACCAAATAAACCCTCGTCTGGAACTTCGACCTCCTTCCGGACTTCGTCGACGTGAATCTTCACTTCTTTGTCTCCTTTGGTTGGGGGTTGCCTTCACAAAAGCATATAGAACCCTCATCGGATTGACCGACAATGCGGAATGCAACGTCTGCGGCACCAAAGAAGACATCGACCATCTGATATGCCATTGCCCTTGATTTGCCTCTGAAAGACAGAAGCTTTCGGACGCATTGCGACAATTGGACGATAGGCCACTCTCTGTGCAGATGCTACTGGAACACCGTCATCGCCTTTCGTCAGCTCAAAAGTTAGTCAAAGCTGTCTTGTGCTTTTTGAGGACTACAGGCCTACGTGACCACCTTTAACTTTTGTGTAGTGCCACCGCTGCATACGCGCCTGCCGATTAACTGACAATCCTCCTTTTTTCTCTCTCTCGTTCTCTTTTTTTCCTCTCTCTCTCATCTTTATGCCCCCTTCCATTCCCCTAGCGTAGTGTAGCAAACCGGGCATGTGCCTGGTTAACCTCCCTGCCTTCCCTCTTGTTGTTTATCCCCCCCCCCCTGTTGTAAAAGAGCCAGAGGCGGCAGATTCCAAATGTTTAACTGCATCATTTTGGCTCCAGTCTGGTAATGTTGCATGCGCGTGACTTCCGGTGAAAACTTGAAACATGAAGAAGGAGATATAGGAAATATCTGGCCGAGGAAAAGAATACCATTCAAAATTGTCGTCCTAAGCATACAATTGAATAAAAGCTGGACAAACCTGCAATCACTTAGTGACTCAATGTATCACTACCAGTACAAACAATTTGTACAATTGTACCAGGCCCAGGAGAAAGTGACAAAAAAGAGAATTGAATGCGCACGTGTTATCAGAGACTGAGCATAAGAACAAAAGCTTTTATTTTGGTTCCCTTGAAGCGTTTGTGCGTTTCATATTATAGGGAGATCCTTATTTAGATATGTGCTAAATGTAAAAGCACTCCATACTGTAGAAGCTGCCTCAACTCGCTGAAGATGAGCACGAAGAAATAGATGAAAAGAGAAGAAAGACATTAAAGACATCCGTTTCGACAAAGATATGAAATTCAACTAGATAAGACACTGTGTATGAAGATGTCCGTCCACTGCTGATTGTTAAGTGTAGCGTGAAGCCGCAGTTGAAGCTAATCGAAATGTCCTTGTTACTATAGAATCGGACCATTTTCACACCGGGCAAGAATGATCTATCAATGCCGTTAGAATGGAGGAGGAGGAATAAATGAGGAAGGACAGGGAGGTCAGCCAGTTCTGTTAGAATGGAGATTGAGCAAAGTTCATAATAGCCTGAGGAGCAGTTATCTGTGACCTGCTTTTCTGCAATATGGAGGGGGGACAAGGGAGCAAGAGAGATCAATGATGTAGACTAAAATTGCATCTTATCTATGAAACAAACGTAATACCTGTTACGCGTATTCTATACGCTCTTGGGGTAATCTTACTTACATGTTGGCATGGAACAGCGCGATTTCATCCAAGTACAACACTTCTTCCTCCTCCTCAATTTTTCCCCAGCATGGCTAACAAATCATAACACTCCAGGAGAGCACAAGAAAGAGTGACACCACCTGGTTTAGTGACAGAATGCCCTTCTTCTTGTGACATTTCTGCGTTAGCGCTGTGTCACTACGTGATATCGTCTGTTAAGGGTAACAACCTGATGAAACTCACTGCAGACGGCACGTTTCTGAAATGTCGCAACAAGCGGGGCAGGTCGACTGAGCGGAGCGAAAATTAGCGCACATGTCGCACATCACGTTTGCGAATACAGTTGCCAACATTATACTAGGGCTAAGGAATACATACATGCTTACCACAAAAATTGGCGCTGCCGACGCTTTGGTAAGTGGAGCTGTGTGAGCTCTACGGTCGAGAATCAGTGGGTACCCGTGTTACATACTTCCTCAGGTTTCGTAGCTGTGAAGCTGCCATACGTTTTAGCAGCAAAGCACTTTTAGATCGACCCACGTTTGTCCGGGGTGTCCGTTAGGGGGGACATCCGTGGATGTGGGCAGAAAAAAAGCTCAACAACGGACTAATATCAATAACATTGTGACGGAACATTATGATATATCTGCTAGCACAAATCTCTTGTACTAGTAGGTGACTTCAACGTAAAGATTATGGTCATTAGCATCTAGCCTTGTCGCCGACTCTACGTGACCCTTTATATCTACCAAGTTTCATCACATAGAACAACGTTCAGGTAACCTACGGTAAGAGGTAGCATGTGTTACCCAGAGAGAAAAAAATATTTAACAATATAATATTGTGACGGAGCGAGGTCTTGGCTTACAGGACAGCGTCCACCGAGAATCGGCAGCCGAACAAGATGTCTGAGTTGCCTCTCGTGCAAGCGCCTAACGCACAGGCGTCTTCTTCATCTTCGCTAAGTGCCACGCTTGCTCCTGTATGATGCATAGTCAGCAGATGGATAAGGCGGAAAAGCCGTCCGGCGCTTAGTACCCCATGCGAACGGGAGGGTGTACTTTAAGAGATCAGTAAGCGGTAAAGCGATGTCGGCGAAGTTGCGGTCGACGAAAATAGGAACATAGCCCTACAAAACTTCGGACGTCCTGGTTGAGCGTGGTTCAGTAAATTGTTGTACTGCTCGCACCTTTTCGGGGTCTGGTTGAACACCATCGGCACTGACAAGGTGGCCGAGTATGTTGATTTGGCGACGTCCGAAATGGCATTTTGCAGAATTGAGCTGGAGAGCAGCTCTTCTAAAAACATCCAGAACGGCTGACAGACGTGTTATATGGCTGTCAAAGGTGGGTGAAAAGAAGATGACATTGTCTAAATAACATAAGCAGATGGACCACTTATATCCTCGGAGAAGGGAGTCCATCATGCGCTCGAAAGTTGCCGGCGAATTACACAGTCCAAACGGCAAGACTTTGAACTGGTAGAGGCCGTCGGGCGTAACGAAAGCGGTTTTTTCACGATCCATGGGGTCGACGGAAATTTGACAATAGCCGGATCGAAGGTCGATAGACGAAAAGTATTGGGCACCATGGAGGCGATCGAGGGCGTCATCAATCCGAGGCAAAGGGTAGACATCTTTGTGGGTCACTTTGTTTAAATGGCGATAGTCCACGCAAAAGCGCCAGCTGCCATCTTTCTTCTCAACGAGCACGACTGGGGAGGCCCAGGGGCTGGATGAAGGTTCTATTACGTCTTTAGTAATCATTTTATCCACTTCATTTTGAATTACTTGGCGTTCTTTGTGAGATACGCAATATGGACGCCGCCGTATAGGACTGGCATTACCAGTGTTAATCCGGTGAGTCACTGCAGTTGTTTGGCTGAGAGGGCGGTGGTCAAAGTCGAAAACGTCTCTATATGATGTTAGCAGACTAAGGAGGCTGGCAGCTTGCACTGCAGTGAGGTCGGGAGCAATCATCTTGTTAATGTCATCTGCAGGCAGAGTGTAATTGCGGCCAAGACAGGGGGATGTAGTATCGGTGTCCAAACTAGTAACGTTGCAGCTGTCAAGTGGAGATAGGGTGGCCAAAGACATGTCTTGCTGAATCACTTGAGTCAAGAGACTCACGTTGAGTAGTGGTATAACCACTGTATTATTAGCGACGGCGACAACAGTGTGAGCAAGGGCGACGTCTCGGGCCATCAGTACGTCGACTATAGGAGTGACGAGGTAGTCACCGTCGGGCACATGACGTGAGCACGACAAAGTGACATATGTAGCAGCTTGCGGAGGCAAGCGAACGTGGTGACGAGAGCGTAAACGGGGAGAATAGTCTGCTGGAAAATCGGCAAACTGCGGCAGTTCAAGCTGAAGAGCACCAGTGGCACAATCAATGAGCGCAGAATGACGTGACAGGAAGTCCAAACCAAGTATTAGGTCATGAGGACACATTTCAATGACGGCAAACTGAACTAATGTAGGATGACCGGCAATGGACACACGGGCCGTGCACATCCCTTGAACATCAGGGGTCCTCCCATCAGCGACACGAAGTTTGTGGGAAGCAGCAGGCGTGAGCACTTTATGTAGGCGTCGGCGAAGGTTCGCGCTCATTACAGAAATGTGCGCTCCAGTATCTATAAGGGCAGAAATAGGCACACCATCAACGGCAACGTCTAACAAATTTTGTCTCGTCGGAAGCGTCAAGAGAGGATTTGTGGAGGGAGTCGAAGATGCACCGTCACGTCCGGGCGCTGCACCGTTTAGTTTTCCGGGTAGGCAGGAGCGGGGTTGAATGGAGATGACGGCCTGCGAGTCTGCGGTGAGCGAGACGGCTGGCGACGTCCTGGAGGCGAACGCGACTGATGACCATGCGGTGACGGAGATCGGCTGTTGAACCTTCTGTAGTTGTTTTGCGGAGAAGGCTGCACGGCAGACGCGAAGTGGGTGCTGTCCTGTCGGTAGTGTGGTTGAGATGAAGTCCGAGGTGGCGAGGACCAGCGGTAATTGCAGTAACGGACGACATGACCGAAACGGTGGCAATGAAAACAAATTGGTCGATTGTCGACGGTTCTCCACGCCGCAGGGTCGCGAGATCGGGCCGTGAACTGCTGCTCGCGATAGGGCGAGGGTGGACGCCATGAAGCTCGCTGCGGGCTGGGCAAAGCGCACACCGAGGGAATACCTATGCTGGCGAGTTCTTGGCGGACGATAGCTTGAACCATGTTAGCAGTGAGTGGGGTGGTGTCACTTGCAGCGGTGTGAGCCGGAGCAGAGGCAATGGCTTCAAGTTCGCGCCGTACAATTCGGGTCACCTGATCCGATGAATCTAGAGGTGGTGGCTGTGTTCTTGCACGGTCTTCGCAAGATGATGTTGCAGCCGTATTCGGAAGGCGGGTGAACACGCTGTTAATCCGCCGGCTCTTCGCTTGCTCAAAGCGCCGACATTCTTTTATAATGGCGTCCACTGTAGAAAAATTTTTGCAGATGAGGAGGTTGAATGCGTCATCCGCAATCCCCTTAAGAATATGCCCGACCTTGTCAGCCTCCGGCATATCGGCATTGGCTTTGCGACACAACGACAACACATCTTCTATATAGGAGACGTAAGACTCGGTCGAGGTCTGCGCCCGAGACGCGAGCATTTTGTTCGCGGCCATTTTTCTTCCAATCGGCTTTCCGAACAGGTCTAGCATTTTCTCCCTGCACACTGCCCAACTCACAAGCAGAGATCACTCACAAGGTGAGATCAGCTCCTAGGTGAGCTGATCTCACCTAGGAGATCAGCTCGAAAGGCACTCTTGCAGCTCTACAACGACTCCTGGCAAACTGGCATGGTTCCACAGGAATGGAAGTCAAGTCGCCTGATTCCACTTCTCAAAGCCGGCAAGTCACTCTTGGACATTTACTCTTACCGCCCGATTGCCCTCACGTGTTGTGTGGGAAAAACTATAAAAAGGATGATTTTAACGCGTCTGGAATGGTACTTAGAGTTCTACGAAATATATCTAGATGCCATGTTCGGGTTCAGACGAGGCCGCTCGTGAATTGACAATGTAGTTGACTTGGTGACATATGTAGAACACCAGAGGGCCTGCAAACGGTTATCTGCTGCTCTGCCTCTTGACGTTAAAGGGGCATACGACAATGTCACCCACGAAGCCATTCTCAGCGGACTATAAAAAGGGGGACTCGGTGGCAGGATATATACGTGGGTTCAGAGCTACCTACAGAATAGATCATTTCACGTGCAGACAGAGAATGGCCCGACACCCGAGTATTACTGCAGACGAGGAGTATCGCAAGGCGGAGTGCTAAGCCCGACGCTGTTCAACCTAACCCTCATTGAACTAGTTGGCAAGCAACCAAGCAGTGTACGACTTTCCATATATGCTGATGACATCAGTGTGTGGACATCAGGTGTGACTCGACTTCAACTTCGCGCTCGACTTCAGAAGGCAGCTTCAGTGACATCGTACCATTTACGCAAACAAGGGCTCGAAATCGCAATTGAGAAGTGTGCACTCGTGGCTTTCACCAGAAAACCAATGTCCGCTTATGGCATATCAATTAACGGGCATTTGTTGTCATACAGCCGAAGTCACAGGTTCTTGGGAGTCGTAATCGACCGAAACCTGTCTTGGACACCCCACGTAAACTACGTGAAAAAGCGGCTGACCGCCATTTGTCACTTATTCAGGTTTCTTGCTGGGAAAAGTTTGGGAATGTCTGTCGAGTCTGTGTTACAGCTGTACAAGGTACTATTTACTGGATTCCTGCGATGTAGCCTACCTGTTAAATCTAACACGTGCAAAACGAACCTGCGCACAATCCAAAATATTCAAGCCAAAGCGCTTAGGATATGCCTGGGTTTACCCCGCTGCGCATCGACAGCTGAAACAATTGCCATTGCACAGGACTACTCGATCATGACACACATCACCCTTGAAACGATGCGACGTACCTCAGGCAACATTCTAGGAATCCTTCCCACCACTTGGCAACCCTCGCAACTGAGAGGCCCCGCACGAAATTTAGTGCAATTGTCTGTGCTCATCGTGCGTCGTTTACGTCAGGTTTTACGCCTGCTGAGAAACTGGTGTAATCCTCCGTGGTGCCTGACACTTCCACAAGTCCGTGTTTCAATTCCAGGAATACAGAAAACATCAAATTTGCCTTCACCAGCCCTAAAACAATTGAGCTTGAGCCATCTGCACGAAATTTACAACAACCACGTGCACGTATACACCGATGGTTCAACCACAGCGTCTGGTTCTGGTGGTGCGGTGGTGATTCCAGCTAGAGGAATCACTCTGCGAATCAAGCTGTCACACGTCACTATGTCCACAGCGGCAGAACTTGCGGCTTTGCGTGGCGCCACAGAGTAAAGACCGAGTAAATGGGCTGTGTTTTCCGACTCAAAACCAGCCCTAAAGAGCATGCAGTCAGTCCTTCGACGAGGCTGCCATGAGCAATTAACTTACGAAGTTGTCAAGCTCTTTCACCACGTCACAGAAACAGGCCACGAGGTCAAGTTTCAATGGCTTCCTGGCCATTGTGGGATCAGTGGCAATGATTCCGCAGACAACGCGGCTCGCACATCGGACCAAGAAGAGCACACCCTTCCCATTCCTTTGTCAAAAACTGACGCGGCACAGCAACTTCGTCACCTGGCAAGTAGTCTGAGTCTGCAATAGTGGAACACCCCAAGCATAATACATACGAGACCATACCAAATAAACCCTCGTCTGGAACTTCGACCTCCTTCCGGACTTCGTCGACGTGAATCTTCACTTCTTTGTCTCCTTTGGTTGGGGGTTGCCTTCACAAAAGCATATAGAACCCTCATCGGATTGACCGACAATGCGGAATGCAACGTCTGCGGCACCAAAGAAGACATCGACCATCTGATATGCCATTGCCCTTGATTTGCCTCTGAAAGACAGAAGCTTTCGGACGCATTGCGACAATTGGACGATAGGCCACTCTCTGTGCAGATGCTACTGGAACACCGTCATCGCCTTTCGTCAGCTCAAAAGTTAGTCAAAGCTGTCTTGTGCTTTTTGAGGACTACAGGCCTACGTGACCACCTTTAACTTTTGTGTAGTGCCACCGCTGCATACGCGCCTGCCGATTAACTGACAATCCTCCTTTTTTCTCTCTCTCGTTCTCTTTTTTTCCTCTCTCTCTCATCTTTATGCCCCCTTCCATTCCCCTAGCGTAGTGTAGCAAACCGGGCATGTGCCTGGTTAACCTCCCTGCCTTCCCTCTTGTTGTTTATCCCTCCCCCCCCCTGTTGTAAAAGAGCCAGAGGCGGCAGATTCCAAATGTTTAACTGCATCATTTTGGCTCCAGTCTGGTAATGTTGCATGCGCGTGACTTCCGGTGAAAACTTGAAACATGAAGAAGGAGATATAGGAAATATCTGGCCGAGGAAAAGAATACCATTCAAAAATTGTCGTCCTAAGCATACAATTGAATAAAAGCTGGACAAACCTGCAATCACTTAGTGACTCAATGTATCACTACCAGTACAAACAATTTGTACAATTGTACCAGGCCCAGGAGAAAGTGACAAAAAAGAGAATTGAATGCGCACGTGTTATCAGAGACTGAGCATAAGAACAAAAGCTTTTATTTTGGTTCCCTTGAAGCGTTTGTGCGTTTCATATTATAGGGAGATCCTTATTTAGATATGTGCTAAATGTAAAAGCACTCCATACTGTAGAAGCTGCCTCAACTCGCTGAAGATGAGCACGAAGAAATAGATGAAAAGAGAAGAAAGACATTAAAGACATCCGTTTCGACAAAGATATGAAATTCAACTAGATAAGACACTGTGTATGAAGATGTCCGTCCACTGCTGATTGTTAAGTGTAGCGTGAAGCCGCAGTTGAAGCTAATCGAAATGTCCTTGTTACTATAGAATCGGACCATTTTCACACCGGGCAAGAATGATCTATCAATGCCGTTAGAATGGAGGAGGAGGAATAAATGAGGAAGGACAGGGAGGTCAGCCAGTTCTGTGAGAATGGAGATTGAGCAAAGTTCATAATAGCCTGAGGAGCAGTTATCTGTGACCTGCTTTTCTGCAATATGGAGGGGGGACAAGGGAGCAAGAGAGATCAATGATGTAGACTAAAATTGCATCTTATCTATGAAACAAACGTAATACCTGTTACGCGTATTCTATACGCTCTTGGGGGTAATCTTACTTACATGTTGGCATGGAACAGCGCGATTTCATCCAAGTACAACACTTCTTCCTCCTCCTCAATTTTTCCCCAGCATGGCTAACAAATCATAACACTCCAGGAGAGCACAAGAAAGAGTGACACCACCTGGTTTAGTGACAGAATGCCCTTCTTCTTGTGACATTTCTGCGTTAGCGCTGTGTCACTACGTGATATCGTCTGTTAAGGGTAACAACCTGATGAAACTCACTGCAGACGGCACGTTTCTGAAATGTCGCAACAAGCGGGGCAGGTCGACTGAGCGGAGCGAAAATTAGCGCACATGTCGCACATCACGTTTGCGAATACAGTTGCCAACATTATACTAGGGCTAAGGAATACATACATGCTTACCACAAAAATTGGCGCTGCCGACGCTTTGGTAAGTGGAGCTGTGTGAGCTCTACGGTCGAGAATCAGTGGGTACCCATGTTACATACTTCCTCAGGTTTCGTAGCTGTGAAGCTGCCATACGTTTTAGCAGCAAAGCACTTTTAGATCGACCCACGTTTGTCCGGGGTGTCCGTTAGGGGGACATCCGTGGATGTGGGCAGAAAAAAAGCTCAACAACGGACTAATATCAATAACAATTGTGACGGAACAATATGATATATCTGCTAGCACAAATCTCTTGTACTAGTAGGTGACTTCAACGTAAAGATTATGGTCATTAGCATCTAGCCTTGTCGCCGACTCTGCGTGACCCTTTATATCTACCAAGTTTCATCACATAGAACAACGTTCAGGTAACCTACGGTAAGAGGTAGCACGTGTTACCCAGAGAGAAAAAAATATTTAACAATATAATATTGTGACGGAGCGAGGTCTTGGCTTACAGGACAGCGTCCACCGAGAATCGGCAGCCGAACAAGATGTCTGAGTTGCCTCTCGTGCAAGCGCCTAACGCACAGGCGTCTTCTTCATCTTCGCTAAGTGCCACGCTTGCTCCTGTCGATGATGCACCGTAACATCACTCCCCTGCGGCGGAAGCGCCGTCACGGCGCTTAGTACGGCGGCGACGAACGAGGAGGGTGATACGGTTTCAGTCTGGAAACGTGTACAACGTCTGTCTGGAGTGAGGTGGTCGAAAAGGCATTGTTTAGGGGTGCGATCTCGTAGCTCACGTCACTAAGTTGTCGTAACACTTTGTAGGGGCCATGGTAGTGTGATAGTAGCTTCTCTGATAAGCCGACTTGGCGGTTTGGTGTCCAGAGAAGTACCAGAGACCCCGGCGAGAAGTGCACGCTTTGGTGGCGACTGTCATAGCGGTCTTTTTGCTGCGCTTGCGACAAGTGCAGCTGATCACGGGCAAGCTGACGGGCTGCATGGGCTCGAGAAACGACATCGCTGGCGTACTCAGTAGACAAGGGGGCAGCCGAAGGAAGGAGCGTGTCAAATGGTAATGCTGGATGTCGGCCAAATAGCAAATAAAACGGCGAATAACTAGCTTTGTCGTGCCGTGAAGAATTGTACGCAAACGTGACAAATGGGAGTGCTTTGTCCCAGTCACGGTGATCTGGCGAAACGTACATTGACAGCATCTGCGTCAGCGTTCGGTTCAGACGCTCGGTCAATCCATTTGTCTGTGGATGATAAGCGGTGGTAAGCTTGTGCTCAGTGGAGCCGGCGCGGAGAATATAATCCACAACACGTGAAAGAAAGTACCTTCCTCGATCAGTAAGCAGCTGCCGCGGAGCGCCGTGATGAAGGATGACTTCATACAAGAGAAAGTCAGCGACGTCAGTGGAACAGCTTGTCGGCAGTGCTTTAGTGATGGCAAAGCGTGTGGCGTAGTCTGTGGCGACTGCAACCCATTTATTTCCGAAGGTGGATGTAGGAAACGGGCCCAACAGGTCAAGGCCAACACGGAAGAATGGTTCAGTCGGTATGTCAATGGGCTGTAGGAGGCCAGACGGTAGCACAGAGGGGCGCTTGCGGCGTTGGCAGCGGTCGCAAGCAGTGACGTAGCGAACCACAGAACGATACAGTCCGGGCCAGAAAAAGCGACGTCGCACACGATCGTAGGTACGAGAGACGCCTAGGTGACCGGCTGAAGGTACGTCATGTAGTTGTTCGAGAACGCTGGTACGCAGGTGATGGGGAAGCACGAGTAATAATTCCGGGCCATCAGCGTTGAAGCTGTGACGGTACAGAATGTTGTCGTGCAGTTCGAACAGGCGAACGGAAGGGTCTGTTGGAGCAGAGGTCAGACGCTCGATAATGGAGAGTAACGACGGGTCGCGTCGTTGTTCGGTGGAGATATCACCCAAAGCGTGGATGGAGAGAACGCAGGGGTCTGAATCAAGGTCTGTCAAGTCGGGCGTTTCAACCGGATAACGTGACAAACAGTCTGCGTCTGTGTGGAGGCGTCCAGACTTGTAGTGGACCACGAATGAGTATTCTTCCAGACGGAGCGCCCAGCGACCAAGACGTCCAGATGGGTCCTTTAGCGATGACAGCCAGCAAAGAGCGTGATGGTCTGTAACAACGGAAAAAGTTCGGCCATACAGGTAAGGCCTGAATTTCGCCACGGCCCACACTAAAGCTAGGCATTCACGCTCAGTGATGGAGAACTTCCGTTCGGCAGGTGAAAGAAGACGACTGGCGTAAGCAATCACGCGGTCCTTCCCGTGCTGTCGTTGGCCAAGGACCGCTCCAATTACATGGCCACTGGCATCGGTCCGAAGCTCTGTAGGTGATGCTGGGTCGAAATGGGCCAGTATTGGTGGCATAGTCAGCAGATGGATAAGAGCCGAAAAGGCGTCCGCTTGCTCTATACCCCATGCGAAGGGAACGTCCTTCTTTAAGAGATCAGTAAGCGGTCGAGCGATGTCGGCGAAGTTGCGGACAAATCGACGAAAATAGGAACATAGCCCTACAAAACTTCGGACGTCCTTGGTTGAGCGTGGTTCAGTAAATTGTTGTACTGCTCGCACCTTTTCGGGGTCTGGTTGAACACCATCGGCACTGACAAGGTGGCCGAGTATGTTGATTTGGCGACGTCCGAAATGGCATTTTGCAGAATTGAGCTGGAGAGCAGCTCTTCTGAAAAACATCCAGAACGGCTGACAGACGTGTTATATGGCTGTCAAAGGTGGGTGAAAAGAAGATGACATCGTCTAAATAACATAAGCAGATGGACCACTTATATCCTCGGAGAAGGGAGTCCATCATGCGCTCGAAAGTTGCCGGCGAATTACACAGTCCAAACGGCAAGACTTTGAACTGGTAGAGGCCGTCGGGCGTAACGAAAGCGGTTTTTTCACGATCCATGGGGTCGACGGAAATTTGACAATAGCCGGATCGAAGGTCGATAGACGAAAAGTATTGGGCACCATGGAGGCGATCGAGGGCGTCATCAATCCGAGGCAAAGGGTAGACATCTTTGTGGGTCACTTTGTTTAAATGGCGATAGTCCACGCAAAAGCGCCAGCTGCCATCTTTCTTCTCAACGAGCACGACTGGGGAGGCCCAGGGGCTGGATGAAGGTTCTATTACGTCTTTAGTAATCATTTTATCCACTTCATTTTGAATTACTTGGCGTTCTTTGTGAGATACGCAATATGGACGCCGCCGTATAGGACTGGCATTACCAGTGTTAATCCGGTGAGTCACTGCAGTTGTTTGGCTGAGAGGGCGGTGGTCAAAGTCGAAAACGTCTCTATATGATGTTAGCAGACTAAGGAGGCTGGCAGCTTGCACTGCAGTGAGGTCGGGAGCAATCATCTTGTTAATGTCATCTGCAGGCAGAGTGTAATTGCGGCCAAGACAGGGGGATGTAGTATCGGTGTCCAAACTAGTAACGTTGCAGCTGTCAAGTGGAGATAGGGTGGCCAAAGACATGTCTTGCTGAATAACTTGAGTCAAGAGACTCACGTTGAGTAGTGGTATAACCACTGTATTATTAGCGACGGCGACAACAGTGTGAGCAAGGGCGACGTCTCGGGCCATCAGTACGTCGACTATAGGAGTGACGAGGTAGTCACCGTCGGGCACATGACGTGAGCACGACAAAGTGACATATGTAGCAGCTTGCGGAGGCAAGCGAACGTGGTGACGAGAGCGTCAACGGGGAGAATAGTCTGCTGGAAAATCGGCAAACTGCGGCAGTTCAAGCTGAAGAGCACCAGTGGCACAATCAATGAGCGCAGAATGACGTGACAGGAAGTCCAAACCAAGTATTAGGTCATGAGGACACATTTCAATGACGGCAAACTGAACTAATGTAGGATGACCGGCAATGGACACACGGGCCGTGCACATCCCTTGAACATCAGGGGTCCTCCCATCAGCGACACGAAGTTTGTGGGAAGCAGCAGGCGTGAGCACTTTATGTAGGCGTCGGCGAAGGTTCGCGCTCATTACAGAAATGTGCGCTCCAGTATCTATA
Source organism: Rhipicephalus annulatus (assembly GCA_013436015.1). NCBI lineage: Eukaryota > Metazoa > Arthropoda > Arachnida > Ixodida > Ixodidae > Rhipicephalus > Rhipicephalus annulatus. The sequence goes on along the minus strand of WOVY01009408.1, from coordinate 359,345 downwards.
AGGGCAGAAATAGGCACACCATCAACGGCAACGTCTAACAAATTTTGTCTCGTCGGAAGCGTCAAGAGAGGATTTGTGGAGGGAGTCGAAGATGCACCGTCACGTCCGGGCGCTGCACCGTTTAGTTTTCCGGGTAGGCAGGAGCGGGGTTGAATGGAGATGACGGCCTGCGAGTCTGCGGTGAGCGAGACGGCTGGCGACGTCCTGGAGGCGAACGCGACTGATGACCATGCGGTGACGGAGATCGGCTGTTGAACCTTCTGTAATTGTTTTGCGGAGAAGGCTGCACGGCAGACGCGAAGTGGGTGCTGTCCTGTCGGTAGTGTGGTTGAGATGAAGTCCGAGGTGGCGAGGACCAGCGGTAATTGCAGTAACGGACGACATGACCGATACGGTGGCAATGAAAACAAATTGGTCGATTGTCGACGGTTCTCCACGCCGCAGGGTCGCGAGATCGGGCCGTGAACTGCTGCTCGCGATAGGGCGAGGGTGGACGCCATGAAGCTCGCTGCGGGCTGGGCAAAGCGCACACCGAGGGAATACCTATGCTGGCGAGTTCTTGGCGGACGATAGCTTGAACCATGTTAGCAGTGAGTGGGGTGGTGTCACTTGCAGCGGTGTGAGCCGGAGCAGAGGCAATGGCTTCAAGTTCGCGCCGTACAATTCGGGTCACCTGATCCGATGAATCTAGAGGTGGTGGCTGTGTTCTTGCACGGTCTTCGCAAGATGATGTTGCAGCCGTATTCGGAAGGCGGGTGAACACGCTGTTAATCCGCCGGCTCTTCGCTTGCTCAAAGCGCCGACATTCTTTTATAATGGCGTCCACTGTAGAAAAATTTTTGCAGATGAGGAGGTTGAATGCGTCATCCGCAATCCCCTTAAGAATATGCCCGACCTTGTCAGCCTCCGGCATATCGGCATTGGCTTTGCGACACAACGACAACACATCTTCTATATAGGAGACGTAAGACTCGGTCGAGGTCTGCGCCCGAGACGCGAGCATTTTGTTCGCGGCCATTTTTCTTCCAATCGGCTTTCCGAACAGGTCTAGCATTTTCTCCCTGCACACTGCCCAACTCACAAGCAGAGATCACTCACAAGGTGAGATCAGCTCCTAGGTGAGCTGATCTCACCTAGGAGATCAGCTCGAAAGGCACTCTTGCAGCTCTACAACGACTCCTGGCAAACTGGCATGGTTCCACAGGAATGGAAGTCAAGTCGCCTGATTCCACTTCTCAAAGCCGGCAAGTCACTCTTGGACATTTACTCTTACCGCCCGATTGCCCTCACGTGTTGTGTGGGAAAAACTATAAAAAGGATGATTTTAACGCGTCTGGAATGGTACTTAGAGTTCTACGAAATATATCTAGATGCCATGTTCGGGTTCAGACGAGGCCGCTCGTGAATTGACAATGTAGTTGACTTGGTGACATATGTAGAACACCAGAGGGCCTGCAAACGGTTATCTGCTGCTCTGCCTCTTGACGTTAAAGGGGCATACGACAATGTCACCCACGAAGCCATTATCAGCGGACTAGAAAAAGGGGGACTCGGTGGCAGGATATATACGTGGGTTCAGAGCTACCTACAGAATAGATCATTTCACGTGCAGACAGAGAATGGCCCGACACCCGAGTATTACTGCAGACGAGGAGTATCGCAAGGCGGAGTGCTAAGCCCGACGCTGTTCAACCTAACCCTCATTGAACTAGTTGGCAAGCAACCAAGCAGTGTACGACTTTCCATATATGCTGATGACATCAGTGTGTGGACGTCAGGTGTGACTCGACTTCAACTTCGCGCTCGACTTCAGAAGGCAGCTTCAGTGACATCGTACCATTTACGCAAACAAGGGCTCGAAATCGCAATTGAGAAGTGTGCACTCGTGGCTTTCACCAGAAAACCAATGTCCGCTTATGGCATATCAATTAACGGGCATTTGTTGTCATACAGCCGAAGTCACAGGTTCTTGGGAGTCGTAATCGACCGAAACCTGTCTTGGACACCCCACGTAAACTACGTGAAAAAGCGGCTGACCGCCATTTGTCACTTATTCAGGTTTCTTGCTGGGAAAAGTTTGGGAAAAGCGAGGAAGGATAGCGAGAAAAAGCGAGGAGGATAGCGAGAAAAAGAAACAAGTAGAAAGAAACAGAGACGGAAGAAGGCAGAAAACAAAGTTCAAAGAGAAAAAATAAAGGGAAAGAAACGAGAAAAGTAAATAGAAAAAGAGGAAATGCCCCAGCTTAACAGAGAAGAATTGAAAAATAGATATCTAAGTTTCCCAGTGAGCGGCAATATATATATATATATATATATATATATATATATATATATATGGTTCGCTGTATCGAGCGTTGCACGACATAATGTCAACCTCGTCAGTTTTTTCTTCCTTTTTAAGCATTCAAGCACATAATCTTTACACCAGGATTGTGATTTTTCGTCTTTCAACGAATAATACATTCTGATGATGAACCGGTCGAACTTCTAAGTTTTTAGTCTGTGAGACTACGCTCATCGCCGTTTCAGGCTGCCAAAAACAAATGGGCTGGCATGTGCTTAAGAAACTAATTTAATTAGGCTAACAACGAAGGTGGGCTAAGCCACCTCTTTAAACGCATCAGAGCGGTGGCTCACAAGCCAGTGTTTTTTTCCCTTTAAATGCGTATAATAAATTACTTGGGGAGTCACGCCTGAAGCTATCCAAATCAATAATGGAGTGTCTTCGCTAATGTTTCGCCTTTTACTTTTTGCTTGCCGCGAGCTTTTGCCTGGCATGCTTGCATTACCATCAAAGACGGCAGCACCGTTCAATAACGCCACCTATGCTTAAAAGATAAACACGATCAAGTCTCACTCGCACTATTTATATAATTTTAAATTGAGAAATCATAAGTTTTGTCCTTGGTCTTCTTTGTTTAAGGGAATAACATATTTTTCACTGCTGGTGGGACTGCTTGAGCTGTCTGTTTTTTATTGAATAGCCTCCCTCCATAGGTTCCTGTCATAATGTGCAATAAAAAGAAACAACGCAGTGTTCTGTATTAGCAAATATGTCCTTCATACGCATACGCTACTGCAAACGACCTCTGAATATTATACAATAAAATGCCATCCATTCATATTGTACTGAGAGTAACATTGCGTGACAATGATTTCAGTGACGAACCGCAGTGGCGAACTTGTGGTGGGATGGATAGTTGCCACGGGTACTGGCGGGTTCCATCAGTAAGAAAGCGTGACGGCGTTCCTCTGGGAGACGCCTCACCTCCCCTAAAGTTAATAGCTGGAAGTCGCCAACGCCTCTCGATGACTGTGCTATTGTAGGGAAGGGGAGAGACGATACAACTCCCGTACGCTGCGCCGGCTGCTCTTCATTGGCCTCATCTTTCTCTGCGCTAGCCGAGCTCGTGTCAGTATACAACAGTGCTCGTCGTGCTTCCGTACATTATACAAAATTGACCACCATTACAGTTTATTGTATTAGTACTGGTAGTTCACAAATTAAGAGTTTTTTTTTGGACACGTCCGGAAACTAAAACTTGTAGATTACGCAATTCTGTAACATAAAGAAGTGGACTAGTTTGTTATTCATGACTAGAAGAGTACAGCACAAAGCGTATAAGGATGCTAAAATATTGTTACGCGACATATGGGCCCCATTTGGAAGATGAAGAGGAAGCGAGCAGAGTGAAAAAAAAACACCAGAATCTCTAAGCGGCTTGGTTCTTTGTGAGTATGAGCCAGAAGTTTCGGATCTACATTTGCACCTACATCTTTGCAGGCTTGTCGTTCTATAGACTTCCGCCACTAAACCCTAAACGCCTAATGTAGATGTATGAGATTGGTGGAGGTGCGGGGTAGTCATGTCTTGTAGGAAATAGGACAAAGGTGGGCTGTCAGCCATTACACGTGTCATTTCTCTATACCTTACAGAGCAATTCCTCCCGAACAATATGACAGATGTATTCAGCAAGGTCAACAGTTGATTCCGCTTCTATACCAGCCACTCAGGCAACATTTGCAAGATGACTGAACTTCTTCCCTATTCTGCACTGCTCCAAGGTTTGGAACGGTGACAGTTTGGAGTAACGCCACACAATTAAAAAAAAGAGTTCCACAAATATTTTGTAATGCCCTTCAGGAAATGTGCCACACTATCCTCTTCAGAGATGCTAGACTCGGCTTGTCTACACAGCCTCAAAATATCTTGTTTTTACGGAGTGGATTTTGAACATCCGTCTATCAACGCAGCGGAATTTGCAGTATGCTGGCGTATTCAGCAGAATTATGCGGCACATACGCCACGTGAAAACATGTTAGGCCTATTTATTTCATCATCATCATAATCATCATCATCATCATCATCATGATCAGCCTGACTACGTCCACTGCAGGACAAAGGCCTCTCCCATGTTCCACCAGTTAACCCGGTCCTGTGCTTACTGCTGCCAGTTCATACCCGCAAACTTCTTAATCTCATCTGCCCACCTAACCTTGTGTTTCCCCCTTACCCGCTTTCCTTCTCTGGGAATCCAGTTAGTTACCCTTAACGACCAGCGGTAATCCTGTCTACGCGCTACATTCCCAGCCCATGTCCATTTCTTCTTCTTGATTTCAGCTATGATATCCTTAACCCCCGTTTGTTCCCTAATCCACTCTGCTTTCTTCTTGTCTCTCAAGGTTACACCTACCATTTTTCTTTCCATTGCTCGCTGCGTCGTCCTCAATTTAAGCTGAACCCTCTTTGTAAGTCTCCAGGTTTCTGCTCCGTAGCTAAGTACCGGCAAGATACAGCTGTTATATACCTTTCTCTTGAGGGATAGAGGCAATCTACCTGTCATAATTTGAGAGTGCCTATTTATTTACAGCAGTTTAAATGTAAGTGAATGAAATTTTCCTAATGTACATGTGTTCATCTCGAAATGGTAGTGGCGTAACTATAAAATGAAGCTGACTGGTCATTCTCTAAATGTAGCACCCATAGGGTTGAAAACAAATTGTCCGCTCACTTTCTATCTGATATTTCTATTCGCTTGCAAGCTCATCCACCTCTCACGGAAGCACTCAGGAAAGCATTGGCTGGAATATTCGCGATCTCTCCCAAAAGTGTGCACCAACGTAAAATGCTGCACAAAGAGGCCTCGCTGTCCCTTACGCCGAGGCACGTTCTTGCCATAGACACACTTGAGTCTCTAGCATACTCGTTTTCAAAGTGAAGTAAAAATCTGTTAAAATGGTAAAAAGAAAAACAAGCGGAAAAAAAGACGTCAAAAGTTGATTACTTATACGCCGACACAACTAAAAAAAGACATTCATAGGTTATCGTGATTTTCATTTTTTTCTAACGCGAGTATGTTGCTAGTTTAGCGTGAAATTTTTTTTGTTTATTAAAAGCGAGGGAAGTCCTTTTGATACATAAAAAAAGCAAACATAGCTGGAAACAGTCGAAGTAAACTAAAACAGTAATAAAAAAAGTCGTGCATATTGTTTTTATGAAAGGCAACGCACCTGCCGTGTTTAATATTTGTTTTTGCCTTGCAGATATAGTGGGAAAGCATTTACTCTAGGCTTGCATTGTACGTCCTCCACAGGAGACCTTCAGTGAGCCATCATGATGAAAAAACCCCACCGAGGCGAAAACATAATGTGAATTTGGATCCAAGCCTCTTTTGTACCTTTCAAAGTGGTGCGCTGTCCTATCAAGATACGCCAGGAAGGCTCAGCCACCGAGGTTAAAGTATGCTGGCCAAACCGACTTGAGTCACGACAAGGTTTAAATAAAAAAGAAACAAATATAGCGGTTTCAGATTTCTATTTCACTGCACACAATTAAACATACTGAGCGGTTAAGGCGAAAAGCTGACCTGGGCTGGTTTGCAGCGAAAAAACAAATAAATTCAGTGAAAGAAAAAAGAACTTTCAGAATTGCAGCGTCATTTTTTTTCCTTACAATATTCCTTCCCGAATCTGTTGTTCTTTGCCCTTTTCTTGAAGTTCTTTGCAGGAAAACAGCACAATAAAGTAGAATGAAGCATTTTGTGTGAGTTTCCATTCTTACGTCCACCTTCTTTTTCTCTCAAATACTGAATTTTCTCCTCTATATCTGTCAATCTTGTTTTTTCAGCGGAACAAGATTGTTTAAAGAAAGCTTTGCGAGCACCGCCTCTTAGCCAAGCAGTCTCAACTGCCGCCGAGTGTTGCTCGACGCAAAGTTTCTGCGTACTTTGAGAGATGCGTGCGAACCTCATCCACACCATCGCGGTTCGGCAGAGTTTCACAACCTATGACATGCTGTTTTCTCACCCCCAGTCGCATTTCTGTATTACCTAAGAAAGAAAAAGATAGCTTTTTATTTACTACTTTTTCTTAGCCCAAATGCAGTCGACATCTTTTTTTTTATTTGTTTAAGATTGGCCGCCGCCTATGTCTGCATTGCTCGTTCTTTGCGACCAACGGCGCGCCGCATACAGTGTGTTCCACTTAAATTTATCCAGAGTTTAAAAATATGCCCAAACCGATAATTAAGAGGCTATTAAACGCATGTTGCTCACCGTTGCTTGGAGTTTTTCAGACTGTTTTTTGTGTTCCTAAATATTGTTTATTAGATCTGTTTAATTAAGGAACTTTTGAAAGAACAAAGATGGATAAAAAACATAAAGAGAAAGTTGTAGATTGGTTTGCAAAACGGCCAAATAGATAGTTTTGAACTTTATATCTGTTAAGTATTAGCGATTTTCTGTTAATTACGAATGTCCGCGAATTGCAAAAAATACAACGTGACAAGCACGCTCGAGCATCAGTGCACACAATGATTCTAGTGCTCCCTAACGTTTCGCGTACGAACGATACGCTTCTCCGCACCGATTCATGACAGCGATAAGTAGTGACAGTGGTTATCATTTTTGTGGCCAATAGCAAAACGTGTTCATCGTAAAGCCACCACCATCGTTGTGGCCCTGCCGAGACAGCACAATGGAGCAAATGCTATGGTCGTTCGTACGCGGAATGCTTGGGAGCACTAGAATCATTGTGCACAATGGCACACGGGTTTGTCAAGAGGTATTTTTTTATTTCATGGGCATTTCGTGGGCAAGTGGAATTTTTTTATGTTGTGGGACACAAATACCTAACAGACATAAAGTTCAGGACTGTCTAATCGGACGTTTTGCAAACCGATCTATAACTTTCTCATTGAAATTTTTTATCTTTGATTCTTGAATAGTTTGTTAATATTCGAGAACACAAGAAATAGTCTGACTACCTCCAGGAAACGGTGAGCAACATGCGTTTGGTGACATCGTACTTTACGTGCTTCGGCATATTTTGAAACTCTGGCTCATGTTACGTGGGACACCCTGTATATACGTACGCACATAGCCTTCGCGCACTGATAAAGGCGCAAAATAGCACGTTATAAATATCTCTCTGTGCATTTCACTGTATCATTGAGAGACTTCGTTTTCAACGCAAAGTATTCCCAGCACGTACAAAAATGTGACTGATGCCTCCGTCACAGGAATTGGTATAACATGAAAAGTGAGACTTGTCTTTACAGAAGTATACTGCTAGTGCGTAGTGATATATGAGAGTCTGTACACTGTCTAATGGTCTTCGGCAGCTGCAGGTCCATTTGACGTCAATGCACCAAAATTACCGCCAGCTCACATATCTATCGTGAAGACTAAGTTCCAAGATCACAATTTAAACCTTATTAAAAAACGCAGTGCGTGCTTTTGAGTAGTATAAAGTAACGTATGTCTGTGCTTCTTGTACACTACCACACTGCGTTTTACAACACGGGAGGCAGAAATCGTCGCTTGAGCAGGTGGTCCACACCCGCTGTAATTTTTGTGTTAGGTGAATATGCGAATATGTATCCATCCCAAGTATCGCCTTGCAGATGGAGTAGAATGTTAGGATAAGAGCCTGCTGAAGTGCTCCAGTTTTAATCAAAAGATTAATTTTTTTGCTCTCTCTCCCTGAGTTGATGCTTTTTACGATCTGTCATAAAGTTTCGATTACACAACACATGCGTGCTACATGAAAAGCGTGTGTTGACAGGTATTTTCTTGCTAGAGGTGCTTTAATCAGTAAGACAAAACATACTTCATTCACACGGACACACTATGTAAAATTTCTCAGAAGTAACACGCGGAATGGATGTTTCACACATGCACAGACGCACAAATGTTTATCACAAACAGATATTTACACATATGCACATTGGTTGATATTATGCCCAGATTGAAACATGTATTGCAAATATTTCAAATATTTCTCAGATTTAACTTTAGAAAGTGAAATCATCAGCAAAGCATGAGGGGCTACTGTTGCCTTACTCCGTGTGGTGATTTGTTGATTGGGTAGCTCTCGTGCTTTCTGCGTCTAAATACACAGCTGATTTCATGAGTACAAACATTTTACTGTGGCAGCAAAAGTGTAAACGAGAGGGGCAACTTCTCCACACAAGACCAGATAAAACGGTGGAGTGCTCGAGACAACACGGGCATCTAACGCAACATAACTTCCCTGTTTTGTCAGACTCAGACACTGCCACGCTTTTATCGAAGCAACACTGAGGGCTCATGGGGAAAACAGCTCTATATATTGCTAGAAAGTAAGGCATGAATAAAATTGTCCACACCACTGGTACAGAACGTCGAACCAATAAAGGTGAGTGCAAACTTGAAGAAATTAGAGAAAAATGAAAGAAACCTGATTGGTATTGGCGGAAACGTAGGAAATGGATAAAGACTGCGTGTCAAAAAAAAAACAAACAAAAAACATAGGTGAATGCCGTGGAAGATTACAGAATTTTTATTCCACTAGCTCTGTCGCAGATGCTGCCCCGCTATACCTCATACACAAAATTCTCATTTGTCGAGATCTTCGGAATGCGCTGCAAATCGTCCTACCCGTCATATGTTGTCAGTGGCCAATAGCCAGATATATACGGTCAAGACAGATGTCCCGTCGTCGCTTCTGAATCATTTGCTATGAGCGAAAAGACCGACATCTGTGCGAACGCTGCGGGAAGCAGCAGTGCGATGGTATCGTTTTGGCTATGATCGCGAAATGGAAAATGGAACGCAGGTACAAATAAAACTTGATTTGGTGCGTTTTTGTGACGTCGTTTCTTCCTTCTCATTTTTGCTTTTTAGAGCTTTCCTGAAGGTATAGGTAGAGACATTGATTTGACTGGAGGGTGCGAACGAAAAATGCTTTCATAATTCACAGTTATGAAAACATACGCTTCTTCCGTATAGCCAAAAACTCGCAAATGCGCTGTCTGCTTCGCGATGCATCACGATAAGAGGTAAAATGCGTGGGGTCATTACAGTACTATTCCAATTATAATGCAGAAATGATTAAATCATGTCGCTTTCAGCCAACCTTCATAAATAAAACCCTACGAGAAAAAATATTGTTCATTTACATATCGTGTTTGCAATAGTTAGCGTTTGATATTACTCTTAAGCAAGCTAGCTTAAACTTCGAACAGTACAGCCCGTTTATTATTCAAAATTTTTGAACACGTACAATCTTTATGTACTAGACAACCAAGAAGTAAAGATCAAGAACATTATAAGAAGAATATATATATATATATATATATATATATATTCTTACAAGAAAACGTATATTTACAGATATTTACAACGATTACACGCGATGACAATGCCTGGCGCACTGGCGGGCTGGAACCAGTCTCTATCCACTTCGTAGTCTTTTTCTTTTAGCCAGGGACCCTCTACCACTATATGCCCCAATCCCACTACTGCCTTGTGGCACTACCCCGCGGCGTTAAAGCGCCGACCCGGCGCTTCTCACGAAAGGGGAGTGTTGGGTGACACATGAGGCTTCAGTCTTACGACGTGCACAACAGTGGATGGTGGTGGCAAGGAGTGCGCTTCGTCGACGACTCGCTGTATCTCGTAGGTGAGGTTCGTGATCTTGCGAAGGCCGTTGTATGGTCCGTCATAGCGAAATAAAAGTTTTTCTGAGAGGCCGATGTGACGATATGGGGTCCACAAGAGTACGAGAGAACCTGGTGCATACGAAACTTCACGGTGGTGACGATCGTATCAATCTTTCTGAGAGGCTTGAGAAAGCATGAGTCGTTCTCGGGCAATCTGTCGTGCTGCGTCGGCTCGCTCTATGGCATCTCGGACGTATGTGACAGGGGAGCTTGAACCAGCGGGAAGGAGTGTATCAAGAGGCAGTGAGGGTTCCCGTCCATAAAGAAGGTAGAACGGGGAATAGCCTGCGGTGTCATGTCTGGAAGAGTTGTAAGCGAAGGTGACGTAGGGTAACGTTGCATCCCAGTCACGGTGGTCTGGAGAAACATACATTGACAACATGTCCGTGATAGTGCGATTCAGGCGCTCTGTAAGTCCATTAGTTTGTGGATGGTATGCCGTTGTAAACTTGTGGTTCGTGGAACAGGAACGTACGATATCCTGGACGACGCGAGATAAAAAGTATCGGCCTTGGTCAGTAACGAGCTGTCGAGGAGCGCCGTAATGCAATATGATGTCATGTAGCAGAAAGTCGGCGACATCGGTAGCGCAGCTGGTTGGAAGAGCGCGGGTGATCGCATAACGTGTCGCGTAGTCGGTCGCCACGGCAACCCATTTGTTCCCGGATGCAGAAGTGGGAAATGGCCCGATAAGGTCGAGCCCTACGCGGTAGAATGGTTCAGCAGGGATCTCAATAGGGTTAAGAAGGCCAGCTGGAAGCGATGTTGGTCGTTTTCGACGTTGACAAAGGTCGCAGCTGGCAACATACTTTTGCACAGAGCGATATAGGCGTGGCCAGAAAAAACGGCGCCGGACGCAATCATAAGTGCGAGTGACTCCCAGGTGACCAGCGGCAGGTTCATCGTGAAGCTGTCGGAGAACATCTACACGCAAATGGGAAGGCACGACGAGAAGGCGGTCAGGGCCGTTAGGGCGCATGTTGTGGCGGTAGAGAACTCCTTCATGAAGGAAATACAAGTTCAGAGAAGTGGGTGGAGCAGCGGAACTCAGGCTTTCTATGATGGGAAGTAAATCCGGGTCGCGGCGTTGCTCAGAAGCGATATCAAGAAAGTCTGATATTGATAAGACGCAAGCCTCCTTAGCTCTCTCTGTGGCGTCTGGTGGATCCACTGGATACCGTGACAGGCAGTCGGCGTCTTGATGGAGGTGACCAGATTTATACACGACCTAGATGGTGTATTCTTGGAGGCGTAGAGACCAACGACCGAGACGTCCCGTGGGATCCTGTAGCGAGGAAAGCCAGCAGAGTGCATGGTGATCAGTTACAACAGTAAAACTGCGGCCGAAGAGGTACGGGCGAAATTTAGCGACAGCCCAAACAAGAGCAAGACACTCTCTTTCTGTGATTGAATAGTTCCTCTCGGCAGGGGATAAAAGGCGGCTGGCGTAGGCGATGACACAGTCACGTCCATGCTGACGCTGAGCTAAAACAGCACCAATTCCGTGGCCACTCGCGTCCGTACGAACTTCTGTCGGGGCAGTCTGATCGAAGTGGGCTAATATTGGCGTAGTCGTGAGGGCTGCAATGAGTGCCGAAAATGCAGCACTCTGAGGCGAATTCCAAGTAAATGGGACGTCTTTTTTAAGAAGCTCGGTGAGAGGCCGCGCAATATCGGCGAAATTTCGGATGAAGCGGCGAAAATAGGATCACAAACCAAGGAAGCTCCGGACATCCTTATGAGAAGAGGGCACGGGAAATTGAGTCAATGCGCGAATTTTGTCCGGATCGGGCTGTACCCCAGATGCGTTAACGAGGTGACCAAGTACAGTTATTTCGCGACGGCCGAAACGGCAATTGGAAGAGTTCAGCTGGAGACCAGCGTTGCGAAATACTTGGAGAATACTGGACAGTCGCTCTAGATGGCTTGCGAACGTCGGTGAAAAAACAATTATATCATCCAAGTAGCATAAGCAAGTGGACCATTTGAAGCCGTGCAGAAGGGAGTCCATCATGCGCTCAAAGGTGGCCGGCGCATTACAAAGCCCAAACGGCATTACTTTAAATTGATATAACCCATCGGGGGTTACAAATGCTGTTTTTTCTCGGTCCCGTGGGTCAACAGCGATCTGCCAATAACCAGATCGAAGGTCAATGGACGAGAAAAACTTTGCGCCATGAAGGCAGCCAAGGACGTCATCTATTCTTGGTAAAGGGTAAAGGTCCTTCTTAGTGACCTTGTTGAGATGTCTATAGTCGACGCAAAACCGCCATGTGTTGTCCTTCTTCTTGACAAGCACTACCGGGGATGCCCACGGACTAGATGAGTGTTCGACGACGCCTTTGGCGAGCATTTTCTCGACCTCTTTCTGGATGACAGAGCGTTCAGCGGCGGAGAAGCGGTAAGGGCGGCGATGAATTGGGTTGGCATCGCCGGTGTTGATGTGATGGGTCACAACTGATGTCTGGCCTAAAGGGCGGTTGTCAAGATCAAATATGTCCGCATAGGATGTCAACAGACGGTGGAGGTCTTGTGCTTCGGAGGGCGAAAGATCTGGCGCTATCATTTTGGCAATGTCAATGCTTGACAGGTTGGGCGCAGTGAGCAAGTTGACATGCGGAGTAGGTTGCTGAGCCGACAGTTCAGAAATATCACACTCTTGCAGCGACGACATGACGCCTAGTTTAATACCAGCAGGCAGCACATGCGTGGAGAAACCAAAGTTCAAAAGAGACAGATGAGTCTGATTGTGGCATACTCTCACCACGGTGTGCGGGACAGCAATGGAGTGCTTTAGCACAACGTCGGTAATAGGTGAAACGACATATTCACCATCGCGCACAGGCGGATCACACACGAGCTGCACGTAAGTCGCGGCTTGCGGCGGAAGATGAAGGAACTCGGTGGCACAAAGGCGACTTTGAGCGTCATGGGCAACAGCGGCGTCAAAAGGCAGTTCCAACTGAAGAAGACCTGTCGAGCAGTCGATAAGGGCGGAGTGCGCAGAGAGAAAGTCGAGGCCAAAAATCACGTCATGTGGGCACTGCTCAAGCACGGTGAACAATACGACGGTCTGGCGCCCAGCAATACATACGCGAGAGGTACACATGCCGAGAACGGCAGATGTGCTCCCATCGGCAAGCATTACTGCACACTTAATAGGAGGCGTGATCACTTTTCGCAGTTTAGTACAGAGAGCAGCGCTCATGACTGAAATTTGTGCACCAGTGTCTCTCAGGGCTGTAACGGTAACGTCATCCACCAAAAGGTCCAAAATATTGCGGCGTGTAGGAATCGTCAACAGAGGATTTGCAGAATGGGTCGTTAATGCAGCGTCACCTCCGGGAGCTGCATGGTCTAGTTTCCCGAGGTTGAGGGCCCAGGTCGTGCAGGGGACCTGGATCGAGAAATAATCGGCGAGAGAGATCGGCGGCCTTGGGGTGATGGCGACCGGCTGAACCTTCGGCCCTGAACGTTAGTAGGAGCAGGCTGTGGATCGTACGGAGTAGAAAAGCGGCGAGAACTGCCTTCAAAGCGACGCCATGTCCCAGTGTTCCAAGATGAATTGGATGACCAACGATTGCGACAGTAGCGTGCAATGTGGCCGGCGCGAGAGCAGTGAAAGCAGATTGGTCTATCATCCGACGTTCTCCATTCAGCAGGGTTCCGGTAGCGGGAAGGGTAGCGTGAAGGGTACATCGGAATCTTGTTAACAGAAGCCGAGCTCTCGGTGGTGCGAACAGCGCAAACAGGTGTGATGCCGAGATTTGCTATTTCTTGGCGAACGACGGCTTGGATGAGGGAGACGGTGGATGCGTTGTCTTGAGGACCGTCAGAGGCGATGGCTGCAGGAGCCATTGCTTCAAGTTCGCGACGAACGATTCGGGTGACATTTTCGGACGATGTAGCTTGCATGAACTTGGGGCTGTCTTCACAGGTCGAAGTGGCTGCAGTATTAGGCAGACGCGCAAACTGGTGGGTTATACGACGGTTCTTGGCGTGCTCGAAGCGCTGACACTCCTTCACAACTGGGTCGACGGTGGCGCAATCTTTAACGATCAACAGATTGAACGCGTCATCGGCAATTCCCTTCAATATGTGAGCGATTTTGTCAGTTTCGCTCATGTTCTCGTCCACCTTTCGACAGAGGCCCAATACGTCCTGTATGTAAGATACATACGATTCTGTCGATGTCTGCACGCGACATTCCAGGTCTTTCCTCGCGGCCTGCTGTCGCCCAAATGGCCTGCTGATTAACTCGAGAAGCTTCAGTTTGCAAACGTCCCAGCTGGTCAACTCCGACTCATGCGTCTCATACCAGGTGAGCGCCGTATCCCGCAAGTAAAATACAACGTTGGCCAGCATCAACCCACCTATACCATTCGCTCACGCGCTCGTACAAAGCGACCCAATCTTCAACATTCACCTTGTCCTTGCCTGTGCCCGAGAAGGTTCCGGGGCATCGTGGAGGCAGGAGAATCAGAGGAGGCAGCTGCTGCTGCTGGTGCTGGTGCTGCTGGTGCTGGTGCTGGTGCTGCTGCTGCAGCTGCGGCTGCTGTTGCTCTTGTGGGTGGGCCTGTTGAGCCATTGCAGAAAAATGAAGGTGGCGACCACTCCGAAGTTCCGTGTTGGTTTGCCGGAAAAGCCAGGTAGGCGTACCCCAGCTCCTCCACCAATAAACTTACAAGAAAACGTATATTTACAGATATTTACAACGATTACACGCGATGACAATGCCTGGCGCACTGGCGGGCTGGAACCAGTCTCTATCCACTTCATAGTCTTTTTCTTTTAGCCAGGGACCCTCTACCGCTTTATGCCCCAATCCCACTACTGCCTTGTGGCAATAAATAAATATATATATATATATATATATATGTTTGTGTGTATGTATTCTCCTTATAAGTACATCTTCAGTACATCTATCTGCGCTCAAATATTATCATGCAAACGACTGCATATACCCACAGAGGTAATAAAAATGCCAGGCCTGGGCGGAACGCGCAGCACATTCACAGCGAAAGCTATAAGAGCGACCTTTCGGAGCCTTTTCTAAACACACTCTTGATAACTGCTACTATTAAACTTGCTGGGTACCCACTACGCCGTAAATAATGATAATATTTGTGCAGTAGCCCAGTATTCACAATGCTAACCTTCGTCATTCTTTCGAGAAGCGTGGTATCCGCTACACACTTGTTAGAAGTTTTGTGCAATTTTTTCATGCAGTGGTCGACAGTGATAAAAAATATGCCTCAAGTGGGTATGCGCCGTAGTGAAAAAGATGATTAAGAACAAGTTTTCTAATAGGTTGCAGCATTGAGCAACCCACTAGTTACGCAATTCGTATTGTGCGACGCCTGGTACATCCTTTGACGGGCAAAAACGGATTATTACTCATAATAGCATTACTTTCCCAACATTAAGCCTGCTTAGGAGCCAGTTTAGAAACTAGTTTCAAGCACTGGCATGGCTCAGTGCTATAGTACTGGGCTGGCACGCAATGAACCCGGGTTTGAGTCCCATTGTGCCACTGATGCTTTTTATTTACTGAGCTCTTTTTTCCCTATTCTTGCGATACTGGTTAAGGAAAACAGTGGCAGCAGCGGCGAACAATTATGACGCATCGCGTGACCCGTGTTCTGATCTCATAACCGCTTTCGCTGTAATAAGTTCGAGCTTGAAAAGGCACAGAGCGGAATATAAAAATTATTTTACGTCAGTCCAGAAATGTGTTTTATAACTATGCAACATTTGACACACATGTGGTATTATGAACCGTGACGCCTGACTCAGCCGATAGGATATACTTTTATTTTTTATCATTCCGGCATTGCCCTCTTTTTCTCTATTTTTCATTTTTTCCACGAGAGGCTACTAATAATAGATTGATATCAGTATGCCGTGCTGCTTCAAGAATAAAAGAATGACACACGCGCGGTTGAAGGCACTTTTTACTTTTTCTCAATTGTGACGGCTACAAAGCGATCAATTGTATGACTCAATATATTCCCCAAGCTGCGCACGTTACTGCCAAACAACAAAAACAGAGAGCCATTTTGTCTTTTCCACCCTTTTGTCGGTACGTGCCACGGAAGTATTGGAAGTGACCATTCACTCTCGTGCTTTGGGTTTCGCTATTTGCGTTCACTGACTGCGAGTTCACGTGAAATGACCTGAAACAATGCATGTGATCTTGTTTCAGTTTTGAACACCAGTGGAAGGAAACTAATTGCCGAAGCTTTTTGCGTCAGTCGTTAAAAACGTGGGACCTCTAGGTGGTCGTTCTACTTTTGATAGCGCAGATGAATGTTGGATGAAATAACTAAAATTGCATATGGATTTGAAAAGAGTAACTTAGTTAAATAGTCTGTAGACGTTTAGGACGCGAACAGCGCTTGACAATGTAGTCTTCACACGATGCATGTCTGCGAGTTACGTAAGAACACAAGTATTTTATTTTAATTGCAAATTTAATTTCGCATATCTGCACTGCCCTCTTTACCATTTGCTTGGCAAGGAATTGTGGAGAAAGCAGCTTTATTTAAAGTGCAGACAACGGCGTTCGTGCTCGGATCGGCTGGTTCTCAATTCGGGCTGACATGGCAAGATCACGAGAACATAAAGAAGCAAAGTGAGATAAATGATCTTCTTTAACTGTTGCATCGTGTCGTTGATAAAATTTGCAAGCTTTGACATGTGTTCAAGGCATAATACATACACTTATGAATGCCTTTAGCGTATAACACTTGCGTGTAAAAATTTGTTTGTAGATTTTCAACCCGTTCCTATGGCGTAACCACAGTAAACACCATTAATATTCTGGGCACATATTTATAGTCGTGGTTTAATTGAATAACTTTAACACCATAATAATGTCGGAATAACAAAGAGCCATTTGCTTTCGGAATGTTCATTTCAAGCTTCCCGCCTTCTGTATAATTTACTTCCCTTGTCAAAGACCTCAAGCCACCTGAAATTCTTACAGCGTACGCAAATTACATAGACCTGTTTTATTGCCATCTACATTGTTCTACTCATGCCACTAACACTGTTACACTCAACACTGTTATATGGAACGTTCAACTGTAGTTTAGTTTCTTTTTTAAGTCTCACTTTACGACTCCGCTGTGCCATACTATGTGGATGTTGAGCAGAGCTCACAAAGAAAACACGCAACGATGATTTGATGTGAAGCCAGGAAATGAATTTGCTCCTAGTATGCAGTTTTCACTGACGCTAGTGTGGGACATGTATTCGCATGAGGGGGTTCGTTGAGGCAAACAGCAACTCGTACACAGCAACACGAATCTGCGGAACAAGGATGACAGCGAGAAGATTCACGCCGTTCACCCATTTGAGTGTAGTGACATTGTTCCTCCCTGAAAAGCCATGAACTGTCTGTCGTCTCAGAAAGAAATGCTGATAATAAAAAAATAAGATGTGCGGCCACAGGCTAAAAAGAGATTGCCCGTATGCCAGACGTTTCGGGGTCGCCTTACAATCAGCTTGATGATCCCAGTTTCCCAGAAACCACTAAACCGTGGCAAACGTAGGGACGATTTCGATTGTTGTGTTCGCTTTTTATTTGAACGCTGTATGCAAGCCACTGCTTGCGTCTTGATTGACTTCTCGCCATCAGTTTTCTTTTCCTTAAATTTTCTCTTTGTTCTGATAGAAGTTCTTTTGGCGATACTAACTGCCTTAGCACGCTGTTTCTTGCCTGGGGCCCGATGGTCAATTCAGTTAACGCTCACTTATGTTGCATGAACTTACTGCACAGTGACTGACGCCAGTTTCGGGATTGCAATTTACTAGATCACAACAACCATCTTCTGTGTAAAAGAATCGCAGACTTTCAGAGTGGAATCAGACTGATTGGGGGACACAGCTTTGAAGGAAGCAAACATTTGTAGTGTCATTGTATTGAAGCTTTGTGAACACTACGCATTGTGTAAAACTGTTTTATCTTCCTAAGTTATCACTATGTGAAACCAGAAAGAGGTAATTCTCTTACGCTCTTTCAGGAAAACTTCTACGCTTAGCAACATACTGTGAATAATGGTATTTATGGTGAGAAGAAATCGAAGATTACCTATGAATTGTTTGCTTGCTTTTTTTGTATATCTATTTTGCTCGCTAAAGTTCACCCTTATGAAGGATAGCGAAAACAAACGGGCTAGCACCCCCCCTTTTTTTTCTGGCTATTTTTGTTTTGCCCATCACTTGTATTTTAGTTTGTGTGTGTGTGAATACATAAGAAGGATAAAATGAAGGCATTTTAGACGCTGCTGGCGTTCTTGCCAACGTCTTTGATGAGACTTCCAAGGATTAAGTTCATCATGTGTGAACAGGAATGAATGTCTGCCTTAGTATCACAAACTGAAATGAAAGAATCTATTTGTGACTTGTTCAATTTTTAGTTTTCACGCGAAATTAATAATATTATATGTAGTAATATTCTCCAGAAAACTTCAAGATGTCAAAAATAACCTTCTAAACGATTGTGTTGTTCGTCTTGTGTTCTTCTGAAAAAAAAGATACATGTGTGTATTTGAATTTTGTGAACGCGTCATTGGTTTAGATAAATATAAAATAGTATATACAAAACTGTGTATCAGTTTTTTATTGCAAGAACAGTACCGACGATACTGTTTTTTGAAGCTGCATCTACAGATCTCTTTCAGCGTCTTATAGTTGTATAATGATGCGTCTTTCTTGCCATGACGTGTGCAGCCTCATTTCTACAAAACCCAATGAAATTAAACTAGCTATGTATGTTTGATTTCTTTGGCCCACCCTCAATTTCAGCTGATTACAATTTGCAATGTGTCTACCCAGTTTTCCTTTTACAAGGCGCACATCTACTCCTGCGGCCACCTTTACACATGTTTAAATCTTGCTTGGGCACTAAAATATAACTGCGTAGTCTGCCCTGATATTCACCTTCTTATCCGCATATGTAATAAAGAATAAATATCACAGTAGTGACGCAGTCTTATAAAAGTTAGGCAGAAGTTTTGCTCCTGACTAGGCATTTCTCGCACGTAGTGCTTCAGCGACAACATATGCGCGTAGCAGGTGGAGTTACATCGATGTACATTTGCATCCCATTCAGCTCAAACAAGTGTTGGAACCAATAAGGACTGGCTGAGTTTGTCAACAGAACAGAAGCACAGAAACTCGCACATGCAGAATGCTTAGAGTCCTTGTTTCGCACTTCTGAAGAAACAAACAAAAATACTTTGTCCACCTTTTTAAATATTCCGTTCAGCGCACAGCTCAAGGCGAAGGATGGCGCAACTCTTTCGAAAAGCGAAGCTCTTCAATCCAATTTGAGAGCTGTATAATTGAAATACCGCGGCGAGAATTTTGCGCACGAGCCTGGGATATCGGCATCGAAGGAATTCGTGCAGATATTGCTAACTCTAAAAAGATTAATAAAGAAATAGCGGTCCTTGTAAAACAGCAGAGAATGGACAGCTATAATGGGACAAGCGATGCCAACAAACATAAATAGCATTTCATTTCTTCCCGAGAAATTGTCCGCGATCAAATTCTAGCAACAGAAATAAATAATGAAGAGAAGGGGAGAAACCCATTAGAATCCTATGTGTACAAGCGCAGGCGGAAAAGTAGTTCGCGCGATGAACGTACCTAGCCGCTTTCTTGTGGACGATCGATAACTGTAAGCGCAGGCTCGAAGAAGTATTTTTTTTGTGCAAGAAAGCTCGTGATGACAAAGATGCGCGCCTTTCAAATTGTAACAGCAGCAGATGACACGTTTATTAATAAAACTAAATAAGTAAATGCGCAGAGGTGTTCTTTTATTTTTGTGTTTGAAGTATTGTCTCTGCAGTTTCTACAAAGAGCGAAAAGCAGCAGACTACACGTTGGTTTTTTTATTTGCGTGTTTTGAAGATGCGCAGAGTGAAAGATACTAATTACAATTACATATTAGTATGGTGGCATAATGCATCAGTGGAAGAGGTGATACGAAGTAGACAATGCCATATGTAATTCAAACTTCATGAGCCCACGCTTCTCAGGTGTATTTTGTAATCCTCCTTTTGTTTAAAACAAAAACCGACAGAAACAATGGCCTGTGTAGCATTTTCAGTTTATGTATTACCATTACTTTTTATTTATTTTTTATGATAAAAGAGAAGATGTTAGTGAAATATGGTGGCAACGCCTACTCTTCCTCGTTTAGGTAAAAAATAAGTAGTAAGAAAAATAATACACTAACAAACTTTATTACAGGAGAACACCCAATGTGACAAAAAAAATTTTAATCGAACGTCGCATAGCAGTTCAAATACGTTTATTAGTTTGATTTGTATAACACTAGTACTGCAGCACCAGTTGAAATTTATTACTTTCGATTTTTATTTTTATCTTAAGCCCATTCCTTAGTCAAGAATTGAATTCATTCGTATTACGCAACCATTCATGATATGCCACGTTTTTTATTTATTATCGAATAACATATTCGATAGAATTTTCTGGTCTTGCTTATTGTAGTTTTTTTGGATCTATTTATAAATTGCCAGCCTAGAGAATCATCTGAGCCCGCGGCCTTGAGCACACGCACTCTTACGCCTAGCGTAAACAATCGTCATTTAATATGTTAGCTATTCGCATTTTTCTTCACACTGTGCCTAGAAGACAGTTAAATCGCAAAGAAAAATGCTGCATGGTATAATACTGTAGCCGCTTTTACACTATTCTTAGAGAGGAAGATGTATAGGAGCTGCATATTGCCGGCGCTTACCTACGCAGTGGAAGCATAGAGACCTTAAAAGAGGGTTCAGCTTGAATTGTGGACGACGCCGCGAGAATGGAAAAGAGCAAAGTGCATGAGGCAACCGACGGGTGTTAAGGATATTATAGCTGAAATTAGGAAAAAATGGCCATGAGCAGGGCACGTAGCGCGAAGGCAAGATAACCGCTGATCATTAGGGTTGATAGACTAGATTCTAAGGGAAGGCATGCGGGTAAGGGAGAGACAGAAAGTTAGGTGGGAGGATGAGATTAGGAAGTGTGCGGGTATAAAGTTGCAGCTGCAAGCACAGGACCGAGTTGACTGGCGGAACTTGGGAGAGGCCTTAGTTCTGCAGTGGGCGCAGTCAGGCTGATGATGATCATAATGATGATTTGCATTTCAGGCAATATTTCAAAGGCTCGTGGCAGAATTCGGACACATCTTATTAGCCATCCTGGTTTTGAAGTACTTGCAAGAGTGTTAGGCACACCACTTTAAACTTTGTGCAAGAAGTACTTGGTTCTTGAGAGACACTCTTGCATCCTGATTGGCTGAGCACTTCTCGAGCTGTCCAAAGTGCAGTAATGCGAGTTTTTTCTCATTGTCATTATGTTTGAAAAATGTCTGAAAAGTCGTATCTTTTTTACTTATCCTCTGATTAGCGTGACATGCCGAATCGATCAATATTGACAGCAAGATCGGCTCCTTCTGCTTGTCTTTTTGAACAAAGCCTCTTTAAGGTCAACAAAAGCTATTTCCGTCTGACCCTTCATGCATGCAACGGGAGTTATTTTAAACATCGATAAAAAAAAGATGCCACTCACTAATTCTGACCAGACAAGGCATGATGTGTGTGCGCAGCCTATGCAAAGATGTAAATCCCAAAAACACAAATGGATACTTAATGCCGGCCTCATACTAAACAGATCAATCCACTGCAGATACAATGCATAGTAAGGATCTTCACATAAACATTGCGTAGAAGTGAACAAGGTTTGGAGCTTCTGCCAATGCATAAAGTTTTGCGTGAGCAGTTATAAAGAAAGACAGCTAATAGACATCAGGTGTTCGCATTATGTACCTCTATATATAAGAGTGAATAAGGAGAGCTATGACGAATAATTTAGCACTAGATCCTAGAGCGTATAATATTGTTTGAGCACTGCTGAACAAAGTTGTTCAAACGGGAACACTAAAAAATAATAATTTTTCTAGGCGCACAGTTTCACAAGCTGCCCTTATAGGGCATAGCTTAAACCAATAAAGAGCCCATAGCGTTGAGTAGAGTGCTGTACGTGAACACAATTAGCAGAATTGTTGGATAGCAGTACTTATCATAGCGAGCCAATACACGACTATCAGTAGTACCGACGTTTTGTTCGTCACGACGATCGATGTGACAAATCGCGACGCTTATGTTGGCCGTTTGTAGAACAAACAATTGCTTTCGTTAATACAGTTTATAGACACTCGCCTTACCTAAGGCTGCCAATAAATATGATATAGTCATTTACACCTTCAGAGTAAAGGTACTCTTCGTCCTCAGTCATTGTCATCGCACGCAGAAAGAATTGGGTGGTGAATTTGAGATGTGCGTGTAGCTGCAATCAGTACAGTGTGAAATCAAACTGTAGGATAGGTGAAGGTCTGTCGGTTATAACTTGAGATAGTCCACGGTAGAGGGTCCAGTCCACAACAAGTAAGAGACTGTTCGTGCAGTCGACACCACTATGCTCCGAAGCTGCCATGATAAATCTGGCGATTGTGGTGGGATAAGCTGCCTACTCTGACTGCAAGCAGGTATAAACATATCATTTAAAGTAGCATTTAAATGGCAATGTAAGTGAGCTAAATATATCGTCGATCAAAATGAAACTTTTTAAGGGTGCAATTGAATTGGTTTTTCGTCACTCTTTCTAATGATCCGGATCCACATGCTTTGCTTGATTGAAATGGAAGATAATAGTTGTGAAACGTGGCCATACGAAGTACCTCAGTTTGTGATATTTGCAGCGTTATTTCTAAAAGCGAAGAATTTCAGGTTGTGCTATGTCATGCCACATCAGAGCTATCTGTTTTCAATTCTTGAATTCATACAGGAATACTCACGAAAAATCTTCAAATTTAAAAAGACCCAGGAGGATAGCATTATCCTATTTTGATTTTTAAAGGCAGCTCAAGCTACTGCACTGGCATACTTTTTTCTCTGGAAACATGTGAGAGGACACATCGTTAAGAGCTGCCTGACATCCCCACTTCCACTCACTATTTCTTTATATGCAAAGCGTCGGGTCACATAACGATTAACCGTAAAGGTCCAACAGTTTTGGGCGTAATCAGATGTGTTTGACGTGGAGCACCCTGGTGTTTATGCTGACCGTGGTAGAGTTAACTAGCTAGCGCTACACAATAAGTAAAAGGTTAAACTAATTTCAATTAATTTCTCGAATGCAGAGACGACGTAGCTGACTTTTCCTGATGATGTGCACTCCATCTCAAATGTAGTCTTGGAAACGCAACCTGATTGTAATAATATTATTTCTTTGCTTGCTTAGCAGAAAATACACTTTAGCGCTTTCAGCACAAATTTAAACACCTCCACACAGGGTCACCTTAAAAATTTTTTTTCGATGGTAGGGGGGGAGGCGCTGACAACAACAACTGAGTCGGGCAGAGAGGTGGGGAACCAATGCTTCTGTCTCAATCCGATCAATTCTTGCGGGGAACTGGGCGGAGAGGGGCGCGAAAGAGGTCAAGAAAAAGAGCGCAAGCTCAGCATATACAGTGTAATCGTTCAAAAGCGAAAACAATGCAAAATAAGCAAAGCATCTGGCCACATTTGTTTTTGTTTAGCTACTTGTAGTTATATTAGGTGAATGATTAAGTTCGTTCGGGAAAGTCAAACGCGGATGACATCAATTATAGTCTATACAAGAGTTAATTCAAAAATAAAAGAACGAGACAAAAGGAGCCTAAAAAATTACAAAAGCGTTCTTCGGCTGTGCTCTTCAATGGATCGTGGCTGAACGCCCATTATATGCGAAGCTATGGTTGCCATTTTAGAAATGCATTGCGTTTCCTTATTTTCACTATTTCCTTTGTGTGCTTTTCTTGTCCTCTCTGTTAGTTTAGCTTGCTTGCCCTATAACGTCGAGGTCTTTTGATGCTCTTCTTGGGAGGGTTAACGTTAACTGTGGACTTTTGTTACGTTGTTGGCATCAAACCCTTGTGAGAGAGACATGTTTCATGCTCCGCCTGCTACAATGAACAGCGGTTCCACATGAGTTTTCGAAGGTATTGTTACGGCGGTGAGATCCTTGTACGGACCTCACCCAAATAAATCCTTGTATGGAAAGAGACCTGATTTCTATGAAAGGCTTTTTAAAGGGTTTTCAGCTAACGAGGCAAGGGAAGAATCTGCAGTTTACACTGCGGCGGTGAACACATGTGTCACTGCGCGTGTGACTGCGTGTAATTCTTGTGTCCTGCGTGCGTTCACGAGTTCGATATTTGCACATGATATGAGATAGGGCCCCATAGATTGGGTTCAGCAGTGTATGTCGTATCTGCCAACAGAGTGCCAATGAATGGCGAAGGGGACAAGGATGCAGTCTTCAGAAGACCGGAGCCTGGCGACTACAACACAGGCACGGGTGAGCATGCTGAAAAAAAGAATATTACCGCGATCATTTTTAAACCATGGGACCGTTGGCGAAACGCCTTAGAATAATTAGGCCCACTATGCTTTGTACGTGTATTTTATCTGTATTATATATCAAAATGGTTTTAGTATTTTTTTAAACAATGAGTGCTGTTGAAGCGGAGTATATGTGTATTCTGCAAGTAGATTTTAAAATGAAAACTCAGCAGCGCCGGCTGTTCACTTTGCCATACACACACGGTAAAACACAACTGGAGGCGGGTAACATAAGCGGTGCACATCATATGCACAACTCTACACAGAAATGACGCATACACGAAACAATGCAAATAAAAACGACGTTTGGAAAGAAGTGACCACCAGTGCTGCTTTCCATACCCAGATAGTTCCCTTTAATGGTAGATGGTTTATTTTTCCCCAAAGCAATTTAAAGACCTGTCACTGCTTCTCGTTGGAATATCTGATTGCCATGAAAAACACTGGGTTCCCATTCCCAATGAAATCCTGATTTTTTTGTGTGTGTTTCGGTTCGTCGTGCTACGCTGCCGATGTCAAGTTCTATTTACGTTCACACGTTTGAATTACTAATGTATGTTCTTGCCGTCACGGGGTACATATGAACTGTTCTTTTCCTGAGGGACGTACCAGCGTACCTCGGCCTTTGAAATGCCTGTATGTGCCACACGTAACTGTAGGAAGTCGTGAGACAACGCACGGGACACGATTTGCATGTTATACATGTTGTGATGAGACAGTTATATTCCTCAAACTCATATATTCTCTCAAACTGATTTTGGTCTACAGGATATTCAAAAGGTGATAGTTAGTTAGTTAGTTAGTTAGTTAGTTAGATAGATAGATAGATAGATAGATAGATAGATAGATAGATAGATAGATAGATAGATAGATAGATAGATATGCTCAAACTCGCTGAAGTTCACTAAGAAATGCTTCGCATTTAAAAGCTGGCTTCAATGCAGGGAAAGAATGGCGGGAACTTCCACTGCAGAAATTATTTTAAACCTCCTTGGCTGTAACGAACACTCGCAAAATACTCACTGCCTGGGGCCAAGCTGGAAAGAAAACGTGCAGCGAAAAAAAAACTGTGCGAAGAAAGTTGCTTTTTGTCGGTGCTGCGGGTTTATTTATGTTGTCTATATCATTCTCTAAAGTGTATACTGCCGCGAGCGTTCGGTCAGGCGTGCAAGTATCAACTATGCTTGATGGCGCAGTGCTTGTGAGTTTCGTATATTTAGAGAACGAGCTGTCCTCGTTGGCGTGTGGTGTTCTTTTCTTAATACCTTCTGCTTTTTGTTTTTTAGTGCTTCTAAAGTTAATGTTTACTAATGTGTTTTTTTTTCTTTGTACATGATGCAACTTTTACTCATATGCCTGAGTGTTCATTTTAGAATTGCGCTTTCCGGCGTTGCGAAATTTATAAATGCGTTCCTACAGCAAAGAAATAAGAAATTTGTGAAGTGCCAATACACAAACATTTTAATGCTGCGTAATGTACAGAAAATAAAGCGGGCTACGGATAATCAGTTCCCTCATGCCCGGAAGGCTTGGCCAAATGATAGCTGCACTAGTATGTGTTACAACGAAGAAGACAGAAGAAACACATTGAGTGAAAGAAGTCAACTGTGTTTGGTACACGCCCAGAAGTAACGAGGACAGTACTCAACGATAGTTCCTAAGAAAAGGAAAACCTCCCTATAGATAAAAGGCACAGCAAGAAGGAATGTCTGTCAACCAATTTCGGAAGATAGCTGCCCGAACGCTGGAGCTGTACATTGTACTTTGAGAAGGCTGTGCCTTCCTCATGTTTTTTTCCCTTTGTTATTGTAAACCTTATCGTATCTGTGCGCTCTACTGCATGCCTCTCTAGGCAACTTTCACCATACTCTAACACGGTAGCTGCAAGATATCTGTCGAGAAAAAAAATGGCAGCTGTGATCGTGTCTGAGTGCTTTATGAAGAAGTTTATTGATAAATAAATGAGTCTGGATCGGTTTATAAACAACTTGATTATTCATCTTTTTGTTAAACAGATCGTTCACTTTTTTTACCCTCTGACGCACATTTCTTATGGAGCAACATCGACGTGGTTCTTCTGAAGTATAAGCAGTGACTCTCACAACCAACCTCAACGCCAGCACTGTAAACGAGCGCACTAAACTTAATGTCAATGGAAGCTGAATCACCCTTCTATACTATATTCACTCTTTCCTGCTATTTCCGTCGCTGATTTCACATTGGAAAATACATATTAACAGATAGCAAAGACAAAAAAAACAAGAAACATTTAGTCACAGGGTTCCGAACCAGCAACCTCTCCATCAGCAGCGTCAGGTGCTAATTACTAAGCCACGTAGCGTACGTTATGAGGAGTGCTAACGGCAAACCATTTATATACAACATATACCATTTGACGTTCCTGGGAGCTTTGACACTTCAGTGCGTTTTTGTCATCAGCAGTGAGATGGCGTCAAGGGCACGCGTTGGGCCCGCTCTACAGACCGTCGCCTCCCTCGTTTCGGAGAGCACCGCCTCAACGGCACATCGTCTCACGCATATCAGCCTTATGACTCGGTAGAGCTCGAACGTCACTTCATGCGCTGCCACGGGAGCGTTTACGAAATGAGCACGCTGCTGGCGCACGAAGGGAAAATTCTGACAGTTGTTCGCGCTTGTCCTGCGTATACTCGTGCAATCTTTTTGGGCGTTTTTCTCTTTGAAATGCACGCTTCGAGTGTCGAGCTGGGACAGTTGTGACGCGCTCGTCTTGTGTGTGCCACTTCTGTGCACGCGTTCAGTTTGAAGTGCGCGATCCAAGTTTTGAGCTACTTGCCGTTCCTCGCGTGACTTTGCGATTGGTTGCTGCAGCATTCATTCCTTCGCCCTTGTGCCGAAACAGTGCACAATAAGCGCTCAACCACCTCTTTAGGACACTTTTTTTTCACTTTCTTTTATACGGATTGCTAAAAAAGGGATCAAGCAATTTTTTGTTCTTTTTTTTCTTGGTCGATCGATCGTGTTCATATACTCGCATCTTAGTGTTTGCTACGTTTACACCATACAATCTCTTACTACAAGTCATTTACGTTTTGGTTTGTTTTCTTCAAGAAACACACACACACACACACACACACACACATATATATATATATATATATATATATATATATATATATATATATATATATATATATATATATATATATCGTGTCAAAAATGTTGCATCATTAGAGGTACAGGCTACAGGAACAAAATTAGCCTCATCTGAGAAACTGTCCAGCGTCGCTATTTTTTCTGGTACCCACTGGAAGGTCTATGATTTTGTTTATATTGCCGAGATTTATGGCATCGTAAACCGAGTCCATCTTAGGGAACTATGCAGAAGACGGTAATGCCTGTGAATAAATACATCCATCGGCCTTGTTTTTGTGTATATGACACCAGGGACACGTCAACCCATTTTCTTTAACGGGCCTTTTTTTTCTAATTTTCAGCTGTCCCTGATTCCCGTGATTTGGATTGGAGCTACAAATATTAGTCAATTATTATGAATGGGGCAAAGCGCCGATCAGTCTGTCCATCCATCCGTCCGTCCATGCGTGCATCTGTTCAGGCGTCCGTCCGTGCACCCTTCCGTCCGTTCGTGCGTCCGTGCATCCGTTCGTGCGTCCTTCCATCCATCCCTTCGTTTGTCCGCCTGCCTGTCCGTCTATCCGCGTCCGTCTGTCCGCCCGCCGATGCGTGCGTCCG
The DNA here is from genome assembly GCA_013436015.1 of Rhipicephalus annulatus. Taxonomy (NCBI): domain Eukaryota; kingdom Metazoa; phylum Arthropoda; class Arachnida; order Ixodida; family Ixodidae; genus Rhipicephalus; species Rhipicephalus annulatus. The sequence continues at coordinate 331,169 of WOVY01009408.1, read as the reverse complement.
TTCCGTGCTTCCATCCGTCGGTCCGCACGAAAATCAGTTTGTTCCTTTGTCTGTCCATCCGTGCGTTCATCCATGCGTCCGTCCGTGCATCCTACGGACGCTTCGCCCCACTCATTATCATTCACTCCGTACATATCCCGTGATTTTTTTTGAATGAATCTCAGTCAAGGAAACGTTTAGTGTTTTTAAACATACCAACCAAGACGGGTGTGGAACAGTGAAGGAAAAAATAAAAAGGAACAAGAAGGAAAATAGAAACTGGAGAGCGCAAATGTGGTTTGTAGTAAACTCTTCTTGTCTAAAGAAGAACCTCAACTATATTTCCCAAGTAGTGAGAGTCGCGTTCGGCATTTCTTTTGTGGGCTTTCGATGCGCATCCGACACCTTGTCTCCGAGCGGCTAGTTCAGCTCGCTGGGAAGCCAACAGTTGTGCTCTCAAGTTCGAGATGAACAGTGCAGTCTTCCTGCGCTAGCGGAGGCTGGCGAAGGAAAGATGTTGAAGAAAGTTTTTAAAGTTCTATGAGAAGTGGGCAACGGCAAGCCAGTAGTTATTAAAACACTTTGTCTTTTATGTCTTTTAATAAGCATGTCTTTTAATAAGCAACTGGCTTGCCATTGCCCGCTGTGGTGAGGACCATTTAACTCACACAAAGCTCAGAAGAGCACCAAGCAGAGCTAGATCGTCGAGGCCCGTGTTATCTTTTTCTTAGTTTTTGCTGACTTCTTAGTGCAGTTAAATAATCTTCGAATGAGAGTAAGGTTCATGCAACAGTAAAAGCAAAAAAGAAAGAACTGACCACCATAATCACAAAGTGAACGATGTTGGAGAACCTTGTTCGGAGATTATTGGGTAATCCTTCGTACAAATACCCTACGAGCATATATTGACGTGTTAACGTTGTTATGTATACATTACATACACAATGCTCTACAATTTACATTTCCAATTATATATAACTTTTGATGAACTTTATACTATATATATGCAAGAAATATTATATATATATATATATATATATATATATATATATATATATATATATATATATATATATATATATATATATAAGGTCGTAGGTTCGATTCCTGCTCACGGATGGTTATTTTTCCCCCACTTTTCTTTCTTTTTATTTACATTCCAATGGTTACATTAACTTCCCCCGTACATTCCTTGGCATTACTGTCTGTTAGATCTCATTAATATTGTGTCAAAACACGGAAAAACGAGCCCTTAAGTATACACTTCTTTCCCTTATTCATTAACGAGGGTCTCGTACTTGCAGACTTGGTGTCATTAGGTTGTATATGAGGGACTATTAATCAGCTGCCCGCTCGTAATAAGTTCACGTGCTACGTGACGTCAAACATGCGCGTAAAAGAGTGTTTCCCACTCGTCGCTTGGCTTATAGATGGCGCTGACTGACACTCCTACTTCTAAATTCACATATAAACCCAAAAAAGTGGATGGAGGGAAGGCCGCTGTGATAGCTCAGTGGTTAGAGCATCGAACGCGTTATTCGAAGGTCGTAGGTTCAATTCCTGCTCACGGCTGGTTATTTTTTCACCCACTTTTCTTTCTCCTTATTTACATTGCATTGGTTCTAATAACTTCCCTGTACATTCCTTGGCATTACTGTCTGTTAGATCTATTTAATATTGTGTCAAAACACGGAAAAACGAGCCCTTAGGTATACACTTCTTTCCCTTATATATATATATATATATTTATATATATTCCTCAGTAAGCAAAACACAGGTGACAACAGACGTGCACTGGATGCCATTCCTCAGATCCCACGTTGTTCCCGATTGATGGGATTGGGTATAGAAAATGCATCTACGATGAAGTGTGGTATCGACTTTGCGTTATTTGGCACGGGGTGACTAGACGAGAGATCGAACCAGCTCCGAAAGTTTATATGCTAGGCTTGATTGAGTATTTTATATTTTGTGCACATACCACGCTATAGCCCCAAAGTGGACTTTGTTCTCTTATAACCTCCATAAGTTGAGAAGAAAAAATATTGAACCCATTCTGTACGGAGAAACCTATTTTGTTCCTTGTCATTCTCAAAAGTTAACGACAATATAAAAAACAAACTTTAACGTTAAGAACACAATTTTTTAATAAACATTGCACACCATGAAGAATTAAACAGCATTGTTTGAAATATGCGAGCGGAATCAAGGTGTTTCTGAAAAAAAACTTGAATAGGCGAGATTTTTTTTAAAGTTTCTATATTTGAGATTTCTTTTCGTATAAGGTAAACTAGCCAATATTTCATAAATTTGTTACCTATTGCAGCATATTGTTTATATTGTTACACGAAGTGAGGTAACTTAATGGGGGGGGGGTTTAATGAGCCCCGAGTCCGCGATCACAGTATAATGATGATGATCTGCACCGCCATGGCTCGTACCCACTCAGGGGGATCGCAGTCGAGGCAACGTCGTCTTCCTTTTCTGCCCACGCTTCCCTTGTTTTTCCTGGTAGTTATACTTTGTATCTTTCCTCCTCTCTCAGACGAAGCCCTCTGGGCGAGTCATTCTTGCATCCTTCGTGTAAACGGCTTCAAGCGGGCAACATGCGTCACCTCTGGCTTGCATGAACGTCGGCCACTAGTGGTGATACGTGCAATTTCATAGTTGACTTCGCTGACATGACGTAGTATCACAGAAGGACCGGCATAGTGTGCCAGTAGCTTTTGGCTCAAGCCACGTCTGCGTATTGGGGTCCACACCCACACTAGATCACAGGGGGCATAGGTTACATGCCTGCGTTGAATGTCGTAGCGAGTTTTGGAGGACACTTGCGCTGCCAGTGTACGTAAGCAGGCAATTCGACGGGTCTCTTCCGCAAGACACAAGGTTTCTGCAATTGTTAAATCGTCATGGATGACAAAAGGAAAGATAGCGTCCAGCGTATGTCGAGGTGAGCGAGCGTAGATCAGATAGAAAGGGCTGTAGCCTGTCGTTTTGTGTTTCGACGTGTTGAAGGCGTACGTGACGAATGGTAATACTTCATCCCAGTTTTTGTGATCAGAGGCGACGTACATTGACAACATGTTGACCAACGTTCGATTTGTGCGCTCGGTGAGACCGTTAGTTTGCTGAAGATACGCAGTTGAGTGTCGGTACTTGAAGGCACACAAGCGAAGTAATGATTCGACAATATCAGCGGTAAATTGTCATCCACGGTCACTTATTATCACGCGAGGAGGTCCGTGTCGGAGGATCACTGAATGCAACAGGAACTCCGAAACCTGGACTGCCGTGGCGGAGCATAAGGCAGCCGTCTCGCAGTACCGCGTCAGGAAGTCGGCGCATGCAATTATCCACCGGTCACCATTTGAAGAGCGTGGAAATGGTCCCATCAGATCAATGCCAACCTTTTCAAAAGGGGAACCGGGAGGCTTTACCGGTTGCAGGTGACCAACTGGACCCGAGGAGGGCCGCTTGTGGCTCTGGCACTGCGTACAGCTGGCCACGTAGTTCTGAATTGTTTTGCTCATTTTCGGCGAATAGAACCGCTCTTTCGTGCGACTAAGTGTTCGTGCGCTGCCTAGATGGCGAGAGGTGGGGTCATCATGCGTGAGACGCAGAACAGACGTTTGGAGGGACGCAGGAACAACCAGCAGAAAGCGGGCGCCCGTCGTGGACAAGTTCCTCTGGTAAAGAAGACCATTTCGGACGCAGAATCCGAAATGGTCTGAGACATGTACCAAGACTGTCGCTGATATGGGTGGTGGTCACAAAAACGTGCGATGTGACCCTGGACACTACAGTTGTAGCATATCGGACTTGGTCGAGGAGCACGTTGTTGCTCAGAGTAACGACTCCTCTCGGAAGGCATGGGATAGTGGTACCGTCCTTCGGGGTCCCTATAAGGAGGCGATGTTAGGTAAACAGGTGGGCGAAAACTTCGTTCGTAGTTGGGAGGTGGTTGACGGGGTAATCCAGCCTGCCATGTGCCTTGATATTCATAAGCCTCTGCTGCGTTGATCGATGGTTGCCATGGTGGAAGAGAAACAAGAGTCCGCACACGTTCTGGTTCGCTTACGTACCCATCCTGAAATTCGCTGGGGCGATGATAGATCTGCTGACATTGAAGCAGCTCTTCTCTGACGATCTGCTGTATGGTCAAAGCAAGGTCGTTATGCGGCACTGTTTCAACACTAGCCACAGTGGGGACGTTGGACAGGCGGCCGAATTTCGGAGAAATTCGTCGCATCTTGAGGGATTCAAAGGTACGAGAGTGCTTCATCACGTCGGCCATGGAGTTCAAGCAGTCTTTCCCAATAAAGAAATTGTACACGTCTTCAACTATTCCCTTGAGAACGTGTCCAACCTTGTCTTCTTCAGACATCCTCCCATTCACAATCTTGCACAGCTTCAACATTTCTTCAATGTATGTCGTACATGTTTCTGCTGGAAGCTGTGCCCTCTGAGACAATGTCTGCTCCGCGCGTTTCTTCTTTGCGTCTGAATCACCGAATCACTTCTGCACTTTTTCAACAAAACGTTCCCAAGTCGTGAACATGTCCTCGTGGTTCTCGTACCACATAAGGGCGGTGTCAGTTAACGAGAATACGACATGATTGAACTGTACGTTCGAGTCCCAGCCATTGCTTCTGCTCACCCACTTGTAGTTCTTGAGCCACACGTCGACGTCTTCTCCTGAGGGCCCGCCGAAGTTTCGTGGCACTCTGTATTACGGCACGGAACCCATCGGAGTTGGCCTCGAAGCGTTGGATGGCTGCTGTTGGGCCATTACGATCGGCGAAGGTGGAAGTCCGGCGAGGCGGCGGCTGCGATGAAGTCCTGGTAGTGAAGCTCCCGTCTTTGGGTTCGTCCTACCCAGCACCTCCACCAAATTGTTACACAAAGTAAAGTAACTTAATGGGGGGGGGGTTTAATGAGCCCTGAGTCCGCGATCACAGTATATTGATGATGATCTCCACCGCCTCGGCTCGTACCCACTCAGGGGGATCGCAGTGGAGGCAACGTCGTCTTCCTTCTCTGACCACGCTTCCCTTGTTTTTCCTGGTAGTGATACTATGTATCATTATTATTGCTTGCCAATACTGTTGCCATACTTGAAATAAACGTTTTATCGAATGGTCTAAAACTTTCAATTTCTGTGACAATTAACTCAACTGAAAATGTATTTTAAAACGCCATCTTTGATTTTGCTTAAAGTCTCATGAAAAGACTCTTGCAGATCACAGAAAAATAATACGAAGGAACATGCTGCATTATTTTATTAGCAGCGAGAATAATACGGCTACAAGTACCAGCTTTTCGACCATGCACTAAAGCAATAAAGACATGATAAATCGGCCTAAAAAAGTGGGCTCGAGCTTCTGGGTCGTTTGAACTTGACCATATCAACAGAGGGAAAGAAGTTGTGTAAATGGCAATGGCCGTTAAGCACGTCCTTTTAAAGTACCTATACTTGCCATTTCAAGTCGGTGTTTGAGATCCCCAACTTGTTGGCACATTTGTTACTGACATTTTCTCATGAGGCAGCCACGACAATCATCTCCTTCTAACGATTAGGTCAAGTACAGTTACTTGAGAATAGGCAGTGAGAGAGAGAACCGAAGCATAAATAAATATCAAAATTAAGTAACACTGCCACCACTGCCTTACAAACAAGGCGGTTTATCATTTCCATGCATCGGTTGCCTTCTCAACAATTTAATGCGCAATCACTCTTAGATGCAGTGTTTTATATCGCAGGGTTTAATATGTAGGAAACGGTAAAAATCTTAACTTTTAATGGAACATAGCTTACTAAAACTGGCACAGCACGAAGCCGTGCTCTGTCGGATGTGATTAGGCCGGCATCTGAAATGGTGACGCAGATGAGCATACGGCTGAAGAATGTCAAATTGTCCATGCAAAGCAGATGACCTTAAAGTAATTTGTTACTTGAAGATTGTTTTAAAGCACTTCGTTGCCAGGTGTTGCAGGCCTATGTTGTCGGTACGTTTGGTTAAGCTCGTCTAATACCAATTGTGGTCATGTTTGGTTAGTGTCAACCACTACTGTAAGGCGTCTGGAAAACATGCAAATGCAAAATCAAGAAGGGAGCCGACAGAGGGAAACAACCTATTGGTATAATCAGGTTGAACAGTGGAAGTGCCTCAGACGGGCTGGCCGATGTTTCGATAGAAGGACCTATCTTTTTCAAATGCGCCTTGTCATCCTTGGCGTGTTAGTTTTGAAGGGGTCAGTAGTATAGGTCCTCCTATCAAAACGTCTCCCAGCCTGTCTGAGGCACTTCCACTGTTCACCCTGATTATCCCTCTAAAACATGCAGTGTTTTGAGCGCAGCAAGCCTTTCGTTCAAGGAATTCCTCAGCTTAAAAGGGAAGAGGAAAGCAGGAAATATCAAGTGTTCATGTCCTACCTCCCAAGGTCCTATGCTGGTTTTTGGAGAATTTTTATTCGGCGCTTTGTCAGCCATCATGTAGATTGCCTAAACGTGTATCACAGTGTATTGGCTTTCCGGCAATAAAGCTGAGGGATACGCACCAGAAAGGCGACTTCATAAAAATGTATTTCTGAAAATGCCAAAACTGCTTTTACTCTGTAAATAGGACGATGTTCATACGACCCAGAAGCCCAAGCCCACTTTTTAGGCTGATTTGTCATGTGCTTATTGCCGTAGTGCATCCTCGAAAAGCTGAGACTCATACTCGTAAAAATCTCGCTGCAAAAAGAAATAATGGAACATGTTTTCTCATTATAATTTTCTATGACCTGATAGAGTCTCTGCAATTTTTAGAAAAATCGAATTACGGAATGTTTAAATAACAATTTTTCAATAGGCTTAACTGTCACCGAGAATAAACGTTTGAGGCCATTTAATAAAATATTAATTATAGATACATCAACCATATTGACTGACAATATTGAAAATATTAGGTTATAATATGTCACAAAGTTATGAAGCACCGGATAGTGTACTTCAAAAGAAATAAAGTTTAAAAACAATCACAGCATATCCACGAAGTAAATGATGATGAGTGGGGCGAAGTGTCCATCAGTCCATCTGTTCTTTCTTCCGTCCGTTTGTCCACCTGCCTGCCTGCCTGCCCGCCCGCCCGCCCATGTGTATTATGAGTATGTATTATGTTCTCCCATGGTGAGAACAATAATATTTCATGTACTCGGATAGATAGCACTGCTTTGACACCTGGTCATGGCGGCCACAATTCGGGGGCAGTGATATGCAAAAAAAGCTGCGTGCTTTTATTTAGGGGTCGATAAAAACACCAGGTGGTTTAGATTATTACCGATTTTCTCCGCCATAGCTTGCCTCATAGTTGATCGTATTATGGCTTTGGTGCATTAACCGCTAGCGAAAAATTGCCAGATCCCACGTACAGTGGGAATCAATGATATGCGAAGCACGAATCAGATCTGTTCATATGTCACTTTAATGTCAGATAATAATATGAGGCGGAGGTAAATGATGCCGTACATGACTTCTGTGTCATGGTTATCATGCTTGTCGCTTTAATATCAGATAATATTATGAGGCGGAGGTAAATGATGCCGTACATGACTTCTGTGTCATGGTTATCATGCTTGGATGTGCCGTTTACCTTCATCATCTATTACCACCACGTGATACCAAATTTAGTATACGTGGAGCTAGCGAAACGGCCGCGAGCACGCTATGAGCGTGATATGTTGTCATGATCTTACATGACACGCGTGTCAGGATTGTCATGTTTGCACCAATCATACATATCGTCATCCGTTGACGTCATGTAACACCAAATTTTGTATATGTGGAGCTAACAAAACGGCCGCAAGCGCATCATAAAGAGCCCAATATACTCTAATGTAGCGTTGACGCGCGCGCACGCTGGGCACAGTGACGCGCCCAGTGACGAATAAATTTTCAGTTGGTAGTATAAGCTCTTGTCCCTGTATTTCTTTCCGTGTCTAAGTAGTGCGCTCTCCTTTCAAAACATTCAGTCTAGCCCCACAACTTGGCCCACTGGAACAGGGAGAAGGTTAAATACCGTGCTTTTTAGCACTATGGAGGCTTATGTAGGAATCAGGTAGTTGGTTTTCACTCAACTTGAATTGTCCTTTACAGCTCAAAATACATCTCGGAAAATAAAGAAGCACACACGAGCAGCGCTGCTTATTTCTCTCTATTCCTTCTCTCAGCAAGTATGAGCTAACAAAATGTATACGCGCACAATCTACTAAACATGTTATGCTGCACGTGGAAATATTTTATTAGAAGAGAAAAAGAGAATAAAAAAACATGCGAACGGTAGGGAGGTTAACTAGACAAAGTCCAGTTTGCTACCCTGCACGGGAGAAGGAATTGATAAAGAAAAAGAGAGTGAGAGAAGTAGATACACATTGCACGCAACACACACACACCGCACACACAGTTCAGGTTTCACAGGTGGTCGTGCAGTGATGTTGCCCTGAGGAATTGTAGAAGGGCTCGAGTGGCTTTTTGGGCTGCAGTACTTGAAGGCCACGCTCCTAAGATATTCTCCAGAGTAAAGCGTCGATCGTCCCGCCTCTAATAAACTCATAATCTACGTAGCCAAATGCTATATGTAGCCGCTACTCGTGCGATCAGCACCTAGGCTACTTGATATATATTTAGGAGGAGATGCTGTACGGCTTCGTGACGGCACATAGGAAGCAGGCAATTTTGAGGCACACGGAAGTTTCAATGCCGAAAAAACAATGGGAAACACTATGCCGTATCGAAAATAGTTTATTCTCTTATTTTTTACGTGCTCGGGTATAAGTGGTCATTACGCGATGGGTCACATCTCGCATCTCGCATTGCGCATTACGCGCCACATCTCGCATCGCGTAAAAAGCTGGTGCTGTGCGCATAACAAAGACTGTGTACAACAATATTTCCTCAAGGTTCCCTCAATCTACTCAGTGCAGCATTTTCGCCTCGTCGTCTCGCAAAATTGTTGCGCAATGAACTCATTTCAATATACAGCTAACAACCATTTCAAAAAAAAGCAACGAGGGATAGATTAACATTATAATTGCACAGATTTTGTTAATTCAAAGGAAAAGTTTTTACACCGTTTTTATTGGTGTACCTAAGCAGGCGCCTGGGGGCCCGTTGAAAAAGTTTGATATATATGCAATGAAGGTAAACATTGTAAACAAACATCAAAAACTATAGATTTTCAAAGAAAAGGGTTAAGAAGTTGATAATAAGAAAATAACAGAAATATAACATTAGCAATAATAATATTGATTGCACATCCGGATACAGTATTCAGACTATCAGCAAATACTTCAAATTATTGTACACGCATGCCTGAATATATGCAAGAAAGTGTAATATTTATGAACAAGTATAACAGCAATCATTCCTTAAAAAAACATGATTGATCCCTCCGTCAGAGGAATCGGCATATAGCGCGAAAGTAAAACGCGCCTTTACAGGGCTATTTAAAGATTTACTGTATATTCATAAGGGAAGGTTTGCCTGATGTATGTTTCGGTGTTTGGCAGCTATAGCCCCGTTCAGCGTGGATGTATCTTTGTTGAAGCTTGGTACTTCCTCATCCCAACAAGTAACATTTATGATAAATTTATTATTCTATTGTGGTATCTGTAGATGTTAACCGTGAAAGTATAATCAGAGAAAGGAGCGTGATAGCAAGGTGGGCTATCACGTGATAGCAAGATGAGGAAATCGGGCTAAGGGCGCCATTCTGGGCTAAGGAAATCGAGCTAAGGGCGCAATCTTGGCTGACGAATAAGGTAGGTTCGCCCACCTCCCCCCACTCACGAAAGAGTCGGTACGCCACTGCATCAGCGTGCAACACCTCTTATTATGCACACTACTCAGGTGCATCAGCAGCTTCTTTGTTTTCTTTCAGCAAGTCTTGCGAGGATTCATGCTCAAGGATGTAAAACTGGCCGTTATTGGAGTTATGACGTTTGTGCTGTGTATAACGATAAACAATGAACGAGGTTGCACGTTAGCCAGTGTTAAAAAAAAACACCAGTACATGCCACCCTTACACGCTCGATGACTGTTTGTCCCTTCACGAAGCTTTCTTTTTTCATATAACCAATCAAAACAGCCTTTTCTCGATACAATTACGGACTCATTGTGAAAATAAATCTCAGGAAATAAAAATACGAGAGATTACTATGGAAGGCGTGGCATGTAGTTTCAGGAAACACCGTCACTGGCTTTGTTGTTCGGTAATCACGTTTCCTAATTGCCTAATAGACAATTACGACGCCCCTAATTGCGCTGACGCCTCTCGCGCTTTTCTCGCCCAGGCGTTCACCAAAAGAAAGAGTAGCGAGTAGCGTGAGGCATCGTCCACAGTTTGGTGCGTGCCGAAAACGATCTGGGCAACGTTGCCAGCTTGTGGGGGGGGGGCGGGAGATTCGGTTCAGCTTTTTCATTGGGCAATACTGTGTGACTTCCTTTTTTTCACAAGTATGCGGTGGCTTTAAGGATTCATTCTTTTTGTTTTTGGAGAGCTGAAAATGACTCCTGATTACCTGCTCGTGACAAAAAAATGGCAGATCTCACGTACAGTGGGAATCGATTATATGCGAAGCACGAATGAGAAAATGTTGATAAGTCACTTAAAATTAGCCCAACGTTTGGAGGTGGAGGTAAATGATGCCGTACATAACTTCCGTGTCATGATTATCAAGTTTGGATGTATCGTTTACTTTCGTCATCTATACACGTGACATCATCAATCAATGTTTCTTTATTAGCGTCAGAAATGTACATTGGGAGTAAATATGCAGGACGAGGTCCTAAGGTAGCAAACCACAGGTGGGACCTGCTATCTTAATAGAAAGAAAAAGCTGAAATACGAATAACGAAAGAGCAAGGCACAAGAACATTTCGAACTTTTTTACAAACAAAGCAAAATATCGAAAGTTAACAAAATGCAGCAGTTATATGTTTAATAGAGACTTTTTCAATTTTGTCTTAAAACATGAATGCACATTAAGTCTTTCTTATTATGTGATAAAAATTACACAAAGAAATTGATAAAAAAACAATGCTCATTTTTTCATAATTACTGCGAACTTTAGGTAATAACAGGTTATTGGCAACCACGAATCTAGTTTTATTCTTGATATTCAACAATGCAATAGGAAATATGTGGA